>OY735218.1:34464489-34611989 GCA_963457665.1 Thysanoteuthis rhombus
CCCTTGACAAATGTTACAGCCAAAAAATTGATATACACATGACGTATAACATTACATTATAACCCCAACTCTAAGCTTAGCTTAGTCTGGCATAAATGGGGGCACACGGTGAGGGTCGAATTAATATCAAAGATGATCCAATAGATTAACTTGCTATTGACTACACAACGGAAATGAGCAAATATTTACCCTTTTTTTTACTCAGCTTAGTCTGACTGGGCTTCCTAGGGAATTACTCAGTTTCAAAAAAAGTTAATTTTTAAATGTTTTTGGAGGAAGTTACTGTTTACAACGTAACTGTAATGATAAAGTGGGCGCTTACTTTCTGCCATTTTACGAAATTGTACCCCAAGAGTCTTATTGATTGAATGCAGAAAAAATACTTGCAAAGACATTTTTTTCCAATTTTTTCAACAGTTCAGGAACTAGGACCCCTTTCCTTGACAAGTACACTCGGCCATAATGGAGGAATACCAATTGAGGACCGAACGGTATTATTAACGGTCGTGTAGACTAACTCGCTAAACATTACCCCACGAAGAGGCACGCCCAAACGTATAATATGTACTAAATCTATCAGAAAAGTATCCAGTCATTTAACATTAACGAAGAAATTGCCTACCTTGGCAAATGGCGACTCAGTCCCTTTCAAAATACATCCTTTGGTCCTGGAGATTTCTGACCCTGGGGCAGCACCTCCCCATTGCACTATAAGAGGAGTTCCGACGCCCTCGTGATACAGGTCGCAGGCACTGAGCAATTTTTGTCTTTGTTCACAAGTACACTTGTGGTACCCGAAAATAAACCTGACTTTGTGTCGTATTCGCTCTCGTATGAAATTAAATAATTCTCCTTAGTGTACAATTCTCAACCTAATAAAACTATTTCTCAGTTAGAGGTCGATCTCCAGTTTTTATCTTCATAGACTCGACTATTAAACAAGTATATACGATGATATCTGAATCTATTTGTCCATCCTATCAATTCTGTCTGCCACACCATCTAGGGTTAACAACTCTAGCAACAGGGTAACAACTCTACAGTTTTGGGTTTCTATTCAAATCCCCAATTGATTTGATAAATCCTTCGGTATTTACTCCTTGATTACTGAATTCATTTACGAAAAGGTTACTTCGTAGAAAAATTAGTGGACATATTTTTTAGATACCCACCCCCTTAATTTTATGACATTTCAATAAATATTGAACAATACAATTGAATCTATTATTATATAATGGTAGAATATAACTTTCTTATCAGATTTTCTCCGTTCAGGATTATGATCCAAGCCCACCGCATACAATTTAATGACAATGAAGCTCAAGGTCAACTAATGTACTTTTTAGTTATTTCAAGTTTAATACAAAATGAATAGAAGAATGTTAGATAACAACATCTTGTGTTAACCTGGGAAGAATGCGCATGGCTTTCAAGTTAACGACTAATTAACATACCAGTTTGAAAAATTCAAATTTCATGGACTGAGAATCTCGCTTCACCAATCAGATCCGGTTTTGTTAATTGGAAGAAACGACTCAGGAAACAACCGCATACATTCTAGTAAAAGTCGATCCCAATTTAGGAAAATCACACATATATATATATATATATATATATATATATATATATACATATATATTAACACACGCACACACACACACACACACACACATATATATATATATATATATATATATATATATATATATATATATATATATATATATATATATATATATATATATATATATATATATATATCCCTAGAGGTGATCATAGTATGAAAACCACGCAGAAACACATAGTACATAACTCAACAGGCTCAGTGATCTGCTAATTCTATATTTCTATAATTCTATATTCTATATTTCTATAATTCTATATTTTTCATCTATCCCAAGATAAATGTCTGATGGGACGAATGTATCCCACCGAGATTTTGATTCTTCAAAATATGGGCAAATGTTCATTTAATGAAAAAATAGTTTTCTTTGACCATCAAATGAAAATTAACTGTTTTTTAAAATTTTCATACCCTTTTAAATTTTCAGGCATTAAGTACCTTAATAGTTAGACTTGGAAGGGCTATTAAGTTGCATATGAAAATCGAACTTGTATTTCAAGCATAATTCAGTGACGATGTATAGAAAGAGAAATGAAATTTTGTAGGGTTTTATAAGAGTTTACAATTTGTATACCTGATATACGTATATTTATTTTTTGATAATGATATAACGGAAGACAGTCGTGGACCAAGCAACACCAACGAAGGCAAAAACCATGAACGGAATTATGCGAGGCAAACGTCCACCAAAAATAGTAAAGTATCTAGAAGTAATACATGAAAATTATATCTATTTTAGTTAGTTGAAGTGTTTAGTATGATGCTGCGGTCAACTAACATGTTTACACGTTGGCTTCATCGTATATCTTATACATTTTCGCAGAGAGAAAAAAATAAGTTTTGCAAATAAATGAATAAAATTTATATGAATGGATAAGTTTCTTTTTTAGTATATTATGACTTAGAAAAGAAATGTAACAATTCCAAAGAAACAATTTCATGCTTGCACTGAGAAATAATATATAATAGGTAAAAATGTCAACAATTAGTGGATGTTATGATAAAGTAATCAATTATTCCAATGCATGGGTCAGCTGCCTGACGCATGGTTGGAAAAAAAACGAAAGGAAATAATTAATTGTATAACGAACAGTGGACTCTTCCACTTGGAGGTAACAATAGACTGAAACGATTCCAGTACCTTATTTTTTCAAAAGAGTCTTTTCATAAAAATCTCGAATGTATCCGTAATTTTTTTCACGGGGAAGATAATCTAGTTTATGAATATTTCAAGTTGCTGGGGCTAGATAGAATCTTATTGCAGACCGGATGTGGCCCGCGGGCTATAGTTTGGAGGCCCCTGGGCAAGAGTATAAAAATAAGTGTAACATTTATTAAAGCTACATGTACTAATATTTTTTTTTTATCAAATTAGACTTCTAGCAATGTTATAATTTTGATTCACGTACACAATGAATAATTTCCATGCTAACTACACAGCATTACTTCTTGCAATTAATATTTTGATTAGGCAGGAATTCAACGTTTCTTGCAAATTATCCACGTCTAAGATATATTATATTCTTCATTTATTTATTAAACTGTTGAATACAATAGTGTTGCCCGTTACATGGTGATATTTTAATGTTTGGACCTTTGCCATTCTGGGTAATATCAGATTTTGCTATTTTTGGTCATCCATACTTTAGCTGCCTCTTGAGGTATTCTTGAATTTAAGCGTGCTTTCACTCAATATCCACATGACCCTTGAACTGAGTTATCTGGTAACTGACACCCACTGTAAACAAATGTTTATGTTTTACTTTTCTAAGAAAAAGTAAAAATTATCTCTTCAAAATCCAGTTGATTAATCATTAAATCAAGTAATTTTCATTGGATATTACATTTCATTAACGAATACTCCTGGGGGGAGGGTAATAACAGAAATTAAATTTTTCTATCCCCAGACATCAATCATAGCGTAATCGAGTTTAATTTTGGATGACGAAAATTGACACTAAAAAAAATTGCACGAGAAAGTAATTTTTATTTTTTTACAATGAACTTCATAGTATTTTCTTGCAATTAAAACTAAAATTAAAACTTTAAAGAGGATGTTTTGATTATAACAGTACGATTCAAATCTTTCATCGAAATAAAGTCTGTTGTCATCGTTACAATTCGTAATGCTTTTGGTAACTACTTAACTGAGATGAGCAACATAAATTACAACATTTTATGCGATCATCATTTTTGAGGTTATGTATGAAAAAATATGAAAAGTATATCTGGTCTACATTTGTTATGAATAAAAACATAGCATGACATGTTCCGTGCATTACATTGGCTTTTATGACATGATGAATCCCAGATTACTTACTCGATATGATTCCTATATCAAATGCTTTATTAAATATATCAAAGATTTTGAGGCAAAAAGATAGCATCTATCATTTATCATATAAATGAAGATGTGGATTATTCCGACTTCAAGCTGCTGACTTCAACTTATGATAAGAAGCAACAAACGAAATACATCGTATCAGTATTAATGATCTAAAAAGTAACATAGATAATAAATCAACAATAAGGAGTAGAGATTAAGAGAAGAGAGGTAGACTATGGTCTGCACTCTCTCTAAACATAAGAATCCGTCACAAAATTTGTTATGACGCCGTCCATTTATGCTCCCGGGATTAGGGTTGTTAATTCAAGTTTTATCCCTGGTTTCTGTTTCATTTTCGTTTCAAACCGCTTATTTCAGTGGTCCGAGAATATTCGACTTGAAACCTTATAATAAAAAGCAACAATATGATAAAGAATAATAGCCTAATAATTGATAACGACTTGGGAAATGCCCATCCCAAAGGTGCATGTTTGGAAAGGACTGGACTTTATGGGGTGTGGAGAAGCCGGCTATAATTATCATGTAAAATGATTTCCCAACCGTCCTACGAAACTACTACTCTTCAGTATTTCCCATTTAGATATTTTATATCTAAATTTAGATGATTATAAAGAGTGGAAGTCAAGGGAGAATATTTGTAGAAACTATGATGAAAGATCTGAAATCTATAGTTCAAACTCGGGACTGCAATACGTAAGTACCGACTAATATATCTGGCGAATGTCAACTTTGTATGATCGCTAGTTATTGAGTAATCGCAGTGCACACAGAGATGGTCACAGAGATTTCTTCAAATGTACTTAGATAAATCATTCTCATGTTCATTGATATGCATTATCTTCTCTCTTGTAATAAATATTTTGATTTGTTTGGATTTCAACGCATCTTTCAATGAGATATTGACAACGGTCAAGATAATAACTTGTCCAAACCGCAATGATTCATTTGTGCCTCTTTGGTCTGGCAACATTGGGACCTGGACATTGCCAAACCTCATAAAATGCCAGAAAACAGAAATTGATCCCTAAAGGAACTCCCTTTACCAGGTATGGTGAACCTATGGTATGCGTGATCAAGGTGACACGTGAAAAAGGTTTTATTGGCACGCAGGGGATATAATGTTTTTTGTTAGTTATTTTATTCAAAATGATCTGTAACTTTAAATTTATCAGCTGTCACCTCAGTCTCTTTCTCCAAAAAATATTTTGTCAAATACAAACATAATAAAAATGATAAGCTGCCGCTCATAAATTCCCATTGGCATGTGACGGAATTGTTTTAGAAGATGATTGCCAAAAAAAATGATTGCGCCCTCAAAAAGGTTCACTATCACTACATATGAACATATCTCCGATCATCGGTTTTGCCAGCTCATTCAACACACATATTACTATGTGTTATTTGTATTTAGTTATACTTTTAAATTGCTTGTATTAAAAAATTATTTGTAATATCCATAGAAAGTTGATAAATTCATGTCTAACTTTATGCTAAAATAAACATAAAAAATTCCCGAATTTAGAGATCTTAGATTCGGTTTCCAGCGTCAGTCAGGTTTTCATACATTCGGTTTAACGGATCAATTTATTAATTGTTTGATTGCTGTTCAAACAATGACTTTAGACTAAATCGAAGACCTCTAGTGGCATATCCACGAACTTATTGCGGCAGATTCAAAACGTGCCGGACCTGGAGAGTTGCCAGCAAGGTCTCCGAAAGGAATTTTATAAGACCGTGAAAAGCTGTTTGTTGGCTCCCCCACACACAGCTGAACCTCCCTCATCCTTTAGCCACTCCATCTCAATTTGTTATAACCCTTTTAAAATGTTATGCTATATTCGTTCGCCAGTAAATGATTGAATCAACCTATTTTATTGATGTACGTATAGAGTCGACTCAGCGCTATCCAAAGATTTTTGGGACCCCTTGACCTACCGGGCATTGATGCGATGCACAAGCTGCACCCCACTTCCGGTGGCCCAGGTTACCTAAGCTCAGAGTGTCGGATTCAATAGTTACGAGACTAGTTTACAAACCACATCTTTGGAAGCGTTCCTTTGTTATTATTATTACTACGTTACGACCAGTACGTTCTCCGGTCTAGATTTTATGGTCCAAAGTTCTGATATGAAGAAACATTATTTCCTGAATCATTAAAATCAGGGTCCCGATTTTTGTTCTTCTGGTTTTAACGTTTTGTGGATAATAACATCAAAAACGAAAATACTAGTTTTCCCCGCTATCCGATAGGTACTATGAAAAACCTTGAAGCCAAGAAGCAATTAGCATTAATTTATATCATTTTTTTTTAGCGTTCCCAGATCCCAAATATGGGAATTATAGTATATTAGGCTGAGTTGTCTGAGGTTAGGGTGGTATGAGATACAAGAGACTGGTGTGGACAGGGGGAGGAGATGCACGCTGCCTCTATAATGGCTCGCTGCAAAACAAACACTAAACGCTAGCTTCGCTTTACTAGTTTGAATAACTCAGAATGAAAACCAATGTCAAAGCGTTTGATTGATCAATAACCATATTTTACTGTCTATAATTGACTATTATAGATAATACGCACCTCTGATTGAGCTTCAAATTCGAATGAAAAATGTCTTATCGCGCGTGTACAATTAATTATATAAATATGTAAGACTATTACGCTTCTGTAGATGTTAAGCATCTGGATTTTTTGTTCAAAATCTTCAGTATAAAACGCAGGTTATGCATTGTGAAATAGAAAAGACCTCACACAATCAATAATTTTGGATTTTGAGTGATATTTCCAGAACCATTTCACTACTAATGAGGAGATACAATTTGATAAAGATGTTTTTTTCCCAATAAACGATTCAAATAATTCTTATCAATTCAATATTTCGTTAAGTGTAGAACTTTTTCTAAAACCAGTAAAAGAAGTAATTCCGTGTTTTGACGAGATTCAAGAGATAAAAGAATGAATTTACCATTCATTAAAAATCCACAAAACTTTTTCATTCAACAGTGCCGGGTTTCTTTAAACTGACCATCTATTTTGAAGAAATAGGGAAGGTTTTTAAAATAATTGTTATATCGGCATAATTGAACCTGGATTTCTACCTGATATTCATATATTTGTAACATTCTTAATGCTTCAAATATTTTTGTTTCTCATATATATTCTACCTGAACCCAGATCACTTACAATGAATGTGCAAGAATGGGTTCATATAGTAACGTGTTGGATAAAAGGCATGAAGCGTAATGAAATTAGAAATAAGTTTGAGAGAAAGTTCCATTAAACAGGCCCCAGAGGTCAGGCTAATCGTGAATTATCGAACAAATTTTTTACTCATTCATTGTCAAAATTACAGGTTTGAAAAAAAAAAAAGATTACCCCCCACCAAAGAAAAAAAAAATTGGTGAAAGAATTGAAATGTTTTAAACATATGAATATTGGATAGAAATTCTTATTCAATTATGCCAATATGAATTACTTGAAATTTTCCCCGCTTCTTCAAAACAGATGGTTACTTTATTGACATCATAGATTGAATTTCATTCACTACAAAATAGTGTCAATGTTTTAACATGAAAATTGGACAACAGTTCAAACGATGTTATCACCACGGTGAAAAAAAACCCCCAAAAAACAACATTCACATTTTCAAAAATGGATCTACAAATGGTGAGCTTATATTACTTATCGACAATAAATAAAGTAAAATGACTTTGTTTTTCTACCATAACATGAACAATCCTCACCAAATTTAGGAGAGAAAACTCTTCCCAGTTTTTCCGTCCCGTCGCGTTAATCTAAACCAATATGATAAATTAACATCCCCTTAACATGATTTGAAATCACGTCTAAGTGATTGATAGGCGGCTCTCTTACTGCCTGAGCTGAACTGACAGGCTTTACATACATTCTAAAATTTATGTTACAAATACGCAAGGGCTTATTTCAGTCTAATAAATAAATACATACTAACATTTCTTCACCGTAACATGAAATCTCAAACAAGTGACTGGTAGCTGGATCGCTAACTGACTGAGCCTAGTTGACAAGTCTTACATATCTACAAAAACGTACGTAAGAAATACTCAATACTTTTTTTTTCATTCTACCAAATAAATACATTTACACTAAAAAAATGTATTTCTATAATTCATATACGTATGATATAAAAGTTTCAGTAATCACCTTCAGTCGGAATCGAAATTGAGTTTGGCCCCTGCAGCAGCCAGGTTCCTTTTTATTAGGAATAATCTTTTAATTACCAAAAGTAATTATTTCATGGAAAATATTTTGTAATTCATCTCTGCCTTGAAAAGAATGAACTCAAGTTTTCATTTAAGATTTGATTATTCGTTTATATTTTTAAATCAATGAATTTCTGATGACTTAAAGTGCTTTTCGAGCTAAAATCTGCTTATTAAAAATCTCCATGATACATAAACATATCTTGAATTTATCGTTTTATTTTCATCTAATATAAGTAAGATGTCTTCCGTCTTATATATGGATTTTTTTCATTTATTGGTTCTGTGGTAAATCTTGGATTAATTATTTCATACTCAAGTCTTTACGTCAATTCAAGCGCTGAAAATCTACGAATCAAATATAAATTAATAATGCCTGATTACTTTCTTATTTCTAATGTTAGAATTTTTTTTCACTCATTCATTTGTAAAAAATTGATTTTTCCAATTGGATCCTACCCTGTTCAAAATCCTGGATCCGCCCCTGGGGGTTAAAATCTTAAGGTGAAAAAAAAAACGCTTTTACAAAAAGGAAGTAAAAAGAAGATTCTTTATAGAGATTGCCTGACGAAATGGATGTTCTAGAAAGACGTCTTCTTAGAATGGACGCAGAGAAGAGAAGGGACAATGTCCACTCTTCCGCGGTCAGTGGCCTGTGCATAGCCGACATGGCTTCTTATGTAGTAGGAGGAAGAATAACTATAACTATGGCTATAAATGAGTTGCAATCTGTTATGGATTATTTGAGACGAATACCTTTCTTTATATTAATCCTTATCTCAAAAGGCTTTTTATTTTTCCAAAATTGCAAACCAAATGGCTACAACCCTGTGTCCAGAAAATGTAATATTGATATTAAGCCATATTTGTTGTAATAGTAGTTTATGTAAATGTCTTAGAATTCATTATTATTCAACATGAAAAAAATGTCTTCCTTCTTCTAGTTTGTAGATCACAAAGCGAAAGATATGTAATAATTCTAATAGGTTTATTGATATCATTTTAGGAATTTTATTTATCAATCTATTAGTATAGATTTATTCATTTATTCTATCGTATGTTTGTTCTTGTGGAGACAAAATAGCCGATTCTTTTTCAATTTTAGCTTTTGGCCAACAGACTAAATGCTTCATTGCTTTTTTTGTCTTCATGATCTTAAACACAATCTTGAGGTTTGATCTCATAATCAAAATACAGAAGAAGCCATTTATTGTGATCACTTTGAGACAAAATTTTTAGATAACAATAGCCGGCAGATCACATTAAGGAAAGGATATAAAAAACAATTTACATTCACCTTTGTAAATTCATTATGTTATTAAATTCATTGTTAAAATAACTTTATAAGAAAATTGATATAATCAATATATGATTTTAAATTGATTTTCTGTCAAATGTTTGAGATCGACAGATTTTGATAGCAATAACTGTTAGATTACATTATCCATGATTATAATAAGGGGCTTACTCTGTAATATTAAGATTATTTGGTTTATCTTCACGAGTTCGTTTTTCAATGTAAATCTTGATAAAATAAACTCATTTATTTCATCGTATCCTAATCAATGACGAATTATTTACCTACCGAGTTCCTGGGATGAGCTTTAAAAAAAACTCTCCCTGACCATGTACCTTACCACACCAGGGGCGTAACTAGAGATTTGGGGACTCAGGTGTTCGTTGGGGAGGGTCCTCTCTAACATTTGGACTTGTAATTGAATAATATTAGTATAAATGCTGAAAGTGAACTACACATTGCTTTTGAGGTCTCTTTTAATTGAGGGCACTGGGGAGATTTATGATCGACCCTACCCACTCAGCTACGCCCCCTTACCCTACCTTTCACTGAATAGAATAAATTCATGTTAAATAACTTATATCGTTGTATTATGCATAATATATAACATATCATAAAGTTATATGAATCACTTACAGGAGTCTAAATACTCACGTTTGTAACACTCATTTAAACCAATTCTTTCGACCCGGACTACATCCCTTTCCATATCCCTAGGTTTAAGCCTACTCAGTCTAATGGTTAATCTATCCTAATTATATTCAAAACTCGATATACACACATATATATATATATATATATATATATATATATATATATATATATATATATATATATATATATATATACATATATATATACATATACATATATATATATATATATATATATATATATATATAAAGGAGAAGGAATCGAAAAAAATAATGTATATATCTATTTCAAGAAACAAGTACATACAGGTATGCCTTGATTGGTCCAGAGAATTCGTTCTAAAATTTCCCATACTTTTCAAAACCGCATTATTGAAGATCTTATTACAATTTAATATGTTTTTTATTCAGTTTATACTTAACTATACCTTAACCCATACCACATAAAAAACGCACTAATCAAAACAGCACTATTCAAGGTATTCCTGTATTGCCTTTTCTGGAGGCTTCGTATTTTATTAAAGCCAAAGAAAATCATATTTTGTCAAGAAATATATTTCATGTTATATTATCCAAAAAAAAAAAAAATTATCATGAAAATTATTTAGTATCAATATAATAACTAAGTAATAATAAATATATATTCTGTAAAAAATGTAATTAATAT
Source organism: Thysanoteuthis rhombus (assembly GCA_963457665.1). Taxonomy (NCBI): domain Eukaryota; kingdom Metazoa; phylum Mollusca; class Cephalopoda; order Oegopsida; family Thysanoteuthidae; genus Thysanoteuthis; species Thysanoteuthis major. The sequence goes on from OY735218.1 coordinate 34,475,314, forward strand.
TCTTGTTATCTTACCATTATTTTCCATCCAAAATGTATTTATTATTTTTGTTATTAGTTATTGATAATAATATAGAGTTGTCTCCTCGTAATTTCAATGGATCAACCCCCACTTTTCCAAAATAGATCAACGAGCACACACACACACACACATAGAGTTCCACCCTGGGATTTTCAACAAATTTATCAATCTTTTCACCTGACAAGTTAACCAGGTCTCGCCGGATATTTCACACATATCTCGAAAACTCTCCATCAAGAAATAAAGAACATCATGAGTTATCAGTGGTCTACTTTCAGCGAGGAAGCTATTTTTTGACTTGTGTTCTTCGAACTTGTGTTTTTATGAAAAACCTCATGCCTCTATAGCTTTGAACTGTGTCGGTGAGCATCTGTGCTTTATCATGATTTGTTTACTGCGTCCGTTAGCAAGATGGGTATTGGGTATCAGAAAAGCCGAAGAGAGCCCGTAAAGGGTGATATGCTTAGCTTAAAACTAGCACACACAGAAAAAGGTTGTTTTTCGGGAACGCTTTAAAAAAATTCCCTTATGAATTAATGGTAATTTATCTTTCGCTTTGCGCCATTTCGGATCATGTAAAGTTTCATTGGAACGCTCTACCTTCGGTTAACGGGGTAACTTGAGTGATATATATATATATATATATATATATATATATATATATATATATATATATATATAGAGAGAGAGAGAGAGAGAGAGAGAGAGAGAGAGAGGGGGAGAGAGATGAAATGGTTTACTGGCCAAATGAGACCATATGCAATAGTAAGACATTTTTCTTATTCATGCCCACCGACTTTTTGAAAAATATTTGAACACATTTAAAAACCAATCGGACTTGAATGGAGATATTGAGATAAATTAACATACTGATATGCGTCCAGGGGCTGGATTTAGACCCTGGGAGCCAGGGGCACTTTAGGTTAGGCCCCTCACACACAAAAATTTAAATACATGGTAAAAATTTGCACATCAAAGTGCGTTTATTGCATGTTATTGTAACTGACAGGTTACACGTACATAAAAAGGTTAAATGAGTTGTATATCTGAAGTAAATACATGTATACTTGTAAATACATGGATTCCAAGAAGTAATTTTTTGTATTAATTTATTTTATCAAAGAAACTACACTTTTGATTAGAGGGGGCCTGGGGCAGTTGCCCCTTTTGCCTTCTCATAAATCCAATATTGTAGACGTCAGTATTTTTTTCTCTATCCAAAAATTTCAAATCAACGTTGTTTCGTTTACAAACAGAAAAGAAATGAAATATTGCATTTTCACGATGGAGTCATTATTCAGTTAATTTCATTTTCAAGCCCGTTCAGCCATTTTCATTAACACATTTCACTTCTCGTAAATGACAGGTAAAAAGAGCGTGTACCTCCGCCAACGCCACAAGGATTTTTTTTTTTTCAAACTGGAACCCGACCCAAAATTTAATCAATTCTTCCTTGATCCACCCACCATTCCAAAAAGATATCACTGAAATTCACAGAGAACTTATGGAGATATTGTATGGACAAACAGACAAACATAGGTGAATACATAACCACTGTCCAACTGCGTTGGCAGAGGTGAAGAAAAAAAAAGAAGATTGCTGTGGACGTAATGGTCTCTACTCATGACAAAAGATGCTGCTATGATGATGATGATGCTGACGGCGTTGATGATGCTCGTTGTCTTCGTTTCGGCTGCTGCTGTTGTTGTAGAGTTGAACAACCATGTCTTAGAAGGTCGCCGGTGTCAAATAGATTGATTGACACTTACGACTTTCTAATACTCGGGTATTCACGAAATGGAATCTGCTTCGAATGCACCACTTGGTCCTTCATCAGTAAAGGTTTCCCTTCCAAAATACTCAATGTACCTGAAATCCTATTACCCTTGAATGCTCTTTGCTTTTTTTTTTTCATTCAAGGAGGATTTTTTTTCTCTCCATTTTTTTTTCTTTTTTGGGTAACGCGGTAATAGTTTTTGGTAACACTCTTTTTTAACGATTTTTTTCTTTACTTTTTTTTTTTTTCAAATTTTTTAACCTTAGGTCTTTGTTTTTTTGTTGTTTTTTGCTTTAAAAAATAAAATCAAAAACGTTTTCATTTTTTTCCTCTTGTGTCGAAATGTGACTGCGTTTTTTTTTTTCGTTCTCGTCTACAACGTGATAATATGCTGTATTTATGGGATAAATTTCTGTGGATTATTCTCTGAAGGAATAGTTACATAGAAATTGTGATTTTAAAAATTTCCGGAGCAAAAGAAAAATCAGAAAGAGGGAATAAGATTACACGGATAATTTTGGAAAGAAAGAAAATCTCAATGGTGAAAAGAAGAAAATAATAAAAAAACGTTTCCCTATTTGAAAAAATAGAATAAAAATAAAAACGGCACATCTCAGAAAACGTTAGTTCTAACCTAAGTTTATAATGATGTAACTCAAAAAATCCACAAAAACACGATTCCGAAATTACAATGACATTTTACGAAAAAAGTGACTTTGCTTAGGCAAGAACAGCAAAAAGAAATACATCAATAATCAGTCTAGGAAGCTTTTATATGCGATACGTAAAGACCAGGATTCTACGGACGGATTAGCATCAGTAAGATAGAAAGAAGCAAAGAAAATACAAACCTTATTGTTTAACAAAAAAGATATATAAAAGTCTAAATGAAAAACGTGTCTATTAAGACCACAACACTGATTACACAATAATATATGGAGTAGAAAGAAAGAAGAAAAGAGACATATCGCTTCTGTGCGGATCTGCTGGACACGGACAAGCTGGGCATGCTTAAGCCATTATGGAGGAGAACGGCCAGATGGACAGAGGCTAGAGATCAGATGGACTGGAAGGTTGGAATGAAGAGGAGAGGAGAGGAGAGGTCGGTGAATAAATGCGTTCGGAAGGTGGAGGAGGAAGAAGTGCATAGATGGACGAAGAGAAGGAACGAGATGTTGAAGTGGGTTATGGTGGGCCGGAGGAAACCGCTAGGACAAGCACGAGGCTCCTATCGAACCGGAGAAAGAAAGGAAGAAATAACTGAATGAATGAATGAATGAACAAAAGAGAGTGCATATATGAAAGTATTTAGATAAGTGTTTTAAACGAGGCACGTTTCGAACGCAATACAATGGCCAATATCTAAAAAAAGAAAGAAAGAAAGAAAGAAAGAAGAAATAAGCTAAATGAATGAACTGAAAAGAGAAGAAAGAAAAAAAAATAGAAATAATGCGTAGACGAAAGGTATTTGAGTACGTGTTCTTAAAGTAACACACAATGACCACTATCAAAAATAAAGAAAGGAAAAAAAGAAGCTAAATAAATTAACAAAAAAAAAAAAAGAGAAAGAGACAGAGTGCGTGGACGAAAGATATCAAGATAAATGTTCTCGAATAGGGTTTCGTTGCATACAATGACCACTATCAAAAAAGAAAGAGAGCAATAAAGAAGCTAAACGAAAAAACAAAAAATTAGGAAAGAGAAAAGAAAACGAATGCGTCGACGCAAGATATTTGGATACGTATTCATTATACGAAAAAGAAAAAGGTTTCGACTCATACAATCACCATTGTAAAAAAAATTGGTCTGTAGTTAACTCATGTCGCAAATATAACCTACCTTAATGAAATATCTTACATATCATACATACTTTATAATGTTCTAAATCCGTTAAACACCTGACGAATGGTCTAATTTTATAAACATTTATTTAAAATGAAGAAACATCGAATAAACCCCACCTCTAACCCCAATCAGCAGCCGGTGTCAATTGCCCCCCACCACCTTTTTTTTTCCAGAAACTCTCCTAAAAAATTTCTGAACACGCATGCACAGTGATGCGGCAAAATGGCGATTTCACGAAAAAAAAAAGACAATTAATGATTTTTTTTTTATGTAGATTGAAATATTTGATTTTTATGAATGCCATATCTTATGCCACGTGTATAAAGCGTTTGAAACACGAGCAGGTATCTAAAATTCAAAAAATTTAATCTGAAGTAGGATATAATTGCCACGTGAGTAAGCGAGGGTTTTTTTTTTTTACCGAAAAGAAGGTTTCTACAACTCAGAAATCTTCAAATTTAATTTTACAATAAAAAGAAAGGAACAAATATTTTGTTTCGTCATAATATCATAGAGAAGCGGTGTCGAGATTTTTTTCTTACAATCAAATGATAAAAATAAAACAGGTTTTCCAGATAGAAGCGTAAATTTGAAGAAAAAAAAACACGATCAATTAAAGAAGAAATAAGCGTTCATAAGATGGGGAAAAAAACATGAAAACATATTAACAAACATCGAATATTCGAGGCAGAAAATGAAACCAGTAAGACAGTCATTAGAATCTTTAACTAGAAGGAAAAAAGCCACACATCGTCACCACCACTTTTTATATGTTGTTGTTATTATTGTCATCCACGTCTGTTATATGTATTTGTTATTGTTACAGATAGAACCCAACCCTAACACGCCCTTGCTTGAGCGGTTCTATTTTTTTTATGTAAAGCTCCGATTTCACTTACACTTCTGTAGGAAATATCCACGTTTCTGGGTCTTTGTTTCGTTTTCCCTTTCTACATATACGACGTTTGATGTTGGACGAAGGGTAGATGAAGATGCGTGATGCAGTAGAGAGGCGGACCTGGCCACTATTGCGAGAAAAATATATGAACAGAATGAGCATGCGCAAAACGATTTCAAGGAAGGATTATTATAATTTTTCTGACAGAGACGTGATGGGAGAGAGACGCCAAACCGCGAACTGTCCACTGTCCAAATGGCCGAACTCTCGGCGGTCATTTAACGCATTTTCTCCGGACCATACCCTGAAGTATTTAAAATTTTCATTCTATTATTATTATAAACGTGATTTTTTTATCATTTGTAATAGCAATACTAGGACCAATTAACGACTTTTTTGAACACTCAAAGTTTCTCGGAGAACAGGTGGGCATATTTTCTTTAAAAAACAAATAAATCATCATCTAAGTTTATCATTAACTAACTTGGAAACACATTAGATCATTAATCAGAATTATACCTTTTAGTAATATTAGGTAATTAAAACAACAAAATCATTTCTTAGTTATGATTAATTAGAATCGACAAAAAAAGATTATAAGGTTCCAACTTCGTCAGTTACGACACAAACCTATAATTACGAGCACGTGTGTGTGTGCGTACATGTGTGTGTGTGTGTGTGTGTGTACATGTGTGTGTGTGTGTGTGTGTATGTGTGTGAATAACATTTACTTGTGAATTATATACACACTCTGTAATTGTCGTCTTATAAGATGCATGGATTACGTGGTTATTTGGAGAACTTTCGCTCACTGCAACTCATCCAAGCCCTATAACTGTCCATTAAGAGCTTAATCATTATACCAGCAAATTAGACTCTGTATAATATTGGCATAGTTTTTTGGAAACGAAATGCGCGTCTTGTTGTTATTGATCAGTTTTACGCTTAATCTATGTGGGTGTCGTTACTGGCAAAGTTGGAACATTATAATATTTCTATTATTCTATCTCAATTTAATCAATATATATATATATATATATATATATATATATATATATATATATATATATATATATATATCAATATCTCGAACAGAACGTAGACTTTTATTTTCAAAATATTTTTAGATTAAGGCTCATTTTGTTTTCGTGAAAAAATAAGCGGTTTATCTTTCATTATTTATGTATAGATCGGCACGTGTGCCTAGGAGTATTTCTGCGCTCCGTCTAGTGACGCTCTCGAACCCTTGGTCTAGGATCAAAGTGTCGAATCTAAAGCAGAAGTTACAGACAGGGAAACGAAAAAGTCACTCAATTCATCATATAGATCGATAATAGAAAGTGAATATATTATTCGACTTTTTTTAGTTAACAAAACTTCATAAAACGTACGTAACACGTGCGGATACATGAAAACTGGCTTCATTTTTGTTAGTTAATTTCTGTCTGAATATTTTGATGATGGATCATAATTATGTATTGATTGTTGTTCTTATCTTGATTCATCTTTTGGATCTTAATTGAGGTAGGCTTGGAATGTTAAGACAAGGGGGCCCCGTCAAAGCATAGAGGTAGACTGTATTCATTTTGCAATCTTCGGGTGGCGAGTTCCCTGGGTCATAATTTTATTGATATCCATTTTTTGTGTTATAATCACGTTGATGTCGGTTATCTACCCGAAAAAGGTCGTAATACACAACAACCGAAACATTGTGCTCGAAAGATGAACCGAGGTGAGGACAACTGCCGGAAAACAATCTATACGTAGAGAAGAGCTAGTTCAATATTATCTCACGTCAGTAAGCATGCTTTCAATAAAACGATGTTCAGAAAGTCGATTAGTTATTAGTTATTAATTATGAGTGCCTACAAAATATTGCAGGATAGAAAAATCCTTGAGGCCAAGCAGTCAAGCATACTTTCGTATTTAAAGCATCATATATCAGACATGGCAAGTATCGAACCTGGACCTTCAACATTGAGGTGGGCTGATAGAGGAAGGGTATTTTGGGGGTCTAGGGATGCTCAAAAGATTTTTCCATATAGATTTACGTCATTTCGGATAGCGAAGGAAACCTATACTTATGTAGGTATTTTGTTAAAGCGAACTGCAGGACCAGTCAAAACGTTCATGGAGCTATAAGTAGAATTTCATTTGGGAAGTCCCGTCACCTCTCCGGTCCGTCTGGTGGCAACAGGGCCCTTAAGTAGCCGCTTAGTTCGCTTATGCGTCGAGCCGGCTCTGATGAAGTGGTGTGAAGCAGACCTTCGAAAAGCTGGCGTAAGTGTTCATATATAAATTTGTAAATTGGAGTGAAAGGGAAAAGGGCTTGTTATAAACATTTTTTTTTCATTTTTCACACATGCAAACTAACGATAAACCTTGGGGGGGGGGAGCCACAGAAGGGCTACATTTAAAAAAATTGACTTGAAAATGATTGAAGTATACAATATTCGAAGAAAAAACTAGGAATTCAAAGATAAATGTAAACAGTGTAACACTGATAGATAGATAGATAGATAGATAGATAGATAGATAGATAGTAAGAAAAGGTGATTATTTCTCAGAATGATTGCATGGATTTAAAAATTTTTTTTAATCACATTTATTTGGGGGGGTTGTGAAGGCAATCGACAGCCAAGGAAACAGATTTGCCGTTTTTTTTTATTTACAATAAAGGATAAATCTTTTAAACACAATTTTAAAAAATCGTTTATAAGCGTACGAAACTTATTTGTTTCCAAAGCTAAAAAAGTAAGTTGAAAGTTTTTCTTTAAAAATCTCGTTATCAACTTGACTTCTAATTTGTTCGTAAAATCTCATTACACAGAAGCCGTAGCACGTTAAAAAAGGCATAATTATACCAACACGATTATCTCCCTTGGAATACATTAACTCTAAACGCAGCATGCGTCGTCTTACGCTCCTCTAAGCAATTATGACATTAGTACTTATTTCTGGCGTTAAAGATAGATAGATCGTTAGATAGATAAATTTCGTTTTTAATAACGAGAATATTGCCTAGTTTCAATACATTTGAACTGATCATAACTGAGTTATTTGTATGTCTTTATGTAGTAAATTATCTGAATTAATTTACACATTATATGTCTCAAAAGCAACGAAATATTTTCCAATATGGAATTAGGTAACAGACGTTATTTGATTGATTCTGTTTATATAAATTTAGGTCATTAAGTTATTTCTAGTATAAACTTATTTTGGGCTGATGATTGTATATAAAGTATATATTGATAACTGTACGTAATAATGTAATTGTAGATCTCATTTTATACCTACAAACTGTATAAATAATAAATGTACACATAATTGTATACATAATGATATTTAAATAATTGTATACAATGAATATGAATTGTATACAATGTATATAATGAATGTATGCATAATTGTACCTACAATGAATGTATGCATAATTGTACCTACAATGAATGTATGCACAATTGTTCATATAATAAACGAATTCATAATTATATATATATATATATATATATATATATATATATATATATATATATATATATATATATATATATATATATATAACAAGCCTGGCAGCTGTAGGGCCAAATTCCACTCCTTCTTCTATTCCAACTTTTGTATTGTATATATAGTAAATTGTCAGTTTGGTTTTTTCGTGACGAGTTTACTCCCCTGAATTAGTTGAGGATTGTTGTTGTTACGGTGGGGAAACAAAGTCAACCCCAACTTGGACAGGAGTTTGACAAGAAAAGTATATAGATTTGTATGTATAATTGCACATATATTTTTTTTATACCTATATAATTGTACATATTTTTGCATACTTACTCAATAGTATATTTATTTTAAGATTATATAATTGTATACTTAAATCATTGTATTTATTATTGTATATTTATATTTAATTGTGTATATACTTTTTACTTATATAATAATATATGCAGTTGTATACTTACATAATTGCATGTATTATCGTATACTTACATAATTGGACATATTATTGTATAATTATACAATTTAATTTTATATACTATTTCATACAATGTATAATAATGTATATATATATATATATATATATATATATATATATATATATATATATATATATATATGTGTGTGTGTGTGTGTGTGTGTGTGCATATATACATAATTGTATGCATGATTTTTATTCATATAATGGTATCTCATTGTATAATCACATAATTGTATTATTGTATACTTATGTTCAATTATAAATATTTTTATTACTTATGTAATGATACGTTGTTGCATATTTACATATTTATAAATATTATTGTATATCTATATGATATATTTGAATAAATCATCGTATAACTGGATAGTTCCCAGCAACTATTTATTTCATGTCTATAATTGATTGATTCTCAAGCAAGGAGATAATACTCTATATCAAGGGAGATAATCCTGTTATGACTTGGCGGACGTTTCTATTATAATGTTCTCAATTATTACAAATCAAAGCGATGGTAATATCTAAATCTACAGATTATAATAGCAATGTGTGTTTGTACTCTGTCATGCAAAGGGAAGCAACTGATACAGTAAGAAAGAATTTATGATGGCGTAGTAAAAAAACTAAATTTAAAGAATAATACAAGTATAAAAAGTTATTTTAAAAAAACAAAAAAATGATAAAAATCCGTTTGTGGCCGACAGAATGATATTCTGTTAGCTCCACTAATAAAAAATGCAATGTGTATCCATATATTCCATACATGCCGCTACTTTTGATGATACAGGTAAAACTAGTAATCAATTAGTTTGAAACTAATGAAGAAAAAATCCTATTCACATGTTGATATTCAAATAGTACTATACATAGCAGAATGTAATGCGACGTAATTGTTAATATAGATTTCCTGCTACCTGAAAACATAGTGTCCACATGAGACATTTCGTAAGCCGGAATGATGTAAATTGAAGAAACAATTACTAATGTTTTCTGAAGGAAAATTTTTGATCGTCCTCAGACTACAAAAAAATAACTCCGCGTGAGATTTTAGCCACGACTGACAGAGCTGCAATGATTCCAGACAAGTGTGACTTCTATTTTGAAAGGTTTTGTAGGTTTTGGACTGATTTACAGAATATTTTGAGTGCCTAGAAAGAATCCCATGACGGGAAAATGCTTGAAGTCAGCAGTCATCTCAAGACTCTCACATCAGCTACAGTAAACAACGAACTTCGACTTTCGACATTGAGATAGACAGACAGACGTAGACTGTTATTTTTTAGTCTGGGAACGCTCGAAAGATTTTCCCATATAAATTAGTGGCAATTGCTTTTGAGCTTTATGCTAAATCGAAGTGACTTTGACAAGCGGACTACACCCGTAAATAACTATATAATACTTGTATGAATTAATTCGAAGTTTGAGGAATATTTACGTCTCTATTGTCCATAAATTTGTGATGAGTCATTAATATACCAACTTTTGTTTTGACAATCTAATCTCTTCTTCCCATTTTTGATGTTGACATAATGTTTCGGCCGATTCATTATACGGTCTTCTTCATGTGTAATATGTGATATTCGTAAGGAAAGAGAATCTCTTTACCGGTCTCTTTGCACCACCAGAGAAAGAGACCGATAAGAGAACCTCCTTCTTTCACATATCACTCTCAAAGAAGGTCGTTCGGAACGTTGTGTCAACATCAAAGATGGGAACAAGAGATTAGATTGTCCCAACAAAAGTTGGTACATACGTCTCTTTTGTGACGCACGCTTTTCCATTTCTTATTGTCTTCCACCGTCTTTCCTATATCGCCGCTCTTCTGAAGCGGTTTGTTAAAGCTCGGTTCGTGTTATAACACAGGTAGATAAGGGACCCAAAAATATCGATCTTCCTCTAAAAAAGCAAGACCTAGCTCCAAAATAGCTAAATTTTCATGGTGGCTCGCCTATAACACAGTTGGCTGTCTTGAGGCCCAACACCCTGTACTAAATATGTCTGTTTCTCTATTCTACGATCTCTTCATGTTGCTTTCGATAAGAAGGTCAGAACAGAAGGGATCAGGTGGACCTTTTGGCATGGGCAGTTGTGCCATTTGGAATGGGCCTACAATTTTGAGGGGACTTATTACCACTGGTAGATGTAACTGGGTAACTCTCGGTAAAGAATATTGATATTGTAATGTGAGTTAAAGAGGAACTCTCTACCATAAAATATGAATAATTTAAAGATTCCTATGATATTAATACGAATAAATTCTGAATACAGAAGAAACATGAATGTACGATTGTATTTACTGCTTTTTATTACAGTATTGTTCTCTATTGTCTTATACATCTTTTTAATTAAATTACCCTTTTTATTGATCGTTTCAGTTCTTTTATGCTGTTACTTGTAAGTGCATCGTTAACACTACATGTATATAGCCATACATAGATAACATGCGTTCAACACTAATTATAAAAAATACTTGACGAGCTGTTTCAAATGGTATCTACATTTCCTATATAGTATGGGCCTATTACTAGCTTTGCACCATCGTTAAGAAACCATTCTGGGTGGCTAGCAAACACGCCATATTTAATTCTCGATAACATCGCGTCCACCCAACTCCTCAATACATCGATAGAACGGTTTGCTGGAGATTTTCGGTGCCTAGATATGACAAGGGATAACTGAATCAATTGATTAACATGCGAGTCTTTCTTTATATTATGATACATTCTACTACTTAGAAAAGATTAACTTCTTGAAAAATAAAATGATCTTCCGTCTTTCAAAAACCTTAAATGTATCCAAAATCAATCATATCATAATTGAGAAATAAAGAGAGATAGAGATAGAACGAGAAAGAGAGAAGGGAAAAGAGAAAAACTATAGGGCTTTCCGTCGATAGAAAAATGACCTTGTCAGCGTTTCGTACAAGTACGTAGTAAATTGATATAGTATTATTCTATTGCCAGGCCTTTTTGTAAACCGGTTGCAAGATGGACTTCTCGTGGCGATCTCTCTCTCTTGTATTTCATGGGAGTAAAGTCAGGGATATTCCCTAATGTCTACTGTAGAGATCAAGGGATCCTGACCTTTCATGGCAACTAACCAAGCCAAAAAAGACCTTGCGTTTTATTTTGAATCCATAGCTAAACAAAATAATTTTTTTCTAATAATTGAAAAAAAATGTAGTCTGGCCATCGTAGACTCGTTCTCCGAAAAGCATCTCTCTATTGAACTGGGGATTAGTTGGAACTTCCAATACACATTGATGCCAGTGGCAAAGTCTGAGGGATCTAGTTACTTTTGGTGTCAATCCATATGAAGAAAAGGTAATGTGTCGAATTTTGTGGATAAGCAAAATAAACTCGATCTTCCGACAGGCGACCAGGAAACAAAAGATCGTCTGATGACCGAGGAATCTCCCCCAAGGCAGCACCTCCCCCATTGCATTAAGTGGAATCCGAAAGAAAACATCACCCGGAACGTTGCGATAAAAAAGATCACGCTAATATCCTCATCGAAAATAGGTTTTAGGGGGAAGATGTTAAAATGCCAAAAAATAAGGGGAGAGAACCCATGGCTGACAACATTTTCCAAGCTTGTGGAGGACATATTGCTAGCTATTCGCTAGTTGCAAACGCGACTTTTTGGAGGAAAACCAACCTGAATTTAGCGATCAGTCTTTGAAAACATTATGCATTTATATGAGTGATCAATATTATTTTTTAAAAACTTTTTCGATAAAATAAAGCATTTAAAAATGCATGCATTCACAAGAGTGACCAATATCTTCTATAATTTTGTTGATAAATTAAAGCATTAAAAAATGTATGCATCCTTAGGAGTGAACAATATCTTCTTTAACTTTGTCAATATAGAACATGTCTCCCCCTTGGACTGCATAAAGAGGAAGATCTTTGATTGCCACTTTAGGATGTAGGGGATGTTTGAGCAATAAAAAAATTTAAAAAATACATGATAAGGATGAAGATACTTGTCCGAACAACTTGTAGAATGAAAACGATGTTTTAACTCAGAACAAACAGACAAAAGTGTCACAAAAGAAAGTAATTCCGTAATCCTTAACAGAGTATTTACATTCTTGATAAAATCTGTTTATCATTTAATTCATGTCAACCAATTCGGGACCGAGTGACCATTCTGAAGAACGAACTCAAGAACAAGCAAGCATCACATAGGAGAATATGAATTCTTTCAAAAGTAATATTGAAAAAGATACTGGTCACAAATTCAACTATCATTTCCCGTACTAAAATAGTTCATACACATAACAGTGTTTAAGAAAAAATACATAAAATGAAAAAATTACAAAAATCCCTCGACCATAGAAAGGAAATAATCCTCACTTGGTCATAAATACTCCTTTTTATTGGAGTAACTACTTTACCAAGATTTAGATTCGTATAAGAATTGGCTAAAAGCAGAAACACAATGAAAAGACTACATTAGCACCGTCTGATTTTCATAACTTTTATGATAGAATATGTAATGATAAGATAAGTGGTTCTCACAGTCTCAGGTCACATTCCTCCTCTATGAGTGAAGGTTTCCTCAATACCTCTCATATTTTAAATTGATATCTAATAATGTTTCCAGCATTTTACATTCCCTCTATCAACTGCCTGGCTAAAATTCCTACCCTTTGTAAATCCCTCCCCTGGAAGCCAAGTTCCTACCATTTGAGAATCACTGGTCAAGATTGTTACCTCTGCCAACGGAGTTGGTGAGGTATACGTATTCGTTTGTGTCTGTGTGTCTCTCTTCCCATTTGTTTACAAGATTATCTCCAGAATTGTTCAATGAAATTTAAATAAAATTTTGTAGAAAGATAGAGAATGAATTATGTAAGGGTTCGTTGAATTGTGGGGTGGATCCATCCACAATTGCCTCCCCTACGTCGTAGTTATATGTCCAAACCACATGATATGACCCAAATTTCATGTCTGTCCGCAAGATTTTAATTTCTCAACGAATTTCAATGAAATTTTGTGGAAGGGTGGACAACAGGACATAGAAGAAGTGATTATTTTGTGGGGCAGATCCAAGTACAATTACCTCCCCTAACTATGGCGTTGGCAGAGGTATGCGATCTTTGAGTGCTTTCTAGATTCACTCTGATTTTTGCATTGATAATTAGGAAAGAAAAATGGATAAATAACAACAACGTGTTACACACCTACAAATTTGAAATCCAAAGTACAATAGTCGTTTTTATTCAGATTATATCAGGTATTAAGAATTATACAAGCATGCATCTCTAAGCTACGACGATTTCACTTCTTCGAGAAGTAAAACGAGTTTCATTTATGTTTATTTCTTCATTGTTTTCGGGCATGTGAACTGTCGACAAAACACTTTCTTGCCCAAGCAACCAATGAATTAAAAATAAATAAGATGAAATAAAAATATATCCGTACATTTCAGCGGGTAAGGCGATTTTCAAGTAAGACAAGACACCAATTTCAGACAGCATTGTATGCTGTCTGAAATTGGGCTCACTGTTTTGTCATAGTTTTTGTACCTGGCCTATAGGACGACCATATTTTCATGGGTATTTTTGGTCACGTCAAGTGTCGTCTTTTCCGCCGAAATATACGGTAAACAAAATAAGATAAAATTCACTTACAAAATATGGAAATATGCCAGGTAAAGGTTATAAGTTAAATAATTAAATTTTAAAGAAACACCCCCCAACCGATTTAGAAAAAAAAATGTTACTCTTATTGGAGCTTAATTTTTCTTGACTTTTTTAGGATTTGTTAATTGAATCAAAAATTGAATAAATAAAACATTGACAGGTATCAGATACCACAGAAAGAATTCTGCAAAAGATTCTTATAATTTGAAGCTAAGCATTAAAAAAGGAATGACTACATACAGAGGAAATCACTTATTATCATTTTGGGATAAGGTCTTTTAGAAAACAATAATTAATTAATTGATGTGTCTATTTTTATTTTTACTTTTTTAAAATAATTCTCGAATTTTCTGCTTGAATAATTCATTTTTTCTTCCAGTTTTTCGACGATTAAAATGCGTACTTAGATATTAAACAAGTTGGATTAGTGAGCAAGGGGAGATCACTCTTCAGTACATATCCTAGAAATCTTTTCTTTTTCCTAGTGAACGCAAACGCTATATAGAAAAACACTTTTAAAATTACTGATATTCTAGTCTATAGATAATTTTTTTTAAAATTAAATATCCTTTGTAATGATCGATCAGTGTCACCTGCTTTATAGCCGTTGGTTTTTGAGGTAGATTTTCTGATTCCATCGCAACAGGTAGAATTTAAATATATACAATGGTTTTTGTAGCGAATAAAACTACTTGCTAACAAATTTGATACAAATTCTCAAGAAATGGTGCGATGAAAATCAATGGAGTTTGAAGATTAATTTTTTCTTTGTACATTGAGGTAGTAGACGGCTTTGATCGACCTATCAGCTTATATAGCAAGACACTGACCAATCAAAAAAGACCTTTCTTTAAAAGATAAAACAAACTTGAGTAACTAATCTAAACTAAGATCAAACCGAAACGCTCTCAAAATGCATATGTACAGAAAACACAAGTATGCTAATTAACAGACACTGAGACACACACACAGACACTCGCACATACAACCTCTCATGAATGAGTACACCCCTGACACTTTTTTTAGAAAGTTAATTTTCATCTACACCAAAAGAATTTCATTATTGTTAGTGGAATTAAAACAGATATTATCAGGTAGTATTTATGATCAAAGTCTACAGCATTGAAACTCCGTTGCCAAAAATGGGTATCTCTAACGAAAAAAATCTTTTTGGCAACAGAATTTCAATGCTGCAGAGGTTGGTCATTAATAATATCTGATAATATCAATTTTGATTGCGTAATATTCCAAAAGAAATGATAAAATCCTGCCATGTCAAGTTTAGAAGAAAGTTAACTTTTTATCATAAAAAGTGACAGTGGTGTACTCATTTATGGGCAGCATCCTATAACTTGTACATACATAGATATTTGCTAAGGCTAGAATTTCGAATGCTTATTTCTTTAGGCAGACAGGCCCACCTCGTGGGGAAGATTAGCCTGTCTGGTTTGAACATCAGGATTCAAAATCCTAGCTTTTACCTGAACTAGAGCGCTGACCACTGGCGTCCGTCCGTTGGAAGTACGCCACTATCGGGGCAGGCTACTATTCATACTTACGTACAGCCCTACCAACTAAACTACCTATCCGCATACAAACATGTATAACATCGTGCAACACGATTTTCGTTCCCAGGTAAGTGAGTGATATTTTCCAATTGCTTACGTGGAAAAATAGAGAAAATGGCTCGTATTCTCTGCAAACTTTCGTTTTGTGACAAAGACAGTGATATTCTGTTTTCTTTCTAAATATATGCGATTAAAAACGTGCAAATTCGCCACTTGTCTAAATGGAAATGAATAGATTTCAAATTATTACTGTTTCAGCCACAAAAGCAGGGGGAAATAATAGCCATTTTCCAATGCTTTTTAGACACAATAGATTAGAAGATAACACTTATTAACCAGGAACAACAAAACGTACAAACATGTTGCACTATGTAAATTGTCCAATTCAAACACACTTACATTTGTTCTAAGTTGTCACACAGACTAATAACGCCCTGAAACGACTTTCTAAAACTTATGATAGTCTTAGGAGCAAGAGGTGTGTGGAGTAGGAAAATAGAATGAATATTTTTTAGTGTTGTCTCAATCAACCAATCAGCTATTTTTATATCAGGATTAGTTCAGACATATCCAACCAGTAGGGTTTTTTTTATTTGATTTTTGATCTTTTTTTTGTTTGTTTTAAACTGAAGCCGTCGATTGTCCATATTGAAAGATTTTGTTTTTCATCTCACCCCAAAAACTCTCTCTTTGAGAAATAGATAAATAAATGAATAATTTAACACTTCTAATAATGATCTACGTATATAGAAAAAAATATATGATAATGTTCTCTCCCTACAAAAAGGTATTTTCCACACTAACTTACATCGTCGTCCATTGTGGCGGCTATCACAAAACGTAACTGTTACACAAAGTAACGTAATGTCTAAAAATTCGCCAGTTCAAGCGAGGAGGCATCGTGTAGCACGTGATCAAAGAGCTGCCTTTTTCCTTTTTCTCCGATTAAGGGTCTTCGTAGAGAATCGGTGCTGTTTCGGAGGGTCTCGAGGTCTGCAGTTCACGTTCATAAGGTCTCTCCAACAGTGTCGGCCATCTGGATTGGCGTTTGGGCCCCCGTTTGCCTACACCTTTGTAAGGTTCTGTTTTCTGTCCCACGCCGTTGGTTTAATCTGTCTAAAACGGTTCTGCAGTGCCTGCTGATGCCAGTTTCAACGACCAGTTTTGGGACCCCTAAAGTTACAAAAAATGCAGTAATTCAGTTTTCTCCTACTCCACACTTAGGGCGTATTTTAGAAGATTAAGCAAAAAAAATGATCAGCCGACAAAAACAATTGGAAAGTTATAAGACAGTGGTCCCTAACCTAGGCGCTGCAGACCGGTACTAGACCGTAGAGCATGTGCTACCGGACCGCAAGGAAACGATATGATATAATATCAAGATTATTTCATTCTATTTATCAAAATAAAAACAAATTAGTTTCCTTGGATTTTGATATACAATTTGTAGGATAAACCCTTTTAGAAATGAAAGTTATAGTTAACTTTTTGCCTATATTCCGGTTATGATCAAGCCCTGCCCTCCCTGTTGGTCGGTCGGTCGGTCCACACGTATAAAGGCAATATTGAACAGGTGCGCAGTGCTTGGGGTGAAATTCAACAAATCTTTCAAAATATAACTGGGAAATTCAACTTATTGTGATCAATTGGGGGTAGGGTCTTTTAGATAACAATAACTGGCTGATAACATTAGACAAAAGATATAAAAATTGGAACAATGTACATTCATCATTGTAAATTTACATTCGTGATTATAAATTCTCCGTCAACCGAAACTGTCAACCAAAATAAATTCTCCGTCAACCGAAACTGTCAACCAAAACTGTCAATATCAAAATAGTTTTCTTCAGTTTTCAAGCAGGTCTAGCTGGCTGGCTATCTATCTATCTATTCATCTGTGTATTGCATCTTGTTGAAGGGTTGAACATTTAGACATTTACTCCTTATTGTGTCAACAAACAAATTTTTTTTTACACCCCCTTCAAAATATGTTTTTAGCTGGGTGGGGGTCAGTTTACGATGTAAGTTCATGCTAAATTGGCCTCTTAGTTTGTGTCTAACAGTGTTCATGTTTACTTTTTAATTTCACACTTATTTTAGTGATCACCACCCAACAAAAGGCGAGAGAAGTAACTTATTCATTGATTATCTTTTTGCCAATTGTTTGATTGATACCCCCCAACACGGCTTGCTGCTTAGTCTTTGGTCACATAACGGTTTCTATTGAGTGACTAACCAGACCTGTTACCATCTGTGATCATAATCAATAGTTTCCTCTCTATTTATAAGAAAACAATGTATTGTACGTGGTCATTTAGTAATAAGGTGAGAAACGTGAAAGAAATTTTCAAAATGTGACAAAAAATCCTTTTCCTTTACGTTTGAAAGAGCTTATGCTTTCTATTCCAAAATTCTGTATCCACACACATTTTTTTTTTACCCTTAGCGCAAATGAGAAATAAACAAATAGTTTTTAACTAGACTTGAACAAGCATCTCATGCCTGAGGTGTTTGACTTCCATGGACGTTGCCTTGACCTCTCTAGTCATGGAAAACTCGATGATTAAACAAACTGTAGTCACCTCTTATCCCCGATTCTCTAAACTCCTTTGTTTTCTTATTATCGAAGATTTATCAGTAATTGATTCTACTACTTGAAATAAAATATTATGTTGTTTAGAATTGAATGGAAAGTATCTTGTAGACACTTTAGAAGGGGAAGAAGGACTACTACTACTACTGCTACTATTACTACTAATACTACTAAAACTAATAATAATAATAATAATAATAATAATAATAATAATAATAATAATAATAATAATAATAATAATTGTAACAAAAAATACAACAGCAATACAAACAACTGCGTTTTTCCGGCAAGTCCACATTGCTGACAGAGTTGCCTCCCTTTATTCACAACTGATACGTGAATTCTGTCAGACCATTTCCATTTTGAGATAGCGAGATTTGTTTTTTCGTTGAATTTTTTCCCAAATGGACCAGATTTTCATGGAAGCAAGATTGAGCTCTAAACCAAGAATTTGCTTAATCGATAGCGACTAACTTGCCGTCAAGATAATGGATTCGTAATTTTTAAGAAATAGAGATTGAAATATTTTTTTGGATTCATTGTGTTTTCTTATATACCATGACATACGATTAAATGTTGTAATATCAGGTGTGAATGAATGAAGAGGAATCTAGGGTCCCGGGTCCCATCTTACTCCACTGCTCTAGTAAAGCAGAATCATTTTTCTTTAAATATCTAAATGAAGAAGTTTTATGAATATAAAAAAAAGAACCGAATTGTCCAAAAAAAAATCATAAATTAACCTCAAAAACGGAAAATAATGTTTCCTTTTCATCTAATACACTTAAATAAGATATGTTTGTCTTATTTTTTTTATTAAAAAATATTAATCGGTTGTATAGTAAATTTCTTTTGTCATTTTTTTACTCTATTCTTTTGTTAATTCTAGTGCCAAAACCCCAACCCAAATCCAAGTAAAAATGTCAGATAACATGCTTTTTATGTTTTTGATGTTTAAAATTTGTTTTCTGTGACTATTATCCCCGCAAAGAAATTGGAAATTAAACTCACATACCTCTAAAACAGTCCAAGAAGGAATATTTATTTCACTCATTAAATATATTGTTCATTCATATAAATACAAAATTCGAAAATTTGTTATGATATTTCCGAGCATTTCCGTCGGAACATTTTACGAATCCGGTTCAATTCAGTGTTTAATCAAAATTAGCTGAATACCTCAGAAATAGTTTTGTGACCAAGGAGTTGCTAGCAACGACCTGGAACGTGTTGTCAGCCATGGGTTCCCTCCCCTTAGTTTTGGCAATTGAACATCGTGCCATCTTGGACATGTGAACGGGGTAAAATTTTGAAATGATCTTTTTCTGTACATTAAAAGGGTTTAAAACAAATATTGTAAATAAATATTTTGAAATTATTCCATATCATTTTCAGACCACTATCTTATTCTTTGTTGTTTTATCACAATGCTTGTGTAGGTTTATTTTTCGACGTTCCTACGTTGTCTGAAGTTCTAAGATGAACTATTTTCATAATTCCGTACAGGTTTTCAACTACTATCTTTTTCTTTGATGTTTTTAACACAGCGTTTCTGCTGATATAGTCTTCAACTTTGGCATATGGTCCGAAGTCCTGTAAGTAGCCGCCTCTTTCCAAACTTTGCTAATACTTTCTATTTACTGTTTTAGGCATTGCTGCATTATTTGTTGAATAAAACCTAAGAAATAAACTCAGGTCTTACTACACAGACCCAACAGAATCCTTTGTAATATTTTCTTGTACTCATGTTATTCGTAAATCGCTATTCCAAAATAATAATGA
Source organism: Thysanoteuthis rhombus (assembly GCA_963457665.1). Classification (NCBI taxonomy): domain Eukaryota; kingdom Metazoa; phylum Mollusca; class Cephalopoda; order Oegopsida; family Thysanoteuthidae; genus Thysanoteuthis; species Thysanoteuthis major. The sequence continues at coordinate 34,495,427 of OY735218.1, forward strand.
ATGTGATAACAATATCAGTGATGCATACTGGAAAAATCAATATTAAACATTTTAATCAAAATAACATACATGTATCATATAGGAGAACAACAGAAATCGATGTGAAAACGTTCAAGAAGTTACATGCGATTGTTTGGACTGCTTTATGGTACCAATAACAGAAAGTAGTCGCTGACATGGGAGGTGGATTCATATCTTTCCCTAAGGTTACTAGTGCAAAATAAACATTAACTACCTTTGCCAGGATTTGAACTCAGTTCGCCAATTATATGCTGTCAATCATCCGTCAGACTATGCACCACCATGTTTTAATTAATTTATCTTTATCAAACTAATTACCTGGAATATATACTGAAATGTGTGGCAGAGCACGCACGTCTGTGGAGCTGTCTCATAAATGTACAAGAGTAGCCTCCCTTTAAACAATAAGCTATAAAACTAGAATTGGGTCGTATTATTGCTACAAATTTAAATTGTACACACACACACACACACACATACACACACAAATATATATATATATATATATATATATATATATATATATATATATATATATATATATATATAAAGAGAGAGAGAGAGAGAGAGAGAGAGAGAGAGAGGGAGAGGCTTGTGTTTATTTGATCTCATATCTATCTAACTGCCTCTCACCACATATATATTTTTTCTTATCTGCTCTAATTTCAATGTATATCTTTCTATCTTCTTACATAAACTCTCCCGCTTAAAGGTGAAAATTTTGTTGATAAAATATCTCTAAACAACCATTCTTCCATCGAAACGAACTTCACTAAAAACTACGAAAAACAAAAAAAAATCACTTCATAGACATTCAAATATACCCACAAAAATGTATCCTTGTCTGATTCAACTGTGCTTATCTGGGATTATAATTAAAGTTTCCAAATCCATGCATTCAAACTAGGACTGCCAATGAGATTTCATTGGAACCCCCCTGAGTCGGGCTCACAAAAAGCCCAGATTCAAAACTTAAAACAACTAATCTTACAAATGTCGAATTCAAATTGAAATATGACTGTATTTTACTTGCTTTTACATGTAAATCACCATGATTACCCCAAACCCGCTTTTTTCTTCAATTCCTCTTGAAATAGTTAACGGTTTATTGTCAAAGACACAAAGATTTTGACAATAAATTAACTTTTGGCATTTTTTTTTTTTTCGTTTTGGTCATGTGCGACATTTTCGTTCACTGCATGGTTATAGCTGGTGGACCCACATTTTGGGAGCCTTGAAGCTTGTACTGTTATGGAGGGCAAACAGCAACAATAAGTCAACATCAATTTCTCGAGTCACTGTACTTCACATCATAGTAATTACAAAGCAAAGCTGCTCAAATATTTGTGAGGAATCAATGGGTGTGATCACGTTAAGCATAGGGCGTATCCCAACAGCGCTCCCGAGCTCCCATGAACGGAACGTTCCTATTCCCGAGAAGCATGCTGGCGCAGATATAATTTCGATTAGCAAACGATCATTTATACCTGAGCTTGATCTGTACAAAAACTGCTTTGATTTTGTTGAAAATTTCATTCATTAAAAAAAAAATGTTGCCTCTGGGGCCCTGAAACTTAAGCTTTATTAGTATCGCTGTAGTTCCGCCGTGGGTTAGTACCACAACAGTAAATGTATCATACTAGGTTCAAACATGTTTGATTGGTGAATATTGACTTATCTATCAATGACTTGTTTGAATGAGTGTTCATTTTAAACACATATATGAGTTATTTTTCATAATTCATTTATTTCAGTAAAACTCGGTATATATCAAGCGCGAATCAGGAAAGAGGTGTATGCATGTGTGTGTGTATGTGTGTGTGTGTGGTGGGCGGGGATGACTGCGTACACTGCACCCGGATAGATCGAAGTTCAATTAGTTATTTTTAATACCTATATATTATCATTGAGAAATATTTCGTTCTGCGAAATGATCTCACTCACGCGCACACACTCTTTCTCTCTCCCTGTCTCTATCTTTCTCTCTCTCTCTGTCTCTCTCTGTCTCTCTGTCTCTGTCTCTGTCTCTCTCTCTCTCTCTCACACACACACACACAGCCATTTTAAATGTATCTCTATAGGAAGGGAGTACAAACTTGAATTATTTAGAATAGCAAATAAATCTGCAGAAAAAAATGGATATAGAGAAAATGCTCACGATTTTTACGAAGTATTTTTTTGCAAATATACGATAGTGTGAAGAAGTAAGTCAGAACGAATTACAAAAATACTGGACAAGCAATTTATTTAGCCAAGAAAATAAATTACTTCTACGACAAAATCATTAACCGAAAGAACAGATTGAAACTATTAATTCAAAATTTCAAAGTTTTATCTACAAAAAAAGAAAAAAAAAATCATTATCCGGCGATCTTGTATTTTTTAGCACCCCATGTTCACGGTTGTTATAAGGAGGACACTCGGTTGAGTTTCAACAAAAAGGACCAATTAAACAGGTATCAAATCAAATAAAAACGTGTAAAAATTTCAAAAGTAAAATAAAAGTAAGCCCTCTATCAGCTACTTCAATTATAGTATTCATTTTACCATAGCTGGGAACACGCTGATTTTTTTTAACTTTTTGCAGCTGGCGTTTTCTTCCCAAATTTTGTTGAATTCAAATTAATTCAATTAAATAAAAATAACAGTAAATATGTTGATACTGTGAAAAAATGGCTCTGAAAAGTTTTTTTAAAAATGTACTTATATAATTTGATATTTGTTTCGATAGCTTGTTCTAACTAACCGATTGCCCTCAAAAACTGTGAACTTGAGACTCTAAAAACTACGAGAGAGTCTAATATTTACTTTTAGTCTAATCTACGACGATACGAGATGCTACCGTGGACAATAAGCGGTGTTAAGCGAAAACTGTTCTCTAGTCAATTTCAAGTTAAAGTGAAGTTTTGTTGCGTCATTACTACGTCACTCACACATTGGCCAATTACAATCCTCGTTGATGCCTAATTGATAAATTCGCCATATGATTGGCTGGTTAGAGTTACAGACTCTCGTCAACGTGTTTAACGATCAAATTAAATTACTAGCAATAGTTGTAAAGAAAAATTAAATTGAATTTAAAAAAATAAAAATCATTTAACTATTTCAAGCAGCTGCTGGTCACCTATTTTATTACTTAACTGTATATAAAATATAGATTAATTAAAAAAAAACACCTTACTAATTCTCAGCATCTAACACCCACTTTTTTTAACGTTCTTTAAAAAAGGGTATAGTAAAGTTTAAATACCTTTTTAGGAAATTTAATTTTGGTTACAGTTGCAAGAAAGTAACACAGAGTTAGTCGCAAACAAAAGAAAAGACATTTATACGAACTCACAGTGGATTTCTAAACGAATATAGTCCATGTTTACGCTTTTGACTAAAAAAATATCTATTCCACCATAAATCACGTGTGGGATATTTCGGGAGAGAGAAAGAAATTTAACAAAAAGACTAAATGAGTTTTAGTCAGAAAATTTCATCAAGTAGTGTTTCGTACTTACTAAGCTAAGCAGAGAGTATTTTTGTAGGGAAATATATTTTCTAGTGTGTTTCGAATGAATATGACCGTCATTTTTTTCGGGGAATTTTCAATTTTTGAGAAATGTGTTTTTACAGTTTAGTTACAAAAAATTCGAAATAAAAATTCTTTAGATCCTTATTTTCAGTTCATAATTTTAGTAAAGATTCGAACCCTAACTTTAAGTTAAAACCTAAATTCAATTTTTCTCCAAAATAAAAAAGAAATTACATACGAAAAATACATCTTCTACCAAAATACATAAGTTAACTTACTGGATCTCTACCCTGAGTATATATCGATTATATCAAACAAGTGTATGTATTAAAGTGCTTTGTAGATATTCAAGATTTAAAACTTTTTTAAAATATTGATGGGGACGTTCCTTTAAAACCTGAAAATTTCAATCGGTTATTTTGTTGGTTCAAACATAAAAATGATTGTTCTAAAAAGCAAACAAAAAAATGAACAAAAAATTATTTAATTTAAAATTTGATAAAACAATAATGTAAATAATTGCAAAAACGTCAAGATCTGTAGGGCTTTGAAATTAAAACGTATCACTCAATCCAGGCCAGAAGACTAGATCAAGTCATCGTGAAAAAGAAACAGTGTCATATAGGGTTCAATTAAACCACTGAACCAAATTGAAAGTAAGTAAAAAGCTGGGAAAACATCGAAAACTTTCATGAAAAGTGAGAAAAAATTGTTGGCCATGAAGGTTGTATTCATCATTAGTGGCAAGCTTGGAACAATCCTTGAGACCCTTGCAAAGAGGTACTTTTGGGGGGATGGGTACTATAGTTAGTAATATATAAATAAAGTTTTGATAAGATAAGCTTAATAATTAGACTAATAAAGTTTGTTTTTTTTAAATTTCAGATCTAAATAAAGCGTATTAGTTTCTTTTTATTGAAAACACGTCCACACACACACAAACATACGTATACACACAGATTTTATGTTTATACTTCAGTGAAGATTTTTTAAAATATGACTGAGATGAACAATTTCTTGAAAAATGTTAATAACTTTTGTTTACTTTTTCTTTCGTTTTTGATTACGAGAAAAAAATGATCCTTCATAGAATTTAAAGTGAAAATAACAGAGTATTAAAACTACTGGTTTTCCCTGCTAACCGAAAGTAGTGCGTTCCAATTAAACCTTTTGTAAACCGAAATGGTGTAAAGCGAAGAAGTAATTTGCATTATTTTTTAAATATTCATGAAACTAAAAGGAATCTTAATTCATCAAAATGATTATTAAAATATCTCTATGTTAAGATTCATGTACATTCTGGAACATTGCCCCTAAAGGTAATCGAGTGAGACCGGAAGAACGAATGTTGAAAAAATATTAGGAAAATGGCTGGTTTCAGTCAGGAATGTCTCAATAATTGTGTTTGCTTAATAAAAAGCCTCATTTCTAGATAGATAGACGGATAGATAGATGTATTATTTTCCCAATTACGAATATAATGATTAGTTTTCCTTCATCTATTTAGGCTTCTGAGTTCATAATGAATAATTTGTTGTCTGCTACGGAGCAAGGATTTTGAATGCAAAGATAATTGTTTCCAGACAGACAGACCCTTTCCGTTTTCAAAGGTAAGGGCACCATAATCTTCCTATCCCCATTTTTCTTTATTTGGTTTCGGACTGTACTAAGTTCTCGAACTTGGTAATAATTGTTCAGAAATAGTGACAACAGGAATTCTAAGATGAAAAAATATTTAAACCACAAAAATGTCTATAATTAACAACTCAATTTTCTGCGCAAATACCTTTCAATATCTGTTGATACACTGAGCTTAATTTTGAATAAGGACACAAGTCTTAGCACCCAGTGATAATCGAACTCACTACTGTATTAATGGCCTGCAAGACTATGGCTTAGTACTTTTTCTAAACTTGGCATTGGCGGACACAAGGCCATAAGTGTAGATCACCTGGCTAGGATCGAAACTCACTGAGGGTTACTATGATTGATTTTTGACTTGTTCTTCTTTCGACTTATTTGTCAAGCTGTTTTTCTACGAATACAAAAATAGTAATAAGGACAATGCTTCACCAAAGAAATTCGAAGACTATAAGTGAAGACTAAACCTAGCTTTGGAGTACTCGGAGAATGGGGCTCGAACTCCCTAATCATTGATCCACAGAGGGGCTCCTTCTTTTTAATCATGATACTCAGGTGTTTATCTGTAATTCCCAAAGGATGTTTTTTTAAAAAGAAATTATCATCAAAGCAATCCAAAGTAATCAATAATATATATAGATTTTTTCCAGACTGTTGTCCTCATCTTGGTTCATCTTAGCAACACAACGCTTCGGCCGTTGCACCCTTTTTTAGGTGGGCGTTGTTGATGGAGATGATTTGGAATGTTTGAATGAGAGGCCCCCATCAAAACGTGGGGACAAAATGTTTTCATTCCGCTGTTTAATTTCGGATAGGAGAGTTTCAGGAATTTAAAAAATGAATTACCAGAAAAATGCCAAATTCTTAACCCAAATGTTCCGTCATGGAAACTGGCGCGAAATGACTTACTTGGGGAAAAAAACAAAACAAACAAACTGCATCTCAAAGTTAATTTGATTGTCATAATCTTTGTCTCATTACAAAGAAAGAAAATAAAGGATAAGCAGTAGATGAGACTCGAACTCACGTCACCCTTGTCTCATGATGCCTGATTTTCAATACCAGCTGCTCTGTCGTTTGAGCTACAAGAACTACCCCCCCCCTTTTTTTTTTCAACAAAAAACAATCTAGGGATGAAAATCAAGACGAGAGTTTTAGCACCGGTTATGCTCAGATTTTACAAATCTACGGAAATTTAACGAATTATTCGAAGCATTCAATAGGATGTTGAATCTAAGTATCTTAGCGTTTGTTTTCGCCAGAAACAGAGAATATAAATTAAGAAGGCGGTTATGGATTACTAAGTAAAAATTTAAGTTAGTTCACGGACATTTTCCTTTAATTTTAAGACCTTAAAAAGTATTGTGATGAATACTTTAATTTTGGTTTAAATTACACGAAAACGGTATAGTCGTTATAAAAATAAAGAAAAAGAAAAATACCTTCGCTTACTTAAAGGAGGTTTTAAACGGTTTTTTATTCGATATTTTTTCTAGGGCCTAGAAAAAACTTGGACCCAACTAAAATTATAATTCAGATCATTTAAGAAATTCAAATATCATAAAATCATATAAATACATACATTTTGGGACATTAGACGGACCCCAATTTTCCTCTGTACCAAAAGCTTAACGACTTAATTTAGCCCTACCCTTGAGTTCGGACCCTGGATTTTTTTGGTTTTAGGAAAGGAAGTACAGGTACATAAAGTAGACAATTAAGTTGATTGTTGGGGAATGGTAATGTCTGTGCAGTGAACCTTGTAAATATTCACACTGGGTGGATTAGATTAAAGTTACAGTTATACTCTTTATTTCAAGTAAAATTAGCTTCAGAAAATATTTGGGTTTCGAAGCTTTTCGGTTATTAGAATTTCAGATAGTGTAGCCTTAATAACAACAAATGCAATGTAAACAATTACAGAAGAAACAATTATTTTGACAAGATAAGAACAGGCCGAGATTCAGATAAAATTCAGTATGCTATATCTAAAGGGAGAAAAAAAATGGATCGGTTATTTTGAAATTTTAAGATGAAGTATTTTCATTCGTTATTTACACAATATTTTTATAGTTCATTGCCAGTCAAGGAATCTTTGTTTACATAAACCTATGGCGATTTTTAACCATTATAGAGGGACACCGAAAGTCTTAAATAGGCCGTAAAGAGAGTAATTTTAATGAAAAAGTTCAATTAAACAAAATATTCATTAGAACTTAACGCCATAATGAAATTAAACGTATGTCTTTATCAGATTGCGTATTACGAACTCAGTTTAGTACGTCATACACACTGTTTCTTTTATACTTTGACGAGTTCATGGTGTGTAATTTGATTTAGATTTGCGTTTAAGTTCATTACTGCATTAATTTAAATAAAAACTTTTTGGTGCTTTTGTATGACTTTTGAGCCTTTATATGCTGTTTAAACACCGACATTGGTTTATGTACGTCAAAACAAAAATTACCATTTTTATTCTTTGTATATTTTAACTTTCTTGTTGCTTTTTTCATCGCAACGTATTTGACCGATCTATGCACGGGTTTTGATTCAACAACCGAAGACGAATACATCGTGACAATAGGCAACAGAAAAGATGAAAAAAGCTTGCCAAAACTAATAATAAAATATGAGTTATAATGAAAAGATGCGCACACTCGTTGTTTGAATGGCGCATAGATAAAAAAAAGAAATAGGCGAATTCATAAAAGAAAAACAAGTAAACATAAATTATATTGATATTGTTTTGAATAAACGAAATTGTTGAACTGTTTTGCCACGCTTCATAAATTTTCGACAGATCATACGTCTACGTGACATCATCTGAATTCCAATCGGTACTACCTACGGTAAGTAGTGCCAAAAAGACATCAGAATCTTAAAATATTAAAATACAACCAGATAGTCAACAATACAGCGCGGAATGAAGACGGAATGAAAACATAGCGGAAAGCTAAGGAATGGGAACATCTACTTCATCATAATCAGAGTCGGATTAAGCTAGTTAACATATGTTATAAAGGGGCCCTAAATCTGAAAAAAATCTTAATATAAATATTAAACATACATTTTTACATGCAAAGCATTTTTTTCGTTTGTTCTGCATTCAGATTATACGTCAAATAGGGTCTGGCATTTCAAAGTAATACTTTATTTTTGTTTTGATCGCTGTGTAGCGGTTATGACTTCAGTTTCAAATCCTTTTGAATTTATGTGTCGTATATCCGTCACAAATATACCACAGCCCCATTAATAAATGAGTTGAAATGATAATTCCACTTAAAGGTGATCATTGACTTAAATCGCTAATTTTTGACACACTCGTTCACAGAAGTTGAAGGCTGCATAATACAATAGTAATCGGAATCGAAGGCCGGTAAGCATCTAGTACGGGGCCCTTGAAATTGTGGGGCCCGTCGCAAATGCTACTTTTGCTACATAGTTAATCGGGCTCTAATCATAATACCCGTCAAAAAGCACATCTTCATTCCAAATCATTGCAAATAGATTCAACGACTGAAGAATGAACCGACTGAAAAATATTGCGATAAAAAGCAAAATATTTTCTTCTTGATTTCATCATAACAAGAAATAAAATATGTGTAATAATTAAGATTCATCTGAGAATCCCAAAGCAACAGAAAGAATATTGCTACAAATACAACTGTCAAAGAAGAATATGAGCTTATTTTATAGATACAAATCAAGTAACTAATTTATATCAACACATATAAACCAAGATAACAATTTTATATCAGTATAACGCACATATATAAACCAAATAATTCCATATCAATATAATACACACACACATTTATAAACCAAGTAAATATTCTACATGTATATAACACATATATACAATGATGTTCGGAAGTATTTGAACAAGCACAAACTGTATCCTTACTTATGATGGCATTGTTTTCATATTTGCATTAGTCTAGTTTAAGGCTACTCAACTAACTAGTTTGGCTAATCTTCCAAATAACAATGTTAGTTAGCCTTTTTAATCTCCTTGGTTGATTCTGAACAAAATTTTAGCAAGATAGAAACGCAATACCCGGTTTAATTCATTAAACAGTCTAATTCAATTTTTTCTTTAAAACATAGTATTCAGAACTTGTTGTTCTGATAGAATTAAAATTTGCTTCGTGTCGCGTAAAGTTCCTGTTTTAAACTTCTAAAACTGTCATCGAAGATGTCAGTCGATTTTCGAAATTCAGATTTTAAATTTCAGCATTGCAGTGTTTGTGTGTTATGACGAAAAGTACAGGAACTACACAATCGAGGTTATTCTTTGAGTAGATTGTGTAGTTATTAAATGCGTTCAATAATGTCCTCGAACAAAAAAATAGCATACAGATAAGGGTTAATTCGTTTTTTTTTAAATCCAATGTGTAGAAAGAAGAAAAAAGCGTTATTTTGTGCGTAAGTCGAGTCACCTTTATACAGGTTGATGATTTCTAATCTTAATTACTTTTAGGAATTCGGATTTTTTTTGTATACTTCGGTATGGCAATACCGGTAGACAATAGAATGGTCGTTAGGGAATAAATATGTCAAGGAAATGAGCCTTGTAAAATATTTCCATTAAATGGGGGTATATTGAAACTATAAATAATATTACAGTTTATCTGTACAGTTGTAAATTGGATAAAGATTGTCCATAAAATCACAAGCGCACTTCTTATTTCTAAGTGCCCTTTTATGTAAAAGAAGCTCCGAAAACCGAACATATTTTCCATAGAAAAAAATGTCTGGTTTTCGGAACTTTTTGGTTTTCAGAATTTCAGAAAAAACGATTGTTTTCCCGCACATTCATTACACTATAATTTATTCATTCATAAAAACACAGAAATTTTCCCAGGTTAAGATTTTACCCGCAAAAAAAGGTCATTGTGTGTCTACATTTTTCCCGGCAGACAGACGGCCTGACCCCCGACAAATTGATTTTAGCGAGTGTCGTAATTTTTTTCCTCGTTTCCAGAGCTAAATGTTTCCTGCATGCGACCCTCGGGATTGTGATACAACGACTGCCGCGTATCGATTGAGCCCGTTTTCAGGGGTCAGTCTGCCGGCTGACCAGCCAGCCAGCCAGCCAGCCAGCCAGCCTACTTCTAGAGCGACCTAGACGTCAGGCTCAAAACAACCCATCTGTTTAGACCTGCTTTTCTCAATCAGGGTTCCGCGGAACCCTAGGGTTTTTCGAAAATCCTATACGTGCGTGTAAAAAGCACCTGATTTTTGCTTCGTTTGACGTCTTCTTTATATAATGCGTAGTGTAGCGGTCCCTGTCTTGATGACATTTGACCCGGGAAGCACCAGAATTTTTTCCTACGATCGTTAAAATTTCCAATTTTTTAAAGAAAAAAAAAATGAAAAAGCCACAATTCCAGATAACATAACAAAATACTTATAACTAATGTTCCAGATTTTCGATATTTATCGATTTTCGTCTGTAGTTTAATACATAAAATATCTATAAATTTGTAAACATACTGATCTGTCGTTAGTTGTATATATTATATTTTTATGCGGCGATTCCTTGAGAACGAAATTATTTCAAGCGTTCTTCCAGCCCAAAAAGGTTTAAAAAGATCGGATCAGAAGACGATCAAAACGACAATGAATAAGGCTGGACTATCACCTTTTTAACATGCGCCGTGTGTAAATTTCAGTAGTTATTTCTTGATTTGTTTTTGTTTTATAAACATTCCTGTTAAATAACATAAAATTCAATATTTCTATTGTATTTATCGCTTTTTACGAAAAATCTCAAACTGGTTTCATTTTTTTTTTAAAGCCGTAAAATATTCATTCTGGTATAGAAACTAAATTTCTTTTCACCTAAACCCACCCTCTCGAACAAACTTTTCATTTTTTTCAATCACAAGAACACAAAGCACAGTATGTACTCATCTAAAAGTTGATCTCAAATACACAAATTAAAACCCATGATATCGGCTAAATATTGCTAATTTCTTTCAAATCTCGCGTAAAAATCGACCTGGTTCCGTTGAGGATAGTCCAGGATTACATATGAGGACACAGAAGATCTTCCTTGGCGAACTAATAAATCAGTAAGCTGAGACTTTCCCCTAAAGCTAAAAGAGAAAGTTAAAATGCAAAAGAAACTTACCTGAAACCGCTTGGCACATAACCGAATCGTATGAGGTAGATATTTATTTCAGTAAATAAGGGACAAATTTTAAAATTTATTAGAGCGAATGGGATTGATATTTTTCTACTAGTTGGGTTTCTAATGATGTTATAATTGTGATTCGGGCATAGATTTCACACTCTCAAAAGCAGTATCCACGTAATTGTCGACCCCCAAGAACGGCTATGACTAATATTTTTCAACAAGTTGGGCTCCTGCAAATCTTATATTTGATTCAGGCATAAATTTCAAACTCTCAATATTGGTATCCGATTGATCAATTGATGACCCTTCAAGTTTAACTCTAAAAATACATTCACGTTCGCTCGATTTGACGGCACCAGATTTTTTTTTTCTGGGGGTTACCTGAGGCCCCGTTCTATCCAGCAACTTAAAAACAACATTTTCTAAAAATCGGCACAATGTAGGGAAGTTGGTCCTGACTGGAATTCGGCTTACGTAACACATGCGATCTGTCGAAAATTTATGGAGCGCAGAAAAACAATTTAATTCATTTAAAGCAATAATGATACAATTTACGCATTTACTGTTTTTCTTTCATGAATTCTCTTCTTTCTCTTTAATTGTGCACCATTTTTAAAATCGAGTGTGCGCGAGTTTGAAAGTTTCATGCTCAGAATTCCAGTCGGGACCATCTTCGTCGAGTTTTGTAAAAAAAAGTTTCAGAAAGAGTCCGTGGTTGAGAAGCGAAAAATGATAATAGTCATCTAGGTGACATCTTTTTCCATATGTCATACATACAATACAATATACAATATATTTATTAGTGCGAAAAAAGTATACAAAATGTACATACAGGCATATAAGATATAGTTAACAGCAATTCTAAAATCATTAATCATTTATGTAACAATCATAATTCTTCTCAAAAGTATTCACATCTGGTGAGAGAACCACATGCTCTGGGTGAACTATTCCATAGAGCTACAGCTCTAACGCTAAAAAACAATTATTCTATGTTTGATCAACGTTTTTTTGCTTCTACAGTATGTTCATGGTCTCTATTCTACCTTGTTCTAGTGAAGAACAAATTAGAGTCGACTGATTCAAAACCATGTATAATTTTTAAAATTTCCTGCCAGATTCCTCTGTCTTCAAATGTTGTTGAACATAACTCTTCTAAACTGTCTTTAAAACTCATATTCTTCAATTCTTGTATAGAGTTAAAAGAATTTCCATTTTCTGGACTCTATTACGCAGAATATAAATAAAGATAAATTACAAACAAAAAACTCATTCAGTTTTTTAATGGCAAGGTGAGTTATGGGCCACTCCATAGCTTAAGTTCTAACTAGTTCGATTCATGACTTTCACTTACAGTTTACGAGTTTTTCTTATCTCTACAAAAGCAGGAAAAAACTGAAATAAGTATAAAATTACAATATCTTAATCTCCTGTCAAATTTATGACTTAGTTATGCTTGTTCGCGTGATACATCTTACAACGCAACTTTGTTGACTTCAACGAAGAAAATACAGGATGTCCATAAAAGTCTCTATCTATTCTATCATGATAAATTATATAAAAATACAAACGAACTGTATGGACATCCTTTATTTCTCACAAAAACAAAAATAGTTCGCTTGGAAACATCTTCGACGAGCAAGTTTAAACTTTAGCTTATCTATTTTAAAATTTTATTCATCAATGCATTTTTCTCGGAACTCGGTTTTTTGATTTATGTAGAAAATGAGAAAAACATCTCTTGGCAGACGATAATTATCAATGATTCAGATATGGACTTTATGCAAACTTTACAATCGGTCAATTTCGTAAAAAGATGTAAGATGAGCGGCCTAACAGGATCTCAAACTGCGAAGTTAGTGCGTTACTTTTATTGAGATTTTTCCCTTACATTTTCATTCTTTTGGTTAGAAGAACTTTATTCATTTTTTCTTCTTGTCTTTTTAGTCAAATCGACTGCAATTCGTAGTTAGAAAACGTGTTTGTTTTTTTTTGTTTTTTTTTCGAGAATTAAAAACGTAAGATCACAGAATCTGAAGTAAAAAGAAACAGAGAGACAGAGAGAGAGAAACCGCCTTTAGAATTTTTGTTTTTCTGAGTCGGTCGATATATGTAAAAAAAGATTTTGGTACTCACCTTCAGCAAGTATTTCCTCGGTGTTGGGACCTGGCTGGACAAATTCAACAGCAGAAGAACATGGGGACTTGGACACAGACATGGATGCGGTGTGATCGTGAGTTGCTTTCTCGGGTGGCATCAGCGGTTCTCGGAGATGTGATGTTAGGTGGCGAAAACCCGCTACACACCCGGAATTGACTGGAAATCAAAACGGGTGGTCTATGTTGAAGTGTATAAGTAAACTGTACGAAGGAGGAGGAAATGGAAAGACGAAAGGGAAAGAAAAAAAGGGGAAAATTGTCGCGTTGGGAAAAAGCCGACAGTCAGAAAAGGACTAAAGAAGTCGGAAGAGCGCGTAGCGTTTGTTGATGTTGTCCGTCCGAAGCAAGACTACATGGTCACGACGTTTCACAGCTAATTTAAGCGGATTTATAACAATAAAAAAAGCGAATTTGTATAGACTATGACGCTCTCTGGGCGATCACGGTATTGTCTAGCTGTGGTCAGCTCGACTCGACCGTTAATTACTCGATGTGTAGAAAGCTGCCAGGTGCTCCAGGAGACCCGGGCGACCCCCGGGGCGCCCGCGACCGTACAAAGGCGCTGGGATCGTTACGCTGTCTCTCCCCTCAGTGTCCGCACGACCCCCCTGTTTTCCCCCCCCAGGTGTTTGTGTTTCATCCGACACCAACGCATGCATCAGGAAGACATTATCCATTAAAATAACAACGGTGAGAAAGGCAAGTAAAAACAATCATATTGGGGATGGATAATCAACGGAGCTGAGGAGGAACGTCGATGACGACAGGGACGAATCGCAGAGAAGGTGACCGGGGGTGGAGCGAGGGACTCTGACGCTGACGATCGCACTATTGTGTCAAATTTTAATATGTGTACTTCCGTTCCAGGTGATCCAGTAAAGAAGACCCCTCCTTTCCCCCACCACCACAGAAAAATACAAGAAACAAGATTTCAATAAAAAAAAATAAAAAAAAGTTTTTGATAACTTCTTCGTTAAAGAAAAAAAAAATCATCAAATATTTGATTAGTTTATTGAATGTGGGCCGTTAACTCGTGATGGATTAAGTCCCCTATCTGGAGTAGAGATGGTTGGTTGCGCGGGCCACATTTCAGAGGGACGGTCGGAGGATGGAATGATGGACACTCGAGGACTGTATCATAAATTAGATTTGAATAGGCGGTTAGGTAATACTGAGTGAAGGCCTGGCGTTATTGCAGCAGGCCATCACATTCACACGGTGCGGCGAGAGAGGCGACGACGGGGTCTGCTGCAACGAACGAGCGAGCGACCGACCGCCTTCTTGGTGCACTCTAGCGTGGATGGAGATAGCGAGAAAAAAAAAAAAAGTAGGGGTGTGACTGAATGAACGAAGGAGGCGGAGGGGGAGGCAGGTAAGAAAAAAGGGGGGGGGAAAGATGAGGAGAAGGTAAAAGGCAACGAACGACAAGGGCGGGAGGTGACGAGGAGGCGGAAGGAAGAGTTGATGGTGGTGATGGTAACACGAAGGAGGGGCAGATTTCGAAAAAATAAATAAAAAAATAAATAATGAAAATAAAAAAATAACTCCCACCTTCTCAGATACTATTTACTTGGTATCAGCTAAGCTTAGCCACGAAGGAAAGACAGTAAGTTGATCTAGGTCGAACCTCCGGATAAGAGAAAAAAAATGAGTAAACAAAAAAAAAAAATCAGCAAATAAAAATCAAATTAAAAAAATAAAAAGTTGAAATTTAAAAAATGAAAATAAAAGAGCTAAAAAGAAAAGCTAAAAACACAAGTGGTGGGGCTTTTCCGAGAAAGAAAGAAAGAAAGAAAGAAAAGAAAAAAAAATTGGGGGTGGGGAACGAGCACATGCTCTGGATGCAGTCAGTGGTTCTGTCGTCGTCAGTTAGCAGTAGGCAGGGGTGGATTGCTGGTGAAAGGTTTTCGTCCCCCCAAAGCACCATTCTCTCTAAGCTGACTGACTACACAGCAGTTGTCATTATTCGTACCCTGGATAGCCACCAGTAGAAGCAGTCAACTCAGGGCCCTTTCCCTTCGTTCTAGCAACAACAACAACAACATGCTTCTACTGTTTACAAAAGTTCGGGCTCTCCATATTTGCCTTGAATATTTATACAAAATAATATTAACGCTTCCAATTTAATCGTTAACGAAATACATATATTTTCCCCTTGAAAAATCATAAAGCATTGCTATATTTATTCGTGTACAATGCGAGAAATCTTCATATTTATAAATTCAATATATAGAACCAGGGTAAAATTTTAAGGTAGTGTTATACTCGCGTGAAAAAATTATTATTTACGTTCAAGTACACCTTGATTAATGCGGTTAATTCGTTCCAAAGTTGTCTACACCGTTCAAAACTGCACTGTTCAAAGTCTTATTGATTTTATGTTTGTTTTTCAACTGATACTTAGTTACACTAATTTGAGCAGCAATACTTCGACCGTACTACATCAAAACTCACTCTAACCAAAACCGTGCAATTCGAGGTATTCCAGTATCATTGATTTTTGGTTACAAAACGTAGGGGCTGTGTTATATTATTCGAGATCGAATTGTATTACGCGAGTGAATTCGTAAATCAAAGTTTAAGATTAATAAAAAGGTTGCTTATCGAAGTTGGTCAACAAACTTATCAAACAGACCGATTAATTAATTTTGAAAATAAGCAGCTTATGCTATCCTCACTGAGCGCCCTATTACTGTGGCCTTGTACTAAACTAGTTAATATTCGGGCGTCACACCGTTGAAGAATGGTTGAAAGCTAGTCTCGTAGACCTTTATTACTGGATTGAGTTCGATTATCCCGGGGTAAACCAAAAAACTATCAAGCTAAAAATATTTACTAAAATTATAAAATAAAAACGTTGACAAAAAGTACTCTGAAGATTACCAGTTCAGCGTGGTTAACACATCGAACTTGGTGAAAGATCTTTCATTTCGTTTCCACATTGAACAATTTAATATAATTTCATTATTTCATAGAAAACAACGTCTTTAATTCACTTATTGCTGTGTCTTTACGCTGATTGAAAAACGGTGTCGACCGTACATATGTGCCCTACACAGTTTGATAAAATCTAAACACATGTTTTTGTTTTGATTGTATGCTTTTGTTCCCAAGCCAACAGCTAACCAAAACTTGGGAATTTAATACACGACTGATCGTCATTTATGAATTTAATACCAACTTGATCAAACTAAATTCTGTTTATTAATTGCAAGTATTGAATTCAATGTCTCTTCAGTTAGGAATCACTAACACAGTATTATTTATTCTGAGCTTCGCATGGCACATTAATGTCAAAGGGAAGGTTGTGTTGTGCTTATTTTTCTACTAGGGGAGACCTGCCTTTAAAATCGACATTCGAAATACTGTCTTTGCAGCTTTTTTCCTCGGCTTGAACACCGATTGGGGTGTGATTATTTTAACCACGCGACAGGCTACAGACCTTCAACACCCATATTTATAGCAAAGGCTCACTTGTTCCAAAATCCGGGACGTTTTTGTTGGCTAAATCTCAATTTTTGACATTTTTTAATCTCTCGATGATTAGATAAAATGTGAAGACAATTTTCAATAGTTTTGCTTTATGTTGCTTAAAAAATAAGCTCGACTCGAAGTTTTATTCATATATTTACGTATTATTGTGTGCGTGTGTTCGCATTTTTGTGTAAATCGTGTGTCTGTGTGCTCGCCTGAGCCTTACTTCGGAAGCCCCTTCGTAAGCCGTCAGGGAAGTAGCTGATCAGAACGCACAACCAGGTGAAAACATGTCTCGCACACTATTTACCTCCGTCCTTACTTAATTCTCCCCGAAAAACGTCGTGAATGTAACACGCACGCACACACACAAATGTGACATGTTTTGTGCCGAAGCTACGGCCTACAAAATTTGCTCGCTTTATGACGAAGACGTGTACGGAAAAACACGTTTTAGAATTGAATTTTTTCGAAAATACATAAAGGGCGCTTCAGAGGTGTATAATGTATATACACTCGCAAGTTATAAAAGTTAAAAACTTTGCTTACTGTTGGAATCGCCAACGTCTTCTTGGTTACATTTATGACAAACTTATTAATAGATTTTAACCTCTATCCAACTTATGTACAAACAATCGAATCTCTTTCAATTTAAAGTTTAGGTGTAATGAATATTCTCGAAGTTAACGACGAAGATTTTACATCGATCGATCAAGCCATGCAAACATTGTTAACTTATGCTACAAAATGCACTAAGAACAACAGTGGTCACACCGTCACATCCACAAATACCAAATGCATTACCATTCTAATATCAGAGACAGATTCATAACATCGAGATATCTTTCGTGTAGAAACTCCCTTCCAAATAAAACAGTAAACTCAACGTCTAAAAACATATTTAAAAATAATCCATCAGAAGAAACTAGTTAAACACATGAGCATAAAGACTTCTGAAATGCTAGTACCTTAAATGGCAACCCTCCATTACATCTTTTAGATGTATCTTCGATTGGTCATTTTTATGATATATTTCTGACGATCAGGACGTGGATAAAAGCAACAATTGTGAGACACTCCTCTGGATCGAACTCACTACACCAACGACACAAGCTTGCTAATTTACACTCACCGGGTAAATGCTCAAGATATTTATTAGATTTAGTTTTATTCATTTTCCCTAGGTTTGCAATGCATTATAATTGTAAAATCGATTAAATTTCATTTGTAAGTATTTATCTATTTTATATACAGCCCTATTCGGTCAGTAACGATTACATTATGTCTTGATCTTTGACAATCAGTTTTTTCTCATTTGCAATGCATTGCTCAAGTAAATATTTATCCATAATGCATATAACAGCTTTATTCTGTTGGTAAGGCTTGCATTAATTCCTGACCACTGGCAATCCCTTTCTTCCTCATTTGCAATGCATTTTTACCGTAAATATCTATAATATTATAACCTTAGTAACCATTCTCGGCCCCGGCAATCACATTTTCTTGATTTCCGATACTTTTCTATAGTAGAAGCATTTACAATGTATTTATGTTGTAAAGTCACCAGCAATGATTTACAAATATTATATCTCTAATATGCCTGTAACTCTTGCATTGATTCATGGCTACGATTGATCATCTTTTTTTTCTTATTTTTTAATGCACAACATACAGATGTATGTACCGAAATATCCTCAAACAAATTTTAGATTAAAACTTCAAAATTCATTGTTTGATCATCAAATAACTTTCGCTGCTGCCAGGAATATTACCTCAGTTACAAGTAGATATAAACCAAGTAAGTACAGTTATCATAGAAGGCTTCAGATAGAGGGTTTTTTGCTTGCTGGTGAAATTTAGTTGTCGGTCTGTTGATAGATTTTGCGATAATTATTAACTGAATTCATTGTGGACAAGCCAGGAATATTACCTCTATTACAAGTAGATATGAACCCAGCAAGAACAGTTTCAGATAGAGGTTTGTTTTTTGGGTTTTTTTTGTTTTTTTTTTGCTTGCAGGTGATTTTTAGTTGTCGTTATTTTGCGTTATTTCTTGGAAATAAATTTCACTAAAATATCAGTAAATTGTAAGTTCTTGAGAACACCGTTTTCAACTGCCATGAAAGCATGTTTGTTTTAATTGTTCTTAGACGTTACAAACCATCATAAGAGGTATATATGTATAGTCCACAGTCATTCTTTTTCGTCGAGGTATTTTTATTACGTATATATATATATTGACTAAATTCATTTTTGAAACTAGATAACACTGTGCATCTTATTGTTTACTCTTTTATGTTCCTGTGTAATAAATGTTATTTTCTGATTTGTGAGTATAGAAAATGGCTATTATTCTCTTTGCTCTCGTGGACAGGATAGTGACATTCATATTTTATTGTTTTTCTTACTTTATGTGATAAAAAAATGCGCAAATTCACACGTTATCCCATTAAAAATTAGTAGATTTAAAATTATGACCCTCCTGGTCGCAAAAGCAAACTTTGAAAGAAATAATTGATACTTTCAATACTTTTAAGATATGATTAAATCAGAAAATATCACTTATTTCCCAGGGACAAAAGAAGTAATAAAAAAAAGTTTCACAGTGTAATTCAATGTACTTACACTATGATTCAACATTCAAATTGAATAAACTTTTCATTTAATCTCCGAAGGCCTTGTAGCTAGTGGGGGCCCATAGACTGCAACCCCTGAATATGTCGAGGTTTGATGTAAACTTAAACGAAATTCAATTCGCACCAGGTATGCTGCTGCAGGGTCAAACTCCACTCCGACAGAAGATGATTACTTGATCCCTAAATTGTGATTTCAAATCACGGAAGGAAAAAAGGTAATTTTGTTTATCGATTTGGTTTAACGTGATGGGACAGGCAAATAGTGGAAAGTTTACGCCTCTAAATTTGGTGAGGATTGTTCTTGTTTTTGTTATTCTTTTTCTTGTTCTTGTTACGGTAGAAAAAAAAATCAGAACCAACTCCAGCGTCAGCCTAGAGTATAACAGAAGCCGTATAAATTCTTGCCGGTAAAAATCATATTAAAAAAATCATAGCTGAAGACAGCCCCAAAAGTCATGGATATTCAGCTATCTAATGATACTATTGATTTTTCGGGTTTTAAAAAATCTAAAGAGAATTTATACAATGAGCATTTCTTTTTTTCACACTTAATGAATATGAAGAGGAAAAAAAACTGATTTTATGCAAAAGTTACGCTGGCCACAGCAACAGCCATCCCTGTCCGGACTTTATATAACGCAAGTTTTTGTATTTCGGCTTCTGGGTTTGCGATCGGTGAAATAGACTTAAAGGTGATAAGCAGCCGAAGATGCATCACTCAATTCACCCTGCGCTATTTTACCGATAGCTGGAGGGAGAAGATATGGATTCGTGCCTTTCCCAAGGGCATTTGTGCAAAGTGAACACAGTTCTCAGGCGAAGTTTGAACTTGGTTTGCTCCTAAGGCAACGCACTTCCACTAAAGTTACATGAAATCTTAGAAACCTTTCCGTAACTTTTGGGGACAGTCTGCATGCTGTTTGGAAATCATAGACTTCATGGCCTTGTGCAGGGCAAGATTGGGACTACAATGGGCCCTACGCCGCCCATAATTTAGGGGCCCACCATATTAAAATTACATGAGGTATTTTTATTGAGCATGTTCCTTGAGATTCTTAGCTTCATTCTCCACTTCATAAAATTCATCACGAAGCCCAGCGACAAAACTTTCAAGTGATAAAATAATGATGAAGCAATAATGATTTGAATGGTTGTAAATTGCAGAAGTGTATTCGTTTTCTGTAAAAGCTGTAGGATTTTTTCCAAAGAACGCACATAATTCATTTTCAAGAAGGCACATTTTCTCTACCAAGATTGATGCAGAATGTTGAATATTTCTCTTTAAAACAAAACGTCTCATAAACTAAAAAAAAGGAGTATTTTATTTATAAAATAATATTTTTATTCGTGTGCTAGTATCGACTAATCATTTTATTCATGACTGAAAATTTTTGCAAGTGATGAAGTTCTACATTGCTATTCATTTGTGGGCCCCCTCAATGTCTTCGGCCGTGGCGTACTTGGCACGTAGGCTAATACAGCCTTGGCTTGGGCCAGCCGAAACTAAGCCTAATAGCAATGTACATAATATAAGATACAAGTTGTCCCAAAAGTCACGAATGATTTTTAAAGTATCTCTGTTTGTTTAACATAATTACATAGGAAGCTGCTTATTGCGACAGGGTCTTTTAGATCTATTATATTAGTTTACAATGGTCAATTTTCGGTTGAACCACACGTTTTTTTTAACTTTTGACTTTACCCAGAGCCTAAAACGATTACCATAGGACCCAAATAGCCAGTATATGTATCAAAATTCACATCTGGTGTCCTTTTTCGAAAAAAAAAAAAAGATGTAGTGTCTGCGTTCATTCTCACCCCGATAATAATGATTTGATTTAATCTATTTTTGTATTAAATTGAAAATCTGATTCACCCAACCAAATTTGGCATGTATACCCGATCGACCTAGGTTCCAAAGTAAGATTTGTACAACACCATAAGGCCAACTAGTAACAATAACTGACTGATAACATCAAGTAAAGCTGCTCATTGAGTACATTATAAATGAATTGTTTCTGACTCATTTTGATGACGATAACTTTTTCATAATATCATCCCTGATTAAACGGCATTCGCTGGATCCATCCATTTTTCTAAATGAAATTTGAAATACGGAGATTGAATTATCAACACTAGACAAAACAGATTATTTGTTTTAAAGGGGATATTCAATTTTAAAACTGTTTTTGGATTCTGAGGACATTTAGCTAAACGTACTCATGCACAGGCACAAACAAAGACACACACACACACACATGTATATACACACACATATAATATACATATACACGTATACACATATATATACACATATAAAATATGTGCGTATATGTGTGTACATATATGCACATATATACACATATATATGCATACATATACATATATATACATATATATAGACACAGACACACATATATATATACAGACATACACATATATATATACAGATATATATATATATATATATATATATATATATATATATATATATATATATATATATATATATATATATATATATATATATCCTTTGGTAAAGTCGTGTCGAGAAATCGAAGATTATGTGTCCATGTAACAGACTAAGCTAAGCTTGGTAAGCTTCTATTCAGACTATCCCCCAAATCAAACACGAATAAAAAAAACCATTACTTATTTATTTTGATGAAAGTCAAATTTTGCAATGTTGAGACAAATTTTGTGTTTGATCAGTTACGTAACCAGTGTAGCCAATTATATGAACCATTGAAAATACTTCGTATCTTTTTTGACACCCCGAAGAAAACCAGAAAAAAATAATCTCGTTGTAAATGAAAGACACAAAAGGAATACAGTTATACCTTGATTAGTACGGTTAATTCGTTTCAAAAAGTTCCGAATCGTTCAAAACCGCACTGTTCAAGTTCTTACTGTAAGTTGATATATATTTTTTTTATATTTTACTTAGTTACATTAATTAGCATTACCTTAAACGTACTGTTACATAATATTTTTATCAATTATGATTGGGTTTTGTCTTCATCCTAATTAGAAACGGCCCAAATTGAAAGTGGTATAAAAAAACTAAAAATTGACATGAAGTTGGAAACAAGGGATAGAAAGAGGGGTCGGAGCGAGGAAACATCGTGAACTTACATCTCAATTTCCAGTTTTTTGTATATTCCATGTCTGCAAGTAGAGGTATTACTTAGTTCCCCAAACCTATCCTTACCGTATAATTAATACCAAAAACCAATTTCCATCACAGGTGAAAAAAATCAAAACTAACAAAATTATTCTGTTGATAATCATCTTGACAGTGAATTTGGTAAAGTTAGGCTGCTTAAAGAGAACCACTGAGATTATTTTTGTTATATAATATAGAGAAAGCCGCCTATTGAGTTCACTTCAAATAAAGTGTGTGAACCGACTGATTTTGATAAAAAAAATTACTGTTTGATAATGTTATCTGTGATTATAAAAAGCGACTTCTCCCATACATACATAATTATCATCGTCATCAGCAGCAGCATTTTATCGTCCGTCGTTGGACAGAGACCTTCCCCGAGGTTCGTCAAACCTCTCGATTGTGGGCGCAATATTTTTGAACTTCGTTGCATTATCTTATCTTTTGTCGGCCACAATTTTGCATATGATCTCTGGGGATCAATGTTATACGTACGGACATACGCTTGCCTTAATTTCTTACCACCAACAATCACCTTTTTTTTTTTTATATATCTGCATTGCATGTCTATAAAAGAATAAATTGCAAAACATTTCTATAGCTAAATCATTTACAATTCACTTTGTAAATGTTCATCTATGACAGCTGTAGTCTGTCAGCAACACTTAATCTCGACCTCTGACAATTCCACTTTTTCTTCATTAACGATTCATTTCTAGAGAAAAATCAATTTAAGTTCAAATTCTATCTACTATAGATGTAATAGCCATATTCTCTCAGTAACACCAGCATTAATTCCTGACCACTTATCTCTGTCATGGGTTGCCGGTAAAAATTTTCTATCCAGTGACTGCTCTTTTCCTACTGCGTTTACTGTCCCCGAGCACCAATCGGTTTGCCTTTAGCTCGAACTGTTGTCCTTTGTTCTTGCTTTGTGCCCACACCCATATCTATTTTTTTATTGCTTTATTACTTGTTCGATATCCTTTACACGGGTTCTCTCTTGGGTCCACGTTGATCTTTTTCGATTGCTCAAAGTTATTCATAACATTGCACTTTTTATCATCCTCGGAGCGGTTTTGAGTTTGTTTTCGAATGGTTTTGTAAGTTTCCAGGTTTTGCACCCGTACGTCATAGCCGGTATTATGCATTGATTGCATACTTTACGTTTTAAGCGTATTGGCAATTTGCTTTTTAGTATGTCTCTATTCATGCCAAATGCTTTCCAACCAATCGTTTTGCGCTGTCTTACTTCATTTCCGTGCTCTTGGCAAATGTATTCTTTAACTTCTTCCAAGGTTTTCACGGTCATCATTGACCATTTCTTTCGTCTTTGTTTTGTTGCTCTTTAACCCTATTTTTCGTCTTTCCCTTTTTAGATCATTCAACATGTTTTTAGATTCTCCGCAGTTTCTACTTTTAACGCATTATCATAATAGGACCTTAGACTGTTCCAATATTCTCCATCTATGTTTACTTCCGCGTATTCCCAGTCTGTTTTCCGAAAGGTGCTTTCTAGGCTAGCTTTAAAGAGTTTTGATGATATAACCCATTGTATTACTCCTTTTCAAATCTTTAGTTGATATCTTTATGAAGTCTAATTATCGCAGTTCCCTTTTTTTATATATTCTCAATTACTTTTATTTAATTCTCTTGTATACCTTGTTCTAGTATTGAGTTAAAGTCTATCGTGTATTCCACTGAATCAAAGGCCTTTTCATGGTCAACGTGAGTCAAACAAAGTGGTTCTAATG
This sequence comes from Thysanoteuthis rhombus, assembly GCA_963457665.1. Taxonomy (NCBI): domain Eukaryota; kingdom Metazoa; phylum Mollusca; class Cephalopoda; order Oegopsida; family Thysanoteuthidae; genus Thysanoteuthis; species Thysanoteuthis major. The sequence goes on from OY735218.1 coordinate 34,519,940, forward strand.
TATTTTCGATTAGTTTCTTTACTGTGTGTCAAATATATATATATTGCCTCTCTAATTCTCCTCTCGCCATCTCCTTTGCAATCTATGTTCATATCTACTGATTTGTTCGTTTATCAACCATTCTGTCAGTTTTAGTCCTGGTGTCTATCTTTCTTTCTATCTCAGTCTTTCTATATCTATCAATTGTAGTCTGTTCTAATGCATCAATCAGTCTATTTCAATTTGATCGTACCTACATCTATTTTAGCCTGTTCATACCTATCTATCTTGGATAGATATGAAGATATTAAATCAGAAAGAGTAAGATAGTCTCTTCATATCTATATAAGTAGCTTCGTGCATATCTATCCATCTATCAATTTATCTATCTATTTGTCAGTCTGTTCATATCTATCAATCTTTCAATCTTTGTTTATATCTATGAATCTATATATCTTAGTCTATTCATATCTAACTATTTTAGTCTGTTTATTTCTATGTATCTATGTATGTATCTGTATATCTATCTATCTATCTATCTATCTATCTATCTATCTATCCCCAGTCAGTCCAAAGCTAAAGATTTCAGCGGGAAATCCGTAATTGAAGAAACAGACCAAAACTTGCATTAAAGATGATTTTATAGTCGTAATGTTTTGCCATTAGTAAGAAGAAAAATCGGAGAAAATTCTGTCATATTTGTGTACACTGTTAGAACCGGAGATAAATTCGATAAGTGATTGTGTGGAAAGTTGTGTACCTTTAAACAAAAACTAATTGTAATAATTTGCACACAAATCTTAGCACAAAAACCTTGAATATAAAAATCTACCAAAACTCAACTAATTATCAGATTTGCATATTTTCCGTAAACATTTGATAAAGAATGAAAATCTATTTGAAAGAAGTTTTCATTTCATTTTGGGGGGAATTTCCTTCTTCCACTCAGATTACACAACCCGTTTGATTAATTTGAGGATTCGTTTCACTTATGCAATCGAGTCTGTATTGAGTTTTACCCTTTTTAAACACAAGTCCTTGGAAAAATAAATTCTGTTTACTTCTTTTTTTTTAAAACCATATGAGATGCACGGATACCTTAGTTTGGAATTTTTAAAAACAGTATACTATATGCATTCTTTTGCCATTTTTTTTTACATTCGGCTTCACTGGTCCAGAAAATCCGTTACTCTTACACCTGCCTTGTCCAAGGTTTGTCAGATAAATGAGGTTCAATCTTTACTACGTATAATTTTTTATTGACAGATAGATTATATTTATGGACTAGTTGGGGCGTCCGGCGTGTCCTGGTTCAAAAACTTCAAATCTAACAACACTGGAAAGCAAATGATATTTTGTAGAAATTTCATGAAATCAAATAAGGGTGGTCGGGCAAGCACACACTCCCAGGCAGACCTGCACTCCCTTGGATAGGTTTTCGTACCAATTTCTTAAATCTTAAAAATTGATCTCTTTCAAGACTGAGAATTCATGTATTCACTTTTGGCATTAGTGGTTCGTGCGTCAAAGTAGACTGTCGGGTTTTAATTGTACCCATATCTTATTGTTACGTTTAGGTTGTTTTTAAGGTTAGAGGCATGTTTAGGGTTTTGCTTTAAGAGGTGTTTCATTGTCAGATAAGATGTGTGGTCCCTCAAAAAATACTGCCAAACTGGCATAAGCACTGAGAGAAAGAGAAATTCACTTCTATAGTTACTTATGTCGATTAGAAAATAAGGATGCAATTTAGCATTATAGTTGCATCGTAAATAGAACCCCTGTTATAAAAATTTTAAATATTCCGTTTATCAAAACTGCCGAATTTCTGGAAGGTTTGAATGTCTGATAGATTGAAAGCACATGGAATTGAAAGGAAAAAAGTAAGAATTTCTCAATCGGGTTTTGAACTCGGTTCGCTGATCGCATTTACTGCGTGTCTAAACATTGGTTTATTGTTGCTATCGATGATTTCTTTGGAAATAAAAGTAGTTTTTTTTTATGAGAGCACACAAGATATAAGTCGACATTTTTCTTCTTTTTTTTTTTCTTCAGCAAAATTCGATCTAAACTGCGTGCAGCATGTGAATGGAGGCTTGCTGATTTCGAATATGCCTTTGTTTTTCCTCCGTAATTCTCAACATATAAGACTACAAACACAAATACACACTTTACTACTTTATTTTTCAGAAACTACCAAAGTCACATAAACCCTGATAGAAAGAGAAATTCACATCCGCGGTTTCCTATGACGAACGGAAAGAAAGGGTCCAGTTTATCATTATGGTTACATTGTGGATAGATTCTCCCTCTAAAACCTGATTTTTTTTTTCTGAAACTGAAAAATCTCCGGAAGGTCAAATAAAATGAAAGCATCTCACATTGGAAGAAATGTGTGCAGTAGTTGAATTGATGCCTGCTGATTTTGAATATGCTTTTGTTTTTTCTTCTGTGACGCCTAGTTCTCGAATAAGATATAAACACACATCCTCATTTTACTACTTTACTATATGAATATTACACACTATATAGTTCTTTAATCAATAGAGGGATTTTCTGGGTTCTTTGGCCGTAACCATGAACACTTCCATTTGAAGGTAACAATTTTGATGATAAAACCCACCATTTTAAACAATAGACTCTCCCGCTATAATGAGTTCTCTTTGTTTCTTCTTTTTTTTAAAAAAAGATCATCAACGCTTCTTTTTCACTTTTTCGAAAAAAGACGAAAGGTGAAGTAGTGGTCAACGAGTCATTATCGAGACAGCGCGCTACCTCTTCCTTCCTCTCTGATATGTCAACATGTCATACCACTCTCATTAATTTTGGATGTGCGGGAATGATCGAAAAAAATTACCCTATAAATCAATGATAATCGCTTCTATTAACGCCATTTCGGCTTAAGAAAATGATTCATACAAACGTTCCACTTCCGGAGAGCAACGAAACCTTTCTATCAACGATATTTTTTTCATTGACAGTAATCAATAAGAAATAAATGAGATATATATGCTTTATACTTATGCCCCCTCTCTTAAATACATTGTCATTGGAACACCTCAGCACTGCTCCACAAAAACTTTATCAGCCCGCATGGGGACTCGAACCCCAGACCCTCAGATTACTTACAATGATTATTCTTAAAAGTCTGATGCTCTACCGACTGAGCTATGAGGGCTGCTGATACGTACATGAGAAGAAACGCTTTGTATACTTCAGATCATAATGACAGCTGTCATTATCATCGGTCGGTCGTCTGTTCAACAGTTGTGTCAGCGGATATGCTTATACCATAGCTTAGCACACTAATTTACTCTGATAATGAACAGAGTAGTTTTTTGGTTCAATGTCGTAACACCTGACTCTTCTAATCTGGGGTAAACATTTTGCTGATAAAAAAATACCTCCAACCCAAGCGCTCTTCCCAGTAAAAGAATTCAGTTTGCTTTTTGATCAAATTGATAATCCTTATATATCTGCGAATTATCTTCACAAGCATTAACGAGTGGATCATATGAAAAAAAATAGATCAGGACGCACGTGGTATAGTTACGATCAGCAAGCTAATCTTGCTTACCGTTGTTAGTAAGCTCAACTCACTACGGATCATCCATTATTGATGGTCTAATACTAAACTGTGCCAAGTTAACAAATCATAAAACAGATGAGGACGCTCGTCGTATAGCAATGATCACCAGACTAAACCTGCTAGCCGTTGACAATGGGTTCGATCCTCCTTGAATCTACCACTATTGATGGTCTGATACAAAACACTCATGTCAATAAACAAGACAAAATAAACAGATCAGAACGCACGTCTTATAGCAATGATCAGAAGGTAATCTTGACCGGCCGTTGTGAGTGGGATCGATCCTCATCGGATCTCTCGGTATAGATGGTCTGATAACAACCCATGCTAAATTTATACACTTACATAATGAAAAGTGTTATCTATTTGTTTTTCAATCTGCAACACTGAACTCTTACACTCAGGGGTGAAATTGAGCTGATAAAATCCTTTGATAAAAACTATGGACTCTTTAACTGGAACAGATACACTTTTTTTCTTGAAATCGTTTCATAGAAATTCAAATATCCGTTATTTTTTCTCAGATACTTACTAGACTATTTACACCATGACCATTGTGACTCTCTCGTACTTACATACCGAATAGTCATTTTCTCGGTTTACCGTCCGTGATATTATTTGAGGGTGAGAATTTAACCGATAAAAATATCTGCTAGCCACCATTTGAAACTATGAACTATATTCCATTGAAAAACGAATTCAGTTTTTTTTTTCTTGCAAAAAAAAAAAAAACATATAGAAAATTAAAATGTATCCGTGAATTCTCTTACTAGGATTGACCAGTGAATCATGTTTTAAAAAAAAATGTAGAATCAGGAGACACGTTGTGTAGCAATGATCAGCAAGCTAATTTTGCTTGCTGTCGTTAGTCATTGGATCTCCCACTATTGTTGGTCTGATAACAGCGGTAAATTAGCTAGTAGACTAATTATATTGGTCATTGTTAGCGTATATGATCCTCGTTGGATATCTCACTATTGGTGATTTGATACCAAATTGTTATCTGTTAAAGCAGGAAATGACGAAATTCAATCGAGAAAGTGATGTAGCAGCAATATAAAAAGCTGAAATATTGCCAACGCATGGGATCTGTCCAAAAATTATCCAGCAATTCAATATCAAGGAAAAATTAGCCTACCTAGGCCAATGGTACGCTGCTCATTTCAAAGTACTTCTCCTCTATCCCATACCTCTTATCCCAGAGTCCCTTCCACTTTTAAATACAGTCTGCAAAGTCCTCTTTCGGTATCGCCATCAGCTGTATTGTCACGTTCTTTTTAATCGCATCCACGTCCTGAAATCCCCCCCTCAACGGTGATTCAAGCTTTGGGAAAAGCCCAAAGTAACGGAGTTGAACTGAGGTTGTAGGCTTGGGAACTAAGAAATCTTGGTAATGCAATACTTGCAAGGGATGTGAAGAATGTGCAGACTTATCTACTCGCTAGTCTATCCTTCTAGTAGTGTGGATTACATTACTGTTAAGCTTATTATTAATAGCCCCAGTTTGAGATATCGAGGTATTTTCACCTTATTGCCAAATTCCTACTCGGGAGGTTGACTTTATTTTTACCCTGGTAACAACAATGACAATGACAACTTCAAAGACCCTCACCAAGATTAGAGCCCCTCAAAGAAATCAAATTTCATGGCTACGGATGAGGTTGCAACCAAATTTCAAGAACACTAGGAGATTTATACAAAAAAAAATTGTTGTTACCGGACTCCTTTTCCCAACAGGCCACCTTATTTTTTTCAGTTCATATAGAGAATAACCTCAAATCATATCTAGAATTATCTAGATTTTCATACTGTCTATCTAAAACAATATCTAGATACTATCTTATCAATCATCTTCCATAACGGAATTTAAAGAACTTTTCAGTAAAAGAAAACTGTTTTTTCAAAACTTGAAATATTTCTCAAACCTTCAAAAGGAAAGCCATTTAGGCTTCAGTCAGAATGGAGTTTAACCCTGGAGTGACCAGTTTTGTACTCATTTTACCCCGAACTTTTTCTTCCTCCAATTCATCTCTTGACTTACCAGAATAAACAAAAATCAGCAACTCGACTTTTTTTGTCTTTGTATTTGCATTTCTATAATCCAGCACAATATGTCGCATGTTATTTGGAGAGAAGATGGGTACCGTCAAGTAACCTCCATTACCCCGAGAAATATCATTAAGAACGCAGCATGATAATCCCAACGATCAGTCGTCGTGTAATTTGATCTTGATCTGGATTTCCCATGGCAAACCATTCCAAAATCTCACACACACGTGCATGCACACACACACACAATATATATATATATATATATATATATATATATATATATATATATATATATATATATATATATATATATATATATATATATATATAATTGGGATAAGTAACCGTTAGATCTAGGAAGTGTTTGTTCAAATGGGTGAACAGTTATATTGCATTTTGGTAATGATAATCTTCCCCAAAATCATCAGCGAGTGGGCTCGATGACTTTTTATAATACAAACTTACTTTTAAGATAGATTTTGTCAGAGCAAATTTAGTAAAAGACAAAACTGGGAAAAAAACCCGATACGGAGCTAAGAAAAGCACTGCTTTCCAATGAACTAAAACCAGGGACAGATCAATCTATTTCCGTGATGAAATGTGTTAGACATGCATCGAAATAACGTAAAGGTTTTTGTCCATAGTTTTTTTGTCTTTTACTATATATCTATACATTTGTGGTCATTTGAATAACACGAGAACCGGTAGCACGGCCTTGATGTAGCTTGGTAACCGATCAGAGAGGAACCTACAGCGCAAGCGTTAACAAACTCTCCCGTAGGGTCACTCAATCGGCAATGAGATGTCATTATGTACTTTGTGACCGTCTCATGACTGGAAATATAGAAATAAATATCAATCCCTGCAAGAGGCCCAAATCTGTCCTTAATTATGAAGAATCATTGGTAGCAATGGCCAACGAACCACAAACAACAATTTGAGCACTTTCTGGATGTTTTAGATATTTGATAGCGACCGTATCACATCATCTCAAGAAAGGTTGAAAATTTAGGGAAATGGGCCCCACATGAAATGAATGAAACACGCCGTGACAAGCTAAACCCAATACATCTTGGCTGACCGTGCCTAAGATTAGAGAATTGAAATATGAAATCTCATAGCATCCTCCACATATCATTTTTTCAAGTATTTTGAACTTCATATAAGTTCAATGATAGGGAAGGTATAACTTGTGCTTTTATTGAATTAGTGACCTCTAAAGCTAACGAATTTTATAGAGATAACATGTTATCATTAGAGATTCTTTATGAAATAGTTATTGCTTTAAATGGGTCATATTTTTTATTAAATATTTACCATTTTTTTGTTTATTTCATTTTTTTCATCCATTTAAAAAATGACACTCCATAAACAACAAAACCATTTGTTATTTACTGAATGTAAGTAATTTAAGTTTTACGACAACGCTACAAGTATGCAGCACTTACTGAGAATCAAACTCACTACTTGAGCATTACATCACGACGAACTGACCAGCAAATAACAACAAATTTTCACCAGGCATGTGTTGTGGTGTACTTTATGTAGTTTTGGATGCTGATTCCGAAAATTTAATTTTTTGTTATATCATTACGCCTAGTTTTCATAATGAGGCGAAAGCTGTATTGTAGAATACAACTCTTATAGAGCACCATAGGGACATCAAAGCTCAAAGTCTTTAGTTTGTTCTTCTGAATAGTATCTTCTTTGCATATCTTGATTTTCTGCATTAGAAAGTTTTGACTGATAAAAAGCTTTTTTTCATTCACCTATATTGCCCCATACTCGAAATTTGTAATCTGTGAGAAAATTGGTCTTGAAAAGTTGAATTGTATCCTTGATGAGAAAAAAAAATTCAATTTTTTTGACAAGTGTAACTGTCAATGAATGTTTATTTAACTGAGTTATTTCTTAATTCAGGTTATAGAAATAAGAACACTCAAGTTCTAATTAAGTAGTGTCACTCAATCTAGGGACACAAGTATATTGATTCAAAATTTTGAATTACTTTGTTTTATCAAATATAATTATATCATCTAAATGATAAACAAGTTGAAACACAATTAGTTTCTTTCAGTTGATATATATTTTAACATGAATGATTTAAGCATAGTAATATAACGTTAATTTGTCGAGAGCAGCGTTGTCAAATAGTTAAGGGACACTTCAATTATTCACTCATCATCATCATTGTGTCGTTTATCGTCAGTCGTTGGACATGGACCTTCCACAGGATTCGCCACACCTCTCCATCGCAGGCGCTGCGGAGCCAATACTTTCTGAACCTGTCCAGTTCGTTTCACCCTCTTGCCATTCAGCCAGCCTCAGTTCGGCATTTGATTTCTGGGAATCCATGCTTTGAGTTGTCTGCCATCCTTGCATCATGACCAGCCCATTACCATTTAAGTCTCCTAATGTATTCTATGATGTCTCAAACTCCTATTTTCTCAAGTTTCACTTGAATACAATACGTACAAAATGAATAAAAGGAGCAAACAGAAGTACACTGATACCTAGTAGGGTCATCGAAATTTTCATATATCTTATCTACGAGTCATTGACAGGAGCGCAGTTGAGAGAAGAGACGTGTGTAGGGGGTTAAATTACCCATCAGCCTTCAATGGAACGACCTCCAAAAGGCTTAATGAATTGTAGTTCACCAACTGCATTCGTGCTAACGTTATATTATGATGGATCTCACTAGATGTTGGAGGGGGCACCGAATCTCCAGCTATGCCCTGGACATTGATGCAATTTGATTCCTTACAGCTTCCAAAGTTTTTTTTTTCTCAACATTCAACCATATCATTTATGAGATCGTTCACGTCTATGAGTTTATTGTGGCGGATGTTTCGACCCTTCACCATGAGATCTCGGAAGGGTTGAGGTCCCACGATTGGATTGGCAACCGCAGCACCTCAATATCATTGCCTTCAACGTAGGTCCTGACTAGTCTGGCGGTAGGTTTCAGGTCTTTACCATGATGAAAAACCGACCACTGATCCCTATTGCATGGTAGGATGATCTTATCCAATACACCCATATAAGACGTACTAAATATTCCCCAAGTTCGATACCACGGACCGGCACCGTTTCTAGATTTACAACTTCACACCATGACATCCCTCTAATGCAGTACGGTCGGCACTCTTCGCCGGGCCCTTTTCTGATATATCTCTAATCACCGGACCCAAAGATGATAGATTTCGATTCGTCTCTCCATATCAGTGTATATCACTTTTTCAAGTTCCAGTGCTCCTTTATTGTCATTTTGGTTTGGTTTTTATACCGTAGCAACAACGACAACAACGATCTTATTTAAGGAAGTAAATTCTCAACTGTTTGTCTGTCCCATCACGTTAAACCAAATCTATATATAAAATTAACATTTCCCCTTCCGTGATTTGAAATCATGACCAAGTGATCGATCGGCTGTTCTCTTACCAACAGAACCAAACAGACAAGTCTAACATATCTACGAAAATGTATGTAATGCATACTCAAGGGCTTATTTTATTCTAATAGATAAATACTTTTATACTAAAATTTTTATTAGATATGAAATACAAAAGTTGCTGTAATTATATACAGTTGCAGTAGAAGTAGGAGTGGAATTTGACCCTGCAGCACCTAGGCTTGATCTTTTAGGAAATTTTTGGCTGTTTGGAGGCCCCACTTCTCTTTGTGAGTCCAAATTGCTTTAAGCATTTTCATGGTTATATCAAACCTTATTTTTGGCTTACATCATTTCGTATATCGACTGAAATCATTTTTGTATTACTTATCAAAAGTCGTTGAATGTACCTATTCATTTGCACTATGATTTTTCTCGGTTGTTCAGATCTGACATTATCCAAATAATCACCAGTTATGCTGTAGATCTTCATGATACTGTAAGCAGCATTTTCTTGAACTGCCAATTTCAGAATCTACTGTTCTGAACGATCAATTAGGATTATGTTTGGGTTAAGCGGGCCAGATGCCACCCATGAAGGAATTTTGACCGGCCTGTGAAGAGAATCTGACCACCCCGCAAGCAAATATTGGGATACTATGCTTACTTTTTACGTTTTGGAGATTCTTTGTGTATTTTGATAGATTTAAAAGTCGCCTTGATTGATTATAAGCTGCGACTTGATTGAATTCTTTGATTACTAATTGATATCCTTGGTTGAGTACAAATGATTTTCTGTTCCAGCGCTTACACAGTAATACGCAGACTGACCTACTGAGGCAAAAAGGTCGCCGACCTCTGGCTTATTTTGTTGCACTATTTTCGACCTAGTTCTTAATGATGAATTGTGTTTTTCGCTCATCGCAGCTGACTTTGCTGGAAATAAATAACTCAGACGAAAGGGAATATATCACAAAGCTCAAAAACTGGATAGAATTTGCATCAGGGTAGACGTGAGATACACAACATAAGCCACACGATTGATTGATTTTCCAAGTGACATATTTGGTACTATTTGGTCGCGGGCAGATCAGGATCTCTTCACAGACCGGTCAAAATCCCTTCACGTGTCGGATCTGTCCTGTGAGCTGTGGGTGACCAAGCCCTGACATAAGCCTGAGTGATACTGTCACGGTGCCTTAGATTGGTGGAGATGAGGCTCCATCCCCGAAACCATGCTTGGCCAAAGGGTCATCATCTGAGGCATTTTTAGATTAACTGTTTATCTATCATACATATAATACCCCTATTCTGACAGTTGCACTAGTATCAATTCCTGGCTACAGACGATTTTTTTTATTATCTATCATATATATATAATAGGCTAAATTGTGGTAAATAGGGTAGGATGAATGTGTAGCGCCAATCTTCCATGTGAGCAGAGCCTGACTGCTTTGAAAGTCAGCATTCGAAATTCTGGCTTCTTACCTGGGACCCAACACTGACAGCTGGCCACAATGAGAAATAATCAAGTATCCAACCCTCCAAGCAAACAAGACCGGTCGTCTTCATTGTAATAGCATTCAACATCCGTCTTGATTTTCTTTTATTACCTTAGGTCACATGTATTTATCTGCCTCATCAAATAGGTCTCCCCGTGCTTGACAGCTTTGAAGCTATTGTTGCCTGCCTTTCTCAACAAAAGATCGCCCTTGGAAACTGTAGTATCTAATTCAGGGATTCTGAACGTGGAGCGCCCGCCTAACAAGGGGACAATTTAGATATATTAGGGGCAATTCATAATTGTGACAAATTTATTAAGTGCCTTCAAGTCCATATTTTATTATTTCTTTTGCAAAGGTTGAATTCGTTGAACCTTTTAGATGATATGGCAAATTTAAAACGATATCATTATAGCATGTCGATGATTATTTTAGAACTAGATTGATTTTTTTGTTGTCGTTGGAATCATTTATCATTGAGTTATCTTTTTTATCTCTATTATTTAAGATAATAAATTCGGATAAAATCTGAATTTTATAACACTGTATTATACCTTTTCAATACCATCTCATTGAAAAGGAGTTGGGGTTTTTTTTCAAACAAAATGGCGACATAGAATATCGCATTTGGAAAAGCAGAATAAAAAAAATTGTTAAAGTAAAACAAATTAATTTCCAAGAATATGGTGTCTATTATTACCAATAACGTAAGCCCACTTTAAAACCAATTCTTTTATTCTGTGATGAAGGAATCTGGGATTCTGGCCGAAAAACATATATCAACTTCTAAATAAGATTCCATCCCGTAAGATTTAGGGAGCAGTCGGTGAAATACGGCAGGTGGTGTCTATTATGAACTCTTAGAATGATGCAGCTCTTTATGGTCAAGAATAGATGAAGAGTTAGATTTCTTTGAGGAAATGCCCTAGTTTGGTCAAAAGAAAGGGTATCCTTCTTCAAGTTGAAAGCTTTTGTAAACAATGTTGTATTTTCCTCATAGCAACATTCTGCAGATCAATGAACTTTTTCTCCAATGTAGTAGCTGAAATGGTTCACCAGTTCAAGTTTTAGAAACTTGTCCGTTGTAAGAGGGGTCTTCTTCTTCCCCCAAGTACTGATTTTCTTAAGAAGGCCACCTTTCATCAGCATTCATCAGGTCGTACACTGCCTTATTTTCACTTCAATATCTTGTACCACTATGATCACAGAAACTCTTTCCTCTAGCTTGGCAAAACCATGTGGTTTCTTTTCAGTTGTAAGCTTACGTTATCCAATGGAGCAAAGTTATAACACTCCTAAAGCAGCAAAAAAAAAAAAAAATGCAAAACAGTTGGTCAACATCATGTCTTCTCAAACGGACATTCATTGATGTACCGATACAAACTCTGCCTTTGCGCAACGCCTAGAGGTGGGTGTAAGAATCTTCCAGATGTACAATGACTTCCTTTAGTTGGCGGGAAATCAAATCCAAACCAAACATACCTTTACTAGTTCAATCTTATTATGCAATTTCTATGCATCGACTTATTTTGAAGTCTAGATATCAGTAGACCAACTCCATATAGCCATGGTCTTACCAAAACGGAAAAAGAAAGGACACACGTAATGTTGGAATGTGTATTTATTTACCACGCCATGAGAGCAAACTGTGACACAACGTCATTTTTAATGTGGGAACGCATCCATTTTTGTATGATGGGTGTGTCCAGAAATTTCAAGTTTCATCGTCTTTGACTGCTGGCGTCAGGACATACCTCTGATCCTACCCCATTAATGCAAACGGGAGGTAATGCTTAAAAGATATATTTTTGAATAAACTAAAATATTAAAATATAAACCAGCGGACTTATATATGAACGTTCAAGAACATGATAATGCAGCCGAGAAATATTCATAGACTAGCAGGATAATCGTTGAGGTCCAGTTTTGATTGAATGATTTTTTTTAAATTACCCATTTCTGTGCGTATGCTAGACTGATTTTTACTCCAAAAAGTACAAAGAAATCCGAAATGTTCGTTCTGTTCTTGTATTTAAATACCATTCGGAGGCTTCAGTTTTAAATAACGCCATAAAACATCACCTTTGATTGTATTATTAAAGTCGTCGTATCAATCATTCATTTTTTTGTCAGAATTGACGTATTTTGTTCATTGGTTTTAACATCGAAGATGGAAGAAAAAAAAAGCAAGATTTTCAACATCTTATATCTATTTTAAGAAGGATAAAAATGCAACTCAAACGCAAAAATGATTCGAACAGTTTATGAAGAAGGTACTTTTAATCGAACGTGTCTAAAGGGGTTTGCCGAGTTTCGTGCGCTGGACTTCTTGTGGAACGATATCCCACGATCGGATAATCCAGTTAAGGTTGATAGCGATCAAATTAATGCATTCTTTGAAAGTAACTCACGTTATACTACAAACTGGGAAACAGCCAACATGTCGGAAATAACCAAAGCAAGCGATAAAAATCATTTGCACTAGCTTCGTCAAGTTAGTTGCTTTAATGTGCGAGTCCCACCTGAACAATAAAAAAGCAACAAAAAAAAACCGACTGGACCATATTCAAATGTTCCGTTTGTAATCAACTTGTGATGAAAAACTGGGTATTTTACGAGAACGTTGAACGCAGTAGATATTAGGACAAGTGAAATGAACAACCATTAACCACATCGAATGTCGGCTTTTATCCGAAGAAGGTAATGCTGTGTATATGATGGAATTGAAAGGGAGTCCTCCACTATGAGTTTCTTCCAGAGAACCAAACGATTTGATTCGAACAAGTACTGTTCTCATTTAGATCAACTGAAGGCAACAATCGAAGAAAAGTGTCCACCCGAAATTAGTTAAGAGAAAGGTCGTAATGACCTGCAAGGATAATGCTAGATCACGTGTTTTTTTAGTGACCAGCCAAAAAAGTGTCAAAATTTAGTTGAAAAGTTATCAATCATCCATCGTATTCAGCAGTTATTTCACCTTCTGACAACCGTTTATTCTGGTCCTCGTGGAATTTTCTTTATGAATAAAAAAAAATGATTCCATTAAAGAGGTACCTAGAGTAGTCCTTTGCTCAGAATAATTTTTTTAAGTTCATGGAGGACAGAATTATAAAGTTGCATAAAAGATAGCAGAAATAATGGAATAGAAAGTTCATGTCGAAAATGAGAAAAATTGAAAAATTATACACACACACACACACACACATATATATATATATATATATATATATATATAATTGCGTTATATCATTTAAACTCTTTGGAATGACCTCTCTTATTAGACGGTGAATGTATCATTTGGCCAAAACAGTGTAAATAGAATATATAATTAAAGGAAATGGGCTGCATTAAAAATCGAATCAGCAGCCGGTCTGTGGTCGCCTTAAGGTGGCGTCACTCTTACCATTGAGTTAAATAGCTAGCCAGTAATCGACGGCCCAGATAATTCTTCATGTCCAAATTCTAATCTTGTTCATTCACTGGCCATATCAGCTATATTCTTTCTCAAAGTGAACTATTGTATTTTTAAGAAATGGATATATAATCTGTCAGAATAATTATACATATTTGTGCTGGAAAAAATAATTTTTCCTTCAAGAAATTTTACAAATTTTATGCAGTCCTAAATCATCATATGAAGTTATGTCATGCAAGTCAGTTATTTTCCGATCGCTATTAATGAAAATGCTTAATTCTAAGCACTGGTACTACGTAACCTTGTAAAACCTGTTGCTTGATTACAGGTATCACCCATTAATACCTATTGTCCTAGAAATCTCCATGACGGACCCAGCCTCGTACCCCGATATACTACTTGGTCGTGATATAATTTGAAATTGAATAATACTTGTACGCCTGGTAACACTATACGTACTTTTCTTTAGTATATCCGAACATTGTTTTTTTAGGGCTTAGTTATTCCTTTTTAGTATATTCGATCATTGGGTTTTATATTGTAGTTTTTTTTCCTCTGTATATCATAATAAAATTGTTTTCAAAATTCAGTTTTTTTTAATATATTCAAAAATTTGCGCTTTTTTTCCTCTGAAAGGTTTACTTGTTTTGCCGTTTACCTTTAGTATATTGAAACATTTGATTTTTAGGGTACAGGTTTTTTTTCCTGTTTTTGTTTTTTATGTCTTCGAACAGGGACTTAAGGGTGTCTATAGTTTTTTTACACAAACTGAACCTTTTTTTTTGACGAAATGGTGTAACCATTGTATTTTGGTTCATTCAGACTAATTTGCCCAACTTTAGTTTTATTAGAAACCGTCAACTAAAACTGTCAACCTAGTTCAACATAGATATCTCCAGTTTTCAAGTGATTCTGGTCGGTTGGCTGGCTGGCTATACGTGTGTCTTGCGTACAGATCACACAAAAACGTTATTTTCATTGTTAGTTTTTAGGAGGGGGTTCAACTTGTAATGTAAGTTCATGTTAAATTGACCCTTTAGTTTTTGTCCGGCAGCGTTCACGCTTTCTTTTTCTTTTTTTTAAAATCGAACTTCATAGTAAACTAACAAAAGGCAAGGGAAGTAACTTCTTCATTGATCATCCATTCGACCATACCCAACATGCTGCCAAAAGATGCTGGTCACATGACAGTTTCTATTGAGTGACTGACCAGATTTGTTTTCCTTTTCATCACAACGTATCAGCCGCTGTGCTCTCCGAATTTCCACTTGAAGTGTCGACCTTTGAACTTAGGGAGCATACGCTTCCCTTCTTATACTAGTCACATCCGGTACCTGTGAGCTCTCAATGTGCATGAATGGGGAATCGTATGCTGCATTGAAACAGACGCTCGAGGAAGGCCAGAGGGTACAGCGGCCGGAACAATACAATGAAAAAAAAATCTTCTTCTGGTGTAAAATTACAACATATTTTTTTTCATCAAAACGTAAAATAAAACGCAATAGGCAAAAGTATATTTGGGTTAGACTAGATTTTCCCACAACTAAAGGAAGGAGTTTCTGTGATTCATGTGGCGCAAGATATTTGAGTACACATTATTTAGTTTATGATCTGATGGAATCTGAAGACATGTAGCACTCCAAAACGAGAAAACAGGAAGAGGAAGAACTCCCAACTACCGATCATCAAAAGCCTGAAAGAGTGAAAAAACCTACCATTTCAGTTACATTAAAGGAAACGTTCATTGATCTCCGGTAGAATGTCGCTGTGAGGGCAAAACACTATTGTTAACAAAAGCTGCCTTATTCAAACTCTGATACCTTCCGTCGCCAGAACCAGCAAACTCTTTTCTGGGCCAAGGCATGGACTTTCTCTTCAGTTGTAAGCTTACACCCTGGGTGACAAGGAATTTTTGATTCGATACACACGTACATTGATCTGATTTTGTGTCGTGTTTGTCCTGTTTAGAAAGCAAATAAATGAAACCAATACTTGCCGACCGTCATTTATGAGATGCAACTTCAATTCGAATTGGAAACATCCTAAGCCACTTTTGAGCAGTACAGTCACTAACATAACCCCCATTAAATGCTGCACATATTTCTGTTTCGGCTGCCTCCGTTTGAAGATTAAATTTGACCAGTAGACAAGCTCTCAAAATCAACTTTTGAACCGTCATGTTGATTTCGCTCGTTACAACTATATGCATACTTTTCAACAAATTATCTGATAGTAAATTATATGTGTAGGTTTCATATTGTTGAAAACGTTAACGGACTGGTGTCATTCAATATGTTTATCTCTTTCTGAACTGATAAAAGAGAACACCGAAAACTGCACAAACTGTTTGGGTTGTCTGATATATATATATATATATATATATATATATATATATATATATATATATATATATATATATATAGTCTATAAAGCTTTATAGCTTTAAAAACTGAGGCAAAATTATTTTTTATTTTTTAGCTCCTCTTCAGTGACTTATTTTCCGTTTTACATATACTGTATTATTATGGTAAAATGGGAAGATTTTCGCTTGTTGGGACCATCAGTTGTTTACTATGTAACAGTTTCGGGGATTTTGAAAACAAAATGGCACCCCAGCAGTGTTGAGAGGTGACTGATAAATAAGGTCTCCAATCCTATAAAAAAGTTTTAAACCTGATAAAATGATGTAATGGGTATCAAAATGGAATTTATTTCTCTTCATAATTACAACTTCATTTTTCAACACAGTCACCATTTAGTGCTACACATTTTCTTGGCGTTCTAGTTACCTTTTTCATTCCGTCAAAGAAGATTGTTCCTGGTTTACTCATGATTCAGTTGCTCACAGCAACCTTAACTGCAGCATCGAGTAGACGTTAACCTTTTACCACTTCTTTCAATTTCAAGAACAACCAAAAGTCTGATACGGCCAGGCTTCGCTGTTTGTTCAATGCTGCCATGCGTTGTCGTGATGCAAGAAAAGTTTTCCTTCCAAGCTTTATTCTGAGTTATTCGTCGACTGTTCGAAAACTGAGCAAATGAGGTCGTATCTGTAAAGTTGACAGAGTGCCAATATTCTAATTGACCACCGCTACTCTGCTGGATATTGAGTGATTCAAGAGGTGGCTCTCTTCTGACTGCTCTTCCATAATAATCCATGTAATAAAGATTTTAGACCACCATTCTAATTTGGACAGTCAATGACACATCTATCACATTTCAATCGAGCAAATGGAGGCTCAACACACGCATACATATTGATGTACACCTATACAACTATAGGTACAACTACTTATATATACACACACACACATACATACACACATATATATATATACATATATATGCTTACATATATAATCATATATATATATATGCTTACATATATAATCATATATATATATGCATATATATATATGTGTGTGTGTGTGTATGTACATATATATATATATATATATATATATATATATATATATATATATATATATATATATATATATATATATATTCTTTCCATGGCTCTCCAAGCTAGTTTTCAGTTAGATTTGTTTATTTCCATGTTTAGCACCATCAAGTCACAACTGATATTATCTATTAATACTAGGGATAACCCTAAGGGATAGAAAAAGACCAACATAGAACCGATGCAAATATTTAAACAACAAAAATGGAGATGGGCTGAACACTTAGCTCGAACAAACGATAACAAATGGAGCAGAAGACTAATCGATTGATGCTCATGAGACAATAAACACAGTCGGAAAAAACCAGACACAAGATGAAGGGATGAGATAGAAAGGTCATGGCAGAGGGCAGCACAATCACTGTTGTGATGTAAGGTGATAGGGAAGGCTTTTGTCAAACAGTGGGCGTAATTGCTGTTGCTGCTGCACACACACACACACACACACACACACACACACACACACACACACACACACATATATATATATATATATATATATATATATATATATATATATGAATAAGTTTGAAAAATAGTTACAAATCATCTAGAACAACTGGTAATGAAAGCATATCCAGGAAAATAAAACAGTAATGGATTCCCCGTGAACAAATATATTTTAGAAATAAAATATCTGTCAACAATGTTTATAACAATCGGATTAGGCTAATCGTTTTGAGCGCGGCCCTACACAATTATTATCTGGTTGCAAAACACCTAAATTCATTTTTGCTTTCAGTTAATATCGTGCATTTTAGTGGTACCTAAATTAACTACATCTTTCTTCAATGCACCATTTGGGGGGGAGCAGATTGACATACCTACATATTTTCTCATAAGTATATTATATATTTGTAAATCGATAGGAATTAGATCATTGTCATCGGGTTGAGCGCGAGTGCAGGCCCCGAACTAACATAATTTCTTTTTCAAATCAGCGAATTCATGGGTTACCTTGATACAATACATCTGGATACAATGTATATAAAGAACTTGATACATATTCATACTGAGAACTTCAAACAAAAACTGATGAACCGAAGGGACCTTTGAAGGAAGGTGCAGCACAAACAAGACGTGAACTTGCAGCAGAAAAATTAAAAGCGAATAAGTCAACGTGTTTGAATAATGCATTGGAAAACAAAAGACTTTCTTCTAAGCAAATAAATCGTCCAGTGATTTTACTGTAGGACAACACCTTTCTTCATATTGCGATTTCGCCGATGCAAACGACCATGAAACTGTAATAGGGCGCCTTTTCACATGCATAGTCTTCTCCAGGCCTGTCACCAGACTTGTTCCACTCTATGTGATACGTCTTGTTTGGTCAGCGGCTCCAATAGGCTCAAGATATTGAAAAATTCCACGAAGAATTCATTGACTCAAAATCGAAATCGTTTTTTTTTTTTCAAGAAGGAATATACAATTATTACGTGAAGTCATTGGAAACGAAGGAAAATGACTGAATAATGATGCTACGAATTTGTACGGACAAAAATAGGTTCCATCCGTTTTCAAGTAAATTAATGTATTTTTCTAGCTTATATTTAGCTACAGTGATTTGTACAGCTATAACTTAACCATTATGCATCAAAACTTGCACCAACCAAAACTATACCTGTACTGAATTTTGCAACATATCAAATTAATACTTATGCCTTTATCGTAGTACGATGGTAAAACTAATTTGCACGCGTAGTGTGTTTGTTACTTGTTTACTGAGTTTGGTCGTCGCTTTGTGTCGACTACTTAAGCTTTGTGCCAGACAAAGACAGGTAAATACCCATAGCGTTCGATATTTCTGTTTTTTTAAAAAGAAGAGTTATAATCTGAATCATCTTACCAAATCAGAAAATCATTTGTTTGATGATTTGTCAATAATTCCCTCTCATCAAGATTGGTGTTTCCGGCCAAAAGAATGCTTGCCATTGCTTAAAGGTTTGTGACCGATTCGATCATATAGCAAGTTCAATTCTCACTGGGTGTCCCATTTAATGTCTTGCACCAGACGAAACTAAGCTTAGTAAATACCTATAATAATATTGTTGTTGTGCGCGTTGGTTATCAAGCTCGTCTTGTCGACCAATTCGCTCGTGTGGCGAGTTTGATCTTTAGTGGGTATCCCTTACCATGACCTCGGGCCAGTCTAAGCAAAGACTAGAAAGTAAGTAAAATGACTGTTTGTAGCGCGCCTGCTATAGTGTGGTGATCAGTAATCCACTCGTAGCGTGTTCTATTCCAACAAAATGCCTCGGTCTTATAGTTCGATGCCAGATTTAAATAAGCTATGCTTAGTGAATATTTGGGCACTTACTTTGACGCAATATTTAGCAAGGTCGTCTCGCAGATCAGTTCGTTAGTATAGTGAGTTTGATCCCCATAGATACCCCACTGTGGCCTTTCGCCAGACTTACATACCCCTCATAAAAGGTGTCCTTGATTTATTGCAATGGTTAGGAAATTCGGCAGGCAGAGCATTACTATTGTCATTAGTTCGATTCTCACTGCGTGCCCCATACGTGTATCTGTGCTCCACAGAGCGATCAGTAGTCGACGGCTTCAACGGTTTAGAATGGTTATTCTTTCTTATACAAGCTAGTTCGCCAGTCTATTTTTGGTTTAACCGTATAAGGAAGACATCTGAAAATGTTAAACATTCAAGAAGTATGCTCTTTAATAATCATCTCTTTCTAGTAGATATAAACCCAGCCAACATATTGTGTCCAATGTAATTTTTTATATTACTTTTGAGAGCATTTACATCTTTTGAAGTGGTTGTTTTCTCACTGAGACGGTTCCACAGACTGGTAACTCTGGATGAGAAGAAGAGGTGTCGAAATCTTGTTGAAACTTGTTCTGGGAGCTTCTTGCGAAGCTCTCACGTTGCAGTACTGAATAATAGGGTTAGTATTATTGTTAAGGGTTCAATCATTCATCATTTATCTCACAGAGCCGTTATATTTTATTTTCATTTATTTATATCTTCATTTATTATTCCGAAATCAGCCAAAAAAAGATGAGATTTAATTACCATATGTGATGACGTATAAGACCCCTTTTATTTTAGACGTGAATGCAGAGAAAAAACTTATTAGTCAAAATTATTTTTTATTTGTACATCGTCCTCAAGTTCTGGTCAATGTGAGGCTAGATAACGAAAGTTACGTTTACCTTTTGAGATATTTCCCAATGTTTTTATATGCTGCCAATCAACCTCATTCTAAATCAACCAAAAATTATAAGACATGTCGGAATTTTGGTCATATAAGCTTAATCCTACCAAACTAACAATGTCGATTAAGACCCTTGCTTTGAAACCAGTCCTTTTTGGCTTCGATTTTAAAAAGTTGAAGTTCAAATTAAAAAAAAGGAATTTCAAACTAAAATTCAGTGCTTCATAAAGTTGGCGATATCATACAAAACGTACTAGAGCGTCGTGAAAGCTACTATGAAATGCCAAATAACCGAAATAGTCGACACTATGATAGCTTAATCCGGACATACTTAAACGGAGTACAAATTGCGTTACGTCGAAGAAGTAATCGATAAAGCAATGACTGCAATTACACCACTGTTGTGTGTGAAGTCTTGCAATCAAGTACAAAAGCATTTTGCTCCAACCTTGACACATCTCCGAATTGGGGAACAATTCGTGAACTGGTTTTAGTATCTAATTATCTGTCTTTACTATTGTATTGTTCATTAGCTTACGTTCATAAACCAACACACTCTTCACTCTTATAAACTCATTTAAACCTGGTTGGAAAAAATGTATTGTTTCAGATTGTTCATCTTTTTGAAAAATAAGTTCAAATTTTTGTCAGGAGTTGAATTTTTTTCTATTTGGAGTCCAACATTTTTTAATTTGAAGTTCAATTTTTTTCAATTAACGCTAAAAAGGTGCATTTCGTACAAACCAACAATATTTATCAAAAATAAAATGGAAGATATTTATGGTAAAGAGTCAGAATTTTGGTGATAAAATCTATTTCCTAAATCAAGAAAATTAGGAATGGAACCTGATTTTTTATAAGTTCGATATCTGATCAAATCATTTACAGTCGCCGATGATTGATAAATCTCGATAAATAGTCAACTGGTCATCACGTACTGTGCAGTCAGTCTCAGGTATTTTCAATGTGGTTGTGTTTTTTAAGGTCCCAAATTTTTCCAGTTCTTTTCCAGAACCGGTATATATTATTTCCAGGATTCCTTTCTTTACAAGTAAGACAAGAAATAATAGTGACTTATTTGGTTACACAGATGTACGTAATGATAATCTATAAAATTAACTCTCGAACTTTGTGATTGAATCGAATTCCAATAACAATTGTTGATTGTTTCGCATGAACGAAGATTTGATTGTCTAACAATTAATGATAACGGATCCTCGTACAATCCAACAAGTGCAATTGTGTTCTTTAACGTTCAAAACTTTTGCAGCTTTTTTCACGCAACCATTAGATTTCCATTTATTTCCATTTTATCATCAATATAGATTCTACATCAACCCAAAATGATAAGACATGATTACTTTACTAGTAAAACAAGAAATAACAGTATTTTAATTGTCCAACCAACCCGAAGTTGAGCTGCAAATACTCATTAGTTGAAAACTACCAAAGTAGCAGTGACACCACAACGGATACTTGCAGTTTTCAATAAAATCAGTTACTCCTGTCTGGCTATTGACAAAACATTAAACTTTCATTCATGAAAGTTTATTTCATTGATTAGCCAGTCCACGTAGTCTCCAGACAGAATGCTTGAATTGTCTGTTTTCAATTCATCAACCACCAATAAGAGAGTTACAACTCGAGGAGAAAAATGCAATGAAAGAACATATATGTATGTCCGGAAAGTATCCATTTTAAATATCTCGAGAATCGGTTGTGAGACCTTGATGTAACTTGCTAACTTTACTGCAAACGCGTGAACACACACACTCCCGTGGACTTACTTATTCAGCAATGAGACTCCATTGAGTGAGCTTGTGTACTGTGTGAACATCATATCTAAGTGAGTAATCCTTAAATGCAAAATAAGACATTATTTTGGCAAACTATCAAATCAGCTAGGTCTGTCACCCTTCTACTATCCAGATATGGCTCCCTGAGACCTCTGACATTTCCCCCGATGGATTTCAGACTCTCAAACAGATTAAAGAAAACGTGGTAATGCAGCTATGAAAGGTAAAAATGGCGCTGGGAAAAGCGCATATTTGAAGAAGATTAAGGTGATATTACCCTCGATAGGCTAATCAACATATTCACCAGTCGGACATTATATATATATATATATATATATATATATATATATATATATATATATATATATATATATATATATCTTTTAGAAGTTAAAAGGTTAGATTTCCATGGAAAACTAATTTAACATCAAATGTTTTGTTTTGAAAGCAAACATGGAAACCAAAAATGAAAATCCATGGGAGGTCATAGTGGACCGTTTTCTGTATATGAAGGAGAATATATATATATATATATATATATATATATATATATATATATATATATATATATATATATATATATATATATTTATATATATATATATATATATATATATATATATATATATATATATATGTGTGTGTGTGTGTGTGTGTGTGTATGTGTGTGTGTGTGTGTGGCTGATAAAATACTTATAATGAATACGAATTTAAATATTTTATATCAATAAAAATTAATCATCTTTTATAAATTAGCATTAGAAATTCTATCTTATACCTGGGATAGAACCCGGACCACAAATGCTGGTAAGAAATACGCAACTACTTCAGCCAGCAAGCATATGAAGAAATGTCGCAATATAGATATTTAGTAACGTTGATTCAGTGCATTGCTGAATAGGATGCTTTGGCATCGGAAGATTGTACTGCACCAATCTCCCGAAAGAGAAAAATCTACTTGCCCGGCAATCCAGTGTTCGGAATCTTGGTTCTTTCCTGGGATCGAACACCAACAGGTGATGCAGACATTTCAGTTGAAGGATTCGTAACCCATATTGAATTAGATCGTTTACATTTTTTCTCAGATTGTTTATTTTATGTGGTCTTGGCAACCAAAAAAAGTGCCTGAGTAGCTTATACCTCAGAGCATATCCCTGATACTTCCCTTAAAAATTATGTCTTGATCAATGGTAACGAACCTTTTTGTGAGCGTGTGCCCTCATTGTTATTTATCTTCTGAAAAGAAATCCACTGAGGTAACTGCTGATAAATAAAATGTTGACAATTATTTTTAATGGAATCACAAACAGTAAAGAAAAAATTTATCTTCCTCGTGTCAATAAAATGTTTTCGCGTGCCACAGGTTCGCCACCCCTAGTCTAAGTTGTCAGAGAGTCAGGCATCCAGTCTGCACGTTTGTGTTTCACCGCCAAGAGGCAGAGAGGCGAGGTATTGATTCTGGATCACCTATCTATTATAAAATGTCGCATGAAGTCATTTTTACAGTCGGCTTTTGCAATAAATACCCGCGCACCTCGGTCAATTTGCAGACACCATGGCATACTATGACAATACTCCTTTTAGTGCTACAATTTTATTTTATTAGAAACTGTCAACCATAACTCCCACAAAACTGTCTACACAGGTTTCTTCAGTTTTTAAGCTGGTTTGGCTGTCAGTATGTATGTATCACAAGTACAGACCGAACCGATGGAGCTGCAGAGCTGAAAATGTAAACATTTACTCCTATCTATGTCGAGGATAATGATTTTTTTTAAATCCCCCTCCTGAGTATGTTTTTATTGGGGGTTCAATGTGTAGTATACGTTTATGCTAGATTGGTCCCTTATTCTAGTAGCACATGATTTTTTTTTTTTTGAAAATTCAGACCTTTCTAGTGATCACTACCCAACAAAAGACAGACGTTACTTATTCAACGTTCACCCCTTTCTGCATCTTTTTACCCAACTCGACATGCTGTCAAAAGATGTTGGTCACATGATGGTTTCTATTGAGTAACTAACCAGACGTGTTCATTTATACATCTGCTTGCTTACTGTGAGACTCGAACGATAGAGAACAATGAGAAGCAAACAGCAATGTCTGTGAATCGACATAGAATTCTACTTTATAAATTTTATTGGAGATTAAAAATTCCATACGGGTGACCGAACTGGTTGATTATACGTTCGAAAATTGAAAATTGAAATCTAAAGAATTGTACTCGAAAATTAGAATTTAAAATGGTTTTACGTTCAGCGTGGTCTGGCTTTGAAAAGATTTTATAAATTCTAAATCTGTTTTGGACCAAGCCTATTGATTTTTGCAAATATTTTATGCTAAAGAACGTTTTAATGTGGAATTTGGGGATTATCAGTCTGAAAATTTATGTAATGTTAGTTGTAATTGCCGTTTTCCTGGTTGCCTATATATATCGTCGTGATATATATATATATATATATATATATATATATATATATATATATATATATATATTCGCGTTCTGGTTTTTCTCTTGTCGTAAAAAGTAACTTCAGGTTATTTAAACCGCTACTCCAGTTCACTAATATGTCGCTCACGGGCCGACTTCAATCCCACCCTGTTTACAATGGCCCCAACCTCTATTTTTCAGAACGATGCGACTCCACACAAGGGTTAGACTTGAAGTTCAGAGCGAGATATGGCACACCAGTGATGTCATAGTAACAGTGAGAGTACCCCAAATTGCTGTAAACTAACAAAGGAAAATCATATTTCTACAACATTGTGCAATACATATTCAAGGTTAGATTCAACAAGGTAAGAATGAAATAAACACATGAAACAATCTGAATGTAAACACTAAAAGAATGTTCTCGACTTGTTCCGAGGATGAAGTGCGAGGTTTGTCTGGAAAAGAATCAAGTTTCTTGAATAGCCTGAGAACCGGTTGTGAGGCCTTGATGTAACTTAGTCACCAATCAAAAAGGGGCCCAATTGTGCATGCATGATCAGTAATCTCCATAGGGTTATTCAGTCGGTAGTGAGATGACATCGAGTGAGCTTGTCCGCTGCCTATTTACTATGCCCATTCCTAACGACTTGTGCAAGTTTTTTGACAAAACATCGTATCATTCAAGTCTGTCAGAGATATCCCCAACCCAAGTCCGAATTTGGCTTTCTGCGAATTCTCGTTTTTCCAAAAACTAAAATCGCAGTTGAAAAGGAAATTTTAGACCGTGAACGAGATTAAGGAGGACACAGCGTATCAGCTGATGGTGATCCTTAAAGAGGAATTCGCAGACTGTTTTATAAAATTGAATGGATACTGGGATATGCGAGACTAGAGGTAGTTGGGCCTAGGGGTAGGTTGAATCACTTGCTTTAGTATTTGTTTCCTTCACTTGATGGTGCCACTGTCAGCCTCATTTTAAGCTGAAGAATTTCGGCCATTTCATCTACTAAGATTGACTCATACGTGCTTTAAGCACGAAAAGGGTTGAACGATAAAGTTTTTTGACCTTGGTATGCATTTTTTCATGAACGAATGTCTAATTCATGCTGTAATGTACGGTTGATGATAGCGTAGTCTATCTTCATGAGAAATGGCAATAAACAGTATATATATATATATATATATATATATATATATATATATATATATATATATATATATATATATATATATATATATCAAGCAGCTTCCGTTCTAATTTTTCCTTGGAATTGAATGTAAAGAAAACCACGTTTTGAGACTGGTACATACATTGTAAGTTGGGGTATTTGGTATACAGTACTTTTATGCGATTGAGTCAGAGGAAAAACAAAAAACCTACAAAAAAAAAAAACAGATTCAAACGAGTCCCTGGTATCATCAGTCTTTTCTTATCGTTCTTTTTTTCATCTCCCACCTTATTACAATGCATCATTGAGATCAACTCACGTATGATTCCACTTGTCCTATTAGTTGCTCATTATATTCTTAAAATCTTAATTTTCACTCAAATACATTCCCCTGTCTGGTTCAAAATTTTATATTTTCCAATTATAACACAATATAAATCACATATGCACCTAGCAGCGAGAAAAGTTGTTTGCCCAATAAGATTGTGCCAACTATTTCCACTGGAATGAATTGGATTTCACAAGTTACTGCCATTTAAGTGAAAATGTACCCCCACCTCCGGTCTCTCCGAAGTGAGCACGGCCCCGCAGACATTTCTCTGAAGAGGACAAAGGCGCCATTCCCTTAGACGTACTAAGATGTTTTGTCAATGATAAATGGCTACATACTTCCCGGATAGACCCCGTATGATGGATGAAAGTGACTATCAAGTGGAATGTACACTAACAGTCTTTAACACAAATGCTTCTTTTTAAATTTTCTTCCGATTGAGAGCAGATTAGAAGACTATAGATCTTACATCAATCTTCCTCTACACCTGGGAAAATGCTGACTTTGACATATTTTCTACAAAAGAGCATCTAGGCTCTCGAAAAATAGATGTTTTCGAGAGATCCTACGCGTCTCCCACAAAAACTGTATCTCAAATGGAGTGGATAGAAGCAGAGGAGTAACTGAGAAGGATGGGGTTTTGAAAACGCCCCCAGATCTCCAATGGGGGAGCCCCCCCCCCGTAAAGCTTCGTGAATAACCTTTGATGCTGTTTTTTATCAATATAGTGATAGGGTATGTCTATTTATTGGAAATTTTCCTTTTTCATCAAATCTCGCTAAATGTTGGAGGGAGTCCCTCAATGAGCCAAAGCCCTTAAATCTCTAGATATGCTTCTGAGTGGAAGACGCAAGGCAATCCTTGGCTTATTTGAATACCTGCTAATAACTGTCAAGAAGAAATCTTAAGTGGTATGGCCGTATCGTGCAATCATCTGGCTTTGCTAAAACCAAGACGGAAATCACTTTCGACGCTTGAATAGTTTTATAACTGCAGCTCTGTGTTCATTGCCTGCGATTTGCCGTACTCTAAACTGAATTCGGAAGATTCTCTTTGAAATATTTTGATAACTTTACAAACGACAATTACAATAATAACAACAAAGCAGCATTTTTTTTTATTTTAGGCCAGGCAAATCCTTAAATTTTACTAATTTTTATTAATGTTACTTTTTAAATGTGGCCAGGAGAGCCCACAAAAGATAAGGTAGCTGATTCCAGTAATTATGATGCTACATCTATGAATATCAAGAACTACAAGTGAACCTCTTTAATCCGCTGAGCTTTGGACCTGGCCATTACCGGACAACAGAAAATGCCAGAATGTAGAAATTGACCTCCATGACCCATAAGAGAGTTCCCCTATGTAATCATATGTTTATTCCACATGCATATTGCAGGGTTATCGAAGGTAGAGCCTAGCTTAAAACAGGAAATAATACAACCATTAATGCTTCCAAACAACGTTATAATTGTCTGTGATATGTTTCATGCTTACGCTTTTCAGCACTAGCACCATCTTTTGCAACTCTTGATCTCTTCGATGACATCATATAAGACTAAATACAGCAAAATAAATGGAAGGACTATGTTACCAAATCACTCGGCTGCAATGTAAACTCAATTTGGCACCCTATTACTGCTGATAGTAGCGCCCTCGTGACAGATTAAAAAAAACTAATGGCGGTAGTTGTGTCAGACCATGGGAGTTTCTGGACTATAGAATTCCGGATAGAAGAGGTTCAACCTGTATTTGTAAAGGATTGAAATCAATCGTAAACCTTGGAAGCTTGATAATTATGATAAATCTTAATACTTTTAAATGCTAATTAACTATTTAATCACTGTGAAAAAATCGTTTAAATGGAAGAATATATCATTTCAAATGGTGCGTAGGTGATATTTTCATGAGCAAAATTGTTACATTTAAGTTATGGATGGTAAAAAAATCAAACTGTTTTTTTTATATAAGTAGATTGATCTAGCATAAGTTGGTATCAGGCCATCGATACTATGAGGATCGAATCAAATAACAACGGCTTGCAAGGTTAGCTTACTGATCATTGCTATACAAAATGCCTCCCGATCCACTTGTTCATGATATTTATTAACGTATATTTATTAACTTATTAAACCATTTAGTATCATACTCTCAATAGATAGAGACCCTACTGAACTCACTGACAATGGCCAGCAATATTAGCTTGCTGATCATTCTTATACGACGTGTCTCCTTATCTGCTATTCAAAGAAAAAAAAACATTTACTGGTTATTCCCAGTGAAAAGATTTAAGGATATATTTTAGTTCATATCAGGTGTTTTTTGGGGGGAAAGAAAATTGTGTATTCGTTTCGCTGAAAGACTTCATAGTTTCAAATTGTGGGTATAGAGTATTTTTATCCACAAATTTCAAACCTTTTTAAGTGAGAATGTTTATTGTTACAGACAGTGAACCAAGAAAATTATACCGTTCATTATATATGTAGATTAAGAACAATCACTTTCGTAGCCTGAATAATTTTACAACCGCTCTGTGTTCAATATCAGCGATTTGCCTTCATTCGATCTCAATTCATATAAGCCAAGCATTGAATTAGACATATTGAAAAATTAGCTGCCTTTCTTTTTTTTTTTAAATTAGTGGATTCCACGTCTTATTGATACTAGTTCACTCCCAATTTTGAGGTTGAGAATGTCAGTAGATTTTAATGAAACTCTGATGAAACAAAAAAGCTCAACATTTTTGTCGGTGGTTTCTTCAGCTTTCTTTAAGTGTAAGTCACAACCAGTAATCTTTAATCCTCTTTCTATAATCTCCACTTCCATATTGGGCCAGGCAGATAATTTTCGTTTGATGAGTAAGAATGTATGGGCCGGAGGAAAATTGAATATTGCCAGAGGAAGACTGGGGAGCCCCGCACTGAAAATGTAGTGCCGAAACAACAAATATGAGAACATAAGTCCGAATTAATCATCTAATAAGCAAATGATTCATCTCAGAACTGCAGACAGCACAAGTCTTAATTTGTTGAACCCAGAGGAAGGTGATTGCTTTTACTCAACGTCGAAAACATTATCTTGAAGTATTTTAATGATCTTATATGATTTTATGTGCAACAAAAACAGTAATGATAACAAAAAGAAAAAGACAAAATTCTTTTACTTCATACCAGACAAATCCTCATCTCTTGACCAGTGACAAAGTGGATAATTAAGGGGAAAATTGAAAATTTATGAATCTAAAATTCAAAAAACTAGGCAGGGACAGTCCTCAACCCAAAATGTAATGATCGAAACAACAAAGATGAAAATGCTTGTTTAAACGTCAATACTCCATTTAAAAACATCAGATAGGAATTTTTTTCAAAGAGTTGAAATCAGTGGTGAATTTTCGAAGTTCTGTAATAAAAAGACTCCAAGTACTCTTTAATACAGATTAATTTCAAAGAATCACTTTCGTGGTTTGAATTGTTTTATAATCATCGTAATAGTTGTCATGATTTTGTCCATTATCCGGCAATTTGCCTCGTTCTGAATACGTTTAAACCAAGCACCCAATAGGAGTTATGCAAAAATTAGCTGCCTCGTTTTGGATTTTGTGCATATTTCATGTTATCAATAGTAGTTCACTCTCAATTGTGTGATTATCAACATATTTTTTAAAAGCTCTGATAAAAAGCTAAGCCTTTTTGGTCAATGGGTTGTCCTTGGCCTCTTGGTGACAGGACTACTCCTGACCCAACCCTCAGAGCAATGAAGAGGTGCTGCTCTGTGGTTGGAATTCCAAGGTTAACGGGAATTCTACCAAGGATCGGATACTCTATTCATATTTCAGCCCGGAAGTCGAGAAAAGAGCCGAGGAATACCCGAATGCCTCCTGGCTCAAAACTTTGTGGTGTAAACAACAAAGATGAGGACACTAGTCGAAATTATACATTTAAAAAGAGAATTCTTCATCTCAAGGCTTCAAACGATACATTTATGTTGATTTGTTGAACTTAGAGGAACGTGATTGTTTTTTCTTCTTATGATCCACGTCTAAATTATGTTTGCAAATATTCTATTGACTTCATATACAATAAATTGATAATTCGGAATTCTTTCAGTCTTAGTCTGACGAATCTTTGTTACTACAATTAGGGATTTAAAGATAAAAAAAATGATCACTGAATTTGACATACACTAAAAGAAGTCCGAACTTAAGTCATTAAAACAACAAAAGAAAGGATACTCGTTTGAACAATTAAACGTAACTAATTTTGTTTAACTTCGTCTAGCCAATATGATTGAATTGGAGGTGAGAAGATTGTGTTGCACCAATAGGCGAAAGGTATGGCTCACCGTCCGCAAAAATTGCCTTCGGAATCCAGGCTTCTTCCCTGAACAGCAACCACTCGTGCTTGATGAGAATATACAACTATTTCAGCCTCGAAGCAGGTCAAAGTTTACCCATTGTTTTGTCATCACAGAGGAAATGATAATGAAACGTGGAGAAAATGGAATACTTACACAGAGAGGGAGAGAGTTAGAAAGAGAGTGAGACACATATAAAAGCAGATACACCTGAAGACGAACAGACAGACAGTCAGAGAGACAGACAGGCAGAGAGATAAATACTATACAGAGATGAAACACAGAACAAGACAAAAACAGAGAAACAAACAAATAGTGAGAGAGACAAATACAGAAACACAGAGACACGAAAACAAAGACAAACACAGAGTGAGACACACCAACGCACACGCATACGTAGACAGAAAAAGACACACAGAAATGCATACATACACACCAACAGACAAACAGACAGACCTCAACACACAGACAGAAAAAGAGAGAGACACACACACAATTACAGAGAGAGGGAGACAAGCACAGAGAGACACACGCGCACAAACAGATACCCAATACACAAACACATAGACACACGTACAAAGACACTCATAGACAGAAAGAGAGACATACACATAAAGAGACAATATGCACACAAACGTACTCACAGAAACAGATGAGAGAATTGTAAATTGATTTTTCTCTAAATTCAAAATTCAAAATTTAAAAAAATCTTTTCTGTATTTAAATATTTATAGATGACGATCGGAAAAAATAAATAAATGTCTTTTTTGATTAATTGCCATTCTTCCCTTCAATTAAGATTTCACAAAATTTCTTTGTGCTAGAATTATTTTTTTTTACATAAAATTTTTGCTCTTTTTAAATTTAATGAAGTGCACTTAAAAATTTTAAATCAAAATTTGTGACACTTTACTTTGTTTTTTGTTTTTTTAGATTCGAAGCTCTAATCATTCAATTGTTTTCTTTCATTTAGGGAAGTCGCTTTTCAGAAATAATAGACCAACTCCATTTTGTGATTCGAGTTTAGTGATTCTTTTTAAAGA
Source organism: Thysanoteuthis rhombus (assembly GCA_963457665.1). Taxonomy (NCBI): domain Eukaryota; kingdom Metazoa; phylum Mollusca; class Cephalopoda; order Oegopsida; family Thysanoteuthidae; genus Thysanoteuthis; species Thysanoteuthis major. Next base: position 34,551,633 of record OY735218.1, read on the forward strand.
TAATTATACGGTATAGAGGCAACGTTTTAAATAAAGTTGAAGCTAAGCTTATTTTCAATTTTTCTTAAGGGCAAAAGATTTTCAGTTCTTGATATCAGAATAGGGGGTGCCTTTGTTCAAACTTCTATCATGTAGTTCATTTGTTTAACGAAGCTGGAATAAAACTGGATTTTTTGGCAAGAGTCTTTTTTTGTATTTAAACCAACGTAAAGACGTTAGTCACGATTCTTTCGCCATTTTATTTCAAATCAATACAACAGAAGAAAATGCCCTTTAAGACGAGAAAAGACGGATGTTCTACTAATAGAAACAGAGCAGAAATTTGAATCTACTTTTTAAGAATAACCTTTAGTGTTTTGCTGTATGGAAATGATACTTATTTTCTCTGTAACGCTTTTATCAATTCCTGGCCCTTGTTTATAACTTACTTCTTTATTTTCAATGCATTCTTATAGCAAATGTCCATCTATTATACAAAGACTCACCCTGTCGGTAATGCTTGCAATAATTCCTGGCCACTGACAATCCCCTCTTCCTCATTTGCAATGCAATTCTGAGGGAAATTGTGTGTCAGGATTTCTTGCTCGGATGGGTTGGTCGGTCTGCATCTGAAATTTCCACGGTATTTTACTCTATAGCTTGTGCTCTTGCCATTTATTTGTATGGTCGAAACCAAACCCTTTGCACAATTCTCAGTGTATCAGTGTACACATACTGTCGTTCTCAATAAGCTAGTTTCCCACTTATTACCATGGTTCCATTTTTTCTTAATTGGAAAAATACGAAAGGGTAGATAAATGGTCAAGTGGCTGACAGTTGAAAAAATCTATGACCCCACTTATGAAATTTCCATGATGTTTAATCAAATGTTTAATTGTAAATGCTCACTTTCAGATGAACACATTAAATGATTTTTACCCACCTTTTTTTTTTGTTTTTATCTTTTCCGGTCGGTTCATTTTCCAGCCTTTCATCGAACTGTACGAAAATAACAACAATAGGCAAAATCGCTCCTCAAAGATTTCTGGTCATCCTGGGATTGAATTGAAACACTCAAAACATTGCATTGCGACCAAGACCCTATATGAGGAAACATCTGAGACAATTCTCCTCTTATTTTATCAATTATTATGTACATCTGTCAATGCAGAAACATGACTGTCTTAGAAGCATTGAGACACAGCTACATAGGCCATTTCAAAATAATCTCAAACTACCGCTATGCCTTACATGGCTTTCGAGACAACTTTGATTGAGCGTTATTGTTTCAGGTCATATTTGGCGCCGAACGCAAACATTGGTGTGGAGATGACATTCATGGAACAAAAATATCTTCGGTTCTTAATTTTTTTTAGATTTTTAGAATTTGGGATAGAGATTATGAGCATTTAGTTTTTATTATCTGTGTATAATAAAAAAAAGATTTAACGATTCTATTTAGTATTTGGATATTTTGGAACAGTTCGGTGATTTTCTATATTTTTCAAGAATACTCACAAGCATTCAAAACATTTTCGGACGATTGTACTTCTAGCTGTTTATATTGTTCACATAATGAAAGAAAAACCACCAGATCTCCAACAGAAGAATAAAGGACATTGAGCAACGAGCAGGTCACCACTTAGAAAGAGAGAATAACTTGAAATTGATGACGAAAACAGCACCGCCAGAAATCTTACGAAGTAAAGGAAGAAGCTCTGCGGGTCAACATAACATTCGACGTTGACAAATCAATGATTAAAGGAATCATAAACTTGAATCCAACATTATTATCGTTGCTGCTACTGGGGAGAAAGTTTTCTACTATTACATTCGCATAGTACACGTGAAAAAGACCGTAGAATGGATCGACCGGAGCGTTGAGAGAACAACATGAACCACAAAAATAAGTTCAATCGTCCGAATATTCTTTTTAAATCTCTGTAATTATCTGGGAATTGTTAATCAAAGAAATACTATGTGCGTTTAAGCTCCTGTTAGAAAATCTTGTTTCGTGTCAAAAGTACACCATTTCCTTTTTCTTTTTTTTCTTCGACAATGAAAACCCGGACGATGCAGGATAGCCCTGCTAGATATGATATAAAATTACTTGATTTTGAGATTATCTCCTAGCCATTCATTTGAACCCTTTGAGGGATTTTTTTCTCATTTGGAACTAATTTTCATTTCAAGTATGCAATAAGCACATGCTGATTTTTTTTGTCTTTTCCTGAATTTAATCACAAAAAATACAGAAAATAACATCCTGGGGGTTATCCGAAGATATCTCGTTCACGGAAAATATTATGCTAATAGTGATATTTCATCAAAAATAAATTTCAATGAACAACAAAACTAGTCTTTCAATGGTAACAAATTCCAATTAACGAAAACGAAGTGTGACCGACCGTAAAAGATCCCGCATATTACCATGTAGTAGCCAACTATATAAGAGGGAAAACGAAAGAAAATCCCTTGCCAAATGTACGAAGTGGTCAAATGTATTCGTTGATCGCTCAAAACGTAGAGATGCAAGAATTTGCATCAAACAGATTTTTGCAATGAAAAAAAAACGTTTTTTTCACACGATGTCTTGGTAAAATCCCCATGCAATACGAAAATATACATCGGCGAGTAGAATCAGTATAATCCATTGCAGAGCTTTCAAAAATTTTTACTAATTCTTTTTTTTAGATAGATTTTTTTGCAACTTACTTCTATAAGTGCAGTAAATACAATTATTTCAAAACTTTACTATTTTATATGAACGGTTGGAGGTGTTTTGCCGTGGAGTCATGGTTAACAAGCTAGTCTCAAAGACGGTTACTACTGCAATGAGTTCAATTCCCACAGGATATTTCGAATTTTCACTAGACTTGGTGAATAACCATCTTTTGGCTCCTCGATGTTAAAAATCTCGTTTCGTAGAGCATTACTACAGAAGTGAATTTGATCCTAACTGGGTGCTCCACGACTATGGCCTTGCGTCATACCAAAGTAAACTCAGTAAATATCAATCATTTTGGGGCATAGCCCTGAAGTAATGGTTAACAGGCTCCTCTCGCTGACCATTACTACTGTAGTGAGTTCGATCCTTACTGGTTGCCCCAAGCTCGCAGCTTTGCGCCGTATGAAGCCTTTGGTCCGGAAAACTGACTCAGAAACTGCTTCACTAACACTGACAGCAATTCAGTTTTAAGATATTATGAACTTTGATTTCTTTAACACGTATCACCAACAGTGGCGTACTTGAGAGGAGGGAAGGCGGCCTATTTGAAAATGTTCCCGGCCCCCGATGGAGTGTCTGCTTCCAAAAATGCTCTATAAATAGTTGTTCACCTATTGCATTTTTTTCTAACTTTATACAATAACATGGATATATTTATACACTCATTAATTGGATAAATGATAGTTAGATTTTAGTGTTGTTTTTCACTAATTGAGTGATAGTGCACGTTTATTTATTGCAAACTTTCGTTTTTTCATCAAATTTCTTTAAATGTTAGATGGGGGCACCTCAAGGAGCCAAAGGGGGGAAAGTGGAATCCGTAGCAATGCCTCTGATCACCCGATCGCTGTTCACTTATCAACTGCTTTGCCATCTCTGCAGAATCCTCCCGACGCCTTGTGACAGGCACGTCGTAACAGAATACTCCCGCTTCTGAAAGTGTCATTTCTATTCAGACGTTCGTTCTCTCCTCAAACTGCTGCTCGCCTCTGATGGCGACGCTCAGTCGAGCGAATGTCTAGAACGCTCGGTCACGTGCTTGCTGGCAACCAATCCGGCCTTGGGGGACAGGATCTTCTCGAGAGCTCTAACTGAGCAGCCCCGATCGCTGACATCATGTCAATTGATCTGCCGTCGGTGGTAAACAGATGTTTACTTGCTGTCTTCTCACTTGTGGGCAGGTTTTTCCTTCCGTCACATAACGTATGTCACCAGCACAAAACTTAATAATACTGCCATAAAAATTTGTAACGACTCTAGCAAAATTATTATTGAAAAGAGTTCATCAAATTACTTCCAAATACGGGAAGTAGTTTCCCTTCTTCTGTCAGCAAATTAGTATTAAATATCACTCCAATGAAAGAGGCAATGAGAAGCGCTCACGTGTTCCTCATGCCTAAAGCTTAGGAATTACGCTCTAATTTGTTTTAAATATTTCCATGCGTTAAAAATCTTTTCAGAGTTCAGCGTTTTGAAGCAGAAGCATTAACAGATACGATGAACATTGAGGATGTATAAGGATGCGGGTCTGCTTTTATTCACCACAAAAGCACGTGTTGTAGAGGAGGGGGAATGTGATTCGACAGCCAGAGGGTTAAAGCCTGGAGCTTGGGCTTAAAAAAAAAAGAAAAACGACTAAATAGAATCAGGAAACAGAGTTTGTATTTCGACTGAGGCTTCTTTTATTCACTCCGCACTATTACCATTAGGAAAGGCGTGAATCCATGTCTTCCTGCACTCAATCTCAAGGTTTGATATCTTGATAAAAAGGTCCCCTCATTGGCATATCACGATAGAGCGAGAAGAGAAAAGAGAGTAGATGGAGAGACTAATTGGGTAAACCACTCTCCCATGATTATCTTATATACCCCGGCAGTAGCAACAAAAAAGGATGCTATTTCCTTTTTTGTCCTTAACAGAGGCTAATGTGACATTTATATTCATTGAACAACCGTAACCATCGATGGCGAGTCCTATCATTTTTATATGTACACATGTTCGTGCTTTTTGTGTTTAGAGGCCGTCACTTGACCGGTCGTGTTGGCCGTGATCAATTAAAAACTGGAAAAAGTAGTGATTAATGAGTGCTACTTCTCTTGCATTCTGTTGGGCTGTGATCTCTACAAAAGGCTGATTTTCCAAAAACAAACGTGAATCCTACCAGACACATAGTAAAGGATCAATTCAGCATAAACTGACATTGCAAATTAAACTACCACCTATTTAGTCGGTCAATTAAAAAAAAAACTTGTTCTAGGCATAATAAGGAAAGAATGCTTGATTTTGCAGCCCCCCTGGCTCCATTGGTGAGGCTTGTATGCCAGACAGTGCAACTTAAAAGCTGAAAAAAAACTATATTGACATTTTGGTGACAGTTTTGGTTGACAGTTTCTGACTATCCTTCTTCCTCCAGAGAGAGGTAATTAAATCAATATTGTGACATTTGGTTTTGAAGGTGTTGCTGATTGAATAGTCAGAGAGGGACTGCTGTGTCAGTGGTAGAATTACAAGAGACACCATGGTTTGACACCTAAAAGTCCAATGATATTTCTGATATAGGTGCTGCAGCAACTCATCGACTAAATTAGTATATTGCTGACATAATGTATACTAGGTTTGTCTGGAAAGTATCTAATTATTTCAAGAACTAATTGTGCGGTTTTGATTTGACTTAGCAACCAATCAAAGGGACCTTACTATACATGTGTGAGCAGACACTCCTTCCGTGGAGTTATTCAGTTGACAGAGAGAAACCACTGAGTGAGCTTGTGTACTGTGTGAGTGCTGCATTCGCTATGATCAAACCTACCCATTTTGGGGCCCCAAAGTTTGTTTGTTTTTTTTTTTTGTTTTTGGTGGTGGGGGGAGGGGGGGAACATTGCATCACACAGGTCTGTCAGTCATCCTAAAAGCTAGTGATTCCTGGTTTCTCCGAAAGATAATTCAGACCGTGAATGTAATCAAGGAGAACGCGACGAGGCAGCTGATGGGGATCTCAAAAGAGGACTGTGAAGAGTATTTTGAATCGAAGGAGCAATTGGATAATTGTGTAAGAATCCAAGGGGGCACGGTTTGTAAGAAAAAAAGAAGGGAAAGGTAAAAGAAAAAGAAAGGGGAGGAAAGGGAAAAAAAGCAAGGGGGGAAGAAAAAGGAAAGAAAAAAGAAAAAGTATAGAAAAGAAAGGAAAGAAAAAGAAAAAAGAAAAGAAAGGAAAGGGAAAGAAAATAATAGTAAAGAAAGTAAAAAAATTAAAGTAAAAGAAAGGGAAGAGAAAAGGAAAGAAAAAGAATGAAAAGAAAAAGAAAGAAAAAAAGGAAGACAACAGAAAAGAATGAAAAGAAAAAAAGGGAAAGAGAGTAAGAAAAAGAACAGAAAAAGGAAGACAAAAGAAAAGAAGCAAAGGGATAGAAAAAAGAGGAAGGAATAGATAAAGTTAAAGAAAGTTAAGAGAAGAACGAAAAGAAAAGATAGAAGAGAGAGAGGGAGAGAGGGGGAAAGGAAAAGGAAAAAGAAGAAAGAAAAGAAAGAGAAAATAGAAGGAAAGGAAGGTAAAGGGAATGGGGAAAAAGAAAGAGAGAGAGGAAATGAAAGAAAATAAAAAAGAGAAAAGAAGGAAAAGGAAAAGTGCAGTATGGAAAAACAGAATAGGCAAACCTGGTTCGAGTTTTACCATTAATTTTATTGGAAAAGGTATGGATCCTCTTCTCCCTGCAATTCATCCCACTGCTATATACATTCATAAAATATTTCATAACTGATATGCCGATGGCACAGAGAGTGGTAAGTGAGTACATGGGAAAACCACTTTCCCATTACTATTTCTTAAGCAGTAATACCTGCAAAATTCTATTACAACCGTTGTCAACCGTGACAGAGGCCAGCAGAAAGTACTGTATTTGATGGCATAACGCATCTCACCGGAGTTTTTTCATTTATCACCCAGTTCATGTTTCAACTCATCCTCAAGCTCAGGCCTATATGGGATCAGTCACAACGAACATTACATTTACCTTTTAAGTCTCTTTTCAGGAGGGGAGAAACTATATCTCATAGGCTGTCGAATACGATAATGAATAAATAAATAAATAAATGAATAATCCTTTAAAATACATTTGCCTCTTAAAATGAACCATTTAAAATCAATCTCTCTCGTTTAATGGTCTTCGGTTTTATCATGTCGGCTCAGTGGAATTGTTCTTGCGAAGTATTATTGGATAATTATGCCATTTCCGGTGGCTTTGGTGATAGGCAGGCAAGCAGACCGCTCGTTTGATCCATTAAAACTGCATTGTTGACATAATAAGCCGCCTTCCACAGTATTAGTATTTGATTGCTTGCTTACTTGCAATCAGTCACGTGATTTCCGCTCTCAAAGTTTAATGATCCAGCTCTTTCCTGCATCGACTAATCTTTCGGAAAGCAGCCGTTCGTGTCCCCAATTAGCGTTTCCATTCTTTCCTGTGTTTTATTTGTCCCGTGTCCTGACTCAAGTAAAGTGCCGAACAATGGGAGCTCTTTAGTGAATCGCTTAAAAAAGAAAAGCATGAACGGTACAACTGAGCAAAAAAAAAGTATGAACGGTACAACTGAGCAAAAAAAAAAGCGTCAATGTGATAATTTTAGACAATTAAAAACTCAATGGTATGTCAAATGCTATTTTACTAAAACGGTCAAAAAGTCATAAAATAATTAACATTTCAAAAGAGTTTTTCAATTGTTTTATTTTTATGCAATTTTTTCAAGTGTCCTACTTAGTGCTAAAAAAACTGAATTATGAACTCAAATTGGATTTTCGGTTCCTTGAAATAGATTTAATCGAAATTTAACGCACAACTAACCTACATGCAAGAAGCAAAATCGTTTCCTGTGTCACAAGAGACACAAGGCGATGATTTTGTCTCCATTTCTCGAACGCTTCATAGAGGACCAATAATTCTTTGTGGCAATAGTACAGCTCTACGAGTCCTGGGTGCTAGCGCCAGGGCATCGGAGAGGAATTTTTTGAGATGATGCAAAGCTGCTGTAGTCCCCAAAACACACCCTGTACAAACGCCCTCGTCCTTTGGCCATCTACATCACTTTTAGCATTCTATCCCATGATTGCTCGCCCATAAACAACAGAAGCCAACTATTTCATCAGTGGATATATCGTATCAACTTGAAAGTTTCGATACACAGCTCTACTCAAGAAAATCTCAGGCTTGGCACTTTGGTTCCAGTTTAATGCATCAGCTGCAACCCCCTCTCAGACGCCCTAGCTAGCGCAACGCCCAAAGTCTGTTTTACAGATATGAAGGGTTCCAACTGTTCTACTATTCAGTGGATTCATGCTTTCATGGCATTGGTGCGAAGCGAATTTTTTAGCCAGAGTTTTAACTCAATCCTCGGATTCCATTTTCTGTAACGTTAACTGTAAGGCTACCTCGTAATCTATTTAGTTTCCACCTTTTTTTCCCTGACACGATGCGCTTCCCCAGAGTTTGAGAGACAGCAAAACAAATCGAATGTGGTTTGAACTTTTGCTAATTCATTGTATACACACTAAAGGGACCCCTTTCAAAGGAAACGGTGGAACCTAGGTTTCAGCGTAAGTATCTTTTCTAGGATCGATTCCTCGAAATTCTGGGTAGCGTCAAGTATACAATCATATTCAAGTTATTGCAATTACGTCATTACACATGAAATGCCGTTTTACATAGTATTAAATAATGCTAAAATATATTTATCAATGTAATTGCATTTCTTGGCGTATTCAATGTAAAAAGAGTTTATTTTTGGAGGTTTTAGAGCCTTTGACACCAATGGTGTCTACCAAAAAATTAGACTTGTTTCGAAGTACAATTTCATATTAGGACATAATTCGGCTAATGTACTGATTGAGTCAGTAAAGCATATTAAGGGAACACTACTACAGTGCGAACAGTCCAACGTTGATTTAAAAGGTTCAGATCTTGACCTATAATTACCAACAATAATGAATCTCGAGGAAAGCATAAGCCTGTTCTTGATGATGAATAATTATCGACAACAGTAACCTATTAACCACACACACTGATTCAAGCAATTTCCGAAGACAGAAAGACTTCAACAGCAACCATATCACGCCATCTCCAGGCAAGATGATAGGTTTAAAAGTTGCAAAATTGGTTCCTCATAAACCGAATGATATGGTCCATGACAGTTCCAGATTCTATATCTCTCAGCTAATTATGTTAAGATTTGAGATTTGAAATTTTTGAATTTAAAGTCTTGCAATATCCTTTGTATTCACCTGACATTTTGTACAACTGATGATCATCTTTTCAAGCACTTTGAACTTCACACCAATAATAAAAGGTTCAATTGGGGGAAAACTATAACTCGTACTTTTATTGAATTTGAAAAAATTCAAAATTTCTAACTATTTCTTGATTCACGAAGCTTAGCTTAGTACAGGACACGAGTTCCAGTCGGAAAAGAGAGATTTTGTTGCACCAATCTTCTTGCTTTGCAAATCAGCATTCGAAATCTTGTCTTCGATTTTAGGCGAAGAAGTCAAAGTACCATAAATGAATGACATAGAAACATATTTCACGAAATTCTCCCTAAAAATCATACCTACGCCTAATTAACTAACGGCGAGTCAGTCTGTAGCATTATGCAGCTGAGGCAAGATCTTTACGATTTATCATCATATTGCACTGAAACATTGGAAGTTTCAGAAAAAATCCATATTTCCAACTAAGTCTGTTAGAATATATATATTTTCTTGTAACTCATGAAGCTTAGGGTTGCACTTAGTCTTTCTGTCGTGAACGGAAACTATCACTCCAGTTAACATCGTCCAAAAGCTTACTCTTTAAAAGGAAAACTCGACTTATACACGAGTATATATTATTACTTTTTTGTTGCTAGTAGAAAGTGATGATGATCACGAGGAGGAGGAAAAAAGTTTGGAATTTTTAATTTAAAAAAACACCTTTAGAGATCTTTTTGTAGGGAATCGACCAGAAAAATAAGTGTTCGGCTCTCTTATCCCGGTTTACATCCAGGGGTCGAACATAAGTGTATTTAGACCTATTTCATGCAGTGTCTTACATTCTTTTAGATCTGAAAGACCGGTACCAAATGCTTTTCTGTTTTTTTTTCTGATTCTGCAAACGAGGGTATCGGCAAACTTTTTGGAGGGTGGGGCTGTATCAGGAATATATTGTCTTGTGGGTCAAGGCGAATAGAAATGAAAGAATGATCATACAAGGCCATGGAAACAGCTTGTTTTTTTTTAATTGATTTATAGTTTTTAATCAATAAATGAGAACTTTGTAAAAGACGTCATGTAATCAATGAAGTTGGCGGACCGGATGGGACGAGGTTGCGGGCCGTAGTGCTGTAAACAAAAGGCAGTCAAAACGGTGTGTAAATCTTGTTTCTACCAAAAAGAATTTGATTTCCATCTGAGAAAAAACTTGAATGAGTGTGGGTTCTATAAAAATGACCATATATGGTAGGGTTTTTTCTGCCTTCTCTTTCAATGCTTAATCTATTCGCTGCTACGAATTAGATAACTTTTACTTTTAGCAAGTTGTTAATACGGTTCCACGGACGAAATAACTCGTGTTAGAAAGTCGTCACTCCACTAAAACAGTCAAGATATCTCGCCCTACGATAGTGTGTTATTCTTTCGCAAAATGGCAAAACTCGACAAGTGTAAAGTATGTTTACAGAATGTAAAATGGTGAGAGAGTAGATTTGAATATAATGAATGTAAGGTGGCCTCATGTCCGTGTAAATCATTTAACTTTTTTTTATATTAACATGCATATATTGCACTTATTGGATATTCTGTCGTACATTTGAATTGATTTATGTAGAAATAAAACCGTTTCAAACATGTAATGAACATTTTTGTTAACTGTTTACTGGTAAACTCGACAAAGGGATGACATTGTTATACTTGGCAAAGAACAGATTAATTTGCTCAAATAGATCTCTACATTGAATTAAAAAAAAACAATAGCTCAACTTTGATATCTTGGTTATCTAATCGACTACCCACTCAGGGGCGGTACATGGCCAAATTTCAATATGAGAACCAACACGTATCTGAATGTTGGTTACCGACAAAAATTGCCCAGCTCTTTCGTCAGCATGTGTCCACTAACTTTTTAGTGCAAAGGGGAGGTAATCTATATTGATCTCTGACCACAAATAACCAGCGATGCCAGGTGTTTTAATATATACAAGGTTTGTCCGGAAAGTATCCAGGTATTTCAAGAATCGATGGTCCAGCTTTGATTCAACTTGGCAAATAATCAAAGGGACCATACTGGTCTTAAAAAGTGTTGCCACAATAAAGGAGTTCTTGAGTGCATCAAACTCTTGACACTAATGGATTGGTTCGCACCATGGTAGGCATCCTTTAGGGGTTTATGCCTCTTAATTCATTTTTGTGGCATTAGTGTAAACAACAGACGGGCCACGAGGTTGACCAAGTGGACCACCAGAAATTATAAGCGGACCTGTGACTGTCAAAAGACTCGATAACCTGACGACCTCCACGAATTTAAACCAAGATAACAGAGAAGAGCACAAGATCGGTACCTATGGTGCTGATGGGAAAGGCCTACATCCAACAAAAGACAAAGAGCGATGACTCGGGAAAGACTGAAGAAGAAGAAGAAGAAGAAGAAGAAGAAGAAGAAGAAGAAGAAGAAGAAGAAGAAGAAGAAGAAGAAGATATTGATCAAAACGATTATCCATGACACTTTTCAGCTTCACGAATGCAAGAAAATGATTTTTAAAGTATTTTTCTTAGCACTTGGTTTGATGTTTTCAGAGTTTTTCTCTTCGGTGTCATAAATCTTCAAGTCTTTAAGGCAGGTTCACATATTTTGTTTTTAACGTGAAAACATTCCATGCAAAGATTTTTAATCGTAATCCATTATCAAATCATTTCACGAATTAGACATGACGGAGAGTTTAAATAAAAATATATTCCGACAACAATATTATCCTTTTTATCAATTAATTTCCTAATAGTACTTTCCTTTCATCTTCATTCACCATCTGAACAAAATCCAGTTAACAACTGTGTCTGGCCACTGACATTGATTCATCTTCATGAAGAAAGAAAGATCTCATAAATGCTTCTATCGACCCACCTACCACTGTTTGAGCAGTTTATCTCCTTTGTCAGTCTGCTTTGGATCCTTCGATGGGAAACAGCGGGGAGCTACACGTGTTAATGGCTGACCCACAGAATACAACAGAATGGTGTCAAAGAGTCGAACTAATCCCGATTTTAAAATATGGTCAATTTGCAGAAACCCCATGCAGCTAACTACAGGACCTAAATGACGTGATGATTATTCATAGGGATTAAGGACGGAGAATATGCAGACCAATACTTGACTCTTGCCCCTAAAAGATTCATGTGGAGACAGGCATTTACTGAAAATCCATTAACTAATTTAATTATCGAAATGAATTCATTGAATCATGCTTAAATCCTAAACCCTAACCATGGACCCAATCTCCATCACTTACCAGGGCCAGCGCAAGCCTTTGTGGGGTCCTAAGCAGAATTTGATTTGGGGACCCCAAGCTCGCTCTTGGGACCCTCTGATTGCCGCAAGGCTTTAAATAGCCGCTTATTTCACTTATGCCTCGGGCCAGCTCTGTCACTAATTCAGAGAAATGTTTCTCTTTTGTTCGACGTGATGTCTTATCGGAGGCACGATTAATGGTACGAAGAATGGAATCGGCGAACCGAGTTCAATCTCCGGCTGGGACAGTTTGAGTTCACTTTGCATGAATCGCCTTGAATCTATTTCTCCTCCGAGCCATGGGTAAATAGCTCTAAAAGGCAATCCATTTGGGGCGTTGGGCTAACACTACAGCCCTGTAAATACCGACAGCTGCTACAAATAATGATTGCGTCGTGATGAGCCGTTGGGGAGATAGGGACAAGATTATTGCTTCATGTGTCTCTTTGCCTAATATGATGCCTTCATATGCTTTGGGCGAGATTAAGGAGAACAGCACTAGGCAGCTGATGGTGATTTCGAAAGGGAACTTCGTAGACTTTGTAAGATAAGTTTGTGATGCCCCAAGAGTAGTGCTTTGAAAGGAACTAATGCACCATTACCCAAAGTTGGCTATTTTTATTTTTTTTTAATCAAAATCAAATGGCTGTATACTTTCTGGAGAAACCTCATACAAAATCGATGATTCGGTGCAGGGTAACAGTAGTGGAACAACGAGAGGATACCTGAATTCAGTGAGTCTACGAGCTTACTAATCACTGCTCTATGCTCGGTGCTCATTTATTAATTTTCTTCACTCAGGTTGGTCTGGCACAAGCCGGGCTGGTCCAAGCCTTTATGGGTCCATAAACAGAATTTGATTTGGGGACCACCCACATTCTCTTTACTACCCATAGATGCACCCAGGTCGCTGCAAAGAGAAATAGTCTGTCAGACAACCATGCTAGTCATCACTCTACAGTGGTACATAATGATTAAGTTAAGCCTAGTCTGGCACAAGGCATCGGTAGAGGAGCATCCATGTGGATGGAATTCAGTATATTTCCTGAAACTAGCTTACTAACTATCACTCTACAAGAGGAGACTAAAGGTTAGCTAAGTCTATCACAAGAAAAATAGAAATGGAGCCTAGTAAGAATAGAACTCACAACCGAGCAAATGGTTAATTACTAAACGTAGCTTAATCAGGCACAATGTTGTGATAATGGGGCACCTGTCAATATGGAACTCAATACACTACTGAATGGTTTGGGAAATTAGCTTATCAAGCATAATCTAAACCGTAATATTCACTACGATTACCCAAGTCTGACATAAGGCCACTCATAAAGAGATCACCAAGTGAGAATGGAACTCACTATGCGGACGAATGGTTTGCGAGTTAAACAGAGCGGATATTTTCCAAGTTTAATTTTGTATGATACAAGGCTACCACAGCGGGATAGCCAGAGGGAATTGAATTAACAATGCTAGCAATGGTCTGCGAGACAAGGTGACAATCAATATACCAGGCACCTACATTTACCGGGGTCGCAAATAGCTCTCCTGTCGTGTTCTCCTTAATCTTGTCCACAGACTGAAATCTCTTTAGAAAAGAACAGGAGTTACAGGGAGCTTTATCTGGGCTGTAAGACAACTGAAAAAACTGTGTTGCAAAAAAACCCTGCACAAGACCTGAAGAATGACATGCTGTGTCATTATGAATGCGATGGTCTCATGTTGTACAAACTTATCCAATTGCATCTCATCGTCGACTAATTATCCCATGGGATAGACTATGTTTGAGAATACGCAGCAGAGTAGTCTCTGATTAGCTGCAAAATTACGTTAACGTTGCGAAACCAGTTCTTGAGATGTTCAAAATGTCTGGATTCTCTCGAGAGACACCTCGCATTCACTAAGCTTAGCCCTGTCTTGTACCGAGATTCGATGATTTAGCCGCCTGGATCGATATTACTGCACAAGCGAATAATTTGGGGAAGTAACTTTCAATCACAACAGAGGTCACACAATTTATTTAATAAGCCAAGTATCCACAGCAGTACCTTCCCAGTGTGCATTACTATGAACTTGTGTCGTATTTGCCTTTTGACTAGGATCAGTTTTATATCGTCTTAGGACAAGACATGACAATGAAATATATCCGGCCAATGCGGATCCACAACCCCCTTGCATTACGATCAGGGACAATAAAAGTCGGATGAACTTGGAAACGTGGTAGTTTAGTAAGTTTGACACTTACTGTGTGCCCTACAGATGTGGCCTTGTAATCTCTTCAAAGACTAACGTAAATGTCTTAATCTCTTTTGAGATTCACACATACGGATATATTGACTCTTTAATTGACGATATATTTCTTTCTAAAATAACACATTAAAAAGCACATTTATCTATCTAGAATAATCATCTAAGTTTGGAATATTCTCCCCATTTGAAAAAATAAAATAAACAAGCAACAAGCCTGGCTGCTACAAGGTCAGACTCCACTCCTACTTCTATTCTGACAGGAAATGGTTACTGCAACTTTTGTGTTGCTTATATAATAAGAAGGTATATATCAGTTTAGCTCAGTTGCTAAGACAGCCGCCTACTAATCACATGGTCGTGTTTACTCATCTCGGTAGGTAAATGTTAATTCTATATGGAGGTTTTGAACAGCAAAGAGTTTACTCACCTAAATTTGGTGAAGATTGATCTTGTTACGCAGGGAAAAAAGTCAACTCCGACTTGGACAAGAGTCTGACAGGAAGTTCCATTATTGCAATTTTTTCTACCAACTAAATTTCGTGCGTTTAGTCCCTTGAAAACCAAATTATAACCTGATTTTTAGTTAAATTAATTAATGCTTATTTATCTCATCAAGAGTTTAGGTATTTGTATAAATCCATAATAGATGAATAATTAATACAATTAGCTGATTGCTTTAATGGTTTAGAGTAGGAATAGTGAACAGACTGATGTAAAACTCAACAGGTTTGAGATTGAAATCATTTTATCATTGTCATTGTGAAGAATTATAACCTAAAAGATGTGAATAGTCGGATCAAGGTATAAGAGATCTATCTCTATAATAGTCATTGCAATTTTGTACATTTGTTTCTTTTTCCATGACAGAGAACTCTTCCTCTTAAAAATAACAGTTTTTGTTGATAAAAATAGTTTCTACCCACTATAGGACTTGAATGATTTCAGTTACTTCAATAAAATTTCAGATAATATCTATAATAGGTAAACATTTATGGACACTATAAACAGCTTTCAAGTAAGTGAAAGAAGGTGAAGAAACCGCTCCTACTCTTCAGAAAATAAGGTAGGTATTTTTACCAAATGAATTACGGCTTCCAGAGTATATACACTTATAATGACTAACCGTTGTTTCACTCTACAATCTATAAACTGAGACTGATTGCATATATTTTTTATTCAATCTTTCTTTCTCTCTCTCTCTCTCTCTCTCTCTCTCTCTCTCTCTCTCTCTCTCTCTCTCTCTATATATATATATATATATATATATATATATATATATATATATATATATATATATATATTCTACCTATTCATAAATATATGTATGGATAAATATAATTTTGTATTTATAATTATACATATGATTATGAATTGCGTTAAATCATATAGAAACCCATTTGAAATGATCCCGCTCATTACACGGTTAATGTATCACTTGGCCTAGACAACGTACATATAATGAACAATTAAAGAAAATGGACTGCAATAGGAATTGAACTTGCAACCGATAGGTTAGCCACTCTAACGTTGCATTGTTCTTTAATTGTTTATTCTATTTACATTGTCTAAGCCAAGTGATACTTTGAGTGAGTAATGACGGTACACCATATCAAATAAGAGTTTCTATATGATATAACGCAATTCATAATCATTCTGTCGGATCATATAAATCCATTTTTTAATAAATATATACATATAGAATTATATATTTAATTATATATATATACATATATATATATATATATATATATATATATATATATATATATATATATATATATATATATATTCATATATATATATATATATATATATATATATATATATATATATAATCAATAATTGTGTCATCTGTATGTGTGTATATATATATATATATATAATTGTACATATATATATATATATAATTGTACATATATATATATATAATTGTACATATATATATATATATATATATATACATGTGTCATATGTATGTGTGTATATATATATATATATATAATTGTACATATATATATATATATATATGTATATATATATAATTGTACATATATATATATATATATAATTGTACATATATATATGTATATATATAATTGTACATATATATATATATATATATATATATATATATATATATATATATATATATATATATATATATATATATATATATATATATATATATAATTGTACATATATATATACTCTGCTTTCTTTAAAATTATCTCACAGAAATTCAGATATATTTGTGGATTTCTTTGGTCTTTAAATCAAATGCAATACCTCGAAATTTAGAGAGAAAAAATTAGCTTCGGACGAGATTCCAAGATATAGGATGCAAATGAAATGCCATACGTAATTCAAGTAATTTATTTCAACGATCGGAGAATTGATCAGTTAAAAAACAAAACGTTTCTATCAAAAAGCTAAGGGAGAAATAAACTTTTCTAAAAAAAAAACAAAAACTATCATAGAAAACAGTTTTAGACTAAATACAAATGAATCGAAGACAATTGAACAAAGTTCTAAATTAGATCTATAAATATCACACAGCTTGCGTGGAAATCATTATCAAACCAGCCAAAATCTGTCCTCGTTTTGCACAACAAAATAAAAGGAGTATTAATGCATAACTAAGAAGCAAACAAGGGCTCAATCCCCGAAATAGAGGGGGAAAAAATTGGAATAAATTTTGTTTTGTATAGAAGTTGGTTGTTTATACTTTTTTCTCCCGATTAATTTCAAGCGAACGATTATAAATTATTGCTCCCATCAGCAGGCTCCTCTCACTAAATCGGTCTGTTCGGATGCCATAATCTTTATTGCACGCAAAGAGTCGCTTGGTAGCTTGGGGAAGCCGGAGAAGGGAGCCAAACAAACAACTTAGTGACACATCTTACCAATGAGAACCAAGGAGAACTAAGACTTGGTACCGTACGCCATTTTAACTAAAGAGCATTGTGAACGCAAACCACAAAAAAGGAAAAAAACTGGGAATAAATCCTCAACAATAATCCTCTTTTAAAGATTAACAATATGAAACGCCTGATAATAGATTTATTATGAGCGTTATCCTTGAAATAAATCCATCAGAATTTACAAAATAATCCAAAACAATTTTGGCCTTTGGAGGCATTTCACTTTTTGAAATGACCGTGTGAGATGCAATAAGATGTAGTTAACTTCAAAACGCTTACAAATATTTTTGTCCTATGATAAACAAAGCTGATTATTTGGATATTTCGAATTAATCAACAACTCTTTTTAAAGCTGCAACATATGTGAAACTCCTAAGATTTGATTTTCACATCCACAATATAAACATATATATACACACACATACGATACTATATATATATATATATATATATATATATATATATATATATATATATATATATATATATATATATGTATATATATATATACACAGACGATATCATATATATATATACCATATTTATACATGATATCATATATATATATATATATATATACATATATATATACCTATATGCATATACATATATACTTCTTTTTATATAAACTTATATATATATATATATATATATATATATATATATATATATATATATATATATATATATATCCTTTTTGAATATAGATTTAAAAAAACAAAAACTCAAAAGAAAATGCATAAAAAGAATTTTGATGACTATATCATTTTGAGCAAATATGCATAAGATAGTTCTTTCAAATGGGGTTATTTTTTTCTAAAAATGCATTAGAAATGATAAAATTGATAAATATCCCACTTTGAACTTTCAATAAATTCAAAAATAAAGTTTAATTAAAATCCTCCACAGCAATAAAAAAAATATAACATTTTCGCTAGAAGTTGAAAGTCACTTTAAATTCATTGTTTCTTTTAACCACGTTTTTTTTTTCAATATAAAAAACAATTTTGAACTAGCAAACTTAAGCATTCTGTTTTAATGCTTGAATATATCATACATACGATTGGAATTAATAGTAATAAAACGTTTTGTGTCAAAACATTTATTTCTTATATAATCGGAAAGGTCCCATGTGAAAAGTTAAAAATTACACGAAAAAGCATCCATAATTTACGATTCCACTCAATTAACAAAGAACTAATTGCATTACCATAATTGGAAATTAGCTCGAGGCGATGTAACCCATTTTAATTAATTTAATTTTAATTAAGTATTAAAAATTAATTGGAAATAACCAACAAACGAAAATAGAGCAGTTAAGAAAAACTTTTTCTTCAAAAGAATTCTGAAAACCAAACAAAACTAATTTTAAATTAGTATCTTTTTTGGAGATTAAGAAAATCACGGTCCACAGTTGAACACTAAATACCCAACCAATGAATTATTGTACTTGAAAATTTCATGTCCTTTGTCCTTTTCTTTTTAAAGTCCTATAGAAATTATAATTCTATATTTTCAAATTTCCTTGTAGGAAAACCGAATAGCTAAAAAAATAAATAACTTAAAATAAATATATCAAACTAAAAAAATTGAATAAATGCATTTGAATTTCAGAAAAATAAAAAAAATGAAAAGCAAGTCATCTAAGTCAATACTAATACTTCGTAAGTCCTACAATGACCAAGTCACGACTGTGAGACAAAGAAGTATCTCACTAAGAAAAACCAAGAATACAAAGTGGCCGAAGTCCACGAAGTCTATTTCCCGATTAAAAAAACATTTCCAATCACGTTACAAAATCTAGAAGAGGTAATAGTCATTTTATTCTTATAACGGAAAAGATCAATAAGTTTCGAACGGGAATTAAATTGACTATTTCAAGTCGTTGTCAAATGTCAGGTGTCGAAAAGAACAAAGACGGAAGCAGGATGGAGGGGTTCGGGCAAATGGAAAGGGGGGCGGGCATGCAACTGCAGAGAGTCAAAAAACAATGAATATAATCAACAACAAAAGTCAACGAACTTTCATAATAAAAAAAAAGAACAAATTGTTCTAAAGATTCCGTCAATGGGAGACAAGAACCCGAGATGCACATGCAAGTAGGTAGGTAGGTAGGAACGAGGGTGGATCATAAAGTCCGTCACCGTGCTTATTAGCTTAATTTTGATCTAAAATTCTCATTGTATTCAATACCGAATTTTGTGCATTGACAAGAAATGAGATTGAAAAATGAATATTTTTCGTGCAAAATAAACGCATTTTTTTATCATTAGGCAACGGAGTTATAGATGCTCCCACGTATAAGTTGGTCGAAAAATAGGTACAAGGGGAAAAGTACAAAAAAGGCCGCAAAAAATAAAACAGAAAAAATGCTAAATGAATCAATCAAACATTGTATAAACTTTCCAAGAAAAAAAAACTTTTCCTCCTCTCAGAAAAAATATCTGGACGTGATTGAAAACATTTGAAATAAATAGAAAATACAATACAAAACAAATGATCAACAAAATAAGTTATAAATTTTGTAGCGGACCAAGTGGGAGAAGGGTTCGGAAAAGAGCATGAAAATTCACGAGGAACAAAAAAAACTAAACAAATAAAAGAAAACCTTCGAACATTCAAAAAGAACCAAAAAGTCCAAGAATGGTTTTAAAAAAAGATTGAGGGGAAAAAAAGGAGGGTCCTACCTGGTTTTAAGTTTAAAATCCCTTTCACTCTCTGTTTAGATTCACTAGCTATCATTTCAAACTTCCAGAATCCTAGTTGATGCACAAAGTGGACGTTATGGAGAACTGGGTCTTGAAAAACAAAGCACTCTTGAGGTGACGACATAGTCAACACAGACAGCCCCTTGCAAGGAATCATGGGATACTTTACTCTCTTGCTTTTGCTCTATCTTTTCTCTTTCTTTCCCTCTTTTTCTCTCTCTCTCTCTCTCTCAGACTTTCTTAGTTTAAAGTATTTGTTCTCTTTCTCTACTCCCCTCAAATCTCTCTCTCTCTCTCTCTCTCTCTTTTTGCGTTTTGCTCTTTTCTTTGTGTCTGCTACCCACGAACCTTTTTTCAAGGGAGGGAGGAGAGGTAGCACGTGACACAATGCTGGCTGACCAGTGGTAATCAGTGCTACAATACTAAAGGTTGCCCAGTTTCTGTCCAGTTCCCACTTGGGCATGGACAGTTCGGATCGGTACCATCGGGAATATACCAGGCCTTAGTTATCGGTGACAATGACAGATGGGCCTTGATCAGAAGACCAACCAATAAGGTCATTGGAAAGTACAATCACTGATAGTTGCAATTTGCAAGACAAAAAGGGAAAGTATTCCAACAAGCAACTGCGGACGCTCACTTTTCTAAGGATATTATTCAACGTCGATTCCAATAGACTTCTTTGCAGGTAACATTTTTTATTGCTCTTATATTGTGAACTTTGTATGCATTTACCAATTACTTTTACTAACTGTACTTCACGGCATCGAGGACGCACACAAGTTTTGACAGGTAAAATTTAACAAAAACTTAGGACCTTCAAAAGAAGTAACCTTTGTCATGTAAGACGCAGGGTAAATTTCCGAGACTCTTTTCGGACGAAAATAGTGTCTTCGACGCCAGGAAGTACGGTAAGTACAAAGTAACAAAACAAACATTTTTTCTTTTACTTTTGGTCACCCTAAGCCACATTTCACATCAAAGGGTTAGTGAAAACGGAGTTATTTTTGCTGCAGAATCAAGCCCAGTAAATAAATGTTAAAATAGTCTGATGTTATAATTGGAAAAATTGGAAACACTAAAAATGACATGTTTAAAACGAAGCGCATATAAGACAAAAAAAGCAATAAGAGAGTTGAAATGACTTATGAGATTTAAAAACACTGTACTTACACACTTATCAGTGTAGATTTAATAAAAATTAACTTAGAATGACATTGTCTGATCGTTAATCAAAGAAATTAACAAGTATTATAATCCTAAGCTGGGAAAACATGTTCATTTATTATTTTATATATTTTTCAGTCACATAGCTTCATTATCTTACTTCCTCAGTTTAGCTTAGTATGGCATAAGGCTAAACTCCAGTGTCGGATTAAGGCACGAGCTAGGAAAAACCCAGTTTAGGGCCTCACAATCTACAGGGGCTTCGAAATGTTTGAAAGGTATATATGCTTTCAAGACCTTCTGGCATTATCTTTTAGGGGTCTACAAGCCTTATCCTTACCAAATCTAAATCGGGCACTGATTGTTTTCATCTATATTGTTTTAATACAATGCTTTGGTCGATATACTCTTTCGTCTTCCGGTATTTTTTGAAGTCCTGAGATGAAGTATTTTAATCATTTCATGTATTTTCCAGATATTTCTCTTCGTCTTTGTTTTCTCTAAGCAAAATAACTCAACAAAGATGAAAACAACAGTCTGGAAATGTATGCAATGATAAAAACTCTCCGATTCAGAACATCATAAAAACAAATGTTTATTAAATATTCTTCAAGAATTTTTTCCTTCAAGTAGATACACACACACACACACGTGGGTACATCAGTAAATCCGTAGTTTAATGATGAAAAAAACATTATTAACTATTTTCAACATTATTTCCACCCGTGTCAATGCACGTAATTATTCAATAGTGAATATCAATCGCATTGATCGAAAATTACTTAGTGGAAGTTTCAGATCAAAATTCAGTCAATAACAACAGCGGACTGCTTGATTCACTCTCGTATATATATACACACACACACACACATATATATATATATATATATATATATATATATATATATATATATGTGTGTGTGTGTGTGTGTGTGTGTGTGTGCATAAAATGGAGAAAAACAATTTTGATAGGAACGTATACTACCGTGAATATTCAACGACGTACATAGTTTTGAACATATAACTACGCATTAAAAAGCAAAAATGCTCCCTGTGTTACACAACACATAAGATTTTGTCATTATTTTTCGAACGATCCACGGAGACCTTATCATTGTTTGAGTCAATCGTAAGTTTATACTGGGTCAGGGGTGCTAGCTCGATTTCCACGATGGGCTGCCTTGCAGGGCTAAAGGGGCTTCAAATGCAAAAACAAAAAGACACTATTTCTGCATACGTCAGATACGTTAGACACTAGAATATTAGTTTGATTTTATCACTGGACAGTAGATTATATTGTTGGGAATCAACTGATTCTGCACTTGACCTCAGATTTCTATTGTCTTGAAGTTAGCATAACAAAGGAGTATTTTGGTAGTTGATTGGATCCTGACATGCCATCAAAGTTATCTTGAATTGTAAATTAGTATTGCACTTGAACTCTTTTACTTTTGTCGTGATCCTGTCAGTGATTATTTTCATAACAATGAAAAGAGAATTTTATGTGAAAGAAGAAAAACAATGTGAAGTGATTATCATATGAAAAAAGATCGGTTTCCCTTGCTTAATAACGGAACGATTTTTTTTAATTCTGTGATGCTAATCTATGAAATAGGTGCAGAGTAGCCGAACGGTACGGAGAATGGGATCAGCGTGCCGATTTCAAACTCTGGCTGAGCAATTTGTGTTCACTTTGAACTAATACCCCTGAGAAAGGAGTAGAACCATCTCTTCTTCCTATTATGAGTAAATAGTAAAGCAAACTGGGCCCTCTAGTTATGTTGGCAACCAATTTAGGAGACGGACAACTCTGATTCCGGAACCAAACAGAAGAGGAAAAGGCTATTTCGCCCTATACTCACCCATAATTAAAATCATCTCTGATGCTTCATCGACCCCTGCCCTGGGTTAAAGAAATCTAGGAAAACATACATTTTTGAATATAAAAGATATAAACTAGTTCCCCACAAAATATTGATATTAATGTCTAGAAAATTGATAACTAACAGCATAGAAACCATTATCATCAAACTTTGGCTCAGATGACCAGGTGCGCCATATGAGTGACATCAGACTTCCCTGACGGATCCTCTACAACGAAATGAAAATCGACAAAAGACTGCCTTTTGTGCCATCACAAAGATCAACTCAAAGACCAAATTCGACACTGAAACTTAGGGAGAAGGAACGACAGATCACAAACCCTGGAATCAAATCATGTTGGCTGCGGCAGAAGCGTTTGAACAAGAATGCCATCGAAATTAAGAGAACAAACGACAAAGACGAAAGATCCGCCAAGCCCCAAAAGAAACGAAATACTCGAAAACGAGAACAGCCGACTATAAAATAACTAAAAGTTTGTACTCTCCTCTGAATTTTCTGAAAAACAGATCCATCAGAGTAGAAATAGCCATTTAAGAATTTTTTTCCTTTTTCTTTTTTTCTTTCTTTTTTTTTTTCCTTTTTTTTTTTTTCCTTTCGGTGTAACGTGTCCAGATTTCCTCTTTCTACAGGATTTCATTCTCCATTTATTTTAGGATAACTTTTTTTTTAAAATCCTTTTCTTTTTTTTATTCTTTTCTTTTCTTTTTACTTTTTTCTTTTCTTTTCTTATCTTTTCTTCCTGCCTTTTCTTTCCCTTTTTCTCTCCTTTTTTCGCTTCTTTCCATTTTTCTTTTTGCTTTCCCTTTTCTTTTTCTTTTATTCCTTTCTTTTTTTCTTTTTTTTTTTTTTGATGGAAATCTTTGTTGAGCCGCAGTCAAAAAATATCATTTGTAGGTTTCCAGCAGTTCGTTTTATAGACTACCATCATGTACTCCGACTTCAAAGTGTGCCGAGAATGGACCTTGGTAGCCCATCAATTTGCTTTGACCACAAACTTCTTTCCAAAGGTAGGCAGTGAGTGGAGAGGTTGTGCGGAACTCATCACCAAGAAATCGACTGAATACTCCTTTTCTCCCATCAAATTATGGATGTTGTCGAAAATGCTTCGCAGTTGTCATTATTCCATGAATTGTTCAGAATGATATCCTCATCTTTGTTGTTTTCCTCTTTTTTCAATCGATACGTTCTCTCTCTCTCTCTCTCTCTCTCTCTCTCTCTCTCTGTCTCCGTATCATCATCCCTTCCCCTCAATCTATATCTCCTCGATCACTTTCCATATATATGTATATATTTCCTTGTTTCTCTACTTTTTCTTGCTTACATTTTTTACTTTTTTCGTTTCTTCTCTTCTTTTTCCCTTCCACTCTTTTTTCTTACCCTCGTCTTTCTTTTTCTCTCCTTCATATCCCATACTCTTTCCCTCTCTTCCTTCCTTTCTCTCTTTCTTTCTCTCCTTCCTTCTATCTTTCTTTCTCTCTTTCCTTTCTTATACTCTTTCATTATTCTCCTCTCTTTCTTTCCTTTTCTCTTTACGCACCTCATCCCTGTTAGTTTTCTCCTCTCTCTCTCTCTTTCTCCCTCATACCCATGTTCAAACTGTCTTCACTGTCTTCTCTCTCTTCCTTTCGTTCACCACACTCATTCTTTTTCTTCTTCCTATCACTTTTTCCTACTTTCTTTTTCTCTCTCTTTCCTTCTTATCTTCTTTTCTCTGTTCTTTTCTCTCTCTTTCCTCTCCCCCTTCCCTTTTTCTTTTCCTCTTTCAGTCGGTTACCCCCTTCTCTCTCACTCTCTCTCTCACACCTTTTCATTCTTTTTTTCTCTTGCTTCACCCTCTCACTCTCTAGCCTCTCTCTTAAACGTTTTTCCCTCGCTCTTTTCTGTCCCATTCAGCTTCTTTCTTTTTCCGCCCACTATCCTTTCCTCTCTCTAATTTCTGTCTTCCCCCCTCTCTTTCCCTCTCCATCTCTTTCAATTCTTTATCCTCTTCTTTCACCGTCTCACTCTCTGATTTCTTTCTCTTAAACGTTTTTCTCTTCCTATTTTTTTTATCTCGTTCAGCTTCTTTCTTTTCCCATGTTCCTATACTTCCTTTCTCTCACTTCTTCCCCCTATCTCTTTCTCTCTTCGAGTCCTATCCGTTATCAAAAACTCTCTCTCTTACTTTTTCTTTACTCATCTCTCATCTTTTCTTCACTGTCCCTCATTCTCTCATTGTCTCTCTCAATGTTTCATTTTCACCTTCTTATTATATCAGTCTCACCATTGTTTCTTTTCCCTTTGCAAATTCCAATCGCTCTCTCTCTCTCTTTTCTCTCTCTCTCTCTCTCTCTCTCTCTCTTTCCTTGTTTATTTTTCTATGCCATCTTTCTTCATCCTCTGCTCTTCCTCACAACCCCTCTCTCTCTCTATCTAATTTGCTTCTTTTCTAACTCATTATCTTGTTAGACAACTTTTTCTCTCGCTCTCTCACTCTCTATTCAATTCTTTCTTTCTATCTCACATTTTCTTACCCCCTCTCCCTCCCTCTCCCCCCTCTCTCTCTCTTGTTTACTACAACTTCTTCCTTTTCCACCAAATTATATTCTTTCTAATTTATAAATTGTCCGTTCTGTTGTCACTTTTTAAAATCCCCCCCCTCTCTCTCTCTCTCTCTCTCTCTCTCTCTCTCTCTCTCTCTCTCAATTTCTTATTCCCTTCTGTCTCTTTTATAGTCTCTTCTTTTCTACTTTCTTTTCTTCTCTTGTCTACCTTACAACTCTTTCCATCCTCTCATCACATTTTGGCATTCACACTCTCTCTGTCTCTCACTTTCATTCTTTCTTTTTCATATCCAACCTTTTCTTTCTTCTTCTCAGTCGTCTGTCTCATCCCTATCTCTATATATCTCCCTTCTCCTTTACCTTCAATAATCTCTTTCTTTCTATATTACATTTTTTCCTTCTTCTAATTATTTTTGTTCCTTCTTCCCTTCTCCTTCTTTCTTTCTCTCTCTCTCTCTCTCTCTCTCTCTCTCTCTCTCTCATTCTTGCTTTTTGTAACAAATATTTCCTTCCTCTCTTTCTATAATCCCTTCCTGTATTAATTCTTTTTCTTCTCCTTCCTACCTTATATCTTTTCTTTTCTATTGTTAATTTTAGCGTTTTCTTCTTTCGCTCCTCTCTCTGCAATTCTTTTTCTTGCTCTCGTTTTCTCCTTTACTCTCTCTCCTTTCTCGCTATCTTTCACTCTATCTTTCTCACTCTTTCTCCAATCCCTTCTTTTTTATCAAATTATTTTCTTTCTATTCCGCATTTATCCCTTCTGTCTCTACTTTTCAGAATTTTCTCATCCGTTTTTCTTCTGTTCTCTCGTTCCACTAGCTTTTTCTCCCCGTCTCCCTCTCTTTTTCCCCCTCTCTCTCTCCTACAATCTCTTATCTACATCCTTTTTTCTTCTCTATCTTCCTCTTCTCACCCCCTTTTCCCACTCTCTCTTCAACAATCTCTTATGATCTACTTCATTTTTCTACCCCTTCTCTCTTTTTTTTCTGTTTTCATTTTCAAACAGCTTCTTACACTCTTTTCATCTTATTTTAGCCATTCTATAGCCCTTTCTGTCCCTTTCTCACTGTCATTCTTTCTATTTCTAACCCATTTTTCTTTCTCGTTTTCATTCTCTCTTCCCCCTTTTTCTCCTTTGCAATCTTTCCCTTCTGTACCTCAGTATTCATATCCAACCTTATATTACCCCTCCTTCTTACCACTTCTATTTTCTTCCTAGATCTTTTCAATCATTTTCTATTTCGCTTCTTCTTTCCCAGATTTTCTCCCTCTCTTGATATCTTCGATCCTTTATCTCTCTTTCACGTCTCTCTCTCCTTTCAGTTCCTATCAAACTTTTCGTCCATTTCTTACTAACCCTTTCGCATCTTTTTAATCCATTTGATTTCTCGTCCTCTCGTTTACTCCTTCCCTGCTTTCTCTCTCCAGCTTCTCCCCCTCTTTTATTCATTCTGACTTGTCCTCGTGCTCTCAGTATCTCTCTCTCACACACTCTCTCTCTCTCTCACACACACACTCACTCACTCACTCTCTCACTTTCTGTCTTTCGATAAAAGCCTACTTATCTTCCTCTTTACCTCTTATTCTTTCTATCTCTCGTTCTGTTCTTTATGTCCTTCCTCTGATGCTCTTCTTCCTTTCTGTCTTCCTGTCTTTTCTCTCTCTTCCTTTCTTCTTCATTCAACGTTCCCTCTCTACGCTTTCTTGTTTTCTTTCTTTTTTTCTTATTTCTCTATTACTTTTTCCTCCCTTAATTTTCCCTTTCTCTCTCTACAAGTCTTTGCCGATTAAAATATTGTTTTAAAGGAAACATGAAGTGCCTTCGTGAATTTCCCGTTATTTACATAACTTTGAGAAAGGTTGTTTTTCAATTTAATTAAGATTATTCATTTTGGCATTAGGGGAATAGTTGAAACTGCTTATTTACTATTTATCATTAAAAAGATCAAACTCTCCCAAGAATAGGTATGGTCCGCCAACCACTACACAACAGCTATTTACAGAGCTCACTTCAGTCTGACACAATGCCGAAATTGTGAGGTACCCGGTGAGGATCAAAATCACTAAAGGTCAATGAAACTTGCTTGCAAACCATTGCTTCAAAGCCACATAAGTTATTTAGTAAGTTTAGTTTGATACACGACCACAAGTGAGGAGCACCTATTGCGCACTGACGCCACTACGGTTGCAATTGTCTACTAAACCAATTTGCTAACCATAGCTCCATAGCTAATCGCTATTTAGTAAGCTTTGCTTATTCTGACACCAGGCCATAAGTTAGAGGGACCTAGTGAGAATTTACCTCACTACAGCAGTATTAGTCTACGAGACTAACGTGCTCAACAGTATTCCACGGTAAACTGTCGAATTTTTAGTCCTGTATAAGTATTTACTTGGCTTGGTTTAGTCTCGCACAAGATTACATGTTTGGGGCACCTGGTGAGGTTCAAGCTCACAACTGTAATAATACTCTACGAGACTAACTTGCTAACCATTACTCCTATCCAATCAAAATGTCAACTGCAAGCTTGGGAGGTAGAAGGCGCTCAACTCTTCACTGATGCCAGAAGCATCCCCATCACCAAAGGTTCGCTCTTGTCCCAGGAGTCTTGAAAAGGTTAAAGCAGACTTTTTTTTTCGATGCGCACGTGCAGTCGATGACGAAACATCTCTAATCGGCAGAAGTCAGCAGCAGATTTCCTTTTATTTGCTTATTTTTTTTAATACAGATTTATTTTTGTGAAAAATAAAAAGGAGCATCTAACCTCCACAAGTGGCAAAAAGAAAAAAAATCTGAAGAATCTTTAAAAGGATTCACAGTTCATTTTTTGATGTTTTCAGTGCAGAATCATGCCCTTAGTTAAGTGAACAAATACTAGTTTCTTCCGCTATCCAAAAGTATAGCGGTCCTATGGAAAAAAATTGTAAGTTGAAATGGCGTTGGGCAAAGAAGCAATTGATATTATCAATTTATATGGGAGTACTCCCAGACCCCTAAAGGTAGAGATGATGATATGCTGTGCAGATTTGTTGGAGGTTGGAGTAGTAGGAAATAGAGGAAACTGATGGAAGGGAAAAAGTGCGCGCTATCCCTATAGCGGCTCGCTCCTAAACTCATCCTGGACGCTATTTCATCTTTTTGCCTTTTTTTTTATAAAAGCCAGAAGCATGAGATATCTGTATTGAATAAAGAAAAAAAATGGCTGTCAATGTCGGTGGAATTT
The DNA here is from genome assembly GCA_963457665.1 of Thysanoteuthis rhombus. NCBI lineage: Eukaryota > Metazoa > Mollusca > Cephalopoda > Oegopsida > Thysanoteuthidae > Thysanoteuthis > Thysanoteuthis major. The sequence continues at coordinate 34,580,558 of OY735218.1, forward strand.
ATAAATGTCACAACTTGACAATAATTACCTGATTCAATTTTTTCTTTATTTTGGTAACTTTTTACTATTCGTCTCAGACAAATCGAAATCATCATTGTCTGGCATAAGGCCACAAGAATGGAGCTCTCAGTAATGATCCCGAACAAGTATCCAAGTTTTTTTTATCGATAGCAACACTGATTTCCGATCCTTAGACAGAGATCACCTAAAATAAATTGTCAATCGTCCCCCCAAACAGTGGCTGCCCATCTCATTTAGAATGAAAAGGATAATGGTATTTCTCAATGTCTGCAGCATGGCCAAATTCATGTGTTAATTGGCATCATTTGGTTAAAAATAAGTCAATCAAGCCTATCAAAAACAACACAAACGAAACAAGTCACTTCTCTGTTTCTGGGAATTCGTTGACACATCGGGTTTTTTTGCCGATTTATTCTTCTTCGGTTGTTAAATTAGTCTCCATTTAAGTTGCTTTGAAATTCTGAGATTGACTATTTTCATAATTGAACAACAGTAGCCTTCAAAGATGGTGAAGGATTCTATCCTTTTTATATTTGCACGTGTTCGTGTGTTTGTGCATTTGTTTATGTGTTCCAGCTCTTCTGGCCATGCCGTTTTGGGTACAGACTTGAAAATTAGCATCACTACTCCACTAAACCCCTTCTAAAAAACATCTTTTTTTTAAATTTGTGTAAAAAATACTTTTCTTGTCTTTTAAGGATCTTATTTTGATTGGTTTATCCACAGATTTTTTCCAGAGAAAATAGTATCTATATTCTCCAGAATCTTGATATTCCGAGATGTTTTTCAATCTATTTTAGATGTTTACTGGTGGAAAACTCCAGGGGTGTCATAAATGAAATTTATTCGGACCATATTTATTCTTTGATGTAATTTTCGTACATGATTTCACATTTTGACGCTACAGTTGTTTGATTATTTTTAGTATTTGTTACGACAATTTTTTATTATCTTTGTTGCGAAATTTTGCTTTACTATGAATCTCCCCAAAATACCCTCTTCTGTTTCACCATGTATAACCGGTATTTCCTCCAAATATTTCTGCCTACAAAATCCATGTTCATATCATCTGTGGAAAAATAATTGTTGCACGTATTTGAAACAACAATCGTTTACACGTAATGAGGATTTTCAATCGGTGGAGGGTGGATTATCTATGGTAGCGGATTATACTCGATGAAAAACTGTAAAAACAATCATTTCATTTTCGAGAAGTGCAAAAATGTAAATAATAACAAAGCCATCAAAATCAATAAAAATGATTTATTAACATTTCCATGAAAGTTCATTTTATACGAATGCACCAACAAAAAGAATCATCTCTGATAATATCCGATCTGTTTTAGGATTATGGTTATAATCCAGAGGAAGCCTCTTATTGGAATCACTTCAGGGTAAGATCTTTTGGATAGCAATAATTGGCTAATAACATTAAGAACAGGATATAAAAATGAATAAGTCTACATTTGTTGTCATAAATTCATTACTTCATTAAGTTCATTCTTATAGACAATGTTATGTTATAAACAGGACCGAACGTTCATTCAGGCGTCCATTATAAAGTTTAAACGCCATTATTGCCAGACCCTGACCCTGAATAGAGAGGATTTTATGTAAGAAGTACCTCATCAAGGGACACTTTCCTATCAAGTTTCAAGTAAATCTGTCTTTAAACATTTGAGAAAATCGATTTTGAAACATGAGGTTTAAATAGTATTATTGCTAGATCACGTGACCCTGACTGGAAGATTTTTCTAGGTAAGAAGCATCTTATCAAGAAACACCTTTCTACCGAGTTTCAAGTAAATTTGACATGAAACAGCTGAGTAACAATATGGGGACAGATTCACCTACCAACACACGCCTCTAAAAATTGATATGGAATTTATTTTTCACTTACTTTTCGTACATGTTTGAGTCATTTTATCAAAGTGTTTGGAACGACTGATTCTGATAGCAAAACTAAAGATAACATTATCCATGATTATAATAAACGGCTTCCTCTGTACATGATACGTTGTTTTCTAACTGCTTTTACCCGCTTACAAGATATCTTGAAAGGAATTTTTTCCCTGTGTAATGAAAAAATACCTCCGTCCCATGAGGATAATATCAAATTTAACCATGGAGTTTGAATTGGCCACAACACTGAGAGCGAAAAACATCGTTATTTACTAAAATTGGCTTAGTTTTGGGACAAGGCAAGTATTGTGGGACACCCAGTGAGGATCGAATTTATAGTATTGGTGATCTACTCGTCTTAAATGCTAACCATACTCTATAACGAGGTGCCCCCAAAGAAAAAGATAATGCAGTTTTTTTTTAAGAAAAAGTCTATAAGATAATGGGAAACTTATTCGTGCAATTATGTACAGTCATATAAAAGCGTTTTAAATAACGATACAAAGAAGATGTATTAAGAAATGGATATATATGATCCAAAAGAATGATTATAAATTGCGTTACATTATATAGAAACTCTTATTTGAAATGATCTCCCGTCGCTACACTGTTAATATACGAATTGGACTAGACAACGTAAATAGAATAAGAATTGAAGAAAATGAGGCTGCTGCAGGAATATGTATAGTAACTAGCTTTGTCAATTTTTATTCTTGGATGGTAATGGTAATTGTGGAAGAGTGGTTTGTCCGAATTGTCATTCTTCCATTCTTCTCATTGTCAACTATTCTGACATGTCAATGACGAAACATTTTTTATCAAGATTATCTGGCGTTAGGACCGAGCGCAAAGAGAATGAATCCAAACATTTCCAAAGGCAAAAGAGTTAAGCGATCATGAGCAGTCTCAGCCGAAATTCGAACCCTGTTGCAGATTCTGTTTTCCTGGGCTGATAACTGTTAGGTTACCTTGCAGCTCTTATAGGTACACGTATTTATGTTCAAATCTGGAGCTGGTTCTATTTTCTCCCTTGTAACAATCCTCACCTCAGGGGAGTAAACTCTTCACTGTTCGTCTATCTCGTCATATAAAACCAAATCGATTTATAAAATGAACATTCCAATACAATGATTTGAAATCTCGACCAAATGATCAGCAGGCAGCTTTCTTACCATAAGGGCCAAACTGACAAGTCTTACCAACGAAAACGTATGTAACACGTACGGAAGGGCTTGCTTTCATTCTTTTATTTATATATATATATATATATATATATATATATATATATATATATATATATATATATATATAATGAAAGATTTGCAGTAATTATTTTTAGTTGGAATATAAGTAGGAGAGGAGCAACCAGGCTTGTTCTATAATTTGATCTCCAAGACTAGTTATTCTAGCCCTTAAACGAATCTTTCAGACTAGGATCCTCATCTTTGTTGTTTTTGGCTGATTTATTATCTCGCCTACGGTTATGTCCTTCTTGTCATCCTCCTGATGGCTCCACCACTGAGCTGCTCTTACCCCCAGCTACCGCCCAGATAAAAAGAAGGATACTGGAAATTAAATAAAAAAGACAAAGGTTGAGACATTTCCCATCAATGGCCTGAAAGAGGATAACTTTCAGAATATCCTGATGGTTACCGATTACAACGGATTGCGCAAGGAAGACCGGAAGGTAGTCTGGTCAAAACATTGTGATGAAAGAAACAAAGATAGGGATGCTCGTCTGAAAGATTGATTACGCACACAGCCATATATGCTACTTTAACGCTATTTATTTCTGATGTAATCTTAAAATTATTTCGACCTTTTAAAATTGTTACACATACGCGTCTCCGAAATGGCAACACCATATATATATATATATATATATATATATATATATATGTGTGTGTGTGTGTGTGTGTGTGTGTGTTTGTTTGTTTGTTTGTTTGTTTATTTGTGTGTATGTGTGTGTGGCTCAGTTTCTATTTGTCTTCTTCAATAATGAAAGACATGGAAAACACTTTTTATGTACGAAGAGAGAAACATATATATATATAAAAGTGAGGTATTAGTATAGCAGAGACTTATATAAATACATAAGAACAGATAAGTTATTTACAGCAAATAGATTCTTTTCAGCATGGTATAATAATAAATTTGAAAAAAAAATAGTTATTAAGCTTTCTACATATTTCTACAAATGTTTCTTTCATTTTATTTTCATGTTCTTAGGAGGTTATGTCCAAGGCATCTACTCACGAAATGAGACATATTTAAACATATACCTTCATTAATTGAACAATGGACTCCCGTTGATATGGCACCCTCAGGTAGTGCTGTCATAACGAATTTACCGTTATAATGGATGGATTAAAATACAGCAAACAGAAAAAAATTACCCTTGCAATTTTTTTTTAAATACATGAAGCAAATTAAAAAATACGACAAGCACATTATTTATTTTCTAATTTGCTCGAGAAAGAAGGTGTAATCTCCGACAACAATCTTGCGAGAAAATGAAAAAAAGAACGCGACCTTAAATAATTCTATTCGAACAAGTGCCGTTGTAGCGATAGTTTGCTGTATGTATATTACAACCAACCAAACACCACTAGGCTATTGCCATTCTTCGTGTGTAGAAGAATATGCCTCTCCAGGAAGAAAACAATCTGGGCCTCTCCTCGATTTCGAAAATGTCTGTTGATGAAGATAGAACGTATGTGATCCCAACAGATTTTCCAAGACTTTCCGTACTACATTCTGTTTGCGTGCACTGAGGGAATTCCTCGAACTTTGTCTTCATAAGGAGGAACCCGATCTCTGCACTACGCTCAATAGCAGCCTCTCAAAATCTAGAAAAACTTCAATTTGCACGTTAAATTGGTCCTTTAATTTGCGTCCAAGCAGCATTCACTCTTGATTTTTATTTTGTTTTCTTAGTGGGGGTTAAAATTTGGACTTTTTCAAAAAGATCACTTCCCAGAAAAGGCGTGAGAAGTGACTTATTCATTGTCCATCCCCCTGTTCCAGTTTTTTAATTGATCTCCACCAACATGACATTCTAGCAAAAGACACTGGTCACATCACAGGTTCTATAGAGCGACTAACTAACCTGCTTCACCGGAGTACTTCGAAACATTCCTCTGGTCAGTGGAGTTCCAAGGCGGTGTCCATCTCCACACGCGACAGGTTGTACTTGATTACATGGCAGAGGCAGTATAGAATGACTTGAACAATTAGGATGGATGAATTCATATCTTTCCCGAGGGTACTGGAGATGACAATTAGATGTTGAAGGCTCTAGATCTAGTCACAATTTTTTAAGTTTTCGATTCTCGCCATAAATTAAATGGAACCCATTTTCTTAGCTTTGAACGTTTCTCAAAGCTTGCAAGAGATAAACTTGTACCAACAAGATTGGCGTGAATTTTCAATATGAAATCGACACCTGAGAAATTGATAAATTTGTCAATTTTTGATTGAATTTTCGATACATATTTATTACAGGACGAATTTTTTAAAAATAATTTTCTGTTCCAAATTTAGGTTAAGAAGAATGAGTTTTTTTTATGAATCCTTTGAAACATCTTATCAATTTGATTATTTATTGCATTTATTTTTATGCTTTTACACATTTTTACAGATATATCCCGTTAGATATTAATCATGTTTACCTTTTTGAGAAAGATACCTAGGAACTGCTCAAATGGGAGTCTAATTCAATTATTTTATTCTTGGCAAATTTTTAGTTTCATTTGATTAATTATTATCTAGGCTTTTGATTTGGGGAAAAAATCACTCAATATCGATTATTTCAATTGATACCGTATCTTTGAAATGTTTATTTTTATTCTTTCTATATTGTGCTTTGATTGAAACTTATGTATAGATATTACAATATGGATGAATAATTAAATACAGCAAAATAATGGGAAAATATTTACCGGGTATGTTTTCCAAATATTTTCCTCTGATTTATTTTTGATTTTTTTCGTTTTTTTGTTTATGTAAATTGGCCAATATTTTAAGCGAGTTTGAAAATTGATACAGCTGTGGTGCATTTTAATGTTGTAAATTCCACTGTATGTCCCCTTGGTCTTCCGTAGTCTGCTGAAACGTTCGTCATAAAGACCGATAACTACCTTGGAAACTTGCTCATTAGGAGTATTAGAAGTGTTTTCCAATTTTTTTATGCAAAATATCGGATATTTTTAGCGCAGTTTAGTTGACCAACGATAAAACTAAGTGTTTTCGCTAAAATTATCTGAATTTGACAAAAACTGTAATTTTTGGTCGATTTTTAACCTTGGAATTTTTTTCACTGTTATGAAAAATGGCGGCATAGTTGATTTTTTTTGTTGAATATAGGAAACGTCGAATTTAGAACAGTCAAAATCTGGATTACAATTTACGAAAATATATTTTTTTGTTATGACAAAAATGTTAGCTGACTTGAAAAAAACATTTATTAAAAATCGAGTACGGAATTTTAAAAATGTTTATTACGTTTTTAAAATCAGGTACCGATTTCACGTTAAAAGTTTTCGTTCAAAAGTGTTCGTGTCCAAACGGTGGACTGATTGCACAATCAATAGAGAGCTTAGTAAACTTCAGAGATACTTTCAAGTTTTCCCTGGCTGTGCAAACGATGGCCCTGGTATCTTTTGCATTATCTTGATCGATAGATAGGAACAGCATGAGATAGATAGATAGATAGATAAACAGAGAGACAGACACATCTGAACAGATTGGGATAGATAGATACATATGCATAGACTGAGATAGATAGATTGATTGATAAACTATTAGAATGCACGCAGTATGTAATTAGAAAAACACCCGGAATTCTATTCTCAAGTGAGCAGAGCACAGTTTATTAAAATTAGACGTTTACCAACGAAATTGGTTTGTGATTTGTTCTACGTGCACTGAGAGTATGATGTGATGTTACCAGTGGAGCGCACGAGATCTATACTGACACACATGCACCCGAACATTTACCCAGCTTAGCTCAGTACAACACGAATCCAAATTTAGGGGAAATAAATCAAGGAATATCATGTTACGCCAATCGTTTATAAGGGATGGCTTGGCTGCCTAGAAAATCAGCATTAGAAAACTTGGCTTCAACCACCACTTACTTCCGTGGGAAATACATAAGTATAGCAGCTACGAGGCAAGCTACTGATATTTACTTGGTTAGCCTGATACAAGGCTACAAGTGTGGATTACTCAGTAATAATCGAACTCCCTACGGTAGTATTGGTTCGCGAAATTATCTCGTTGACCCTTGCTTCGTATTGAGACGCCAGAAGGATATTCACTAAGCTTAGCTTAATTTTGCACAAAGGCACATTTGACAGAAGTAACCAGTAAAGATGTGCTAACCATTGATTCAGGGGCGAGACACCCCAGATGTATATATATTCTAGAATGGTTAGCTACCACGCCGTGGTTGGCGCTTGACTACGTTCGAAATTATTATCAGTATTTATTAAAGATAGCTTAACGCAAGGATACAAGTGTGAACGACTCACTGAGGCTCGATTTCATTTGTGATCTAAGAGATCTGGACACTTTGTAGAAGTACTAAGTGATTACTAAGCTCGCCTCGCAGACCTATACTCTTAAAATAAGTTTGATACTTACATACCCGGCGATCACCGCAGCCAAATGGTATAGTGTTTGCCTTTGGTTCGGTAGGTCGTGATACAATTCATCGCTGAGTCATATCATAGACTTTGAAAATGGTATTTAATGCCTCCCTGCTAAGCTCTTAGCACAAAGACTAGGATTGTGGAACATCTCTGAGGCTACAGTTGAATACACCGATTCTCGCAAGATCACCAAAACTAACCAACGCCGATTCCCAAAGGAGTGGATATTGGAGTACACCAGGTCCCGTAAGTAGAAGAAAGTTTTGACCGGCCTGGTAACCCGGAAGTGGGTTTTACTAAAAATCACCCCTGTATGCATAAACAACTTTGACACTCTCGACGGGAGTATGATACAACGATGATACAAACACATTTACATACTTACAAACATACATGCCATACTAAATTAAATAAATATCAATGGTCTATCATATTTAGCCTTTCCGGAGTGGCAATTATATACCGGCTCCCATACATTCATACTTGGGAGGCATAATATTGAATGAGGGATTAACTGAATTCGATGTCAACTAAAGACTTGAGTAATTCAACGCCCTACTTGAGACAGGTTTGATCAGCCTGAATCATTTGACGTGTTTGATCAGCAAGAACAATTTAACTCACTATCAAAGTGCAAAATTCTGATGGAATTGTCATCCCCACGATCATCTATGCTGGTAAAACATAGAAAATAACGACAAAGATTATGAAAAATCTCAATGTTTCCGTTCAAAGATACCACAGGAATCCAAGCATAATATGCGTAAAATACTAAAAATCATTCCCCTTTAATCTTAATTGCTAATCATCAAATTTAAACAACATTTTATCTTTTATGATCATTTTCAGATATTTTTCTTCTGAAAAAAGTGCCTTATTGTCATAATACCCAACGTTTTCCAGCGAAGATTCCTCAGAGGAATTCTCAAAATTACAAACAGAAACTGAATTACAAATGAAGATGTACTTAGGAGAGATGGGCATAAACTGATCCCATCACATAGAGACGCATGAAGCTAGTTGTACACATCCTATGCATGCTAGAAAATTGCAACTGTTTTGTGTCAATGAGGTGAATGAGAGGCAGTCTAAGAAAAACTTGGCGCTCAACGAAGACATTTGGACTAACCTTTAAGATCAAGCAAGTTGCGATTATGAATCGTTCAAAATAGATACAGATCATTGCTGAATATGTTATATCGTATTGGGAGATCTAAACCGAACAAACCTGTATGATTCATCTATTGGCTGTAATCTTTTAGTATGTCCCATAGTACACAAATGTATATAGTTTTAGTCTTCTGGTATGTCCTGCACGATCCACTAGTGGGTCGTGCAAGGTTTCTTTTTCTGGTATATCCAGAAGGCCCCAATCCAGTATGTTTTGCTTTACTTACAAATATACTTCATAGGTAGTATTAAAAAAACAGAACATTGAACAAAGATTAATTCTCTGATCTATCTATATCTAAACCTAATATATCTATCTATCTATATATCTATCTATATATATATATATATATATATATATATATATATATATATATATATATATATATATATAATTATTTCATGGGTCAGTCTGCTGTCTGGTATCTGGGTCACTTGCGTATTTAGGTAAAACATTACTTTAAACTGATCGGAAAAACCTTAGTTTCATGAAGGGTTACATTAATCTGGTACTGGCTTATAGTAGTGGAACACCCAGTCAGAATAAAAATCGCTAGCATTGTTATGGTTCAAGTTGTACACCAAGCTAGAGATAAATAGATTCTTTACTAGAACATAGAAAAGCATTATTCCATAATGTGTCCTGTGTATAGCTTAACCACAAATTTTCAAAATACAAGTTTCCACTGCGATCTGAAAGTAAAATGTTCTTATTAAACCCTTCGTAAGCCGAAAGGGCATAAAGCAAAGAATCGTTTGCAATTGATTTATGTGGAAAAACCCCTTGTGCGTCTCCAGACCAAAAATAACGTTCTTCAATATCTGCCAGTTTTACGCTAAGCATAACATCCTTATGAGCTCTCTTTAGCTGTTCTGATACCGTGTGACACATTTTGCAAATGGATGCACAAAAGATTCGAAATAAAACACGGATGCTCTCAGATAGTTCAAGGCTATAGCGGCTGGAGATCTTCTGTGAAATCGAAGTGGTATAAAGGGAATGGAAGATAGCTCTAATCTAATAACTTAACACAAAATATGGTGGTTTGTAAAGCTATGCAAAGCAGATTCCACGAAATTCTCACTGAATTCCCCCTACGTAATATAAATTCAAAATTGATGTGTCTGAAGCAGGGAGCTCAGCTGAGCCCAGCGCTACACATGAGGCAATGATTTTGTCTCCGTTTCTTAAGCGATCCGTGAAGATCCAATCATTGTTTATACCTAGTCTGTTTTTTTTTTTACGGAATAGGAATGCTTGCCCGATGCCCAAGATAGACTGTCCTGCTATTTGCTCATAGATGACGATGATGGGACAAAGTAAACACAAACTGTCCGAAACGGAGTTTGACTCGTTTCACCAATTCCATTCTCTGTACCATTAACGGTTAGGCCAACTGCACCTCCTAAACACCGAGTGTCAAAGATTAAATCTTTAAACCATTTATTATTTACGCCACTTTACATTGAAATGCAGCAAATTTCAGCAAAATTATTCTACATTTCCGTTCAACTTCGACGATTGCCGAAACGAACCATCATTATATGTTTTATCATATAAAACATATCCTGAAGCCCCGTACACCAAGGTCAACATCTTCATCATTCATTATTTACGCTATTTCACTCCAAAACGTAGCAACTTTCACTTAAAATATCCCATATTTACTTTCAGCTATTTATTCGAGTTAATACTCACCTGCCATCTCTGGTCACCGGAGGCCAGGGACAATTAAATAACCATAAGCCTGCTTTTCTAGAGATTTGTTACTTATGAAGTACCTCGCTATTGCACTAATAGGGGTTGAATCTCAGGACACACGCTGGCGCCTGCATCAATAGCCGATGGGACTGGTTAATTTTTGTTGCTGTCTGCATCCGAATATGTGTGCTCGCCACAGCAAACATTGACCACGTATCTTTGTGAGGAAACGATTAAATAGCTACTTATCATTCAAGTCATTTAGAAGATAATGTTGTTACAAATTAACTGTTTTTTCATCAACTAGTGAAGGTTTTTTATGTCTTACAGTAAGAGGTACATTTAGCCTTTCTCATCGAGAATGGATGCAAACCTCACTGAAACTTTATTCATATCAAGGTCAACTCCCAATATCTAACTAAAGGATTGCGTCTTAAAAACCCTACTTCGTGTGTATACGATCATTGGGAATGTTTTTATTTGGTTAAAAAAATGGTTGTATCCACTTTCAGTGAACCTACATTCATAGCTTACCGTTCTGGTGAATTTTTACGTATGTGTAATTTTTTGTGGATATGCTAGCGTGCAATACAATATTGATAATGTCAGAAAAAATCTGTGTGTATGTGCATGTCTGTGTGTGTGTGTGCACATGTGCATGCACCGGAATAAGTTTATATTCATTAGATATGTTCGTTTGTGTATTACAGTGTCAAGTTTCAAGTCGCTTTGATTTACGGTTCTCGATTTGAGAGGCTGCTGGATTTAGAATAAAAATCAACCTTGAAATGAACTTATTCTTTGTGTTTATGATACAATCTGCGTTTCTAATCGTTTTGATGAGGTTTCGGATTAGAATTGAGAGTGAGAGGAGAGAAGGAGAATTAGGGGCTTTTGTTCTGACGATTTTTCTATTGAACGAGATTACATTAAATAATCGTTAGATAACATAACGGCATTTTTTAAAAATCTGCTACGATTGTAATTATTATTATTAACGACATTTCGATTCTTGTTATTACTGACATAATGAAAAAAAACGGCGTATTATTTCAAGTTTGAACCTCATGAAAATTTTCATGAAACTTGGTGCACCTTTTGAAAGTACACGAATACTGACCATGCGTAAGAAATCATGGTTACTGCGTTTTGATTTATTCACTATAAGTTAACCAAGTCATTCTGAACATAATGATTAGGGGAAAAAAATTTGAAATATATCTGAAAGCATATTAAAAAAATGAAAATGTCGATACCGCTTATATGTAAGTGTAACTAAGTACTACGCCATAATTTTAACAACATACTTTTTATGCAAATGTTTGCTCTTACACTTGTGAATAAGGTTCGCTGAAGATGAAAGTCGATGGATTTGTGTGCGTTAAACCAGTGGATATTGGAGCATTTTAAGTACAACATGAAACGGTTGGTGCTGGTTGTAGACTCGCTGAAAGCGGGAGTTATCTAATTTAGACTTGTTCAACTGGCAACACACGTGAAAAAAATAGATTACTAGGTATTTCAAACCAGTTTAGAAAACACAATATTCATTTCTGGACGTTAATCTGAATCAGGATGAAATGCCAGGCGGTCATTTTGATCCCGAGTGACGGGCATGAAACAACTAAAAAATAAAATTTTTAAAAATCTGAGGAGAAATAAGTAAGAATCGAGAAACAGTCGAAAACACGAATCACTGATCAGATATTTTTCGGAAAATTGAGGTAGTTTCATTGAAGAATTACTTACAATAAGAGATACTTTTTTTCAGTTGAAAATTTTTAAACAACAAAATCATGTAAGCAAATGTCGAAATTTGTCGAAAATTGTGATTTAATAATTTTCTTCAGTAATCGATCCAAAAATACTGCACTGCTTAAACAAGAAAAGAATGAGTTCTTTTCAACGTTGCGTATGAATTTGAGGAATATTCGTTGAGGATCAGTGCAAATTTCATTCAAATATCTCTTCCTGAAAACTTTTCTTTGAAAACGTTTGGATTATTGGTAGTTTCACTTCAAATACTGAATTCCAGGTAAGAAAAATATTGTATTAACTGTGACATTTTATTAGGTTTCCCAGGAATAACTCTGCCTTCATAACTGCGAGTAGTGTAGAAAATTCCGTTACTCTCAGACTCAGATGCTCCGATGTTGCGTGACACATGAGGCAATGATTTTTTTATCTATTTCTCGAACAAAACCCAATTATTGTTTGTAACAATGTACGGTTTTACGATTTTAAGATTGGCTGCTTTCCAGAGGTAAAGGACTCCAACTGCCTGGGTATTCATCCATGGGGAAGAAATGGATTTATGTCTCTTCCAAAGGCATTAGAACGAAGTCAACGTAAACTGTCAAAGCCGGAGTTTGAACTTGGTTCACAGATTCAATTCTCCATATTGTTAATCGTTTTGCCACCTCGAATCTGTAAAGCACGGTTTAATCAAAGTATGCATTAGGCTTTTCATGCAGATTCCTGATTATGAAAGCGCTTATAGTTCTATAAAAGTGGTTGAATTTGCTTGATCTTCAGTCGGTATAGGCAGAACACTTTTATCCAATTTTTCTCCCTCAGGTATGTGACAACACCTGATATGCTTGTATCGTGAGGTTGTGCGAAGGCCATCCTCAGAAATAATGTGCTGTCATCCAAATTGAATGTTGCCGTAGAATCAGTTGAATAAGTATACGAATGTAAATGAAAAACGTGAAGCATAATATATGAAGAGGGATTCACTGAATTTGATTTCAACTGAAGGCTTGGAAAGTCCTCTAGAGTATTTCAATGCCTGAGACATGTTTTTCGACCAGAACCATTCCACTCACTATCAAAATCCCGCATTAAAAGGGCATTGTCATCTCAACAGCTATCTATGCAAATGAAACATAGAAAGCTTAATATTTTACTGCAAAGGTGCCTCATACGAATCCTCAAAATCACCGGAGACGAAATAATAAATGAAGACAGTGAAAATTTATCACTGATACCATCTCAGATGTACGAAGCAACTCATGCCAAAAAAAAAAAAAAAATGCAATACTTTTGTTGTGATGGGTAGATTTCCAGTGGATGGGAGGAGAAAGAGAAACTTGGTGCTCAAAATTCGACGAAGACCTTGAGAGTGTTGGTATAACAGAAACATGCAAAATGCGGCCACGAATGGTTCAGAATCGAGACAAATCAATCGAATAGGAGGACCTCAGCTTAAATATCCAAAATTGACTTCCCTCTACGGATTTTCTGGTCGTCAAGGCGTTCATCTCCACGTTGAAATCTTCAAAACCAATGCAGAACAGTACGTACAGCCACAGATCTACGGCTGAATACTTGCCTTATGTCTCGGCAGCTTTCCGTAACCATCTGAAATCATTTCTTCTTGCAGCAATAAGTTATCCATTATTCATCCTCCAGATGTGTTCAAAAACGACATTAATTTCTGGACAGTTGAATTTGCTGAAATTGAAATCTACACAAAAATGTTAACCGGGATCCACAGTGAATCTTTATTTACAGAAAGCGTTCCCCTGAAATGTAATAAGATTATCCCTGTCCAGATGTTGGTATTTGACTTCATGGAGTCGACCAGTTCTGTATTCATGACTTGGAATGGTTTTAAGGCAGTGTCGTTTAGGGATGGTAATTCGATGACTTGGTATTATAGACGTTTTCTTGGCAGGTTCCAATGATAGTAATTATGTCTTTCATCACTTTTTTATAAGCACCAAAAGAAAAGATAACCAGAATTCTTGGTAATCAACACAATTCATCAACTCAATGAATCTTGATCTATTTTCAACGTTTTCTGGGTATGATGAGAAATCTTGCATATAGATATGATCAAGGTTTCCGAAATTAATTATGAATGATTGTACTCAATAAGGTCTCTCTTATCCAAAGAAACTGGTGTTTATATTCCAATAAAATGTATTTTATTTCTTAGGTCAGAGATTTCCAAACTGTGTTTTGTGACATTTTAATGTATCATCGATAATCTCTAAGTGTGTTGCGAAATTAAATATTTGAAAAGATACTTTCCCTGGGCCAGTTGAACTGCTGGGATGACGTTATATATTTGGCTTGGCTAACAAAACTTGAATCATGTGTTGCAATTTTTTAAAGTGTTTCGCAAAACAAAAAAGCTCTGCCTTAGGTATTGAAAAAATTATCTTCATGGTTGGTTATTTTTCCTTTATACAGTTAAAACATGTTTAGTGGCTGTCGCAGTTGGATATTTCCCACTGGCATCAGTGGTTGATGTTCAAGCACGAGTATAAATCCAGTAGGATTGTCACACGTCCGTATTTTCCCGGGTCCACACAGATCTCGAGAATTTCATTCGAAAGGAATCTCTTAAACTCTTCCTTAGTCAGGAATTTCAGTTTCCACCATTTTTTCCACAAAAAATGGAACCGTAATGACGAAAAAGAGACAGGGGCCGAGGGACAGAGGAGGACACGTATTCGGTGTTATCAACTGAGCAGTTTTAGGGTTAGCATGTAGTGCCATGTATTCTATGTGTGTGTCTGTGTCTGTTTATGTGTTTGCGTGTATGTGTTGTTCAGCCAAGGGAATCAATTTTTCTCTCATTGTTTCTTATTTTCCACTGTATTCGTTTTTATTGTCTTGTCATTAAGGTAACTTTCAGCCATATTCTAGCCACTGTCACTATTTCATCTACGCGTATTCACAACAATAATGGTGGCTGAGAACGTCTTTTTTTCCTTATATTCAGATATACCAACTGCAGAAGCCCTGGTACCAGATATTTGTTCTAAAGGCTAGCTGTTCCGTCTTGAAAGACTGGTGCAACACAATCTTCTTACCCCGCGTTTAGCTTTTTGTTGGAGAAGGTGGTTGAATGCCTTTTTTCTTTCTTTTTTTTTTCATTTTTGATATTATTTTCCACTCGTATTCGGGGTATCGTCGGGAGGTAGAGACGGCAGTCGCGTTATTTCGTCCGTCCATTTTTATTCTCTTTTAATTTACATGAACAATTTATTAGAATTGTCTTCCGGTCTGCTATTCCTGTCGAAGTTTCACCAAAGCCTCGTTAGTTGTACATTCCGGGAATACGTTCCCTACTCCGTCTGTTGCCAACCTCCCACAACACTTGACGAGAGTTGTATTTTCCCCGTATGAATTCAGAGTTGTCTGACTCCTAGACTGGTGGCCAATCAAGGAGTGAGAGCCCAGTCTGCCCTACTATTTACCCATAGCTGTGGAGAGCAGATATGAATTCATACCTTTCCCAACGGCATTAGTGAAGGTAAACAGTCTCAGCTGAAGTTTAAGCTCGGCTCTCCGATTAGATTTTCCATGCTGATAACGTTTAGGCCACTTGCACCTCCAGTTGAATGTTATAGTTATGGTTTAAATAGCCTCGAAAATTCACATCTCTGTAAGAAGGCGTTCTTGTGTTTGTCTAATTTTTCTGATAAGATTTCATAATCATTTAAGATCATCTTGTGTACAGTGCTTCACATAACATATCAAGGACATATGACCTACACGTCGAATCAGGTATTAAGCACCATTTGTGGTGTTTTTAGGTGAGGCCGGATTCACATCATTCACATCATAAACTTCATCTTTGTACTGACTCGATCTCTATATCCTATGTGGTTGCGAAGATGGAACAATTAGTTTTAGTCACTTGGGAAATTTTCTAACCAAAGTTTTGAAAAAATTGACCTTGAAAGTACACGAAAATGATATTTCCAAACACGTTTTGGGTTATTAAACATTCATATTTTCAACAGGAGTGGTTAGATGAAGAATTTGCGTAGCTGTTTTTGATAAAATCCGAAAATTGACCCCCAAATGACCTGCACTTGCTATTTTCAGCTCAGGCTCAAAACTGACCCGTGTGATTTAATACCTGATTCGACGTGTGGGGTCACATATTGCAATTTGTTGGAAGCTTGGTTGATGGCTGAGGTAGGTGTGTATTCCCCATCGACGTCAGTGGTCGATGTAAGAAGCTAGGTTTTCAAATGCTGATTTTTAAGGCAGTCAAGCCGTCTTCATTAGGAAGATTATGTTAAGCCAGTCTTCTCATTTTTCAAGTGACTGCTCTGACTGTTCATCGTTGATTTCTTGGGTAATTCTTGTCTAAGTCACCATGATTGGAGAATCGTTTGGTGGGGAGTCACGTTCCTAATCAATCCAGCAGAATAATAAACTGTGAAAATAAACAAAAAAAGTCATTGATTATCATCAATAGATAAGTTCAAATGAAATATGAAGAGATTACACGACAGCAGATTGAAGAAAAAAGTCAGAGATATAAGAAAAACTAATATTAAAAAACTCAAATGACAATGGGCAGGTCATATAGCAAGAATGTCAGTCAACCGTTAGGTTTGGTGAATCTTGGGATAGTCTGCGTCCAATGATAGACGTTAAAAGACTGCTGCTGTTACTGTTGGTGCTGCTGCTACTGTTGGTGCTGCTGCTGCTGCTACTGCTGGTGCTGCTGATGATGATTATGATAATGAAATGGTCTCTTCACCTTTTTGATAGGAACCATTGTTTTGTTTTTTTAAAACACTCACAATTAAGTATAAACATTTAGTACACACTGATTTACAATGATACCCTCATCTTAGTTGATATAGTCACAACGTTTGGCCGTTCTGACTATAACAATGCAGTCGGGACAACGAAAAACAACTATGGCAATAGTGCCCACACAATATTTCTCAATGAATTTCAATATTTTGTGGAAGGGTGGACCATGATCTGCAGAACAATTGACTAAATTTTGGACGGACCGAGGAATTATTTGACGATTGAGAGAGATTTCTTTTTCATATATTAAGAAAATAGTCCGAAAATTGAAAATTCGACGCTCAAAGTTATATTTCCAACACTGCTGCTATATATGAACTGATTTTGATTAAGTTTTTTTAGAGTATGGCTCTGGCAGAAGTATGCTTTCTCTGAGCGGTTTCTATTTGATAGAGTTTTGTTACAGATTCTCGTACATGAACACAAAACTTTACTTGGATTTGAGGCAAAAATAAATCTGTTTTACTAAAAAGGGGTATTACGCTCCACTTTATATAACATACCACGGTTTAGCACGTTTATTATCTGTTTTTTTGTTTTCAGATTCACAATATGGATTCATATTATGTACATTAGTGATGATTCAGGAAAAAGAATGTTTACACGTATATAAATTCAAGAATAAATAGAAAGCACCCAAGGAGCGCACATCTCTTCCAATTCCATACAATAACTACAAAAACTGAATTAAAAATGAGTTCATACATATACTACGATGCAGGGGATTTAACTCGATTTTAAGTTTAGATTCGATAATTCCACAATTTTAGACTATTGACGTAAAGTGTCTTACAAGCAGGAAAAAAAAAACTTCCTGTATCCGCCTCAAAATGTAATCAATTATTTCGTAGCCCATGGCCAAAACTTCCTTAAAATATGATTGAAATTTATTGTAAACCTTTGGAGATATTGTGCATACAAACAGACAAGCATGAATGAACACATATCCCTCTTTCAACTCTGTTGGCACGGGTAATCAACTTCAAAACACACAATCACATCAGATGAAAACGCAAAGTAGTTTCAAATATGAAAAGGAGGAGGAAAAAAACGAATTCTTTAGCAGAAAAGGAATGGCAAAATCGACGAAATGATAGCAATTAAATTATCGCGCTGAGAATTTAAACTGTCACTTAGAGACAAACGGGAAACGAAGCCTTAGAACGCAAAAGGCTAATCGTTTAGAGAGGAGGAGAGAAAAGTGAAAGAGCAAGTGCTATATGATGGGCAAATTGACGAGAAGCCTTTGACAAGAGACGAGTACGACACAGACATTAAGGATACCGACCGAAAGATGAGACAAATGGAAGCTACAGGAAATAATGGCCGACAGTAGGAAGTTTAATAACATTTTAGGCCAGTGATTCTGAATGCGAAGTGCACGCCCCACGAGGGGATACTTAGAATATATAGGTATACCTTGATTAATGCGGTTAGTTCCCAAATTTTTCGTACTGTACAAGGTCTTATTATCATTATCTAATGATTTTACTTTCAGCTAATACTTGGTTATAAAGAATTTGTTTCTTTACATATATTTATCCACTTAAGATAGATAGTGTTCACAAAACCAAAGTTCGAAAGTATTCAGAGATCTGTAATATATTTATACCACATGGCATACGATCAAATTGCATTTTTATAGTAACGGGTCATCAAAATATGTGAGCTGTCGAAAATGGTTATGAAGAAAAAATGGTCAAGAACCACTTTTTTTAGACATTCTATCATCATACACATCGCAAATAGAAACTGTTTCAAAAGCATTCACCCTTCATTAGTATTAAAACAATTGAGTGTAAATTTTCTAGCGAAAAACAGTTTTCAAGTGAGTATTCCGCGTCTAGTTCTAAAAAAAACAGCACACGGAACGTTTACTCATACAAAATAATTGCTTACACGTCTACTCTTTTCAACTAAGAATGTTTTAACATAAGGTTACTGCAGAAGTTCTCAGCGGCATCTTTAGCATGATATTAAGAAAATCTTAGAAGTGTCTTTGAAGTTTACCCAGCACTTGCGTGTGCATACCTTTTTTAATTGTTTGATGGAAAGTTATATAATATTTCACTATGTATCATCCGCAAGCATAGATAATACGCATCCCCGATTGAACATTAATTTCGAATGAAAAATGCATTATCCCATGTATACAATTATGGATTCAAATATATAAAAACAATAATGTTTGCGAAGATAATACGCACCTTGACTCTTTATATCAAAATTTCCGGGGAAAATGTGTATTATGCAGTGCGAAATACGATAATTTGACTTTATTTTGGTGAAAATCGTGGCTGACTATAAAACGCACGTTCGACGCTATTCATTCATGATATTTAATTTTGGAAGAGGTCTTGTCTAAGCTGTACAATGGATCAGTGTAGCTTAAGTGGTAATTATGCAGTATGTGCGAGCTCGTGTTGCGAATGGTTTGCGAAATTTGAAAAGTATATGGATTGAGTTCAAGAGAAATGCACTCTCTGAGAGACTTGAGAACTTGAAAGCTATTGAA
The DNA here is from genome assembly GCA_963457665.1 of Thysanoteuthis rhombus. Classification (NCBI taxonomy): domain Eukaryota; kingdom Metazoa; phylum Mollusca; class Cephalopoda; order Oegopsida; family Thysanoteuthidae; genus Thysanoteuthis; species Thysanoteuthis major. The sequence goes on from OY735218.1 coordinate 34,600,095, forward strand.
TTGGTGGGTGGACCCTTTGAAGGAAGATGCATTATAAACACATGAAGTTACTGAGAAATTAGAAGTGGAACGATCAAATTGTTTAAATGACACATTGGAAGAATAAAAAAACCGAAGATCTTTGAATTTGTGTGCGTACGAATTTTAATCGTTGACGGAATTGACCACGGAAGCACAAAATGTACGAAATGGCATATTAAATGGAATTGGTTGTGCAATTAAAATTTACTCAAAGATGGTTAATCTTTTCACAGAGAAAGATAAGTTTTCTGAGAGAAACATTTATGTATTTTGACGGAATCGTAGGAAAAATATGTAAATGAGTTTGTTTATTATCCAATTCGTTTTATAATTAACATAAATATGATAATGAGTGAATAATGATAGAAATGAACAGAACAGAGTAAATTAACAAATAATATTAAATGATAAATATTGAATCGAATGGATAAATGATTATGTTTAATAAGTTGCTATCAACTCAGTTCCCTATCTACATTTGATTAAGTCATTTTCTACATCCGTAGTCGATTTCGTCAATAGTAAAAATTCGCACGCACCCCAATCCAAAGATTCCTCTAATACTTTTTTTTCTGGGTAGAACAGTCGACCGGCAATTTTGCCTCAGAACAACATTCGTCCTCAAGTTGCAAATCATGGAGATCGAAAGTAAAAGTCGACGGTAAATTCTGCATACCCGTCACCTTCAGACCCTCACATATTTCGTCCCACGCAACGCTTTTTTCTAGTCAGAGGTTTAAAAAGTTTAGAATATTGATAAATTCCCCGAAGTATTCCTCGAATGAAAACCAGAATCGTCGTTTTATGATTCAATACACAATTCGGCTGAAATGTTTTAGAAAGCCAGAGAAAATAGTTCGCCATCTGAATAATGAGTCTTTTAATTGTCAGGAATGAAAGAATTTGTCGTAGAATGCTTGAAAGATTTACATCAACTGAACATGATAGAATATGAATTTCAGCTAGGAAGTTGTGAGAGGTCAAAGAAACCCAAGGAAATACTTTGATCCTATGAATTGATATGAATAGAATTAAATGATGAAAACTTTTGCATCACCCAGATATGATGGAATAAAAATATTTTACCGTTGTTATTGTTTTGTCTCGGTTATACATTTTAAAACAATCTTCTTGATTCCGACTGCTTTTTTTTTGGGGGGGGGAATTTAAGAACTTTTATTTTGATTCAAAATTTCTTCCCAACGGATTTAATCTACAATAATCTTTGCCTTTCTCTTTGATTATTGGAAATCTGAATTCTCTGCAACTTATGTAATGAATTTCGAATCAATGATAACATATATAATCTTTCTCGTTTTTTGATAAATGTTCCGTTAAACATATTATTATGTAAAAGTATTGCTAATAACTTTAGTATAGAAATGTTATCATTTGCATCTTCACACCAGAGGTATCTGCTGGCTGTAAATTATTTCAATGTACAAGAGCATAGCAAATTATTTTGTTATTAGCTGTTTATTGAAACTCACGAGTACGATTCATTAAACAAATACGTCATAACTTTTCACTCAGTGATTATCTACAGTGACGCAGCAAACACTGAAAACATCTATAGACACTCATGGCAAATTATTTTACTATAGAAATGCATTGAAAAAAAGGAAGCAAGAGATTGTGAGGGATCGGGAATTGTTGCTAGAGTTACTGACAGAATCTGGCTAGTATAGATATAATAGAAAAAATTAGTACAGAAATACTTTGCAAGTAATTTTACTATAGAACTGCATTGTTAATGAGAAAGAGGGATTGTCTCTGGTCAGGAATTAAGGCAAGAGTCACTGAATAGATCTATTATGTATTCAATAGATGCACATTTACTTTGAAAACGCATTGAAAATTATGAATTGTCAATGTCAAGATTTAATGCAAACGCTGCTGACGGAATAGAGCTGTTACATGTATAATTTAATTAATCAATCTCTTTGCATATTTGTATGAAGAGATCTGTAATGTCTTGAATAATACAAATCAACAGAACAAGTTCAAACTTCCCTCTCTACGTGTACAAAGAAGTCTTTTAAAAAATAATTTGCATATTCTAATTCTCTTTCTTTTCTTTTTTTCAGAAAACTGACCATCAAAACGAAGGGAACAGGTTTTAGCTGATAAGAATCAAACTTCAACTGATAACGAAAGATAACACTTAGATGAATTTTAGGCCTTGATATAACTCTTTGATCATATTTACAAACCATCTGCCATGTAACTTTCAAATTTCAACCCGGAAAAAATCGGTGCAAGAATAATGAATAAGAAGTAAATTTGTATAAAGAAACAATTAGCAATCAAATCAAGAATAGATTTATTAAAAGAAGTCCTCAAATTTTCATTTTTTTCATATTTTTTTCAAAATGTCCTGTTGTTTTACATAAACACTATAAGAATGCAAACCCTCAGTTTGGTTTGATCATTTATTTTCCTCTTAGGTGTCTTATTTAGTAAATTAATTATTGAACCAAGATATTTGACGCCTTAAAATTTAGTTTACTTTCTTAAGGCTTTGAATTCTTTGCGCGCATGCGTAGTGAGGCGCCGTCTGTGAGACCTATTGGCCATCTGCTGCCTTGTTGGACAATTTGTGTATGGATAGCCATTTAATTTTTCGTTTGAATGACAGCAATTGTTTATTAGACACCCTTAGAATAGGCCAAATGTTCCACCTGATGTTGAATCCTGAACGCGAATATACTTTTCTCTCTATTTCAAATCGGTTCGTTCGTGAAGCGAAGAGAAATGAAATTCGTTTCCCGACATCAGCATATTTCTAAGCTCATTAGATTCGATGCTCAACAAACAAATGCAAACGAGAATCTGTTATTTAAACTCTCCAGAACCAGGTCAGTGATTTATGCATTTCGTCTCTTTTAATACGTGTACATTCACAAAATATTTGAATAAGACTTTGGCATTTATTTAAGCATTACAAACAGTCAAATGTCTCTAATAAATGGACGCATTAGCGATGTTCTTTTCCTCCGTAAAGAGGCTTTTTTGTCACCAAATAAAATAATTAAGGGTTATAAAACCATGAAATGTCACTCATGACTAATTTTACCAAAACGAAACTTTCATTTTGTATTTCAGCACTAATACGATATCTTTCGTTTCTTTTTTTTTTATAGTTCAATTTATGGATGCTATAAATGTCCTTGAATAGTTTGTTGTGACGCATAAAATCATGTTTTTTTTTTCACATTACAGAGAATAATGCAAAGAGAGGAAGATTGACTAACAACACAATTACACTTTTCGAGGATCAATTGTAAATTGAGATATTTCATTATTATTTGATGCTTTTGATCCTTTTTCAGCAATGCTGTTTACCCAAGAAGTTAAGCTAATTTTCGAGTACGACTTCAAATTAGAACATAATGTTGTCCAAGCTTCTGATAACGAAAACAAAGCTTTTGAAGTGAGAGCCACTACAGTGCGAATTAGACTTGGTTTAATAGGTTCAAGTCTGTAAATATGAATACCAATAATAAACCTTGAGAGAGACCCGAATCTGTTCTTTGTGATGAAGACTTATCGACAACGGTGACTCGTGAACGACGGTTCGAGCACTTTTGATACTTTAGGACTTCAACAGCGATTATGTCATGTCATCTAAAGGCAATAGGAGAGATAAAAAAAGTTGGATATGCTCCATGATTGCAAGATCCAACCCCTCCCAGATCACTCCATTTAACCTTAGAGGTTAGGTATATGAGGTCTTGAAGAGTCTTCCGTATTTAACAGACATTTCTTCCAAGCGTTTTGAACTTCATATTGGATATAAAAGGCTCAATAATAGGGAAGCTATAATTCGTACTTTTACTAGATTTATGACCATTTAATCTAAAATAAGTCCTATAGAGATGGCATATTATCATCAGAGGATCGTTGTAAAATAGATATCATCCCAAATGAGTCGTATTCTGATTAAATATTTACCGTCTTTTGTTATTTAGATCATCCTTCATCTTATTATTCAGGGAACAAAAAGAACTTGTTTTGCTTCTTGTTGAATTCGAAAAATTGAATACCAAACAGAAAGGATTGTTTTCCTAAAATCATACGCAGGAAGATTTTGAAGTTGATTATCACTTTCAAGTCTTTTGAAGGAGTTGATTATATCGATCTTAAATTATGCTAAACATAGTGCAGTTTTCCCTCGTTATCCGAAAATAGAGTGTTTCTATGAAATTCTTCCTAATTCGAAATGACAGAAAGAAAGAAGTATTTACCATCAATTTACATAAGGTAAAAATTTGAACTTTCCCAGTGATAGTGTGAGAATAATTTCAGAAAAGTATGATTTTAATTTTGAAAGGGTGTATAAGCTTAGTACAGAATTGCAGGACATTTTGTGTGCTAAAGCAGTTAAATATTGTCGTATTTCACGCATTCCACATCAGCGACAGAAGACGACGAACCTTAACCATCAACATCGAAGCAGACAGACATAGATGAAGGTTATTTGGAGGATGGGAACGCTCAAAACTTTGCCCCGCATACATGAATCGTAATTTCTTCTTCGCTTTACTCCATCCTGATAGCGAAAGAAAAACCTGTTCTAACGAAGGGCTTTCCGTTGCGATTAATGGCGATATTTTGAAGGATATCTGCACGTTTTGTGAGGAGGAAATGATGAAAATTCACAAAAATCTGATGGTGTTTATAAAAAGTCTACTTGAACAAGTTTTTCATGGCACAAGTAAATCTCTTTCTCTCCCTCTCTCACACACACAAGCATGAACTAAAATATATGTATTAGTGAATATAAGTATACATTTTTCTTCACGAGTTTCATCTACGTTAGTACAATTTTCATGTATACGTATATCTCGAGAACCGGTTGCGCTACCTTGATTTAACTTGTCAACCAATCAGAGGAGACCCTACTGCATGAGCATAAACTTTCCTGTCAACGGTGGGACACCATTGAGAGGACTTGTGTACTGTGTGACCATGGCATTCACAATAACCAGGCCTACCTATTCTTTCTTTCCCTTGTTTTGTGTGGGGGGAGGGGGAGCAACGCATTGTTCAGGTCTTTCACCCCCCACAGATTTGGCATCAAGCGATTTCTGGGTTTTCCCGAAAAAAATCCGTACAGTGTACGATATTGAGAGGAATGTAGCGAGCCAGCTGATGGCGATCCCCCCAGAAAACTTTTGAGATTTTTTTTTGAAAAATGGAAGGGCGCTGGGATACTTTTGTAAGGTCCTACATTTTCCTACACAACCTCAATCTACGTCTATACATATATATATATATATATATATATATATATATATATATATATATATATATATATATAATGGAGGGCCATAATGAATTCGGTAGAAATATCTGCCGGTATTACAGTGGAATACAAGCAGTTTCTTTGCATTCTCTTGCATCAAGATTTAATTGTCCCATCAATTTCAGCTGAGGTTTTATTAAAAAGGGACTAAACCTGTTTAAGGGAAATAGTCTGTTATTTCAAATGTTGGGTAGGGGATATTTTTATCAGCAAAGTTGCTGCCTTTAAGTTGAAGAGTCCATTGCTACTGGCATATATATATATATATATATATATATATATATATATATATATATATATATATATATATATATATATATATAAAGCTGACTTGATTTGCAATTGGTTCAGTAGTTACCTACTGGAGGTGCAATGGATTCAGTAACCTGAGTTCAAACCCCCATCGAAGCTGTTTGTGTTCAATTTGCACGGTCGCCCTTTGGAAAAGCATGAATCTACGTCTTCTCTCCCCAGTTACGGGGGAAATAACAGTAATGAGAAAGCAACCAGTCTAGGAGATGGGCAACTCTGATTCCGAACCAGAGACCGGAGTCAAACTGATGCCAATAATATCGCTCTCCCTTCTCCTCTGGATTACATCAACAAAGCTGAATTCTAACGACGGGGTTATTCTAACGACTACGCATACCAGGATCTCCACACGCTTTGCCCAGGCATGAGCCCTGGAGGGAGCACTCAAGTGTCGCTCCATTGTCTGTAGAGATAGAACGGAGGGCATTCATGCTTCCGTACTGTCAAAACCGTTCAACGATTAAAATATTGATCAATGCCCGTAGATTTCATTTTCATTTATCTGCATCTTTATATATCAATATACGTCCATGGTCATTCGAAAAAAAGATAAAAGATGATCACTAGTCAAATAAGTATGCATGTATGTATATATGTGTATAGGTATAATATTTCCCTGCTCATATCCTCATCGAGGATGCCATGGGGTCAGGTACACAGGCTGTTGTTAGTAAGACCTACATCCTGATTACCAGGCCTGTCACCTATATAATTATTGACCACGCTCAACATTGCTTAACTTAGGCGTATCTAACATAATTTGACCGTAACCCCCTAGCGTCGGGGGAGGGGGGCAACTCTAGCTCTCCTACTACAGTCCGAGCAAAATTATTATTTAAAGGTTATGTTATTGCAAATTTTGTTTCACGTAAGATGGAGACGAATAATTTGATATAAACATTAGAAATGCCAACCGACGCCAACGCAACAAAAGTTAACCATGGTAAAAGTATTGAAATATGAGTCGTAAATGTGATTTATCGCAGACTGGGGGGATAATTCTATCATCACATAGCTTGAAAAGGCAATACAATCCTTGAAATAGCAAAACTGCTCAACAGGGATCGTTGAAAAAGTATGTTGAAGACCGTGGTACACCACATAGAACATCAGATAAGGGCAAGTTCAGGGTTATAATACAGCGAGAAGCGTCTCAGATTAAGAATATTGTAAGGAAAAACACAACCCTGGGCAGCAAAATGATATTCGAGAAGGTTGATCGAGGTAACGTGTCCAATTCATCTTTCTTGATGCCTAATTCTCCATAATGTTGCAATATGTGTCAGGCTTGATATTCGACCACCTTTGAAGCCCTGACACAAAGTGAAAAGTTGGGAATGTGATAGAAAATAGTTGAAAAATTGACTTCAATGTTGTTCTTCTTACTGACGAGTACTGAGTTACCCTTGATGGATCAGATGGATGGTGTGCAGGTTTCGTTGCAAAGGGGGATAAGCCTTCTGTACGACTAAGGATCAGCAATGTAACTGATGATTTATGTATTCGACTGGAATTATAGGAAACGAGTTGATTGAACCTTGGCGTGTATCAGATACAGTAAAAATGTGTTCCTTGGCTTATATTGAATTTTTGTCAGAAATCTTTCACCCTTGGTTTATGAATAAGTCCCCTGGCCAACATACAAAACTTATCTAAATGTGAGACAACGCCATTCGTGAAATGGATATGCAATGGTCGACTATATGTCTAAAATATGTTTAGAAATGGTAGATTAGAAGACTGACCACCATTTCCTCCAGATTTTAACCCGATTGAAGCTCTCTGGAGCATCCTCAAAGAAAAGGTGTATGAAAATGGGCGTCAGTTTGTTAATAAAGAAGACTTATAGCAAGCTAATCTGGTAAGTGCAGAAGCTATTGAAGCAGGAGAAATTCAAAATTTAACAAAATCAATGGATGATTGACCAAAATCTGTGATTCGTCAGCAAGGGTCTTACATTTCACAGTGAATGATTTGCATCAGAGTTTTTGTTTTGAAAATTGCTGTCAATTTATAGGCTTCAGTATTTCATGTATGTTTGTTTTTTTTACAGCTTGTTTAACTCTCTTAATTTTAATTGTGTGCTATTTAACAATTTAACCGACATACAATTAGTGTATTACTGTGGTTTCAACCTATGCTTAATAATATGACACGATAAGAACTGAGGAATTTCGAAAAATACCTCGTATTTTCCTACATCTGTAAATTTAAATTCGATATTTGCTAGCATTGTATAATAATGCAAATATCTACGTGAAAAATATCAAAATTCTTCCACTGTAGCAGAATGTAGAACGGAAGAGATATTTTCATAATGATATCTGTAAGTGCTTAGTGAAGGGGCACCATTTTTAAAGTCTTTGATATGACTCGGCGGTGTATTTGACCTCTGCTTACCAAACATGGGGCTTGCATTCTAACCCTGGGTCACATGATCGGTACATTCAATTATAATGTTATATAAGGGTTAGGCGTGGAATAGTTTTCAGGAACTAATTTGGCCATTGTATTTTTTTCAAAATTATTTGATTGTTTAACGATAATGTAGATATTCTTCCTCTCTCACTAGTCATTACCATCGTTAAACCGAGACCCAGTGAATATATACCTACACACATACAAAGCAGATCCCAAATAACAACTTTATATACGAAATTCAAACCAAAATTTTGGGGAACTTGACCATAAAAAAGTACCTACCCTACCGTTTAGTTTCCACTGTCTCTGTAGAGGTCCTTTTGACACGTACGCAGAAAGAAAACTACTTACAAAATGTAGCAGCCAAAGTCCGTATTATATTGGTTTTTACATTGTTTAAATTCACCCTCCACACACTCATTCACAGTAAACTTTTCTCTTTACTCTACGCAGAAACGTCAATAATCTAATTTTATGGGTGTAATTTGTTAACTTTCTTTCGAGTTAGGGAGGCTTTGACATCCCAAACCCTTATAATTAATTGGTAAAGTTACAGTATTAAATGACACATACTTGAAGACCACCGAATGCAACATATCCCTGATAAAAGCCAAATTAGTCTCGTTTTTTATTAATTTCCATCTAGCCTCATTCTGTTATAGAAAGCAGGAGTTTCAAGTCAAATTGAAGATACATCGATTGTTATCTTTTCAGTGTTGAATTCGAAACATATGAATGGCGTGAACTATTTTTCTTTCAGTGGCGAAACTACCATTACGACAATTACAAGTTAACTGCTTTCATCTGCTCCTTAATTGACTTATTTATAATCTAAACCCACACACACAACACTAACCCTAAACACTAAACCTAATTTATAGCGAAATATAACGCGGAAATGATTCGGAATGCGTTAAAGGTAACAATCGTCGAAGATACTTCATGTCAATATCTCATGACAACTCGAGAACATTATTATGTATTTAACAGCCGAAGGAGAAAGGATTAGCTAAAAAAAAAAAAAAAAAGGTGTGGATAAGAAACAAGAAATTTTGAAGGAACTAATCAAAACAAATGACGATAAAAAATAATGTAAGTAGAATCTCTTAACGGAATTTAAGACGGTTACTACCGATTGAACTACAAGAGCTGGAGCTCTCGGTTTAACAGACAACACATAGACAGTCTGCTAGTGGTAAAGCGGGTGCCAGTCCGAGACTTGCCTATAGTTTATTCTTTTTTTTTTCCTGATCTGGACTGTTTACTCACTGTCGTAGACCAAAGATTTTAGTGCTGGCGATGAAAATCAACTAAAATTAAGATAAAGGAATTACTAGTCAAAAATTAATGATGGTTGACAATACTTGATCTAATAAAAAACAAAGTAAAAAGTTTCTCAGTTACTTCAAAAGAACTCCGGATCCAACAAGCTCCCAATGAAAGCCAAATAACGTAACGATCCAAACGTTGCGTTAAATGCAAAAAACAAAAAAAAACAAAAAATTAAGATACTAGTCCGAGAAGTGAGTGAAAGAATAACGATACTTATCTTCTGAAAATGCAGTATGGTCGCAGAACATATCGACCAGAATTTTACGACAACAACCAAACAAAGATGAAGATAATAGTCCAAAGGATGCGTGAAAGTATTACATTACCTTCAGAAAAGAAAGCCAATTAATTCCTCGATCATTTATCAATCAACTCCCGAACTAATTATTATTAATAATTTTTGTTTAGTATCTCTTTCATGTTAATTTATTAATGATTGTGGTACGTTGATCTGGGAGCCGCGATAAATAGCCATTGAAATTAAGACGAAAGTGATCGTAATCGCTAATTAATTGACAGTATCTATGAAATCCGAATAAAATCATGATTACTTACGTATGTAAACAAAAAGAGATGGTAGTGTATCAGGCGTTCGGGAAAGATGAGAACCAAAAGTATATGGCTATATTCGAATGCCTGATCTGTAAGGCTGTGGCCTAGGAAATGTAGGCTCCCGATTTGAGGTGAAGTGAGTTCGAGTCTCAACGATTCTTTGCATAAATGTATTTACTAATTCCTAATGTTTTTCGACTACTGGGACTCCCCTTTGTGTTTTTGTTGTTATAACAACGTTCCGGTTGATCCAATAATCAGCTTTTATCAGTTGCATAATCCGTAAGAAAAGAGGAACAAAACTATTTCTTCAGAAAATGGTGCTAATATACTAAGCGGATCAGTCCATTCTAGCAATGCAAGATACATAGACGATTCCAAGCAATACATAGGGGAGTTTCTCAAGAACTTTGCCCCCCATCCCACCAAAAAATATACGATACTCAAATCTATGCTAGTCTGACTTATGCACCAACCGATCACCTATGCCGTCTCTTTCAATTTTCTTACTTTCCGGCCTTTCAATTATCTAGACCTCATCGCCAATTGGGTAATGTATGCACATCTCTCTCCATGTATGGTCTGTGATATTAGATGTTTCTATTTCCCCATTGGCTATGAGGTTCAAAGTTTTCTGTTAACATTTTCAGTAGAAATAGTTTTTTCCTTCTTTTCTGACCTATTATATATCTGACGAAGGCTGAAGAATGGGTCGGCTAAAATGTTGTAGTAGTAATACCAAGAATACGCTTACATGAAGAAGGCAATCTGTTGTCTGAACAAAATTTGGAATGTTAATGACTCTTCTCAAAGTCGTAGACAATGTATTTACGAAGTTTACGGCAGTCTGGCACAAGGCCCAAAGTGTGTAGCGCCCAAAGAGAATCGAACTACAGTAATAACGATCTATTAAGCTGGTTTGCTAACCAGAAAACTTTGGCAAGGCAACCTTGGTATTTACTGACCTTAGTATAGTACAAGGCCACTAACGTTAAGCACCTAGTGAGAATCAAACTCACTTCAGTATGAATAGTTTGCGAGATTGTCTTTAACCAAGCTTATTTTGATGAATGTCTGAGGCCTCCTACCATTATGTGGGGGTCGCAAGCACATCTTGCAGACCAATTTACTTTTTCTGCCCATGGGTACCCTACTATTGTGACCTGGGGCCTGACTAAACTACGCTGGGTAAATAAAAATATTCAGGTTTCCTCCGCTTTCTGTAAGTAGAGGGTTCCCATGAAGAAAAAAACACCCGTAAATCTAAATGTGTGAGTGTAAGTTCAGGTGGTAGAAGTTACTGAAGACTAAAATGTAGGAGAGAGAGAGAGGGGAGAAAGTGCACGCTGATTCTATAACGAGGTGCTACATAAGAAACGCTGAACACTATTTTGGCAAACGTGGCGTAAAATGAACTTTCGGAAAACGAGAGATGCCTGTACACATATACACACATAAAAAGTATACAGGCACAGACTCTTACGGATAGATAAATAAGCTTACTTCGTGACTGTGTATTACCAACAGTTACTTGGAATCGACTTTCAAGACCAGGCAAAAAAGAGACCCTCTCCATTAGGAGACTGTCGCATCACAATCTTTCTACTCTCATTTTCCTTAATTTTGCATTGTGTCTTACTAAGCTATAGTTTACTAATCTCAGCTCAGTCTTGAGCAAGGTCAGAAATGTTGGACTAGTGAGAATCGAATGCACTACGGTGGTAACAGTCTGAGAAACCACTGTTCCACGGCGACGTGACATCATATATATATATAATGATGAGATGCTTCGCTGGTTGTGATAGTGCACGAGCTAGTCTTACACACCATTATAATTACATAGTGAGTGCGATTCTTACTGGGTGCCTCCACTCTGTGTCAGACTGGGCTTAGTGGAATGAGTGATCGATGCACAAGTTATCTTTTGCATAATGTTTTGGAAATCTTTG
>OY735218.1:34621989-34719489 GCA_963457665.1 Thysanoteuthis rhombus
TTTATACATATCATAAATACTTACCAATAGTTTTATATATGTATATATGTATATATATATATATATATATATATATATATATATATATATATATATATATATATATATATATATAAATATATATATATTTATGTGTGTATGTATATCAGTTTTTTATACACATATATGCATAGATAGATAGATAGATAGATAGTTTCATTTATACATATATAGATATTTAGATATTTACTGGCAAATCACCCGTCACAAATGGTTGGATTATCTACTACATATACATATATATATATATATATATATATATATATATATATATATATATATATATATATATATATATATATTACACGTTAATATTTGTTTCTTAGAACATATTTTCAATGTTGTTGACATGATTAAATTGAATAAGTACAATGAGAAAAGAAAACATTCAAATTAATCTCCAACTGAAGAGAAATCGATAAAATATGGTTCTTAAAAGAACGATTCTTTGAATAAAGATCAAATTCTTCCAAGAAAACGAAACGAAGTTGGAAATCTTTGAAAATTGCTTGAATTCGGTTTTATTATTCCTGATTCGACAAAAAACGACAGACAAGGATTGTTTTATGAATTCTTTAGTAAGCATTTTTCTATTTCTGCATAAGGGAGCGAATACGTTGATCAAGTGAATATAAGTATTGTTCATATGTTTGTTTTGGTTTGAGTGCATCCAACCACTCTCTGAACAAGAACATGAAAAATTGTACGTATTTTTATTATCGATTATGATCATTTAGATATAAAGCAATGCTCTAAATACCATAGTGTGCTATCTATCCCTAAACAGATGAGACAATGGAAGATACAATGAATGTTAAAATATATTATCCGAAACGAAGTTAATAAAACAGGGAAAATAATAATATCTTCATTTAAATCTTGAATAATGCTTCGGATATCATATAGTATCCTATCTAGCACTTAGTTGTTGAGACAATGGAAAATACAATGAATGCTTAACAAACGTACGCAGGAACATGCAGAGTTAGGAACAAGACGAATAAAATCAGAGATAAAAACCATTAAGGGCAATCGCCTATGTTTAAATTCAAATCAATAATTACTTAGTCCTGCCTTTCTCAACCTTTTCGAGAAATAACTTTCATATTTCAAGGAACCCTTGCATAAAAATATTATAAATGCAGCCATTGACACATCAGTTGCTTAAAAATTTAAGTGTAATACGATCTAAAAGTAATTATCAGTATTCTGCAATGTACACGAAGATGATTTTCTACATATTAGATGATTTTGCCGAACATCTCAAGATACCTTATTTTTTCAGTCCTTTTCTTGCTCAAAATATATTAAATACAAAAATGCAAAATGAAAGTAATTTTCCCTGAAAAAAAATATTGGTAAGCTGACCTTCCATAAAACTAATGCTGTTCATAAACTTTGTATATTTACATAGAGAATATATGAGCTCAGGAGGAAAACATAGCAAAATTATCAAATATCTGATTTAATACAAAGAAAAACAGTTTTCTTAATTAACGAAAATGAAGTTTAGAATTTTTACAGCGAAATGAACAAAAATGAGAACCACACAATTAACAAGATTTTCATGGAATTATCAACAACCTCTCGCGGAATTCCGGTTGAGAAAATTTGATTTAGTCAATAAAATAACCGTTGTTGAATAATTCAAAGTTTTTCACCAGTTTCCGTACAGAAAGCAAACACAGTGATCGATGACATGATGATTTCGAAGGAAGATAATTCAAAGGAAATAAAGTAAAATACCACAGGCTAATTTGTTTTCTTTTGTTTCTCTAAAGGATCTTTTCATTTTACACATAAAATTTACGTGAAAATTGTTTTGTTTTTGTTTTTTCTATTTTTTATTTCCCTACAAGGGCTTATAGAAGGAGTCATATACCACATATTTTCGAATAAAAGACAAGTTTTTTCTTTAAAAATATGGCCTTGAATCAGCATTACGTTTTATACTCAGTCAAAAATGACCACAATGCATTTTAGCGAGTGGGCTTTTTTAGGGAGATTTGTCATCACTTATGATAATTTCGCTTTTACGACCTGGAAACAATGATCGATACTTTGAAGATGGAAGAAATTCGTGTTAGGTTGACAGATGGCCAAATACCATAAACGGTAAAATCATAAAAAGAGGATCTCTCTCATGACGACGTTATGGCAAAGTAACGGACTCGGCTTATATTCGAATCAGTTGATTTTCTGAAATTGTATGCTCAATTCCAAATTCGTCTTATATTCATGGTCAATATATTCAAAGAAAGTTACTTATAATATTTCCCGAATTGCCTACAGTATTTGACAGCATATATGACGCTTATTTCTCTTTTTTTTTTAAATCGGCCTGCCTACAAAGTATGATGGCAAGATCCCTCTTAGGGCAATCATTACTGTCTGGGTAATGGTTGTGGGAGAGAGAGAGAGAGAGAGAGTGCTCACGCAGTCACTCTCTTCTTTGTCAACTATTATGGCAAGCCTGAGACATGGCATTTTGTCGACATTTCTGGCGATGGGAAAGAGCGGAATAAGATGCGATTCTCGATGGTATTGGTGGTGAATTAACACGAACAGCCTCAACCAAAATTCGAAAGCCTTTTGTTGATTGTTTTCCGTGTGTATAACCACGTACCTCTCCCTCATAAACTCTCCCAATATCTTCGTCATCGAAGTCAACACACATACATTAATATATATATATATATATATATATATATATATATATATATATATATATATATATATATTAGTGAAGAGGATAGAGAGGGGGTCGTGTATTATAATCGGGAGTATTGTGATCAAATGGTCATTGATATCAAAATCCGTCGGGAAAAAAGCATTATTTTAGATAAATTAAAAATTCAGATAATTTTTTATCATCTCAAGTTGCAAATAACAATAAATTTGATTAACATAACAATAAATGTAAATTGTTACAATATTTATATCATTTGGTTAATGTTATCAGCCGATTATTAGGTAAAAGACCCTTTCTCATAATGATCCCATAAAGTTACATTCTCTCTCTCTCTCTCTCTCTCTCTCTCTCTCTCTCTCTCTCTCTCTCTCTCTCTCGTGTGCATGTATGTTTCCTGACTAAATGAAATCAAAAACAGGATTAATAGAATATCTACGTAATATAATCGTATTTTAATTGAAAACTATCTGAAAAGAAAAATGTTTACTCTTTTAAACAACAGAAGGTTCGGTGAATTAACAATAATATAATCTTTATGTAGATTATAATGTATTATTAAATGGGAAAATGATTTTTCGTAGATTTATGCATATTGTGATACCATATATGTAATTTAACCCGTATTTACAACTGCCACATAGACTACCGAGAAATATATATATATATATATATATATATATATATATATGTGTGTGTGTGTGTGTGTGTGTGTGTGTGTTGGTGTGTGTGTGCGTGCGTATGCGTGTGTGTGTGTGTGCAAAATTATTAACAAGTATGATGTTCTGTGTATTCTTCTATATAAGTCGATCTAGTTTATAAATCAATCTTTGATTTAAGGCCAAGAAATTGATTAATCACATGCCTCGTGTATAGATCGACCAAAACTTTTCGCCAAAATCAACAGAATAAAATTACACAAAAAAGTACTGTAATTCAAGGCATACAATCTTAAAATCATCCTAAGCCTAATGAGCAGACGGCCAGTCAGCCTGAAGCGCCGAACGCTGAAGGCAAAATATACCTTGAAACAGGAAAATTACTCGAGATTTTCAGTCAAAGGTGCCAAGTTCGAACAGATAACGGCTCGAAGAATGAAGTCGACGACCCGAGTTTGAACTTAATAAAAAAGGGGACCATCTCTTCTCCTAGCCATAGGTAAATT
This sequence comes from Thysanoteuthis rhombus, assembly GCA_963457665.1. NCBI lineage: Eukaryota > Metazoa > Mollusca > Cephalopoda > Oegopsida > Thysanoteuthidae > Thysanoteuthis > Thysanoteuthis major. The sequence goes on from OY735218.1 coordinate 34,625,883, forward strand.
AGTGCCGAGCGAAGTGAGCAGAAAGAAACTACTTGTTTTTACTTGAATTTCTGTTCGATTATTTATTGAAGTCCATTTGAAAAGAATAGTATTTTAATGATTCTAACGATTCTTTTTTGTGTGAGTTATCAATATTTTCATGCCTGCAAAAACTTCAATGTAATGCTATTATTACCCATGTATAAGTCGACTCTCTTGATGTTTTAATTTTTTGAAATTCGACTTGTACACGCGTACGTACATAAATATTCTGGATTTCTATTTGCCTATTATTCAAGTTAGTTACGGTAGACCATTATTTCAAACAACGAAATTGAAAAAAAAATAATTACAATAAGATTTTCAAATCTCCAAGGTGGATAGTTACTCGCAGTCAGGGATGCAGTGCTGTCGGAGCTACTTGCACCTCTGTTAAGAAAAAGCCAAAATAAACGAAGTAGACGAGACGGCTGATATCCTCCCCTGTTAACATTTGTTACTTCCAAAATATGATCTCCCAATCTCTCTCCGGCCCCTAATAAATTAACACTACACCCTTGCTCGTAGTCATTCTTCTCATGCGTACATTTCAACCTATTTCCTGTATACAGATCGATTTCGGATCGAATAATTGAGTTTCGAAAACTTGTTTTCAAACACAAGAAGTCATGTGGAAAATCTTTACCTTTCATAATTTACGTGATTCCACACTGAAACGTGGCAAATTTCAACAAAAATATTTTAAATTTCCATTTAACTATTTAAGTCTGTTCCGTAAAACATTGTCACTCTCGACTTTTACACAAGTGTACGCGGTGAGGTTGCTCATTTGTAGTTAACTAAAAAATGAATTAAGAGAATTAACCCAGCATGAACAAAGAGAGTTAAATTTTTAAGATTTAGCAATACAAACTAAAAACAGAAATACCAATCAGAGTAAAGGAAAATCTCATGAAATTACAGAGAAAAGCACGCCCGGTATTTTTCACAGCAACGAAAGTCGACAGTTCTATAAATACCAAAAAGTTTTTCGTTCAGACCAAATTTGAATTGGTTAACATTGTTCATAAGAAAGGTAGGATAGATAGATAGAGAGAGAGAGAGAAAGAGAGAGAGAGAGAGTTGGCGAAAAAAGAAAAGTATTTTTTTTCTTTTTTACGTCACTCTACATCATACAATTCTTCTTTTTTTTTTAATCAAGTTGCGAAATAAAAACATGTGACCTAAGAAAAAACGTTCGTAATTCAAGAAGCTAAAACATTTTTTGACGTCTCATATTGTCAGCGTAAAGTTATGACCCATAACTTATGAGAACACAAATAGATACACACTTCTGGGATACGAACGAAAATGTAGCCGGGCTCGATAAAACCAGCCAGTGTCCATGTTCGGGGAGTTTTAATTTTTATTTCCTTTTTTCATCTCTTAACGGCTTTACATCATTCTCTTTTTTTTTTTAATCAATTGGAAACAAATGGTTTTATTACATGAACAAATGCTGCTGAATGCTATTGAAAAAAAAAGTCGCAGAATTTGAGTCTGTTCTTTTGCTTCTTTACTTTAAAAATCATTCACGGATATTTTTTTTCTTACATAAAAGGTTGAAAAAAAGGTTATGTAAAAAGTTAAAAATTTCAGTTGGATTCATTTAGAATTTGAAAAAAAAAGTCAAAATGAACAAGAAAAAATGAAAAAGAAATTAATTCGGAAACGGTTGTGAAATGTTAGGCTTTGTCTAGAAAGCTAAGCTTTGTCTGGTACAAGGCCACAATTGTGCTATCCCAAGTGAGGATCAAACTCAGTTAGACTACATCGCTAGCCATTGTTCCTCAGCGAGGTACCCATTTGGTATTCACTGAGACTAGCTTAGTCAGACAGAAAGCCTCAGAGGGTTGAACTCACTACAAAGAAATGAAGGACTGCTAGATTAGCTCACTAACCGTCATTAACCAAGTACCTATCTTGTATGTTTACGGGCACAAGTCTGTAAGTGCAGTTCACCCAGTGATAGCCGAACTCGCTACGTATTAGCGATGATCTGTAGTATCAGCTGGCTAACAATCGTTCCACGGCAAGGTATCCATCTTTGAATGCATTGAACTTAGCTTAGTCTAGGACAAGTTTCCAATTTTAGAGTTCTCAAGAGAAGCAAATTCATTACCAGGACCATTCGTCCTGGGCGAGACTTAGAATTTGAGCAATGATTTCATGGGCCCAGGACGAAAATTATCATCTGCACCCTCAGTGGTATTCTAATGACTGCTGTTATCATTTTTTAAATTTGGAGTGCGCCCTTGGAACCTTTGCGCCCTAAGCGACCACTATGGCTGGCTATGCTTATCACATAGAAGTAATGGTCTGCAAGATTAGGTCGCTAACTATTATCCTATGGCGAGCTGCCTGCGTTTGACTTTAAGAATAAAAAAGCAAAAGGACTAATATATCGGTGAAAAAAAATTCATTTAATGTTAAAAGTGGGAAAATCAGTCGTGGAATAATACTTAACAAGCGCATTACTGAAGAGCCTTTCGTTGACTACGTCCCTTCTTGGGCTCCACACAGGGCTGGCGCTAACTATTAGGCCCACCTAATCAGTCGCCCAGGGCGCAGACCTCAGAGGGGCTTACACTGACATTTCAGGAGGAAAATTTTGCAACTGGGGGTGCGAATTTTAAGTTTCGCCCAAAGTGTATGTATCCTCTGCACTCGCCTGAGCTACACAGGTCACATTACTACTTACTTAGCTGGTTTGCGAAATTTGGAATAGACACTGAGGCGACTAGCATCCGAAGTGGCGTCACTCACTTCACGCTGCACTATCTTACGTATAGCTGGAGGGAGAGTGGATTAGTGCTTTTTCCAAAGGCACCAATGAGAAAGTGAACTCAAACTGTCTCAGCCATAGATTGAACTCGGCTCGGACCGTTTTCCGTACCATTACCCGCTCGGCAACCTCGTGTCATGTTACTAGTGTAGTTCAGTCTTACTGACTGCCAAACTCATGTTACTTAGTATGGTAGTAAAATAAACATTGCAAATACAGGTTTTCCTCGCTATCCGAAAGTAGAGCAGTCCCATAAATGAAACTTTTGTAAGCTGAAATGGTGTGTGTCGAAAAAGCAATTATCGTTAATTCTTATTTAAAACATTTTTGAACGTTCCCAAACCCCAAAAATGATTATAATGATATGTTGGGCTGACTCATCGGGAGTTGAGATGGAGGGAGGTACAAGAGACTGGAATGAAGGAGAGAGAGAAAAAGTCAGAGAGAGAAGGGGGGGAACTTGCGCACTGCCTCTTTAGGGCTCGTTACACAAAAAGCTGAACGCAATTTTCGCTTTTCGCTTTTCGCCCATTTTTCGTAGAAAACGAAAAAGTGGCGTAAAGTGAACTTTTGAATAAGAGATATCTCAATTATTTGTCCCTCAGCGTTTAGAAACGGTCATCGTTATATTAATAGTATGTTGAGCATCACCAGATGATCAACACTTATATGCCAGATCAAGCTAAGCTTGGTAAATATCTTGTGTGCCTTGCCTTGGTGCAAAAGTTAGCCATCTAACATCGCAGACCATTATTACTGGAGTGAGTTTGATCCTCACTAGGTGTCTTTTAGTTCTGGCCTCAAACCAGACTAAGCTGAGCTTAATAAATACCTAAAAATGTAAAAAAAATCGCTCAAAAACACAATAAATGATGGTATAAATTTTTGCCCGAATTTTGTTTGACGGAGTGTATTTGTCATTGTGTATGATATGGATAGACTATTTCCCTCATCTATACGTTCTTTTTATTCACAACGTTTCGGTCGTGTACCTCTCAGCCTTCGTCGATTGTTTTTGGTTCCGTAGGCCGAATGGTACAAGGACGAAACGTTATGAACGAATGAAGATATAGAAGAAGGTGAATATCATTTTGGGGGTCGAAAAATCATTTAAACAAAGGAATAAAATCCCACCAGTATCTGTAAAACAAGAAATATCATTGAGATCATTTGAATGCAACAAAATTCGACAATATCCATAAAAAGTAAAATGGAAATTGTTGAGTTGAATGGGCTTCCTCGTTTGTCTGCACCATGATTTCAAAATACGGGAGCCTAAAATGTAGAAAAAAAGATAAGTAGCTCTTTCTTTTTCTTGTCGACTAGAAATTCAATTCGTGGAGTTCATTTGGAATCAAATTCTAATAGCAACTTGATCTTGGGAAATCAAACGGTCAAATCTTTAAATATCTTTTCAGTTAGATCCCAGATCCGTCAAGTTGTCAGATTTTCGCAGCTTGACCCGAAGCAGGGGCAGTCAAAACTTAGAAATGAAATAAATTATCAATGTTAACCATAGCACTTGGGGTTTGTTCGTTAGTCTCCAGCAGACCAACATTTTCATAACCAGAGGGAATTGATATGTTAGGTTTATTTCGTTAGTCCCCCCATCCACCCAAGTTAGGGGTTAGGCTGAGGATTTTTGTTTTCGTAGTGGTAACTAACGGAAAAGACACTGCATTCTAAGCCTCTTTCGGTGAGAAAAAAAAATGCAACTTAATCTTTCTTCTTTTTTGCCTTTTGTACTTTAAAATCATAGACGTTAGCTTTCGGTGGGCACAAACGAGAAAGACCCGAATTAAGTATCTAAATAATGTTGGTTTCTTTTATATAATTACTAAGCTTAGTTTAGTACTTCTCAAGGCCGGATCTGGGCAAATAAGTTAAGATGGTTTGTATTACTCTAATCTCTCAATCGGAGAAGGGGCTGATTACAATGAAAGTCAGCATTACAGCATCCTGGCCTTTCCCTGGGCACGACCACTGACATCTTGGACCGGGGCAAAATATCGAACCATTTCAACCACGATGCTGAGCACACGCTGGTGAGGTCCAAACGGATAGTCAAGGTGCAATCGCTTAAAAAAAATGTCCGACACAAGGCTGCAACTGTTGGGCACCCAGTGAGAATCTCGATGCGTTAGTAAAAGTCTGCAAAACGAGCTCATTATTCGTTATTCCACGGTGAGGTACTGACAAGACGGAATCATGAAAAACTGTTCTCAAATAAACTGTGTGTAAAAAAAATAAGAAAAATTAAACACGATGTGTTAGTATTATGACTGGTTCTGGTCAATGTAGACTATCGTGGTTATAGTTTTAGCAGCTACGGCTTAAGTAGGTGAGGTAGTTATGGGAAAGTGGTTTTTCGAAGTTCTCTCGCTCCGTCAACCGTTGTTGCATTGATATTTCATCAAGCTGTCTGTCGCTGGAACAAAGTACTGGTTTATGCCATGCCTTTTCCAATATTAGCAGGGCGATATAAACAAACAGCATTAGTTTGAATTTGAACCCAGTACGCTGACTTCATTTTCTATGATAATAATGGTCACGTCATCCAACCACTAAATATATGTATTGTATGATATATGAAAATATGATATATATCATATAATATACCGCATTATGTATATCATGTTATTTGATATATGAAATAGATTGTAAAGTATACAATGAATAATATACATCATATAATATATACGTTACGCAGATACGATGAAAATGCCTAATTTATGAAAGTAATCTATATTTTTTCTCAAGTTAGATTACATAAACGTCTGAAGGAAAAATAATTTTATATCCTTGTTTTGATTACATAAACTTTTGATCAAATTAAAAATACAAGAAAAACTAAAACTTTGCATTTACTTATTTTTTGACAAAAAAAATTGATCTTGCAAATTTTTGATTGTGACAAAATAATTTTTTTCGATACCTAAGTTTTGATAGAATGAACTTTTAGTCAAATCAAAATTGAGTATTTATTTATTACAAAAAACGATAAAATTACGCATTTACTTATTTCTTGTTAAAGAAGTTTGATCTCACAAACTTTTGATTGTAACAAAATACAGTTTTTTTTTAGTTGTGGTTAAATGAACTTTTGTCAAATTAAAAGTACGTATTCAGTTATTTAAAAAAAAAAAAAATTGAAATTGTGTCAATTAGGCAATTTCATCGATTCGGTGTAACACATACAGTGAATTATATCGGTTAAATATCATATAATATATGTTATATATATCATATATTATATAAAACATATATATAATAGATAATATATGATATGCCTCTTTAATACGGCAACCTTGGGACCTGGCCATTGCTGGATTACAGAAAAAGTTGACTTTTTCATACTATTACGTAGTAAATTTCAGCAATTTATTGATTTTTAACGATTTTCCTAAAACTGAGGAAAATAAAACGAGATTCATATTTTTAATATAGTTTTATGATATAGATTATATTATAGTAATTGAAAAATATTTGTGTTTGCTTGTACTTTCCAATTAGTGGCATTGAAAATAATTCATAAGATTCAAAGAAAATTTATCATATACAATTCTAATTTTATATTGAAATAAGCGTCAAATGTCAAATTTAAAATTTTTCGAATCGGTTCCAAACCACAGTTGTTTATTTCTTACACATTTGGTTTCATGAGTCAGTTTATAAATCGCTAAATACGGTTCAAATCGTGGTTTGGAACTGAATCGAAGAATTCTGGTAGATCCACGGACTAATGGTGATAGATTCAAAATGTGCTGCACCATGGGAATTGCAGGACCACAGAGTACCTAATTAGAGAGGTATATGTATCATTATATATATATATATATATATATATATATATATATATATATATATATATATAAATATATCACATCATATCATATATCATATTATATCATATGTGCAATGTAAAATATATGAGAATAGTTCAATAAATCCTTAGCCGAATACGTAGTTATTAGCTGAATATTGATCTGAAATCTTTCCTGAATCATGTTTGATCTAATATTCTACACTGAATAACGTAAGTGCATTGGCAAGGATGTAGATTATGTTGAAAAATAAGTTGTTGTGTAAAAAAAAGAAAAGCTGCAAACTTATTGATACGACCCCACATACAATATATATATATATATATATATATATATATATATATATATATATATATATATATATATATATATATATATATATATATATATATATAGCAATACCTTGAATAGTGAGGGTTTTGATGTTGTATGGTTAAGGTATTGCTGTACAAATTGATTTAACCATGTACTAGCAGGAAAAATCATATTAAATTAAATCGATACTACCTTGAAGAGTGCGATTTTGAATAGTACCGAAAATTTTGGAACGAATTCACCGTACTAATCAATGCATAGGTAGCGTTTCAGTCCTAATCGTAGTTAGGCAAAATTAATACAACAGGTTTATTTCCCTTTAATAGTAGCCTGCATCCGTTGTTTGGTAATGACTTGCCTCATGCTTATACCGTCATTCGAACATTCGCCACTTACGGCACAAAAATCCTTTTAAATTATTGATTCAATCATTATCTAATCAAGAGATTATTAATCGAGTGATATGAGTTGAGTTTAAGGGAAAAAAACTCTACTCCTATTTGAAAAAATCGAATTATTTAGAATGTTTCGTATACCCATTTTTAAGCGAACTTAGAAATCGTTCTTGTGAACCCTTGAAACAAAGGAATAATACATTTTTCCTATTAAACACCCATGATAGTCCTTAAAACAATCAAGTTATTTATTTCCATGATCTTCTTAAAATACCCGAGCAAAAGTCTTTGTTTAGAAAGATCTATATTTTTAAATGCGTAAAGGATACGGTAAAAAGATGAATAATTGGAAAGATATTTTATAGCTTGCTTAAGATTAGATTCTAATTCTGTCTCTTTCTTATATAATGCTAAGATAAGTAAACATTCAAAAACATATTGCTGATAATTTTAAGTTTAAAAACCAAAATTTACTATCGACTCCAAAATCTGCTCATCCGTTAATCATATTTCTAAATACTTTTCCGGTTATTTTTAAGATTTTCGAAAGAAAATGAAAAAAAACAATACAAATAAAACATTCTTAACCGATTGTCTTTACGATTTCCTTTAATCTTTTACCAAGAACAAAGAACATCTGTAAATCCTTTTTAGCGATTTAATTATAAATTATCAAAGCATTCGAAAAACTCTGTAAAAAAAAAAAGGCTGTAAAAACTAAAACCAAAATCAGCATTCACTTTTTTTAACGTTTTTCCCCTAACCCGTACTTTAAAATTAATCTGTGTTTGGCCACACCATGAGTGAATTGTTTCTCTAGCAAACCGGGCCCCTAAGAAAATCCCCTCTCAAACATCCCCCCCAGTGGAAAATCGTTGCAAGATCGTCCCAGAACTCTTCGAATTGGCTATTTTCTTGGCTTTTTGTCAATTTCTGTGCTTTTTCCCATCGCTTTTTCTCGCCCTCATCATCTGCAGATTGAATAATCCAAGTATTTTCCGACCCCGGCTCAAGTGAATTAAACGCGTCGGATTTTGCTGTCCACGTTATGATAATTACACAAGGATTTTTAGGGTCCTTTCGTTGGCTCCCGGTTTATATTTCTAGGCGTATTTCTGTTGTGGGCCCCGTTTGCTAAGAAGTGAGAATGAGAGGCAGTTTCAGTCCTCAGCTGTTGACAGCGTATTGAGCGCCACATTATATTCACGGATGGGAAAAAACGTGAGGAGCAAGTGAACGTGCCGATATTGTACAACCCAATAACATTTATTCTTTCGGCTCCAAATATGCACTTAAATCACGAGGACATCATACTAGCCTTGACATACATATTTGCTCGCTCACACAATGTTGAATTCATAACATACCACCAAGGTGTGTGACCTATGTGCTTCTTAGCCACTCATACAACTTTAAATTTGCCCCCACAAAAGCAAGCCAGGCGACGACACACTGAGTATTAGACGATTCACGCATACTTGAATGAGAAATAAAGTACAATTGTATTGGAATTTTGTCAAGGATTCGAGCATTTGGACTATTTAAGCGAGATTTGAATGCAACAATTTAGAGAATAGCTGAGCGCGGAAATAGCGAAGTGTTTCCAAGCAGGAACAAGTTCAGATCATCAGGTTGTACAGTTATTCTACTGAAATATTATACATCGTATTCAAACCTGGAAAAGCGTATTCAAGAAAAAAAATAATATTTGAGAATTTTAGCAGGCAAAATCAAAACAACTCTCGAATATTTTGAGAAGCATTCCTGAGGAAAAGAAAATGTAATGAAATTCTTCTTCTTCGTGCAGATATAAATATACAAGGAAAAAGTTATCGCTCCGAATGCGATAAACTTCCAACCAAGGAAATATCAACAATTTTCAAACATTGATCAACATGACAATAACAAAGAGGAAAATAATCAAGACATGTTTTGAATTTCATCATGAATTTCGGAAAAGGTAAACCAATAAAAAACTTTTCACAAACAAAAATGTTTTAAGCTTTTTTTTTTTTAAGAAAAAAGTTTTTTTGAGAAAAAAAAACTTTATAATCGAAGCCAGTCAAGGAACTGAAGAAAGAATTTTTTTTCTTTTTTTTTTTCTTTTTCTAGAAATAGCGAAAAAATATTTCTAAGGCTTTATAAAACGAAAAGAAAATTAAAAGTTTAAAATATTTCGAAAAGTTATTTTTTTTTATAATGTGTAAATTTTTTAGTCAGCTTGTAAAAGAAAAAAAAAATTTTTGAAGGGGGTTTACAATTTAGACTGGCGTTTCTAGATGGAAAGTACGTGCTTAGAAGACAGAGTATAGGCGTCCGTGCGTATGCAGTAACGGCCCTACTCAGTCCCTGAGGCTCTTCCGAATTCATATCCGACGCTTTCGCAACCAAGACACTTACCAGTGTTCCATTTAGTTGTAAGATTCTAAATCCGCACAGGCTAGGAATTCCAGTAAAACATCTACGGCTTATCCTCAGTTGCGTAACCCCGTCTACATAACGGCTGGCAAAGATCGTCCCTTTCCCATGCAAGAGGACGAATAATCGGGAACGTTCACAACACTAAAACCAATTGCATTTGAGAAAGAAAGACCATCAGTGGCTGTTATATAGACACTGTCACACAATACACTTGCTTTTAAAACTTTTTTTTTCATTTCCAACCCCCCGACAAAGACAGCTGCTTAGCCGTCAAAAATTTGAGAATGTTTTGGTCTATAGTTTTTGGGAGTGCGTTGTAGCTGACTGCAGTTCTTTTGTCAGCGTTTCGGCCCTTCTGGATTTTACCAACATAATTTCTTGTCCGCACCGAGGCTAGGGAAGCTGCCTCCGGTTGGATAAAGTGTTGAGAAATGAGCAATTGCAGGCCTCCTGAGGGCCCATTCGCTCCGAATAGCCAAAGAATTCTTTGTAGCACTCTATTCGAGTGATTCTCTATTCTTTAATTTTATGGAAAGGTCCTAAACCCATTTTGTTCAAGTGTGGGAAATAAACACAGTAGTCGAAGGGAGACCCACGGAGTCTGACACACATAGAACAGAGAGAAGGCAATCTCATCGAGTGACGAGACTTTTTTTTTATTTTTTCCACCACTTCTGTTGTGAAGCCGCTACCCACCACTGTGCCTTTATATCCTCCTGTACCCGCTTAACCCCGGCTAATTTCTACCCAAAATCTCCCGCCGGATTTTACCCTCATCTTTTTTCCCACCAGCGAGTTGCAACTAGTTTGAAAACTACCCCACTTAGTATTTTTTTCCTATAGTTTATTCCCGGGTTTAAGTCATCTTCATTTCCACGTCTAGTAAGAATAGAAAAGCCTGTTTTAATCGGAGAGAAATATCAGAGGACTGCGTGCGAATCTCGGACCGAATGCACGATTGATGTGTTGCATTTCGGTAGCTATTTCCCTCACTCGTAAAACCCGCCAGTGAAACATTTTCTCAGCGAGGGAAAGGGAGATAACTAACATTTTATTTCGGAGTAAGAGCTTGTCAGGGTTCGAAAAGAAAAAAAAAAACACCTCTCCCCCACTCTTAAACCTTTTGTCCCCAGTAGGACGAGGTCAGGATAATACTCCTGATATGGATACATATAACTGCGCTAAATCTAAGATAAAATCCCAAGGAGGCACATCGGTATCTCAGCTATAGAAAATGTTACTCGCAAATCGATAGAATGGGTTATTGATACTTGAAAATATCTTCGATTTTTACCTGAGCGTAAATCGATATATAGCATTGTTTTATATAGTTTCAGAGCTTCGTCTAAAACAGAAATAATCATATTTGAAAACAGAAAATTGGATTAGATAGGTTCCATAAATCGTATCTGGAATTTCGTCTTGGTTATTCTTAGTATTAATCGATTTATTTGCTAACAGATGATACTGAGAAAATAGCAAATACGTTCATATCTCAAGTAACAGAAGATGGTGCACTAATTTTCAAATAATAGCAAACGATATAAGTCCGCGAAATTTCCGATGTTTATTTGGGTAAATCTGCGTTCTTAGAATACGGCCATTCCTTCCATTTGCGAACCAGCAGGTTAGTTTATACCTTACAGTTCTTCATTTTTTTTCAGTTCTCCGATTCAAAATCGTCCATTTTCCTGATATAAAAAAAAAACAGAAAAAAGAAAAAAAAAGTTTTGCAATTAAAAAGCCACTGCAAACTTTTCAAAAAAAAAAAAAAGTTTACTTTAATTGGAAAAGTTTCCAAAAACTTTCGATTAGCCGGACGTAACTTTTCCTGTGCCCACATAAAAAAAGAGGGGGTTGAGAGAGAATAAATGACTCGGACCTGGGGGTGGGGAGAGTTAGGAGTGATTACTTTATTTCGGTCTGAGAACTTTCCGTGTTGTATATGCATTTAATTAGCAAATAAAGCTGGAGTGCAGCTAACGATATTGTATTGACCAAATCTGGTGAATATAGTAGCTTTGTTGTTTTTTTTTTCGTCATGAGTGTCTGGCTGCAACAAAAGTTGTGTCTTTTTTTGTTTTTTGTTTTTTTGTTTTCTGGCGAGTTCATTACACAGATGGAATGGAACAGAGCTAGACATCTTGATTACAGATTACATGTGCTGGTCAGCCGCTCTTTCACGCGGCTTGGGCTCCTATCACGATATTAAATGTTCAAGTGTATTTTGAAAGGTAAACGCCAACTTTCCGTAGACAATATCTTTGGAATAGGCACTACGGGCACCCTGTGGACTATCACGAAGATCTTGACGCCACAGCTTTACACGTGCGTGTTTAAATTTTAGGGTGGGGGGCTCTGTGTGTGGTAAATTGACAGGACAATAAAACTTTTCTACTTTTTTTTTTTTTTACTCTTTCGTCTTCTCTCTAGATTTTTTTTTCTTTTAAAGTAAATAGCAATTTTCCAATCTCTGTGTGGACAAAGTGTTTGAAATGAACGTATCAAGAATCATCGCGACAACTCAAAGCCTAGCTGGCCACGTGCGAAAAAGTGATTTCTTAAAACACCGTGTGTGGGGAAACACTCGGGACAATAAAATCGCGAGCAGATTTTCTTTTCTTTACGTTTCTTTCCTCTTCTTCCTAAAAAAAAAAAAAAAAAAAAAAACTTACGATTTCTATTCACAACGCCTGACAATGTCTTCAGAATGGACGCGAAGTGACGAATACAAGGCTTGGCTAGGCCAGCATCTTGTTTGGCCGGGCGGGGCACGTGCAAACCAAATCACTTGTCCACGCCGTGTGGTTCAAGTTCGCAACAATAAAAAAGACCCCCTCTCCAAAAAAAATTATAAAAAAATTGGGGAAAAAATAAAGAAATACACTCACAAACATACACACGACGAATTCAATTTTAAAAAGAACCGATATCTCATTATATCAGTTATTTCTTCTTTTTTTTTTCCTTTTCCTACGTGTGTTTGTCTGGCCCATAAAAGACAAAGATATATCATGAACGAAGTATTGTACTGAGAAAAGAAAGCGCTTTCAAGAGTTATGGGCATTTGAAGATGTATTCTTGACCCTGGTTTGTTTTTTTGTTTTTTTGCTTTTTACGTCTTTTATTCTGGGATTTCTTTTCCTTTTATTCTTTACTCCTGTTTCCTCCCTTCCCGTTTCTCCCAAGTTTTTTCTCCTTCATCTCACGAAGCCAGATCACGGATAAATCAACACAAAGCGAACGCTCTCCCAGCTGGACCCTCGCCGTGATTATTTTTCAGACGATAACTGAAATCGCGCATTAGTAAGTCTCTCTTCTTCCAATAGCTTTGTCTTCTGCTTGGTCAATTTACTGCGAATCTGCTCCTTACTTCTTTGTGCACCTACCGGAACCGTTGCCTCTTTTGTGCATACAACCGTACAGCTGCAAACACAGGCAGTTTCCTTCCTGATTAACATACATCAAGTGGGTCCATTCCAGCTAGCTCGCATGTGACGAACACCAAGTGTTGTAACAGCTCACTTCTCTTTTAGGCTTTATTTTATTCGATTTTTTTTCTTCTCCTTCTCCCTCTTCTGCCCGGACCACAGTGAAAGCGAATATAATACCCCCAACTCTAAATCCTGCTGCGACCAACAGGAGAGCTGGGCCCCCCTCATTTGATTGTGGGTCGCGGCAGGGGGCTGAAGACGGCTGATTAAAGTGCCGTAGAAACAACGTGTTGTTTCATGCTAAATCTAACCTTTTCAATGCGTCCCGAAAGCAAAGAAAACAACAAAAACAATATTTAAATCTATATTTCGCATGCAACACATTGAAACGCTTCCTTTCACCTTCTTTCAATTAATCTTCATCCATTAAACGTTTCTTACCAAAAGGTTCACCACTCCATCTTAGCTGTTGAACATTTGGTCCTTTCTTTGCTAGGGTCTGTTCAAGCAGATGGAGTTGGTTTCAGTGAGGTAAACAAGTTAAAATATCACAATATTAACCATCAGTAGTTAATTACACAATTAATACACGCTGTATAAAAATGGTAGGAACATTAAAGAATATTTTGAAGAAAATATTTTTGTGATCACAAAATATCTATCTATGTAGCAATCAATTTTGCAGAAATAAAATTGCTGAAAATTATAATTTTCATTATAAAATTTATTTTAAAATACATCTTAAATGGTGTAATGTAGATTATTAAGCAATTACTGTCCTTTTTGCAAAATTCTGAATCTTTAAAATATTTCTATCTAATATTTCTGACAAATCCAAGTTGAAAATATAACTACAGCATAAACTTGTATTCTGTTTTTAAAATCCAAGCATTTTATTTTATTTTTATTCTTTCAAGTTCAAACATTTTTTTCCTGTAAAACGAAACAAAATTCATTCTGTTCATGTGACAATCAATGCTACAGCCCTCGGAGAAGATTTCATTATTATTGATTTTATATTTTCGATTTTCAAGCATTTTTGAAGGTTGGAAAATTAAAAGACGAAAAACTTCAAGACTTTTAAAGTGATTTACAATTGCAAAATTTTGAAGTTTCGAATTTAACTTTATCTGCCGTTTGTTGAACTTCATACCCGAATTGAAAAACTCAAAAATCTACCAAATATTGGGGTTTAATTAGGTTCAATTGTACCCCTACTCTTTCAATTAATCATTTCGCTAATATTTGCTGACATTAGAATAAATTATTTTTCACTTATAAATAATGTGTATACGCTGAAAAATCGCTAAAATATTTAGCAATGCAAATTTTGGATATTTTGGGGCCCGAAAACAGAGTTTACCTAATGATATAGCTTTGGTAATTTCAGTATTTTTGACTTTTATCTCATCAATTTTTGTAAGAATTTTCTACCCTGTTCAATAGTCTTTGTGATTTATCTCCCCTTGAACTTATGAGTCTTTTGTTAACCACGTTTTAGCCACATTGAAGCCGTGTTCTGCTTGACCGAGGAAACTAGCCATTCGATTATCTTTCTAGTGACCACAACAAGTCGCCTCCTCTAAAACACCCAGTTCTTTCCAATTCTCTTTATTTTCAATCAAATTTTATTTAAGAAAAAATAATTTAATAAATTTTATAAGTTTATAGAATGTTGTATTGATTGTAGTGACAAGCTGCAAGATTATTGATTGGAAATTTCCAATTTATTCGGGTAACCCGATATATTTTGCCCTTTAAGATGGCCCTGATTTTTTGGCGAGTATTAACACAGAATAAAGTTAAATTTCAGGCTTTCTCTATTAAATTTAAACCTTAGTACGGTTCGTTGGATTTGTTTTTGACAAAAAAAAAACATCGATTACGTGTTGTGGAGCAGGCAGAATTTTTTGTCTCTTTAGATTTCTAAGGACTACAGATGCATCTGTTGTTTCTTTGTACGGTAAGGTCAAACTACGGTGAGAGCCCAATCGCGGATACACTCAGATTCGCTAAAAATTATTTTTAAAGTTCACAACAAGTAAAATAAAAAAAATTCATGAGAATTGACCAGTTTTTCCTACACTTGATATGCATTCAGCATAAAAAAATAAAAACAAGCCCCCGAAATGATCGAGTTGGTTCATTGTCTTTGGGGTCGGACCTAAGACTGTCAGACCCAAACAGCTGGCGTTGGACGCTAGCTATGAAAAGGAATAGAAAAAGAAAGCTCTTTTTGTTGTTGTGATAAAGAAGTAGAATTTACAAAAATAAAATGAGGAAGTGAAAGGTTCTTTTTTATAATCAAAAACAGAACAAATATTCAATTCTTGGCATTTTGTCTTGTTTTCATTATGCTAACATAAACATTTTTTTTTAAGTCTTGAAAGTTGAGAGTCGACAAAAAAGAATTGTGCGAAAGCGTA
This sequence comes from Thysanoteuthis rhombus, assembly GCA_963457665.1. Classification (NCBI taxonomy): domain Eukaryota; kingdom Metazoa; phylum Mollusca; class Cephalopoda; order Oegopsida; family Thysanoteuthidae; genus Thysanoteuthis; species Thysanoteuthis major. The sequence goes on from OY735218.1 coordinate 34,641,501, forward strand.
TATTCAAGTTAATATTATAACTAGTTTATTTTTTAATAGTCAAAATATACTAAAACCAAAAGTTAAATAACTCTACCATTTTGAATTTGTAAAACAACAGGTAAAATAATTCAATAACCGAATCACTAAAATAAATCAATAAAATCGACATGTCCATTGTAAAGCGTTTGAGTTATCGAATAGATATCACTCAAATATTTTAACGACTATCAAAAAGGAAAAATAAAATCAATTCAACTAAAAGTGAATATGGTTCCTTAAATTAACTAACACTTAAATTTAAAACAGAGGAACCCGCTTAATGTGATCAATTTTGGACAGTCTTTTGAATAAAAATAACCGACTGATAACATTAAGCAAAAGATATAAAAATTAGAACGATTTACATTCATTATTGTGAATTTACTTTAATAATCGTCTGATGTCACTTTTAAACGCGGTTTACCTGAAGATTTTGATAACTTCACACGAAACGTCGATTATAGTAAGCAGATAATTTTTTGATTCAACGTTAATTCATCTTGAATAATGCTGACTGATTTTGATAACAATAACCGTTAACGTAATACGTGATTACAATAAACGGATTGCTATGTATCTCCTTACTAAAAGTTAAATTTCAAGCAAAAAATTACTGTTAGCACGAAAGAACCCTGTTTTAGCTCTAGTATTTACTCTAATGCATGACTTAAAAAGCCTTATTTTAATTCTTGCAAGGAAACTCTAGTGTCAATAGCATAATACCCGTCAAAAATGACAGTATTATTTACGTATGGATTCACAATGTTGCTTAGGATCAGAGCATTTAAGAGCTTAACCTAAGAGTGTCACCTAGGAACCTTTTGGTCGTGATTTCAAATTACGGTAGAGAAAAGTTGATTTTATTTATCTGTCTGGTTTAAAGTGGTGGGATAGACAGTGAAGAATTTACTTCCATAAATTAGGCGAGGATTGTTTTTGTTCTTGTTCTTCTTGTTGCTCCAACTTGGATTGGACAATTTGACATTTTTTTTTCTTTAATCAAAATGAAAATTTTAAAAAGACAACAGCATTTCGAATGTTTGATTTTCAAGGTATTTAGTCCCTCCCCGCTTGCAAAGACTGGTGCAACACAATCTTTCTGTGCAACTAATCGTGTGCTCAAATAAGTTTAGTAACATATGCATACTAGACACTACCTATAAAATATTACAGGATTATTTACGTATGGATCGGCAGTTTGGCCCAGAATCAGAGTATGTGTGCGCTCTGCCTATGATCAAAGGATCGCTACAAACCAAGCTCTCTGCCATGGATCATAGTGTAGTATCTGCGCGTTCATTGAAAACTGCGACGCAAACACTCTATCTCTCTCTCTCTCTCTCTCTCTATATATATATATATATAGAGAGAGAGAGAGAGAGAAATTGCATGTTATACATGCAGAGAGTGGTTTACAGCTAAATAAATCATCAAATACATAGCAAGAATAAATTTTGAATCATTGTAGTTTTATTCGGTAAAAAAAAATAGATTGCTAAAGTCCAACTCGTAGTTGAAGTTGTTGCGTATTACCAACTGCGCAGTGGTCAATATTCGAGCCCAGATGAAAACCAGGATTTCGAATGCTGATTCTCTTGGCTCACAACCAACCTTCCACAGTGTAATACAATCTTCGGTCTGTCATTTTCTCCTTGTTTATGCAAATCTTTGCCAAGCTTAATGAACACCTATCGAGATTACCCGAATTAAACCTCTTCGATTTAATTACTTGCAGGACTGATTAAAGTATAAATTGAATGGCGCCCCTGAAACCCGGAAATTAAAACTGGGAATAATTTCTCAACTTATCATTGTCAAAGTCCAGTCCAAGTTGGTGTTGGCATTGTTTTTCTTAACAAGAATAAAAACAATCCTCACCATATTTAGGAGAGTAAACTATTCACATTTTGTCTATCACGTGACGTTAAACCAAACGGATACATGAAATCAACATTTTCTCACCGTGATTTGAAATCAGGACCAAGTGATTGCTAGGCGACTCTCTGGCCGAATGAGCTAAATTGAAAAAATCTTACATATCTACGAATTTATTTATTACGTATACAATGCAAATGTGGCAGTAAACACCTTCAGTTGGAGTACCTTGCAGCAGTCAGGCTTGTTTAGTTTAGTTTTATAGCGTCTTATATACATTTACTACTTATCGTCATATTTTCCTCGGTAAATTGATTAGTTTTGATTGATTTTACCAATGATTAGTAGATACAAATCTTCCGAATAGGGAGGTCCTATCTGCCTAGAAAATCATCATTTGAAAAGTTGGGTTTGAATATTGACCTCTGGTAAAAGTGGAAAATGAGCAATATCTTCAGCCACAAGGCAGATCAATATTAATGTACAATTTTGTATAAATGACAATATAATAGACTTTGCCCACTTGAGAATTAGCCAATACGCTATGGATAGAACCAAGAACCATAAGTTCAACGATGCGTCAACCATCAGTGATAGTAGTATTAGAAAGATGGGGGAGAGGAGGGTGGTTCACCAGAAGGTCTGAACCAAGTCTCATATCAATCAAATATGATACGGACGTGGAAATTGATATTTAGCATCACCGGTGATAGTAGTAGAAAGAGGAGGAGGGAGATGGAGATGGGGATGCTTCACCAGAAGGTCTGAACCAAGTCGAATATCAATCCAACATGATACGGCTGTGAAAATCGATATTCAACATATTATGGACCGACCGACCGACTGACAAGCATCTTATGCTTGGACGCATCTAAAAAATTATTTGTTAGTCGAATAGCGGATCAGTAAATGAAGATTGTACGTAAAAGTATTGGAAGCATCAATTACAATCTTTCTCACCCACAAGTTTCTCTCTTTTTGGCCTTGTACCTGACTAATCCCAGTAAATATCTGTTGAATTACTTGTTGCATTGATTTAAAGAATGAATTAAATGAATTAAATATATTAATTTTAATAAATGTGAATCCATATCTATCAATTTGGATTCGGGTCTAGGATTTTGAATGCCAATTTCAACGTTGGCAGCTTCTCTCCGCATGAAATACTGGCGCACCACTCTCTTCCTAGCCCCATTTGGCCAGATGATTTACAAAACAAACGCTTAGTATATATATATATATATATATATATATATATATATATATATATATATATATATATATCAAGATTTGCTTATCAAGATATAATTTGGTCAAGTTATCATTAAATTGATTGCTTTTCATATTCATTTATCGACATTAACCAGAAAACGCCCGTGGCAAATTATTTCTGGTTGATTTTTTTCTCATGAGTTTTTTTTTCGTCTAACTATACATAAAAACATATTCATTACATACTTATGTATATATATATATATATATATATATATATATATATATATATATATATATATATATATATAGTTGCTAGAAAGTAGCAATGCTCTTACTATTTTATACACACACACACACACACACACACACACACACACACATATATATATATATATATATATATATAGTGTGTGTGTGTGTGTGTGTGTGTGTGTGAAATGCTTATTGTGATCACTTCGGGACAGGGTCTTTTAGATAATAATAACCAGTGGATAACATTCAATAAAGGATATGCAGATAAGGACGATTAATATTCATAGTTATAAGTTCATTGTTATGCTATTAGCTCCATCGTTATAAATAACTTTACATTATCAAAAAATTGATAATAATAAGAAGAAAAAATTCTTTTTTTTAAATGCCGGTATGGATAAATTCAAATGCGGCAGTTTATCAAAATAATATCAAAAATATAAATCCTTACCAAAAAAATTCGTAATTGTAAGTAGCTATTTAATTCACCTTTTCTTTTCTTGAAAGAAAAAAACCAATAATCTAAAATAATTTCTCCGAATTTAAAACTCATTTTCAAAATACTTTCGCTTAATCAAAATTTCACAACTTGTTTGTTTACACCATTAATTTATTTATTTCGAAAATTATTCGAAAACCTACTGTTTATATCCAATATAAATATATTGTTTTCTCCAATATATCATAATATAGAATATACTTTAATGTTTGATAATGTTTGATTATAGATATCAACTGATATCTTTGGGGGAGTGGGAAAAAAAGGTGTAAAATTAGGATAAACAGTCGTATATCTGACAGCAGAGCGAGCAAGGGAGAAAAAAAAAGAGCTAAATAATATGGCAGAAATCGCAATTCCCGGAGGCCCGGGGCCGGCGTTTACCCACCCACTGAACAGCAGGCATGGGCCAAGGCCTCTATTAAGTGTTTAACGGCACGATATAATTACTACTATTATATAAACCAGCCGTGAAGTGGGAATAACAGGTGTTGGGTAACCAGTGCTGTTGTCAAAATGCACCCCTTTGTGGCGTTTCAAGCGTCTTTGTGACGTGGCCGCCGTCGATTGGATCGCCTCACGACCAGCTTTCTTTGTGACGTCAGCGAGCGTAAGTCATGTCTACGCCCCAAGATGGATATCTCAATATCGCTGATATCAGTTTAAGTAGAGTCCACTTAAGAAGTCTGTACAATTCTTTAGCGACCCCCTCTCCTCCTCCCTCCTTCCCCCTCTCTCTCTTTCTCTTGCTCGCTCTCTCCCTCTCTCTCTCTCACTCTCTCTCTCTCTCATATTACTTTTATCCTTCTCTCTTTTTTTCTCATCCTTTCTCTTCGTCTTTTTTCATTTTTTGGAGAAACTAGAATGAAATATTTAAAAATGTATATATATATATGTATATATATATATATATATATATATATATATATATATATATATATATATATATATATATATATATAATCAAATGGCTATATTATTATCTAATATTTTACTACTGTTTAATACATATCCTTATAATAAAAAAGTTGTAATTTCTTAGAATTTTAAATTAGAAATGCTTGAAAATTCACAAAAAATGCTTCTACTGGGAAAATTTTGTATTAAAAATAATCAGTGAACAGGTTTCCCCTGCTATCCAAAAGTTGAGCGTTCCCATGAGCAAAAAATTTTGTAAGCAGAAATAGCAAAAAAGAAAGAAGCAATTACCGTTAACTTATATGGGAAAAGTTTTCAACGTTCCCAGACCCAAAAGTTAGTTTCTGAATCATATCAAATTATGAATAGAACCTGAACAAACGCTATCATATAGTAAATGCAGTATGGTGTTAGAGAAAGAGAGCGTGCGCTGTCCCTTTAACGGCTAATTGTTAAAACAAACACTGAGCTCTATTTTCGCTTTACCCGAAAAAGTAGTGTACCGCAAGTAGTGTAAAGCAAGGGTACATATATATATATATATATATGTGAATGATAAGTAAGGGATATTGGTGAAACAACGGCGATGTGATCAAGAAATAAGGAAGTGAATCCCGGTTGGGATTTGAATCCACGCCCTTTCCCATGGTAGCAGGTATGTAGCCTAGATCTGCGCTAGCTGATATATATATATATATATATATATATATATATATATATATATATATATATATATATATATATAGTACTACTGATAAGAGGGTGAAAACGGGAACCCGACGTAATGAAACCTAAATTTTATTGCAATCTTGTTAATGAATCACACCAAGTATTTTTCTATCCATCTAAAATCTAGAATTAATCAGTTAGATTGAAAAGGCTAACTAATATTGCTACTTGAAAGAGTTGTGAAACTAATCAGTTAAAAAGAAAGTTTCAACTTGACCAATACACAACTTGAAAAGATTGCGATCATGGACAAGAAATACAGAGTCTGTACTTGTTCAATTACTTATGAGGGCGCTTTTTATAGGAACGATGCTTTTATCATATAATAAGTACTGCACATAAGTTTATCTGTATAAACTGGATAACTATTTCATATCAATATCACAGACGTATAAGTAAAATGACTATTTTACCCCACAGATATACCACCAAAAAAACTAATGTATCACATACATTATACATATACATATGCTCATATGTAAATACCCGTGCATAAGTATTTGAACAAGAACAGACCCTGTTTCTCTCTCTCTCTCTCTCTCTCTCTCTCTCTATCTATCTATCTATCTATCTCTCTCTCTCTCTCTCTCTATATATATATATATATATATATATATATATATGTATATATATATATATATAAAGCGGCAACCCAATCGGTCGCAGCTTCGATTCTTACTGCAGCCTCATATTCTTCAATTGTTCATTCTATCCACAATGTCCTGGCCAAATGATTCATTCACCGTGTAATAATGGGAGATTCTTAATTACATAATTTTAGCGTTGAAAGAAACAAATAGAGCAGATATAGACCGTGAATAAAATTAATGATAATTCAAAGTTAAAACGGTTATTTGGGCCTCTGCATTACCGGCGACTGTTTAGTTTTTGAACTGTGAGAGCAACGCTTCGTTGAAGCGGCTAACCTATCACTATCAAGCTCAATTACTGTGGCAGCTCCATTTTTTCTAACTGTTTATTCTGTGTGTGTGTGTGTGTGTGTGTGTGTGTGTGTGCGTATGTGCGTATAAGGTAGCCCCACCAACGTTATCACGCCGTTAATAACGGTGAATGTATCGTTTGGCCTAGACACACACATATATATATATATATATATATATATATATATATATATATATATATATATATATATATATATATATATATATATATTCTTAGCAACATGTTTTACGGCGAAATTGCCCAATAGGCGAAGTTACAATTTTTTTGACAAAAAATAAGTAAATACATCGTTTTGATTTTTTTTTTTTTACATGAAATAAATAAATCCGTAGTTTTAATTTGATCAAAAGTTTATTTAATGGAAGCAAAGATAAAACAACTATTTTTTTACAATAAACATTTATCTAATCAAAGTGAAACCAAAGCTTTTTTTACCAAAAGTGAGTAAATTTCGCCAATTCGGTGATTCCGCTGATTTGGCGAAACGCATACAATAAATAGAAAAATAATGTTGAACTATCGTTTTTTCTAAGTATAAATGTATCAGTTCATTAGAATGAAATAATCCCTTTCGTATTTGTAACATAAATTCTCGTAGATATGTAAGACTTCAAAAAGTGAGAGAGCCGTAGGTCGATCACTTCTGGTCATATCACGATGGAACAGACAAGTCTTACATATCAACAAAAATTCATGTTAGAAATACGTAAGGACTTATTCTATTCTTATGAATAAATACTTTTGTAGAATTAAGATTCCCTTGACCTGAGTTGAAATCACGACCGAGTGATCGGTAGGCAGTGCTCTTACCGACAGAGCCAAACTGAAATGTCTAACATGACAACGAAAATCTATGTAACACATAATTCACTAGGGCTTGTTTCATTCTAATAAATGAATATATATATATATATATATATATATATATATATATATATATATATATATATATATATATATATATATATATATATATATATATATATATATATATATATATATATATATATATATATCAAAGTACAAATCAAATTCAATATCTGATGTATGATGTGTTTATATCATAAAGTGCTCGTTTAAGTTTCTGTCCCTTTTTTATTTATTATATCTTCAGTAGGAATAGAAGTAGGGGTAGAGTTTGACTCTGCAGCAAACATTTTGTTTTTGTTTTTGTTTTTTATCTTATTAAAAAAATGACAGGTTCTGTTGGTCACTTGAAGAATCGCACGGGATACGGGGAGAAAAATTTTCCAAGAACTTGTATTTAATTTAATTCAATAAAGACGAGGGAAATAGAAAAACTTTTAAGACTAAGGGTAAATTTTGATTTGTCTAATAAGGTACCACAGCTTGGGTCAAATTTCGGCTTGCACACGGGAACAAATTCGTTATTTTCTCCCAATAGTTCAAAATTAAAGAAAAGAATTTGTAGCCAATTAGAACCGGATTAAACTTAATAAGGGCCTGAGGCACAGGTCAACTTGAAGAAAGCCTAGACTTGGTCTCAAATATTTGGTCCTAAAGTTAAGCGAGTCAAATACAAAAGAAAATGCAAACTCTTATTAAATTTACACGAAATAAAAGATCAGCAAAACTCAACCTGTTTCTTAATTTACCGATACCCACTGTTGTTGTCTAGAGAGTGGTGGGGTATATTAATTTTTTAGGCCATGGGCGACTCGAAACCCCTTAAATCCGCCCTGTGGCCCCTTGGAGATTGGGGGCCTGAGGCCTGTGCCTCAAGTGCCTCATGGTTAATCCGACCCTGCGGCTAATTTAAGAAGGTAGCGTAGATCCAGTCATTTTTTGTCGATGTGCCGGTCTAAATAACAAAAATTATCCAAAATTTCAAACACAGATTTCCCATTATTCGGAACATCTCTTTACACCACTTTTTCGCTTTAACCAAAAGAGACAAAAAGCGAAAATAGCGGTCAGCACTTTTTTTTTAGCAACCAGAGGCAGCACACAGCCTTATCCCCTCTTTCCACCACACTTTTGTACCTCCCACTATCCTAACCTCCGACGACTCAGCTTAATATACCAACATCACTATTTTCTCTCGAGAAACATTCTTCCATATAAGTCGATGGTAATTGCTTCTTCGCTTTCCTCCATTTCGGCTTACGAAATGTTTTTATAGGAACGCCCTACTTTCGGATAGCGAAGGGAAGGAATCTGTATCCATCAGAATATTTAAAAATCAAGAAATATAGGAAAGAGGATTTCGGGTATTTTCGGTTGGAATCACAGTTTCGGCCTAATATCAGTTGGCGTGCAAATACATCAAAGATTTCAAAGATGTTTGAATTAATGGAGAAATATAGATTTTTTGGGAGGATGGGGGTAGTCTATAGCTAATTATATCAACAATAATACCTAGCCAGAGGGTTAGATATTAAATGCTGTTAACATTGACGTATTTGTAAGTCCCAGAAACGGAGAAAGTCGGTTAATTATTAATTATTAATCTATTTGTCGATATTAATCTATAATACATAGAAATAATAAAGTTTCGTTTTCCAATGACAGTTGACGTTTTGATGCTGGAGTTGTATAACTTTTGTTTTCTAAAGTTTCTGACGATTTTCAAAGCTTGGTCTTAAAAGTAGAATCTCTTCATTTCATGGTCTTTGAACCATTTAAAAACGCCTCAAATATACTAGGTTGTTATATATCAACACTTTATCATTTCAAAATGAAGGATGATATAAACCAAAAATTTAATCAAAATATTTGAAGCAATAACATATCTCCAACAATCCTGTAAGGATAATATGCCATCCGTATAGAAATGTTCAGGTTTAATGGTCACCAATTCAGTAAAAGCACAAATTATGGCTTCTCTATTATTGAACCTTTCATCATGGATATGAAGTTCAAAATGATTTAGAAGATGATAATCTGTCGGAGAAATCTCAGGTGGATATGGAAGATGCTACAAAAATTCACATCCGAATTCTCTAAGTCTAGACACAGTCAGCTAAGTGGTGTGGGGTGTGGACTGTCATGGAGCATTTCATGCTTCAAGATTTGTGAATTTCATGAGAAAGGCAGTGCGAATATCGAACGTGACAAAAGTGGTTTGCAAAGTTTCGTCCTAGAGATCTTTCCCTGAGCAATGTTGCACGGCAGAGAAAACCAGTTGAGATTGATTGTGATAAAATCAAGACATTATTGGTGAATAGTAAACATACGATGCAGGTGATAGACAGCATGCGCAAAACGCATAAACCAAGTGTTGATATTCATTTTCACCAGTTTAGTTATGTTAGTTGCTTCGGTGTGTAGTTTCCACATAACGGAAACATTCTATATTTGAAACTAGTTGTGACTGGCGATGAAAAGTGTATGATTTATCATGTGGAACACAAGAAATCTTCGGGCCTGTGAAATGAACTATCACTAAGCATATAAAAAGCAGGTCTAAAGAAGGTGATATTGGATTGGATCTTGATTGAGTCCTCTATCATGAATTCTTCCCAGAGAACCAAACGATTGATTCCAACAGTTATTATTTGTTGAAATATTATTGTTTTGAATTTCATAGATGGAACAGTCTGTTATGATAAATTATTCGGCAAGTATTTCTTTCATCGTACCTTCTGTTGCTTTTTATCGCAACTCTCAGACCGTCATTCTACGACCGTTAGTAAGCAAGGCGGATCCGTAGTATAAAATGAGCCACCGATAAGACACGAACTGGTATATCTTTTGCTCAGGAAGCCTATCTTAACGCAACAGCTGTTCTACCAATTATGCCGCTGAGACTTCCGGCTTCAGTCATCCAAATCTAATCATTTACCCAGTCTTCATTTTCCCCAACCGACTGATGCGTCTCTAGTTTTATTTACCCACATAAGTAGTTTTTGTTATAATTACGACCTAATCGCGTTTTATAAACCAGTTCTCGTACGATCGCTGAAGTTAAGCAACGTCGAGTCTGGTCTGTATCTAGATGGATGACCATTGAAATGCACCCCTTTCCTTTGAGATGCTTGTCGAGAGGGGGAACTGGTAGTTGTATATAACACTTTCTTCATACTAAGCACCCAAGGATAGCAGTTAAAAGCTAATTAACCATTTTCAACCTTGGCTGACGGGGGGAGGGGTACCTTTTTAAGCCTCGTAAATAATTACTAATATTCCTTTTCCGACTTGTATTTCTTTGATCTTGATTTCTATTTCAATAAACTGAAATCAAGATGACAGAAATACCTGTCAAAAATTTATGAGAGTACTGCTCCCAATTAGATCAATTGGAAACAGCAATCGACAAAGAACGTAGTAAATAGAAAGGGTGTGGTATACCACCAGGATGATGCAAGACTGCATGTTTCTTTGGTGGCCAGGCAAAAATTGTCGTTGCTTGGCTGGGAATTTTTCACTCATTCGTCGTATTCCTCAGATATTACCTTTCCCAATTATCATTTACTCTGATCCTCATAGAATTCTCTTGATGAAAAAAATTCAATGCCCTGGGAGATTTTTGGAAAGTACCAAGAGCAGTTCTTTGGCCGGAAAGATATGTTCTATTTATTTATCTATCTTCTGCCATCTGCCAGTCAAATTCATGATTCCAGCCTCCCAGATTTTTTTTCAATCTTTCGCAGCAAAAAACTGCTCTAGGGTTTTTTTTTGTACTGAATTCTAAGGAATTGAAATTTGTTTCATTAAGAGCATTCTGTAACGACCGGAATAGAAGGTAATGCGAAAGAACAATACCTAGTCGATATTGCGAATGAACGAAAACCTCTGACCGAGCTGTGACTATTTTTGTCTGGTCACTAAAAATCATGTAGTTTAGTTTTGTCCCGATGAAATATTATGTCCTTCTCTTAATAATACGTATCCTTTCTTAAATAATGCTGAGCGTTTTTCCTCGAGTGCTGCCTTCAAGTGGTCTAATTGGGAGAAATACTTGTTTGAATCTCCAGCAAAAACAGAACAGTTATTATTCTCCAATATATAGCATCACCTTCTTCGGGTGAAATTGGTCTTTGATACATTTGATGGCGTTTCATCTTGTATGCGCAAAGATCACTTGGATTCCACTTTGTTGTAAAGTTTTGTACTAATACTCTCTAAAGTCTTCATTAGGGTCATTAACATTCGAAGATTTTTCGGGCGATTGAACTCCTTTTTGTTGTCTTCATTGTTAACACGACGTTTCCACGGATCCATTCTACAGCCTTCTTCTATAATATGGTCTCCTACATGCTTCCATCACACAAATCAACTAACCCCACCTGTTGCACCCTGAAACATTTCAGACAATTAGACTCTGACTAAACGCAAGTCTGCTGGAAGAACACCACTGAATCAACGCGTGGGTTGTAGTATCAACCATAAGACAGTATTGAGGTGACCCTCAAAAGGCAACAAGAAAGAAAATTGACTTTTTGTATTTGTTATACCAAAGAATAAGACCCTAGAATACTAGTGTGGCTGATTTTCTGTTCTTTGTAAACTATGTTTTTCTTTTGGTTACAATAATGAAGGGAAAAAGATTTTTGCCACCTTTCTTTTTCTTGCTCTTTGGTCTTCTGTTGCGTGTTTCCATTTATCTAGTTAACTCTTGCCGTTATGCCCTAAACCCTAAAAGCTCATGCTGTGAGGTTAAGTACAGCATAAAATAATGAAAAGCAGCTTCTACGGGTACAATCACCGCGAATCAGTAAAAAATCCAGAGAGAATCCATGGGGGACTGATTGATTAATTTGTAACTAGGAAGTTAACCACCAGAGGTCTCTGGATTAATACGTTTTATAAAAAAAGAAAAGGAGGAGACAGGTTCTGTGTGTGTGTGTGTGTGTGTGTGTGTGTCACACGGTCAAGACGTTATTTGATTTGCCAACAGTAAATGTCACCGGAATCATGTACTGGCGACATTCTCTACTGGTAAAACAAATAACGTCATGTTCGTTCTTCGTGGTTTAAGATGACCACGGCTTCAGTTCTGAGTAGGTGCAGCAGCCGCGGGCACCGCAGAGTCTGGAGTCATGACTTGCGCTTGACTCGGATTATAGTGAAGGCGTGTTGCGCACCGTCAGTCCACTCACTTGTCCCTGCCAGGCCAAGCCCTGCTGCCAGATATAATCAGTGTGGCTAGAGACAGATCGGGATGAAATGGATGACCAGGGCGTCGTACGTGTCACAGCGTGCTCTTCACGCTACGCAATGCATTCCAGCCTCAATGGACCCTTCCCTTGTTTAGAATTAGATTTGTCCATCTCTTAGACTAGTTTCGAACCATGGTTAGAGGGTCTGGTTTGCTCTTCTATTTACCCGTAGCTGAGGGGAACATTAAAGCGAAGTGCATGCAAACTGTCTCATCCAGGGTTTGAACTCGGTTCTCCGATTCCATTCTATGAGCCACCTGCATCTAATACAAGTGGAAGAATTTAAAAAGCAGATTTTAATAGTACCCTGAACTTTGTAAGACCCAAATGCCAGTGCCATTGAATAACCGAACTTTTGTTAACCAAAACAACGAGAGGATATTCAGACCAATTTGGAAGTTTGAGGCCCCATTGCTTGACTCCTTGACCCCCACCCTCAACATATTGTAAGATTTGTAACCGTGTAATGCCAGTAGAACAACTATTTGTAAAGCTTTTGCCCCACCTCTTTTAGGGCTCATGGGTGTTATCAAATGACCCCCTCCTTTGCACGGTTACGTCTATGTTTCTGACTACATTTCTTCTACCTGTACGTTGGTCTTCTAATTAGTGTCTTAATCATCTAAGTAAAAGCAGATTTTAATAGTACCCTGAATCAATCCCGTTGATCAGTTAACCTGAAAGATGTTTCACTGCGTGGCCCGTAACAATTCAGATCGAATATGATATTATTTCTAAGACGTTTTTAGATGCAGGAAAAATTGGTATGGTTGCTCGGGTGCCTCGTCACGAAGCATTGATTAGTAAATACATCTTGCAGATAATTACCACTCAAGTGATTTTGATCCTCTCTGTATGACACATTCGTATGTTCTTCTGCCAGACTAATCTAAACTTAATAAATACATATTGTGTGTCACGTCGAAGAGCAATGATAAGGTAAGCAAAATAGTCTCGATGGCCATCCCTACAGTGAGTTCAATCCTCACTGTGTTTGCGCCCCTTGTGCCAGATTAAGCTGAATAAAAAAAATGAAGCGTTTTGCTGTGGAGCAATAGTTAACAAACTAGTCTCGCAGACCATTATGATTGCAATGAGTTCGGTTCTCGCTGAGAATTACCTTTTCGTGTCGTTGGACCAAACTAAGCTAAGCAAAGTAAATATGATTAAAGAAAAAAAAAGAAGGCTGCTAAGTAGGAAAGGATGGGTTTTTTTTAATACAAGTATCCCTGCTTTTCGAAAGTACGCTCTACACTACTTTTGGCTTTTACAAAAAAACAAAAAAAAATCGAGAAGCGAAAATAGCGTTAAGCATTTGTTTTGATGTGAACCGTTATAGAGGCAGCAAGCACCCGCTTACTCCATCTTCTGAATCCCAATGTCCAGAATCTCTGATGGCAGCGTAGCATAGCATCATCACCATTTTTAGATCTTGAACACGCAGAAGGTTTTCTCGTATAAATTAATAGTAATTAATTTTTTTCGTTTTGTGCCATTTTGACTTACGAAAGGTGTTCGGATAGTGGTAGAAACCTGTATTAGACGTTGTGATTTTAGTATCATGGTTTCAGCATAAAGAAAATCCCAACATTGAAATTACGTTTGATTAATGTTTTTTTACAGAATTATTTCTTTTTCCTTTTTTTACAGAACATATGAAATGGCACCAAACACAATAGAAATTTGACTGAAATGAAAAACAGGGCCTGATGAAGTCAGTTGACATTGAAATTTTATTTTCTCCACCAGAAGGGAGTAAACTGTTCTCTTTTTCTTTTTGTGAATCGGTAATTTTATTCACACTTGATAATAAAAGACTTGTTATCATATCCATAATGGAAATTTTCACGGCATTATTTCAAGTAGGATCGCTTAATCAGTCAGCAGATAAAATGATTGATGCCCTTGAAATGGGATAGTTTAGAATGGAAGGCATTCAGCGATGCAGATATCATCGAGGAAAAAATAATATAATATGCTTAATCGTTCTTGCTGCTGTCGTAGAAAAAACAAGGAACTCTGTACCAGATGGGCTGACCTAATTCGGTGTGGCTTCATTTCGATATTTAAAGGCGAAACTCGCCTTTTGCTGGTCGACTTTTAATTCGAAAAAGCAAAAACCTCAACTCTGGAACAGATGGAAAATCAAATCAAAATCAACTTCATTTTATCCTGATATCTATTAATCTATCCATCTATCGATACAATTCTCGTATTTATCTCAATCTGCTAAATATCAATGTATTGATAAGAGGATAGCTACATCTCCTATGTATGCTTAATTGCGCTTGCGTGCGCTTGTATTGTGTTTGTTACCAATTTATATATTTGTCTAAAGCAATTTATGATTTAAATCTTAAATGCATTTGTACATGAATAGGCTGGTGAGTGAATAGTAACCATGAATAAAATATTAGTAGTTCTTTCATGGAAATAGGACAGTAATTCCTACTTGTCTGAGAGATAGAGAGTGTCGGTGGCCGATCGATTAGCAGTGCGGAAAATGGACTAAGCACGATGAAATCAAATCCTGAGACAGAGATTGGGACTGGTATCCTTGTGAGTGGCATGAATCCATCTTTCGCCTCAGCTATGAGTAAAATAACGTATGGTGAAATGAGTGACACCACTTCTTATGCTTGTCCCCTCTAAGTCTATTTCACATATTATGAACCTCGAAAAACTAGCCTAGACAGAGAAACTAGTGATATGAGGCAGGGAGGGCTGATGTCTTAGCCAGCGTAAGGACAGAACTTTAATTTTTGTCTGGTGGAAATGTCCAGAAACCATAGAATACTAAAACATATCCGAGCTGACATAAGGTAGCGGTAAATAACTGAATATTAATAAGTACGAGTTCCACCCGGAAAGTATCCAGTCATTTAATAAAGGAAAAAAATTACCTACTGGAATGGCGTCTTAGTCTGCTGCAAAGTGGACTCCTTGGGATTTAACAAACTTTTCTCAGTATCCATTCTACTTTTCAAAATAGCTCGCAAAGTCCCTTTTCGGGATCACCATCTGCTGTCTCGTACCGTTCTCCTTAATCTCTTCCATGATCTGAAATCTATTTCCTTTCAATGGTGATATCAGTTTTGGTAAAAGCTAGAAGTTGCAAAGAGCCATATCTGGCCTGTAGCATGGGAGAATGACAGATCTGGGTTATGCAACGTTTTACCAAGAGTGATGAATGGCATTATGGGTGCTACGGTTACACAGTACACAAATCCACCCAATGGCGTCAAACATGCACAGTAAGATTGTCAAGTTATATGGAAGCTGTGCTCAAGATATTCGAAATGACCGGTCCTTTTACGGACGTACCCCATATCTGTTTTCACTTGGTGCCTCATTTCAGCAAGGAATATTAAGGAAAATACATTTCTCTGAGTATGTCTCACTCAGTTTTGTTACTCTTCCACCTTCGCATCAATATTGGGGTTGACAATGAAGGTTACAGTTACCTGTGGGCCATTTTTTTTGGTGGGATGGTATACGCCGTAATCAATATAATACGGTCAATTCTATAGATAGATTGGTTAACATAGTTGGCCAGTGATGAATAGAAATGAAAACGACTAAATTGAACAATGTATACAATGTATACATACTTATAGATATGAATAGGCATTAACTAACTAACTAACTAACTAACTAGATAGATAGATAGATAGATAGATAGATAGATAATATTTACTAACCCTTACTTAGTCCAGTACGAGATCGCGTGAGAACAGAATGCTTGTACCAATCTTCAAAGCGGATAACACTACTTTCAATAAAACAGCGTGCTAAATATTGAATTTTAAACCTGAACTTGAACATCAACCACTAGAGCTGTAGGATATAAATCCCAACCAATAAGTCATATATATGTGCACGTGTATGTGTGTGTGTGTGTGGTGTATGCATGTGTATAAGTTAATATATTCATAGCCTAATGAGGGAGAATGCTTTTATCTCGAACATCAAGTATTCATTTTTATTGTAGAGGCGAGAATAGCAGGGCTCTTTATGACTAGAGGTATGTCTTCTTATAATACCAACCAAAGAAATCGTGACCGTTACGAGGAAATTACGAGATTTTAGGCCAATAGAGAATTTCTGGCATCAGAAAAGAACAATATAACGATTAAAAACCGTCAAATAATTTAGCTATGTTCGAATCAAAAAGTGCCAGCAGAGGTCAGGTTAGTGAGACTGCGATTGTAAAACCAATTAGAATGCACGTTAACATTTACTGTGATGAATCACAACAGCGTTGCTAAATTAGCCTTTTTCGACCAAATCTGGCTGATTTTTTTTCCAATCTAGCCGATAAAAACCTACTCTAACCAATTAGGAAAATAATTTGTAAATTTATAAAATTATTCGTATCAGTCTTTTGATTTAATTTAGCAACCAATCGCTCTTTTTATCATAATTAAATCAGTTCGGCAGCACAATTTTTTTAGCGGCTTTAACAACGCTTAATACACTCGTTCAACATAAGCTATCTAAACAGACATGATTCCTCTAAGGATATCACCACCGTGTTTGCCCTGCGGTTGTGGCATACAAATCATCAAGTTTGCCACAAAAATCTGCCAACACTACCCCCACCCCCACCCCCCGTCCACTGCAAAATCCACAATCCAACTATATACACCTGGTTTCCAATTCCTGACGAAGCTTATAATGAACGAAATGTAAAAATAAAGCTTCATTTGTCTCAAAGGGTTTGCCGATTTTGTCATTTTACTCACATATATTTCGGATTAACCATTGATCTATACCCTTATATTCATCATATATATTCTCATACTATAACTGTTTTGTTTTTAAAATCCCCGAAACGGTTACATTTTGTTGATCCCGACATGAGAAAATTTACATATTGTAACGTTATAACAAAGAATATAAGATAGAGAGACGAGCTAGACAAGTTCAGGAAGTACTGGCTCTGCGACGCCCATGATAGAGAGGTGTGGCAAATTCTGGGGACGTTAAAAAAACGATGATGATGATGATGATGATGGTGGTGATGATGATGATACGTAAAACAGAGAAAATAACACTGAAGAAAAATTACATAAATTGTATAGACTGATTCAGGGAATAAGTGACCGGAGTGACACAAAAAAAAATTGATAAGTTTTAATGTTTAGCGCTGAAAAGCCTTCTAGACTATATATATTTGTTTATATATCATGCGTATGCTAACCGTCAATTGTAGTGCTGCACACGATATTTGGCTATAAAATAATGAGACTACGTTTATGTGAGTCGAACCACGGCGCGAACTTGATGGTATCTTCGTGTACTTACTGAAGTTTAAGGAGAAGAATGCATGTCATGCGCATGTGTGTTCGAGTGTTGCAAAAGAATTTGTGGAGGTCAAAATGATGTCGAAGATTATGGACGTTTAGGACGCTATTGCGCGTCAAGAAATATGTGAAATCTCATTTTGGGGAAGAGCTTTGTTCTGGAAGCAGAGGTCGTAGTCGTTATGAACAAGAGTGAAAGGAGACGCAAGTCATTCGTGATCGACACAGTGAACTGGAGTTACGTTTCAAGTAACCGGAAATTCTTTGTTGCTTTGTGAGACCAGAGAACAACAAAGACGCAAATACAGTGTCGCCTGCAAATGTGTACACCCTTTCCACTTTTTGATAGAAAGTTAATTTTCGTGTAAACGAAACATCGCAGGATTTTATCATTTAGTGGAACATTACGCAATTAAAACAGATGATTTCAAACATTATGACCAAACTCTATTGAAACTCTGCTCCTAAAATATTTTTCGTAAGGGTTCTGACTCATTTTTGGACGGCAAAATATCCATGCTTTTACTCACTGAAGGCCCATCTAGTATGTGTAATTGCTTTCATTAGTCAACTTTAAAATTCCCACGTGGCTCTACTACGGCGCCAGGAATCATTATGTTTCTCAAGCTACAGATATCGTCAACAAAACATTTGGGGTGAACATTAGTACAGTTCGAACTGTTCGTCATTGGTTCAGTATGAAATACAGGTACCAATAATGAAACCTCTTCTTAATGATGGAGAATTATGGACTGTAACGACCCACTTCTTCAAGTGCCTATCACATCCGGTTACCTTTTGGGGATATCTAAGAGAATTTTTTATTTGATCCATTGGGGTATGCTATTCTCGTTCTTATGCCTGTCACGTCCAGTGTCCTTCCCGGGGAATTTTGGAATTTTCCAGCTTCAGTTTTCCTTATGATGCCAGTCTGACTCTCCACTGAGCCAGGGAGCACTATCTGATATCAGGGATTGATCTTGCATCCTCCAGGAAACAAGATTAGCTTTACCAATCCTTTTATTCGCTGGACTATGTCCCGTATGACTCTAAAGTGGTTAGAAGGGGAGCAGCACACCAGTCTCTATGGGAAGAATTAAAAATAATAGTCATAGAATAAAATTGGATAATAAGACGTTTGAAAGAAGCAATACACATGCTATACTCAAATCACCCAATGGAGCATAGATATCAACTCCATGTGGAGACTACTAATTAGAAAAGAACAGATTTAGATTTAAGATAAATCCCAAAATCTCTACCAGAGTTTTCTGCAAGATATATGGTTAATCTGGTTGCCTGGGAGTCATAAGTTCAATCTTTCTGTCAGGTAGTGCAGAAATAGACACTAACTCAAGAGAGGAGCCGAATGGCATCATGAGGAAGAACTGATGGTTACGAGTTCTGATATTCCTCAGGAAGGATATCGGACTAACCAGCTCTGAAAACGAGGTCACCATGAGTCGTGAGTTGAATACATGCAGCCAAACCAAGTATTGTATGCCAATTCAATAGCAAAACAAAAAGTATTGAGAAAAATGTGTTTAAATGATTTTAGGTGGGGGTCTATCCACAATGTAACTATAATACCAAAGTGGAACCTACTTTCCACCCACATACATATCTTCTTATTTTATTTGTTTGCGTATGATTCTTCAATGGTTGTAAAGTGAAGGGAACGCAATACTTTCAGGGATCAAAAAGCATTCTTGAACCTTTTAGAGGGGGCTCTATTAATAATGTAACTATAATGCAAAACTGGACACTTGGTGTCCGTTCAATATACATATATATATATATATATATATATATAGATATATAGATATATATATACACACACACACACACACACACACACACACATATATATATATATATATATATATATATATATATATATATATATATATATATATATATATATAAATGTATACACACACACTAGCCGAATAACCCGTTCGTGGGACGGGTATTCGGCTAGTGATAATATGTGATTGAAATGCTGATTTTCAAGGAAGGTAATATATCCTCTCTTGGAAGATTGGTACAACACAATCTACTTAAGCTTGCTTCCTTCCATTCTGGATAATTCTTTTTAGTCCTTTTTTACTTTTAGATTTTTCCTAATCTTTAATAAATAAACTCAGGGGTAATTCTTCCTGCTTCTTCTAATCACATATATAATAAGAGTTGTGTTTGTCACACATAGTATCAATAGCAGCCAACAGTATCTCCCTCTTCCTACCTTCTTTATAAACAATCTAACTTTCTTTTATCTCCTCTCCCTTTCTAACCTCTTAATAAACTACCTAACTCTCCCACTGAGTTTGTCACATTCATAGTATTACTAGCAACTATCAGCCGAGGTTGCTGTTACCAGCCATCATCAACAGCCCTATCAGTGAAGCAACTAGTCATGGACTAGTTTTAAAATACTTCTTCCCAGTCTCTTTTTGTTCTGGTGCAACACAATCTTCTTAGACCTAATTCCTCCCATTTGGGACAGTTCTTGATAGTTTATTTGTTCTTATTTTAATTACTTTTTTAGAACCAGTCAGATCAAAACAAGGTTGGCAAAATTTCGTTATTAGTGAAGAAGAAAGATCCTCTAAATCATCATCATCAGTCTGTTAACGTCCATCGTTGGACATATCCCTCCCCCAAGATTCGCCAGATATCTCTATCGTGGGCATCGCGGAGCCAATACTTCCTGAATTTATCTTGCACGTCACACCATCTCACTATCTATCGTCCATAGCCTTGCACCTGATCTCCGGGGATTCACGTTGTGAGACGTGATGTCCAACGGTTGTCTGCCATTCTTGCAACATGTCCAGCCTATTACCACTTGATTTTTCTGACAGTCTCTATGATGACTCAGACTCCTGTCTTTTCTCTGATATACTGTGCTGTCTTATGGTCTCTCCATGTCAGGTTGAGAATGATTCTCTCATGTGCTCGTTGCATGGTTCTAAGTTTGAAAGTCAATCTTTTGGTTAGGTTCCATGTTTCAGCTCCGTATGTGACCATTGGTAGAATACATTCGTTGTAATGAAGTAAACAAGGAAGCTGACCTCCACATGAACTTCAACAAAACATATGTTATGTTCAACAAATATGTTGCGGACAAAGACGCAACGATCAAAATCGAGAACGCAGAGCTGGAGAAAGTAGACCACTACATACTCCCAATAGTCGTGGATAAATCATCAAGTGAATGTCATACCTGTGTTTCTGCGAAGGCAAACTCGTTCTATATCAACCAGCAGGTGTGCTTGGACTGATGTGGGCTGAAACCCTATTAGACTCTTCCTCTTCCTCTTCCTCTTCTTCTTCTTCTTCTTCTTCTTCTTCTTCTTCTTCTAAATAGAACCACTCAGGTTAACTCCACTTGAAACCTTTTTGCCTGCACAATGGTTCCAACAAGTTGATGATGTCGAAAGATCGGTTGAAGAATTCATCAAATCAAAAATCGTTGTTTTATGACGAAGTACGCTATTTAGCTGAAAGGTGTTGTAAATATCATAGAAAACCAAATAAGAAAATATTCTGATGACTGTATGAGGATGCTATTGATTTATTTGAATGAAAGACTTTCATTATATATTTTTACGAGTTTATCTGTATTATTGTTACTATTATTGTTATTGCACTACTCAGATCGTTTAGAATTCTACGACAGTGCAAATTATAAATAGAGAAATGGCCTCCAATGATATTTGAACTTGCAACCCGTATCATTTTGAGCCCGTCTAATATGAACAACGCTTTACTGATTTGGCAACGGAGACGTACCACTTAAATTTATCTAGATACCCACATCCTTCCTCATCCAATCTCTCACGCCATATTATTTGGTTGTATTTTATAATGATAAGAAACGGTAAGTATTTAACCAAAATATGACCTTTTCTCGAAGGTCTTATAATGATAAGAGGCCATCTCTATAAAAATCCCTTAGCTTCAGTGGTCACAAATAATTCGTAGAAGAAATATCAGATGAATATGGAGGATGTTGCAAGACTTCATATTCCAATTCTCTAAGCTCAAGTACAGTCAACTGAGAGGTTTCGGGTCTGGAACTGTCATGGGACATAAGATTTAGTTCACGTGTGTCTAATTTTTTTCGACTCTTCAACCTTTTCTTTCGCCTTGAGATGGCATGATATGTTTGCTGTTGGAGTCCTGAGAACTTGCTTGAACTGTTGTTCGTTGGTTATCGCTAATTCTTCATCTTAGAGGATAGGTTTGGGCCTCTTTCAAGCTTTATTATTGACATCCATATTTCCAGAACTAAACCTATTGAACCAAGGCAGTTTGTATTGTGGTAGTGTTCACTCCAAATGCTTTGTCGTCGTGATTAGCGGCTAATAATTTGAAATCGTAGTTGAAAATCAATACAATATTTCAGTTAGACACCTTCGACCTTAGCGGCACTAATCCTCCAATAATGAATGATATTTCTATTTACATAGACCCCGACAGAAAAAAAACAATCACATTTAAAAATTTGTAATTTGTAGATCCCATTAATCCTAAAAAGAAGGGTGTATAACCAATGCACCCTCCCAATAGTCATTTATGGAGCTGAAACATGGAACCTAACCAAGAGACAGGTCTGCAAATTGGGAACTATGCAACGTGCACATAAAATATGCTAGGCATCACATGGAAAGACCACAAGACAGCACAGTACATCCGGTTGAAAAGACAGGAGTAAGGGACATCATAGAATCCATTGAAAAGCTCAACTGGCAGTGGACTGACCATGTTGCACGAATGGCAGGCAACCGATGGACATCATGACTCGCGACATAGATCGCTCGAGATCACATGCGCAACCAAGGCCGGCAGAATATGAGATGAAGAGACGAGCTAGACAAATTCAGAAAGTACAGGCTCGGCGACGCCCATGATAGAGAATTGTGGCGAATCCTGGGGATGGTCTATGTCCAACGACGGACGTTGAAAGACTACTGATGATGATGATGATGATGATGATGATGATGATGATGATGATGATGATGATGATGGATTTCAGCATTGTTCTCTATGGTGTAGAAAAAATATTTCTCATGTAGTGACATGATAGTAGCAGTGCACAGAATTGTCTCGAGTCGTCTATAATTTTCCAAATTTTATTTAAATAATTCAACTCTGTGCTCCTGATATTGCTATCAAAACGTTTTGGCCAATCTATTCTTCAGCTTTCATTCAGATTCCTTAGATGAAAGATGAAGGAGTGAAATTCTAATGGTGGAAATGCCTCATCACGTAAAAAATTCAGATTATAAAAGATTTCATCGAAAATGAAAAAAAACTTTAGCATCAATTAGAAACCGTCAACCAAAACTGTCAGTATAGGTTTCTTCAGTTTTTGAGCTGTCTAGCAGGCTGACTGGCTATGTAAGTAAGTATCGGGCGTACAGACTACATTGATTGAACGAGAGGCCTGAAACTTTCAACATTTACTCATTATGTCAAGAAAAAGTTTTGTGCCCGGCAAAAAATTGAAAAATTCAAATCACTGCACAAAAAGGTTCGGAAGGTAACATTCATTGGTCACCCCTTTTCTCCATTTGTTTTTGTCAATTGAATGACAAACCAGATCTGTTTAATATTCTTTTTGAGAACACAGCGAATAAGCTTGAATAATTTCTGTCTGAACTTCTCAGACTTGGAATTATCTAAATAATTGTATGTTTGAACTTTCTTTCCGGACAATCCAATTTCTTCTTCTCATCTCTGATGTTGACACAACGTTTTGGCCGAATCATTCTACAACCTTCTTCGGGTGTAATATGTAATATCCATTAGGAAAGAGAGTCTCATTTATGGGTCCTCTTCTCCGGTGGAGTATCATATAAAAGAGACGTGCGGGTATCACATAATACACCTAAAAAATGCCTTACAATGATTCGTCTGAAACGCTATGTCGATATCAAAGATGAGAAGGGATTCGATTTTTCGATTTTTTCCAGTGATTATGATTATTCTCAAAGTTATAGACTATAAATCAATGTATGATTAGTTCGAAATAAGATGGAGAAATACCAACGTTGAAAAATTAATTTAGTAATGGAAGCTTATAGATTCAGTGCCACATTTCGTGTTTTAGAATCATAATAAGTAGAAATATCAACCATTGTATGGTTGGTAGGAATAATATATTGGCACTCAAGGTTCATTTTCGGAAATCACTTGGAAAGCTCTAATGCAACGTGATCT
This sequence comes from Thysanoteuthis rhombus, assembly GCA_963457665.1. NCBI lineage: Eukaryota > Metazoa > Mollusca > Cephalopoda > Oegopsida > Thysanoteuthidae > Thysanoteuthis > Thysanoteuthis major. The sequence goes on from OY735218.1 coordinate 34,665,629, forward strand.
TTTGAAGAATTAAAACGAAGACATGAATAAGGAAGGTATTTCAAAGAAGATGTATAGGGTCGCGGACCGAATCAGAGGGCGTGGGCGGCCTAACAGTAAACAGCACAGAGAGGACAGTTTGTGTCCACTTGGCTATAATTACTTCTCCGCACGGCTATGATTAATTGAGGGTACTTGGAGCCCTTTAGCCCTGTAAGACAGTCTATTTTGGACGTTGGGCTAGCACACCAGCCCTGCGAAAACTGTGTCTCCTACGAGGTAGGTCCCATCATGCTTAGCATCACAAGACGAAATTGGGCGAGGGAAATCATATTTCGCCAATCTCTCAAGTGTAGGAAGAGCCTGTATGTCCGTCTTGAAAAAATTGTAACCTTTATCTAGACACAAACACCAACCTCCGGAACCGATTGTCTGTTGTGGATTAACATAAAAGTCTTCAAATACTATGCCCCGTATTCCTATTTTTTCTTTTCTTTTTTCCAAATTTTGACATCATTAACCTCTTCTACGGACAAAGTTGCAAAAATCCAACTGAAAAGATATACAAAATAGTCCGTTGGGGAAAAGGTGTTTTGATTCTGCAAGATCGAATTGCTTTTAAAATACGACTCCAAACTAAGACTCTGAATTGAGTTTCTAATCGATTACAATGCAACTGAATCTTTTTTTTTACTTTTTAGACTTCCGTACTTTGAAATTATAGACTTTGGCAAACTTGACTTTCATGGAATAAAGAAAAAATACGCCCATCAGAGAGGAATTATTCTTTTCTTTAAGGTTTCTGAATTTTCTCAACTTGCTTAACAATTCCTTATTTCATTTATTCAGATTTACTTAAAATCTTGCCAGATGGCAGACTTGAAAAGACAAAACCTTATTTTTTGAATTTGATCTTGTGCCTATGCCAAAATGCGGGGTACTTGTGCTTCAGATTAAATTTATACGACTTGCAATTGTCATATTAACGATATGTTACCAGAAAGAAATATAACTTATGAGAGAAACCATCCTTCATAGGTTGAATGACAAAAGCATATAATTCGTGTTGAATGTTCATCGCGGTCACCGTAGACCGGTGGTAGAGTGCTCTCCGTGATAGTGACAGGTTGTGGTTCAATCCGTCACCAAATCATATAAAAGATTTTTAAAAATGGTGCTCAATTCATCCCCGCTAAGCACTCAACACAAGGATTAAGATTGAGATTATGCATCGATTCTCGTGAGATTACCGAAGTTGAGCAATGTGGAGACTAGTTAGTGCCGAGATAGCTAACCATTGGGGAAAATCAGATGCCACAAGCAGTCACCGAAGTTAAACATTGTTGAGTCCGGTCAGTGCCTAGAAGGCTAAACGTCAGGTAATACCAGGTGCCGTAAGGTCTGACAGGCCCGGCAAGCCGAAGGTGGGTCTTACTAACTATATAACCGTGTGTACCTAACCCTGCGACACCTTCAATGAGGATATCAGCTGAGTACGATGATACATGCATACTTACATCCATTTATCACATTCATGTTTCCAAAGGTGATTGTCTTGTACCGAGTTATCCAATAGATTCCATGTGTTGTTCTGATATTAAGTTGAGTACGAAAGTTTCCAGCGCCATATTTTGTGCATAATTGAGTAAATCTAAGGAGTGTCTCTGAAGTTGACTCTTGTGCACATAGTGAACTGTGGTACGTAATTTGACCCTTAAGAAAGGTTCAGGAGCTAGGAAAATTGATTCCACATGAGCTAACGAAAAGGAACATGGTTTGGTGTTTGAGTACTTATGTTTTTGTTGGGTATCACCGGCTACCCTCAGTTTGGATCTGCCCAAGAAATCGCGTAACTACGTGGGATATAAATAACCTACGTAAAACAGTGAGGGGGAGATTTATTCCAAATCGTTGTAAGCGGAAAGTATTCCCTTGCGGTGTGAAACCTGTTAACTCAATCTGTGTGTCAACTGGTGAAAACTTACTGTGTACCGAACTCTGGAAAACACGACTTTGTGTCAGACTCTTGTGAAAACATGACTTTGCGTCGAACCTGTTAAAACTCTATCTTACATCGGACTTGTTAAAACCCAACCAATATTAAAGCCAAAATACTGCTGCGGTCGTATTCAACACTTTCTTTTCATTTTCTGTCGAAGAAGGTCACTGGCGATGAAAAATGGGTTTAAAACGAAGAAAAACGTAGTTAGATCCAGAATAGTTTTCAACATCTCAACTTAAACAAAATCTACCGGTAGAAATAATTCTTTTGTCTCGGGTAAGTTTCAAAAAGACTTCTTTACGAATAGCACAAACCTGAACAAGACGTTATTGCGCAAGCAGAGACGTGGTTAGAGATTTGGGGCCCGGGGGATTGGCTCTTTGAGCACCTCCCGCATTCAGCAAGATTTGATGGGAAAAATGCAATAAATAGAATGCTCTATCACTTAATTGATGAAAAAGAATTTCTTAATTATTATCCATATAATCCATGTATAATCCATGTATATGAAAATATCTATTTGTTATGGTATAATGTCGGTAGAAATGCAGGAAGTGAACTACAACTCATAAAGCTTCTGGGGACCTCGGGGGCGCTTTTAAATAGCGACCCCACACTCATACATACACGTACATACACCCTCAGCTACGTCTCTGTGAGCAATTGGCTAATTTGAATGACGAATTGAAAGAGAAAATACTTTTTTTTCTGAGTAAAGGAGTCGATCGATAATTTTCCTGCATAACAACACCCGTTCTCAAGTTGCAAACACAAAGCAGCAAACGACCCTGGAGCTGGAATTGGAAGTTTTTTTTCCACTCGCAGCGTATTCTCAAGATCTGTTATCTTCAGTCTATCACTTATTTCCTGTCAAGAATATATCGAATCAAAACCGGAATCTTTCTTTTATGGTCGAATACTCAATATAGCCGTTTTTGTAACGTATAGTTAAATGAAGTATAATATAAACAAAACGATTGTAAATTATATCAAAATATTATCAATATTAAGCAATAACCCCTCTCCAGCAATCCCCTTATGATGATATGAATATAAATTCTTTAGATATAATCATTACGAATCCAGTAAAAGCAATAATTATGCCTTCCTTATTATTAAACCATTAACAATTATAAGGTTCAAATGCTTGAAGAGACTGTAACAGAAACACCAAGTGAATATGATAGACGCTTCAAGATTTCTCATTACAGTTCTTCAAGCTTACACTTAGTTTTCCGATCAGTTACTGTCATGGAGCGTTCCACTCACTTCATGTGTGACCCATTTTTCTAATTTCCAATTCTATTGCCTCGAAATGACGCAATATGGTCGAATGTCGAATTCTTAAAGTCTACAGAAAGTGGTCGGACCTGTCGTCTGCACGTCGTTGGTATCTGCTGTCGATATCTTTTCATCATACAGAGAAGCTTTGGACTTCCCTCGTAATTTATCAATATCGGTATCCATATCTCTAGGCCTAACCCGATTGAACTAATGCTGGATAATTCGTATCGTCATAGCGTTGAATGCTTTGTTGATGCTATCAGCAACTGGAGTATTATTATGTCTCTTTCTGAAATCGTCCCTTGGAATCAGTCCAACTTCTACACTGAGTTTGCCAGAAATGCAATTACAATAATATATCTTACACTTTTAGCACTACTATCTGTGTGGTAAAAAAAATTTCATGTATCACAACCTAATATATTCACTAAGTTGATATGGCGCATGACCAACTGGTTGAACGTTGTTCGGAAGTTTGTGCTTATTAAATCTACCAAGTGAGGAAGACCCGTCTGTCATGTATATCAGCCCCCAAAATCCGGTCTTTTATCTGGGATCGAAAATTCACCACTGACACCGGTGAGAAATACGCAACTTCCTCAACTACGAAGCAAGCACGATGAATACTTATTAAGTTCAAGTTCGTATCGCGCAAGACATAGAGGAAAGATCAATAAGAGGAAAAACTTCTAATTTCAAATTATTCCCATTGTTGGAAGAAGTATTATAACATTGTCCGCTCAGATGGCTAAGCACGTCTGCCTCGCGTGCAGAAGGGTCTGGGTTCGAATCCCATTCCCCTGAAGAGCTGTTTCAAAAATCGAGATATTCTTTTCATTTTTTCACTCTCTCTCTTTCTCTCTCTCTCTGTCTCTCTCTCTCTCTGTGTCTCTCTCTCTCTCTCTCTCTCTCTCTCTCTCTCTCTCTCTTTATATATATATATATATATATATATATATCTTCCATAGGAATAGAGCACTCTGGTGGATGGAGGATTTATGTGTAAATGAATATATCACTTAAATTCAGCCTTACTAACTGTCTAGTTCCGTAGCTCAGAGGTAGGATATCGGTCTCCGAATCTGGATGGGTTAATGGAAAGTATATATATATATATATATATATATATATATATATATATATATATATATATATATATATATATATATATATATATATATATAATACCAATCAACCAATAATATAATATCTGATGTGTGATGGGTTCATCATGAGATACTCGATACATTCAACGCTATGCATCAAGTTTATATAGGGTAGAGCTTGAAATGTAAACGAGTGAGGATTTACTACACAAACACGGTCACGTTTCTGCACTGTTTGGGCTTCCTCGGGAGAATTAGGATCAGGAGCCCAAACAAGGCAGTAACATAAACGTGTTTTCGTAGCGAATCCTTATTCCATTATATATATTCATATTCATAGTAACATTATTAATTATATCAAGAGAATACTCTGTCTCAAATTTAAACATCAACAAACGTCGAATATCGGTTATAATGAGTCTAGTTTATTGGTGTTAATCAGCTTCTGGCTAAAAGGTGGCCGGTGTATACTGAACTCTGTCAGACTAAAGGCTTACGCTTTATTTCCGATTGCTCTGATTAAACATTGCCGTGGAACTACGTCAAAGTTGTGATTTTAAAAAAGCAACTAAGAATTAAGATGAAGGTAAAAAAAAATAGTCAAAAATAATAATAAGGAAAGACTTTGTTGTGCCAAATGAGGAGGACCTGTCCATCTGCATTTGGACACTGACATTTGAAATTCTGTTTTTTACCAGGGTTCGTACACCGACCACTGGCTCGGGTAGAAAATACGCAACTATCTCAGCTTCGAGAAAAGTCCAAGATAACTTAAGATAACAAGAGCAGCACCTTTAAATGAGATCTGCCTGGAAAGTATCCTGGCATTTAATATTAACGTGGAAAAATAGCTTATCAGGACAGTGTCCTTTCCAAAGTACTCCCCTTGGGACCTTACACAATCATCACAACGTTCCTCTAACTTTTCATAACTACGTGCAACGTCCTCGTTCATGATCACCATCAGCTGCCTCATGGCATTTCCTCTATTCTCATCCACGGTCTGAAATATCTTTGTGGAAAGCCAGAAATCGCTGGCAGCTAAGACTGAAATACCATGGTAATGCAATGTTTACCTATAAATCTTGCATGAGACATGAAAAATGATTTGATCGGTCATTGTGAATTGTACGGTGACATAGTGCACAAACTCACTCAATGGAGTCCCATTACCGATTGAGTATCTCCACGCATGTGGAGTAAACTTCCCTCTGATTGATTGACAATTAACATCAAGGCTGAGCAATCGATTCCCGATGTATTTGAAATAGCTGGATACATTTCGGACTTATCTAGTATTGATATTGTACAACATACGTGAAGTTATTGACGACTACTTATATGGCAAATATTTATGTTGCATTATTAAAATGTGTAAAATCGAACCTTCAAATATGATTTGTAAACGTCTTGCAGGAGACACAAATGAAAACAAACATAGCTGTTGTGACACCGAACTCCACCCTACTTGAAAATGTACCGACTGAAAATGATTACTGTAACTTTTGTATGTATAAATGATAAATAGATTCGTAAATTTATTTTAAAAAATGTCAGTTTGGTTGTGATATGCTAGTTTTATTTATCAGCATGGTTTGAAGTGACGTGATAGACAAATAGTGAAGAGTTTTTCTTGTTACATGGGGAGAACAAAGTTAACTCTAACGTTGACTGGAGTTTGACAATAATTATGAAACTTTATACAACATTTTTGCTTGAAATAGGTTGCCTTCTGGCTTTGATAATTTTTACCGGTCCCAGTGGTTGCCAAATGCCACACTGAGCCAACCTTAATAAATATCTATAGGGCTCGCTTCCTGGCTGAGATAATTGCATTGGTCGGTGTTTGAAATCCGGATAAAAATCGGGATTTCGATAACATACTTCTCCAGGCAAGTTAACGAACTATCCTCGCTTGGAGGTTTGGCACAATACAGTCTTCCTAAATCCAGTTTTCCCTTGTATGATCCTGTTCAGTGTGTGCTAATTTTGTCCCTCGGATCTATAATTCAACCTAATTAGATCAGCGAATGTTAGCAAAAGAGAAGGTATGTTATAAACGAACAAAGCCTCCCAGAAGTTTACTGCGTGTTATTTATATCTGAAGAAGGCCAAACACTGCACCGGTCGAAATACTGTCACCGAAACAACAAAAAATGATATTGCTCATGGAATAATTACAATATTACATCTCAAATTTCTAGACAAATATTTGCAGATTGAAATTATGTGATTGTAACAACAAAGAGGATATTGGTCAAAAATATTCAATGAATAATAGCCATAATTAATCTTGGAACTTCAAATAATAGTAAGGGAAGCCGAAGAACGTACCGACCGAACGTCGTAATCATGACAATACTGTGAAAGGTTTGATAGCTCACCAGCTGAAACATCCAGATAAAAACAACAAAGATAGATTGTCTAAATCATTCATCTCTAAATTAGGCCTACTTCATAAATGAGATAGTTACGTTTTCCGTACTATTTCCAAAAGCTGCTGTTCGATCCCAGGTAGAATTTCGAATGCTGATTTTCTACGTAGGGAATAATTCCCCATTGAAAAAAAAAAACTCTTTTCTTCCCACCTGGATTTTGCTGAGCTAAGCTTGAGCTCAGGGTTTCAGATACCAGAATGGACAACACGCCAGTCGGAACGATCCGGTCAAAACTACTTAGACGGGAATACAAGTCCATTTAATTCACAATGATTTTTTTAGTTCGCCGGTGCCGAAGACGCTCTGGTCCCAAAGACGTATCCCAATTTTAACTAACAAAATTTTGAAAAAAAATGAAAGAAATTAACCTTCGGCCTTTAGGACTTATTTCGAAAAAAATAGCATCTTCGACGCCGAGAAATACGGCATGTCTTTTCTAGACTTCCATACATTATCATGACAATCGTTCCGAGCAGCCTGACTGATACCGCCAGACTGTTTGTATTTACCACCCGTATCCATCCCGAATAATTTTAATGTCCCGATTTTTAAAATATTTTTTGGCTTTCGGGTTGTTCTTTCAAAGAGACAGGCTTGAGGTAATGGTGTCCAATTGTGCGGAAGCCACTTAAGCCGGCAATGGCGGACATTTTCTGATTCACTCACGACATTGTCGATTCTCCACATCACCAAATATCCAGGAAAAAAAAAACGAGAAAAAAAACAAGCAACAAAAAAACCACAATTCAATACTTGAGGGCTGGTGGTTTTGAAAAGCAAAAAAATAAAATGAAATTATATGCACGACCGGCGTCTATTTTGCCAGCTGCCCTTTATGTTTCTGTTGACGAGTGACACCTTGAAGGTCCTCTTATTTTGCAAAGTCTGGGTTGGTCCTGGTCAGAGACATCTGAAAGAGGCGAGACAACAACGAGAAAGAAATCAAACCACATTATTCTGATCTGTATTGACTCATTGAGACTAATAGTCTTAGTGACAAGTCTCATTGTTAAGGAAAGATTTTCAGCGGTAGATTTTGTTTGTCCCGAACTGTGAAGAAAGGTTCAATTTTACAAATGGCTCTTAACTTGCACGTAAAATTTTCCATTTCAATTCTTAATTTTATTTAGAAAAAAAAAAGTTTAATGTTGTTTCGGTTGCCCGGAAACAAGATAAGGGGACTTCTTCGTAAGTCTCCACTAAATGCTAATGTCCATAAATTTAAAGTACGGAAGCCTAAAAGGAAAAAAGACTAAATTGAATTTTCTTTTTCTCGCCGAAAAAGGTGCAAAGTGCTGGGCCTTTTTCGTTAGACCCCAATACAACAACGAAAATTTAATTCTAACCCCTTACCCTAATCCTGGAGAACGGGAATTAACGAACTATACTTAACATATCAATTCATACAAGTTATGAAAATTTTATTCTGGCAGGGTTTAACGAAAAAGGCGCAAAGTTTTATGCACTGTGTTGTTTTTTTTCCATAACAAACTTTTTACAGCGTTAGCTTCTTCGAATAAAGCTAGAAAAATCTGACAAAATTTAAAAATTTAATTCTCACCAATTCCAAGAAGGAAAACTTACCAATCCCGAAACGCAACTCTCGTCAGCGTAAAGAGACAATTCTCACTAATTCCGAAATGGAATCATTACAAATTCTAAAGTGAAATTCTTACCATTACCAAACCTGAATTCTTACCATTTCTAATATGCAACAATCACCAGTTCAAAGATGCAATTCTTACCTATACAAAAATATTTACTAATTCCAAAATGAAATTCTTATCGATTCCAGTTAGCAACTCCAAGATTCAATTCTTATAAATTCCAAAATGAAATTCATACCAATTCCAAGATGCAATTCTCACCGATTCCAAATAGATTTTTACTATTCTCCGAATAAAGTCTCTAAAAATGGAATGACATATAAACTTTGCTCATGACAAATAACATTCAAACGATTTTGATTTACATCAAATATATAAATTTATTTTATTTACAATCTGTGCTAAAGATACGCAAACTTTACAAATGGCTGCAATAATGTTTTTATATTTCCAAAGAATTTTGATCTGATTGATAATTATACGGATAAACTTTTACGAGTTCAGGCTGAATACCAGATATATTTGTCCCTTGTTTTCTGGAGTTCTCAGTTTCAAGTATTTTCAGTCTTCCATATATTAGAAACTGTCAACCAAAACTGTCACCAAATATGTCAACACAGGTTTTATTAGACTTTAGGTTCGTCTGGATGGTTATGAGCGTATGCATTACTCGTACAGGCCATGCCATGGAGCTAGAGGGCTGTAAATTTAAACGTTTACTCCTTGCTGTGTCTCGAAAAGAACTTTTTTGTTGTTTTTTGAAGAGCCCCCCCCCCACACACACACGCGCGTGCACACGCATACACACCATAAGTTTTAGAGATAAGTTCATGCTTATGGTTCTTTTTTTTTGGAATGGTGAATATTTTTAGGTCTGAAGGTAAGATTTGCACTCCATCCTTCCTGCGGATTACGCCAACAAAGTGCAATATTCTATTTTCAGGAAACTCACCCTAAAAAAAACTGACGTCCTATAAACTGATAGTCAATCAGTGTAAAGTGCCGATCGTCAAAAGTAAAATGCTTACAATTTATTATTAGGACACTCTGATTTGAGAGAGAGCAACTTCAGCTAGAATCTTCTAGACTAGCAGGGGCACCGGCGTTGCCCAGAGAAAATATTTTCAAATATTTAAAAGAAATAACAGAAAAACAAATTATATTTTACAGAGATTTCATAAAAGGGGAAAAACCTTCAATTTTGACGCCCTAAAAGGATGAAGGTTTCGCTCGATTTTGACCCCTAAAAGGGAAAAATTCCTCTTCCCCCAATATTGACCCCGAAAAGGGAAAAATCCCCTTCACGATCTTGACCCCTATGAGGGGAGAAAAGTTACCTCGATTTTGATCCTTCAAAGGGAAAAGGTTCCCGCCCTACCCCACTATTTTGACACATGAAAGACAAAAAGAGTCTCCTTCCCCCGATTTTAACACCTAAAAGAAAAAAACAAAGTCCCTCCCTCAGATTTTGACACCTAAAAGGAAAAAAGCGCCCCTCTCATTTTGACCTTTAAAAAGGGGAAAATAATATCCCCTCAATTCTGAGCCCTAAAAAAAATGGTTTTCCTTGCTTTTTCTCTGTCGCACATATAAACATTTTCTCTATATCTTGTACAAAAAAAACAATCTTTCTCTCTCGTACATAAACTCCCCCCTCTCTCTCTCTCTCTCTCTCTCTCTGGTATGCATTTAACCCCTTTCTCCCTCTCTCTTTCATAAAACTTTTTAAAGCTGACTTTTGACTCTTAGCGATATATATATATATATATATATATATATATATATATATATATATATATATATATATATATATACATTCACACTCTCTCTGATTCAACTTTTTTTCCTAAAACACAAATATTTTGAAACACCTAAGAACGATTTTTTCGTCATAACTCCGTCATAGCCACTGCTTATAGAATATGTGTTCACTTTAGAATGATATTTGCATCGTAAATTGAACTACTAAAAAATCGAGAGTTGGAATTTTCCAGTAGGCTTATAACTGATTCCAAAGTTGAGTTAGTATCCATACAACAAATTCCGAACCCTTGGACTTTCGGTTTGGTTGTGATGCTAGGACAGAACGACACACAAATTAGTGACTTTCATATAGTATTAAAGATTTCCATTCTATTTATTCAAGTTTATTCAGAAAGAATATTATTTCAACACATTATTTTGTAATTGAATATTTTTGTGTGGAGTTGAGTTACATGTCATCGTCCGCAGATTCAAACCACACAAAACTATTACCCACATAATGTTGACTCACATATTGAATTAAGATGTCGACTTTTGCACCAGTATACATTGGAGTTTCTCCTGGGGAAGTGGATGGCGAAGACCCAAACAGTGAAACTAAAACTAAACTAGATCGTCGCAACCGCTTATTTAAAAAAAAAAATGTGGGAGCTTTGTATTGGGAAAAATGAAGTCACCCTTTTATACTCAGTAAAACGATTAGTATTGACACTTCAACGTTTAGTTGAACCGCAAAAATATATTCTCATAGGGGCACCGATTATTCTTTATCCCACATCATCGATACAGATATCCATTATAATAAATTTCATTCTTCAAATATCGTTGATTGAGTTGTTTGACTATTGAAATATGCTTGTGACAGCGATAAATTTAGATTTCTGAATAAGAGGCTCAATGAAAAGGCCAAACACAGAATGCAATGCAGGTACAATTGCTGTTGTCAGACCTTCTTTTATTCCGACCAAAATTTGATAAAAAAAGTTCTATTCAAATATACAGTTTGCTTGCGTTTCTATCAATTCATTGTACGTGTACAAGTCCTGTAGCCTTACGTTTTTTTAATCCGACCAACATATAATCAACGCGTTTTATTCGCGTTCATTATTTGTGTTTGCGTAAATTAATTTTCCAGATACAAACCTGTGATCCGACTTTCTTATGATAATTCCACTTATTCTAAATGCCATCAATATTTAATCAAAACGTGTTATTTCTATCTATTATTTTTATTTTATGAATCCATTCGATAGGTAAAAGTCCTGTTGTCCGACTTTCTTTTAATACTACCAAAATTTCTATTTGTTCATGTTCTATCCAGTAGCATGTGGTGGTTTGTATCTTTGGTGTGCTTTGGGCTACAAATGCACAAAAGTGCAAAAATATATAATTATCCATAAAAAAAGCAGTGGAAAGCAAAAGCTTTTTTGGTACTTCTGTAGGAGAAGTGATCCCGATTGTAAATTGTAAAGTTTCACACCCACACTCATTCGATATTACGAACAACGAACAAATAACAAGAAATAAGACAATTCATGTAAGGAAACAAAATTTGGATTGGACACTATTATCCACTGATAATTCAGATTTTGTTTTCCAGAAATTCTGTAATTTATCCAATTAGGACCACCTCCTCTACATTGTGCCAAAAGGCTTCAAATATCCATTGATTTTTACAGACATTAAAATGTTTTTACGTTATTGTGCATCCATATCACACTGTTCACACATGATATAAGTCTCCATGGTTTTATCAATCCACTCTACGGATACGAGTCCTGTATTCTAACCTTATTTGCATCATCATTAGCCTTTTAGCGTCGGTCTTTGAACATAGACCTTCCCCAAGATTCGCTAGACTTCTCTATCGTGGTGTCTCAGAAATAATAGTTTCTGAACTCATTTAGTTCGTTATGCCATCTTATATATTGTCGACTAGGCTTCTGCGTGTGATCTCTGGGGATCCAATACGTGAGTCAGGATGTCCAGCGGTTGCATCTGTCATTCTCGTAACATGGCCAGCTCATTGCCATTTGCATTTTTCTAGTAGATTCTATGATGTCTCGGGCTCCTGTTTTCTACCTGATATACTTTGTTGTCTTGTGATTTCTCCATGAGGTGTCGAACATGATTTTCTCTTGTGTGCGTTACATGGTTCTCAGTTTGAGGGTCAATCTTTTGATTAGCTCCCACGATTCAGGTTCATAGGAGACTGTCGGGAGGATACATTGGTTGTAGATCTTTCTTGTTAGGACTAATGGGATTTTGGGGTCTTGAAGGTTGGGCTTGCTCTCCTAAAATCTTGCCAACCTAGAGTGATTCTTTGTTCGAGGATTACATAGAGATTCGTTGTCTTAAGTAATTGTTGTGGTCTACCTTCTCTAGTTCTGCGTTCTCGTTTTTGATTGTTATGTATTTGTCTTCAACAAGTTCGTTGGGCATATTTGTTTCTCTGAAGTTCATGTTGAGACCAACTTTCTTACTTTCTTCAATCAGTTCGTCTATCATTATTTAGAGGTCATGAAGGTTGCGGTCTGCAAATCAGTGGTTGCTTAGGTATTCGCCGTGTATTCTGATTCCTCTATTTTCTCAGTCCTGATTTCGGAAAATTATCTCCAGTCAGGCTGCACAATGTTTGGGTGGGCTGGTATCACCGTTTTTACCCCTTTTTGAGATGAAAGGCGTCCGAGTCTTTATGTAGCTTGATGAAGGAACTGTTGTGTCGGAAGATATATTGCAATACTCTGACGTATATGGGGTCTACTTGATCTTGATAGCATCAATAATCTTGGGGATTTTCACTGAGTTGAAGGCTTTCTTGAAGTCGACAAATGCTATAGCGAGTGGCATTTTATATTCTGCTGCTTTCTCTTTTAGTTGATTTATGGAATGGAGATGGTCAATGGTTGAGCAACTTCTTCTGAATCCAGCTTGTTTCTCTGGTTGGTTTTCATCTAGTGCTTTGATGATTCGGTGGATAATTACTTTGGCAAAAAATTTGTATATACAGTTGAATACGCTTATTGATCTGTAGCTGTTGAGACCCTTTTGGTTCCTTTTATATAAGAACATTATGATTGCAGTCTTCTGGGATTTGTTTAGGGCATAATTCGAATAGAATAGCCAGTTTCCTTGTGATGATTTTACCAGCTTTTTGAGTAGATCGATGGTGATATTATCTGGTCCAAGGGCCTTTTTTATTTGATTACTTGCTTCTCTTCCCAAAGAGTAACTTCTGAGAAATATTTGAACTATTTGCTTGTGACTTGGAAATTTTGTCTATTTTTCTGTTCCTTGATTGAAGGCATAGGGGTTTTTTGTAGAATCCTTGGACACGTTTGACAATCCGATCCCTATCCGTTGTTAGGTATCTATTGTCTTTGAGCACGTTAGTTATTTGTGTTCTTCCTGTATTGAGAGTTTTGGTAACAACTTTGAAACCCTTACCCCTATAGAGAATTTTTTGATGACTGTTATGTATCTTTTATCTTCTCTTCGTTTTTTTTCGGATGGTTCTATTCAGTTCGGTTGCTTCAATTTTTTCTTCTTGCTGTTGACGGTGGTTTGAGATTTCTGCATTTGCTATGATATTCTTAGTTTCTTCTGAGAGTTCACTGATGGTTTGTTTGCTTTTTGGTTTAAACATATTGGCGACTCCGATTAGAGAGGTTGTTATTCTGTTGTTGAACTTGTTGATGATATTGATGTTGTTCTCTTCTGGTTCAGTGAGAAGTTCATATCTGTTCTTGTTCAAGCTTAAAAGGGCGGGTGAGGTCTTTTGGTGCGTTTAGTGGTTGCAGTTTGGTGTGGAATATTCCCCTGTGCTCTTTGTTGGCGATAATTTTGCTTTTATATCTCACTATTCGGTGGTCGCTTCCTACATTGATTTCATTAAGGACCTGAATATCTTCTGACGTTATTGCTCTTGTAGTCGATTTCGTTCTTAGTTTCGTGATTTAGGCTCCTCCATGTCCATTTTCTATTAGGTTTTTTCTTGACGAAAGTGTTCATTATTTTGAACCCGTTCGCCATTGTAGGATTCAAAAGGTCTTAATCTATCTCGTTCTGTATTTTTTATCCAAACTTGCCGACACAACCTTCATTCCATTGTCCTACCTGAGCGTTGAAGTATCCCATTATGATGGTAAAATATTCTATTTCATTTTATTGAGTATGGAGTGCAAAAAGTCGTAAAAGTTGTCTATCTTCTCCTTGTTTGACTATGAAGTGGGAAAATAGACTTGAATGATGTTCAAAGTGTACTCCTTTGTCAGTTGTACGATAACACTGACTACGCGATATAAAGTGGCTTTGAACCTTTCAATGTTGTTTTTGAGTTCTTTATGAATAAGGAAGCCAATTCCACTTTCATTTTTTCATTTTTTGTTTCCGTACCTTAGTAGAAGATGTTGACATTTTGGTTCGATTAGTTCTTCTCCGGGTCTTCTCATTCTGGTAATATCGATAATGTCCCACTTGATGTTTTTGATTTCATTTTCAAAATTGGTTAGATGCACGTTTGTTGAGTATGTCCTGACGTTGTAGGTACCTATTTATAGTGTTGTTTTCTTGGTGGCACCCTTGGTGTTTTGTTTGGAACACATCATCCCCACCCAAAGCAAGGGATGCAGCAGGGCCTTTTGGAACCGGCAGGAACAGCCTGTATAATTCTAATTGTGTAAACTCTTGGGAATGTTGGACCATGCTCCACCACGCAGTCCCATGGGAGGGGGTCTGTTTGATTGGTTATAACTGATGTCACTCGAAGCGGTCTCGTAGCTCCGCAGCATCAGGTGACTTTTTCATAAACCTTAACTTAAGTATTCACGAGGCCATAATATTTGGGCGCTCAGTGAGGACCGAACTCACTGCTGTAGCAATATTCTGTTGAATTACCTTTATAAAAATTGGTATATAATGATGCTAATCGTTGGGCGCCTCATTATCCTAACTATCATCATAAGTTTCTTCAGGTTTTAAGTATGTCTGACTGGCTGGCTTGCTGACTGGCTATCTATGGATGTGTTGCGCGTACAGTCAATGGAGCTAGAGGCCTAAAATTTCAAATGTTTACTCTTTATTATTTCTATGTTTTTGAAAATTTCCCCCAAAATAAGTTTTTTCGGAGGTGTTGAATCTACCATGCTGAATTGTCCCCTTAGTTTGTACAGCATTCACGAATTTTTTTTAAATTTTGGAGGCGAGAGAAGTTACTTATTAATTGATCACCCTCTTTTCCAAATTTTGATTGATCGCCAGCTACACGGCATGCTACCATGAGGTATTGGTAGTGACCTTACGGTGTCTACAATTTCTGCCGCCTCTGCTTGGGGTCCACATATCACATTACTACTATTTGCAATATGTGAATTAGACTCGGAGGCCGAAGTGGTGTCACCCTGTGCTATTTTACCCATGGCTGGAGAAGAGATGGATTCATGCCTTCTCTGTAGACATTGATGCGAAGATAGCACTGTTCCGTATGGAGTTTGAGTCAGTTCTCCGTGCCGTTTCTAGCTCGGCCACTCTGCCTCTCCCTTATTTTTAACCACTAAGCATTTTATGTTTCTCATTCATCAGTTTATTGGATGCAGGGGCGGGGGATTTCAATGAATTTCTAGAAATGGGTTTTTAAGTGCTATAAAGTATGGTATTTTGTTACTGTAATCTGTTATCCTATTTTCTCCAAAATCTGTAGTCGACCTGCATTGGACAGCAAAACGCTATCTTTAGACCGATCATAAATTATGTGTAAAAAAAGTATCACAACTTAAAAGAGTTTGAACTTCATCATCCATTTTTATAGCAAATAAAAATCTAGATTAATTCTCCTATAATAATTCCTTTGGGGCCAGTCTTCATTCATAAATAGTGGAAATCCAACTTCATTTTTCATTAATCGATTTGTTCTCTTTCGAGATAACACTGAATATATTTTAACCGATTTACTTACATTTATACGTATAATTCGATTTCGGTGTTTCTAAATTTCCACTAAAATGAAAATTCAACTCAATACCACTAATCGAATTTTTAAGGCAGATTTGCCAGAAGCCAATCGTATGGTTAACTTTTTAACTCCATCTTAACAGGCTTTCGACAGAATAAGCGCAACCTTCAAGAATAAGAAAATCCCATAGTATTAAAAAGAAAGGTCTATAACCAACACTTCCTCCCGATAGTCAACTAGGCAGCTGAAACATGGAGCCTCACCAAAAGATGGGATCTCAAACGAAAGTGTCATGTTTAAGACCATATGGAGAGATCACAAGACAACACATTATATTTGAGAAAAGACAGAGGTCCGTGATATTATAGAATTTACTAGAAAACAATTATGGCAATGGAAAGGCCATGTTGCACGAATATCAGACAATTACTGAACATCACGACTCATAACATGGATCTCCAGAGATTATTTGCGAAACTGTATCCGGCAAAACTAAGATGGTGAGACGATTTAAACAGGTTCTGGAGATATTGACGCTGCGACGTCCTCGATGGAGGGATTTGGTTAAACTTAGGTCAATGTCCAACGGTGGATGTTATACTGATGATGATGATGATGATGATGATGATGATTGCCACGTAGAAACAAATGTTTGCGAAACTTTATTCTATTCACTTCAACTTGCACAGACAGAAAACAGAAGAACGTTTAAGCCTTGAACACTGCTAGCAATTTATGCTATTTATCATGCGAAACTAACAAATACACGTGAAAAATGGCGGTGTTATTTATGCATGGATCAGCACTAAGGAGCCTCGAGCTACTTCATTAGATGTATTATTTTTAAAAATTCAAATATCCTAATTCTAATTTTTTTCAAGTCTTGACTCAACCCAAGCTGTTTTAATGTGTGATCAGACATAAAGTCTCAAGAGTTTCTATGACCTTTTATGTCCTAACAGACGATTTCATATTTTGACAAACCTTTCATCGTTGAACAATCCATAATGAGTCTAAGTTTATAACAAGACTTGGATAAGACAACCGTGCAACTATTTATACGATTAAAGAACTAATTTGCAAATGTGAATTTTATATACATAGATTGTTAGTCGACTTTTGTATCTGTATATTTCTCTCTGAAATTCTTGTTAAAACAATTTTTACTTCTCTGTGAAATTTTGCCTTCATTCTATAAATCTACACACGAAGCATATACGTTTCTTTGTCTCAAATTGAGGGTCGACCTATACACAGGGAATATGAATTAATGAATTCTTGGCCACGAATCAAGGGTTCCCTGTCATCCTATACACATAGAGAAATATCATGAATGAATGATTTCATGGACCTCTATCATAAATAAATGAACTGGACTCAAATATACACGAGGTATATTATAAATGAATAATTTCTTGGCCCGAAATCAAGGTTCGACCAATACATAGGACGTATGATAAGCGAATGGTCTCTTAGTCCCAAATCAATGGTCTAATCTAAGATTAGATCGATTTATATTCGTGGTTATTTGACATAAAAGCACATGTTAGGTTACTCATGTACAAAATAACATTTGGAGTTAATTCTGAACTAAGCCTTATCTTAACTGTTAGTGATCGTAGATTGACGATCTAAGGATTATGATAAGATAGCAGCATAAATAAGATGAAAGTTTGTTCGTTTCTTTATAATTCTGATTGTTTGTTTTGTATCCCATTGGTCGATTTACCTTTCTTTTATGACACAACAACAGAATTACGTTATAGAAACCCTTAAAACTCCATGCCTGATCTCACATTAAAATAGCTTGAGCTTTTTTTAAAAAGCTTATAAGTGTACTTGAATTATTAAAAACAAATTACCTAATAAAATAGCTAAGTCTTTATTCCCATTTCACGCTACTTACTTTGTGGAGAAAAACAACTAGCAAAAAACTGACATTAAATCTCAAATAATTTAAGATTATTAGTAACCGTTCCAGCTTCAAAAAGGATTAAGGCAAGGTGATACCAACTCATCCAAAGTCTTCACTGCCTGCCTCTTCAGAAACCTGGACTGGGAGAATAAAGGAATCAAAATAGACGTCGAATATTTGAGCACGCTCAGATTTACAGACGTCATTGCCTTTTTCACAGAGCACCAAACCGACCTCCGACTCGTGCTAGATGAACTAAACGAAGAAAGCAAGAAATTCGGCCTATACATGAACTTTAGTAAAACGAAAATCATGCGCATCAACCACGTCGAGATAAAGAACACAACTGTCAAAATCGAAGACGCAAAACTGGAGAAAGTAGACCACTACATCTACCTAGCACAACGAATCTCTATGAAACCCACCAAAGAAGAAGAGACCACGCAAAGATGGCAAGCCTTTGGCAGAGCAAGCTCAACCTTCAAAAAAAGAAGATCCCACTAGCCTTAAAAAGAAGAGTATACAACCAATGCATTCTCCCGATACTCACCTATGAAGCTGAAACATGGAACCTAACCAAGAGATAGGCCCCCTAAACTGAAAAGCATGCAACGCACGCATGAGAGAATCATGCTCAACTTCACATGGAGAGATCACAAGACAGCACGGTATATCAGGGAGAAAACAGAAGTTCGAGACATCAAAGATTCCACTAAAAAAATTAAATGGCAATTGGCCGGTCATGTTGCAAGAATGGCAAACAACCGATGGACATCACGATTCACAACATGGATCCTCAGGGATCACATGCGCAACCGAGACCAGCAGAATACAAGATGGAGAGTCGAGCTTGACAAATTCAGGAAGTAACGGCTCCGCGACGCCTACAATAGGAAGATGAAGCGAATCCCAGGGAATATCTATGTCCAACGACTAACAATGAAAGGATGATGATGATGGTGATTGTGGTGGTGGTGGTGGTGATGATGATGATGATGATGAGTTAGTAAAAACAAATTTAGACTTGGTAAGTAGCATTTCAAGCGGAGATTTGTGCTCGCCTAGCCAGAGGCTTCCCTTGGCGAATTTGAAACATCGTTTTATTACGGAAACTAATGCTGCCAAATGCTATTAAAATTGTGTAAACAGCGTTACAGGCTTTGAACACAGTCAGTCCTTTTCTTTGTTCTCTTATGGTCTGAGAGTGTTCAACCTAGAGAAAAAAGTCGGGTAATAAGGCAGCAATAAGGTTGAGAAAAACTAAGAAAAAATAAGTAATGAAAATACTTCATCG
This sequence comes from Thysanoteuthis rhombus, assembly GCA_963457665.1. Taxonomy (NCBI): domain Eukaryota; kingdom Metazoa; phylum Mollusca; class Cephalopoda; order Oegopsida; family Thysanoteuthidae; genus Thysanoteuthis; species Thysanoteuthis major. Next base: position 34,684,968 of record OY735218.1, read on the forward strand.
CAGAATTCAAGTGATTTAACCCAATCTGGTCCAGACCATTCGTATTCACCCGCGCATAAGTCGAACCCATAAGTATTACTCTGCTTCCAATGTGCCGGTATTAAAGATGGGAAGCCGATCACCTAGGGTTCATGCTGTTTGATTTCAGAATCAGGATAAATTATGGTGAGCAGTAGTTCAAACAACTTTTATAAAATAGACCTCTGTTTTTGAGACCTGATAATACGGTAATAGTTGAAATAAATTTCAACTAATAAATTAAAAGTATACGGAAAATTTTAGAGGGCTGCCAATCCAATGTTTACAAAATATTGTACACAAAAATATTTATGTAACTGCCTTATATCGGCGTACGCTATTTATCCCGTGAACTGTAGCCTAAAGATTGAGTCTCTAATGTAATGGCAGTTAACATTGGTAACCTTATTTTAATTTTAGGTTGATCAATTGAACTGCCGTAGTCATCAAAGGTGAGGAATGGTTCAATTCTTGTTTATATGTGCATGTGTTTGTTTGAGCGTGTTTTTGTTTGTTTATTCTGACCATATTTATTCTTCGATGGTTTTTTTCACATAACTTCGAATTATGACGCTACGGTAATACAATTATTGACTGTGGTGGTGAATTTTTATTCATTTATTTTTTTCTCGTGAGAGCAATCATTTAAAAATCTAAAATTGATATCTCTATGCTTGCAAAACAAACCAATGTCCATCCAAAAAAAGGTGTCCATTTTTATCAAAAATTTGAAAAGTAATTCCAATTGATCCGATTTAATTTATTTCTGAAAATTTTAACGGAAATACAGCGAAGTAAAATGACCCATCACGGAATTTTAATCGAAATAATTTGTCCCCCAAACTTACACATGGGAAGTAATTGCACAAAATAACCTCCCACGAGTTACTGCCCTTGGCAATAGTTGACTTCCAAGCTGTATTTTTATGATGTAAGTAAACGTCAAGTTACAACGCCACGCCGTGGAGCATCGCTTGTCTGGCTGACCATTATTAGAGAACCAAGTACGATCCTCACGAGGTAATCTATATTTATGGCCTGGTGCCTTACTAAGACCAGCTTAGTGTATCTGAATTTCTGAAAAGAGGAATTATCATCATCATACCCAGATTCATTCGAACTGTTGTCTGCATCTTGATTGTTAGTCGCCACGCTCCGGTTGTTGTATAACCCAAGACCTTCACCATTTGTCTCTCGTTTAATGGAGTATTCGATTTAAAAATTCCCAAAGCGATTCCGAATAAGACAGACGCCTGAAGGAGGTTAGAGGATACAACGGTTGAAACGTTGTGACAGACAACCAAGATGTGGATACAAGTCCCAAATGATTAATGTATAATAATCAAATTTTAGTAAATATTGAGTACCAATATCGATGTTTCGTCTTGTGACAAGTTACTCCATCTTCACTGAGTGTACGACGCCAGTTGTTTTGTGTCAGATTAAGATAAGCTTAGAGTCTATCAATAAATGGTTGCATTCAATTTTGATACAGCAACTAGTTAGAGCGTTCAGCAGTCAACCGGAAGGTTGACTTGTTCGAATCAGCTCACAACAAAACTTTAATGGTTTGCTGCATTAGCACGCTAACTAGTGCCTCAGCGTGAGGTATCCAACTTTACTTATTATACTAAATAGAATTTAATACAGTTTATTCTGGGTCATACACGAGAGCTCAAATCATTGTATAGGATTAAAGAACTTTCTATATACTTAATTGTATGTAATATTTACGTTCCAAGATGCAGTGTAATTTGTAACGTTCCCAATGCAAGAAAATATAGCAAGTATATATATATATATGTGTGTGTGTGTGTGTGTGTGTGTGTGTGTGTGTGATACATCACTTTTATCAATATAAGTTAAGCAAAGATCATTTTTATCAACGGCACTTTCGTCTAAAATCACTCTCGTCTAAATGAACGTCAGTATAATCTGCTCAACTAAAAAGAGCAAGTTCATGGGAAATGCAAGCATCGGCTTTGCTGAAAAAAGTGGCGCTTTTTTCCACCGGTACAAATGACCATTCCACAATTAGAAACAGTTTAATTTATTCAAAGCAATAACATTATAATTTATCTTTTTCTCATGAAATATTCATTTGCTCGGACGAAGCAAAATCAAAACAAATAATCCCAAGTAATGGAATAAACCTTAGAAACAAAAAAATATTATATCATATGGCTGATTCGACAGACGAAGTAAAACAAAAGACGTTATGATTTTTTGTAATTCCTCACACTCGTGCTCAAAATCCTGGATCGGTCCCTGATGGTTTACTAAACGATATATAGGTGCCTATAAAGGTGAATATGTGAGGGATTATGTCCAATTTTACGTTGAGATCAAAGTGCAAAATATTTCAATGGTTTGGATGTAGGTGACAAAAAATAAAATCTGTACCTATTCCCTATTTACTAAGTTTATAATCCATTTATTCATTGTCTCTAAAAGAATTAATCTCATGATTATTATTAGTGAAACTTATAACTATTCCCTAAGATTCGACTTTTTCTCTGTACTTAGTCCAACCATGAATTTTCTCCCTATAGTATTTCCTGGTAGTATATTTTATAATTCTCTGATGAAATCATAAGAAAATAATTTGAGAGAAATATTTTCATTTTCTTTTCAAAACTTCTTAGTTGTTTAGCTATTTTATTCGTTTTAATATCACCTTATTTAGCATTTATCTTATGTGTCCTTGCATTAATTTCTTGTTTTGTGTTAAACGAGATGAGACTAATTGTTTTGGTCAAATTAAAAATATGTATCCATTCATTATGTCTAAAAAGGAGGGGGGGCATAATATAGGGAGAGTGGTTTGGATTGTAAATTATAAAGTTCACACTACACGCTCTGCATCGTTTTCAACATCGAGTGAGTGAGTGAGTGAGTGAGTGCGTGGAAAATTCATGAAAGAAAATTTCAAGCTATTGCGTAGATTTTATTGTTATTGCTGTGAATAAGTTAAATTGTTTTAATTGTCGACATCAAATCCAGTTAGAGCCACTTCATCGGCAAATCTGATGCCAGTATCCTCTAATCAGAATAATTGTTGACTAATTAGAGGCATGACCTCCTAGCCCTTCAAAAAATAATTATGAAGATCTCTGGTAAGTGCATCTAGACCAATATAATCAATTTTCACGAACACACTTTTATACTTAGGTACATTATACTAACATTCATATTTCACTTTATAGCCCATATTGCATGTAGGAACCTGAAATCACGATGTAGGACATATAACGTAGGTGTCTTAAGAGGTTTTACTGGATAATTCAATTTTCAATGAAACTATTTAAAGACCCCGACTTTACTTCGAGGGCTTCTCTTCAACTGATTCACTTCCGGTTAAAATTCAAGTAATTCCGACATTACACTGCAGGGAGTTTGGCTAAGCAAACGGTTGCACTCAAAATTTCTATACATGTGCAAGTAAATGATATTTTTCATCGAGATATATTGAACAAAAAATCATAAAGTATGAGGACATTTTTTTCAATTTTTGTATTATCGATTCATTTCAATTTGTTCGTACATTTTTAACATAGTCAGTCTAAAGTCGTGGATGGGAGAATGTATTACTTTATAGAAGCAATCATAGAATTTATTCAAATATAAATTGAAATTTCTGAACTACGCGAGAATATCATTTTTCAAGGAAGAGACGCTTTGGCGAATTCTCATCTTGATGAGAGCTACAAATTACGATCGTAGCATTCATTTTATATTATTCTTATCTCAATGAATACATTCTTTGCTTTTTACATCTTGATCTCTGATGTTGTTTTTACATTCACATTGATATCTGAATCTTTTTTTAATACATATGTGTTAACTTTTTTTACGCTTCTGTTACGACCTTTTACGCTGGCGACTTTTGAGGAAGGAAAAAACACAGATTATCCCTCGCTCTCATTTAGACTCTCTATTTCTCTCTCTTAACCAATCAGCTGTCTTTAGTAGAGCTTCCTTGTATGTAGACATACGTACCACTACTAATACGACAAATTGCTTATCCGATAAAGACATCCATAGTATTTCTACATCGTTTCTGATCATAACTTAGTAAGTAGTTAGCATTAAATGTAAGCAGGTAGATTAAGTTATCAGGTGATGTCTGGAGTCAGATAAATATTGTATCTGATTAATTTATCCCACTCTGTTAATAACATTGGATATCGCTATTCAACTTCAATTTTTTAATTATATATTTTTTAAATTTTTTAAGGTTTTTACACAATTTTACCTACAAAAATGTCACGTTTTGGTTATATTTTTTCTCTTTAAATACAATTTTCTTCACATTTTTCAACCAATTTACATATAAAAAAAGCCACGTGCAATGATAAAAAAATTGAAAGACGAAGACAACCCTTCACGATTTGCTGCTTAGATTACTTTTTAAATAATTATCAATAAACATGGTCTCGAAAAGCTTCTAGCATCATCGCAGCCTGGAAAAATCAACTTTAGAGGTGAGCGTGCTTTCAAAAAAATATTTGCACATAAAATTATTTACAAAAAGAAATCATTTAGGTTTAACACAAAATAAATGCTGCCAAAAATTTGACATCCGGGCAACGCTGGGTACTTTGCTAGTATATATATATATATATATATATATATATATATATATATATATATATATATATATATATCACCGAATGACGTTCCTGGAATACTCATAGCGACTGCCAAAAAACAATCTGCAAACACCGAATCTGACGGTAAAATTAAATATCAAAATATCATCAAACAAAATATGACCCTACCATGAGATTTAACATTACAACTCCATCCTAATATTGAAAATGGCTGATGATCCTGCCGAAAGCCCTCTAACTTTTGGGAAATATCTATATACATCGAGACCAAAGATCAGTTCACTTATACGAAAAGAAGAAACATTGGTATAAAATTTTTAAAAGATGCTCCGTGTCTGTCATTATATATATATATATATATATATATATATATACCTTTACATATGTATATCTTTATGTGTATACACTGCAGAAACATATATATATATATGTGTGTGTGTGTGTGTGTGTGTGAACAGGCAGACGTACTGTGGGGTTACCCTTTGAAGGGACAACAGAGCTCGAAAGCCAGCTCGGCATCTATTTCAGGGACATTGATCTGCGCACGAATATCCATAGGCAGCTGTGCCGTCGTATTTTCTGGTGAGCTGAATATAACGGAGCGAAGGTATACCGCTGTCATAGACAAAACTTATGTATTTAATCGCAGTGAGAGTGTCATAATCATTTTTGTCGGATTATGCATCCATATATATATATATAACTGGCAGGTTTAGTGATCTAATCTTGGTACCGGTGTCGCACCCACTGGCTGGTTCGGGCAGACTTCTGGGCTGATCGGCGTTGGCACCCTCGGATAGGTCAAAATAGTCCCCGCAGTTATTCCTGTTACTGTTTTTGAAATGGTTGAATGCAGAAGTTTGGGGTTCAAGATTCCGATGATATGAAATTCATGGGACAAATTCTTTTAACCTCAAATGTTATTTGTCAATCTTTCAACCATTTTTGGCTTACGCCACCCCTGCCCACCTGGTTGTTTCGCCTAAGAAATATGTTAAAGAACATGTTTTATTTCTTTACGGTCAAATCTTCAGCTATTTTTCCCTGGCAACACTGGGATTCCCTACAAGTATACAATTATGCATATACATTGTAGTGTCGTAAAATGGTGCTGTGGTCATCTGGGTTAGTGGTAATGATACTTCAGGCCCGAAACAATACTTGAGTCCTCTGTAATGAAGGATTTATTGACGGCTTAGCTATTCTTAGCATAACCATTTGTATAAAATCATATTTACATATCATTATATATATGTGTGTATGTGAAATTTTCACTGTATGGTTCCGAATTAATGTGATTAAAATCCACCATGGAATTAAATGTGCTGACAAGGGATGGTGTAGAAAAAGAAATATTCGTTGTACTGAGTGAATACTTGTTTCATCCTTAGTTTAAGGGCTTATTGGTGTACCTTTGTGCATATATTGTTCACACCGCTGAGTTGACGGCACTTTTTGATGACTATGTTCACTTTGTTCATGAACGCAATGTGGAAGATATGAGAATATGCAGAAGGGATGCAAGAATGGGTTAGGTACTATCCAGCGAAGCCAACTCGGCGTCGGCGATTCGGTCTCGGCGATTCAGTGTGGCGATCCACTTCGGCGTCAGCCCTTTCGGCGATGGCTGTTTTGGCGGTCCATTTATGTTATTATATTATATTATAATATAATGTTCAGGAAGAGAGAAAGAAAAAAATTAGAAATTGAACACCTGATAAACCCTCATTTTAAAAATCTACTGAAATTCGAATGATTACTGGAAAATAATAAAATTTTCTGTAATCACCACAACTTCAACAATAGGCTTTGTATTAAAAACGATTTACCAGAAATATATCAGTGAAAATATACTGATTTAAAATATTTTGAAATCTTTAAAAAAATGTCATATAAAATGTAATATTTGTTCGCTGTCAAATTTTTACGTCTTTTATCCAAGTCCTCACCAAAACCCAAGGTTCATAATTTTGGAATATGAACCCTTCTCTCCACATCAAATTGCATTTTTTTTTTTTTTTTTTTTCGCAGAAAGGGTCACTATTGTCTTCATTGTTAGTCTGACCATGAAAACGAAAATTCAATTCCTGGCTTTAGCGGGGAGAGGGAACGGAATTAAACTAAACATATCAATACAGTTTCATCTTGTCATTATTTTCATGAATAATTTTTGCTATTGGTAATAAATGATGTCTTTGCTTCGCTTCCGGTCGCTTCTTGATGCTTTCCTTTGCTTCTCGTTTCGAGGAGACGTAATTTTGAAAAGCTTCTTCGTAGAAGTTGGTGGTGATTAATTAAAGAATTTATGATCAGAGACGGGGTTTGCTTTTTTTTTTTTTGTTTCGTTTTCAATGCTTCTTATTGCTTCGCGTATTTTACCACGACCCCTGTCAAACTGTTTAAAGCGACTTTTGTTTCTTCTCCTCCAAATGGTAACCATTTGTTTTGTGTGGAGAAAACATTGAAAACATTTCAAAATTACACAATCGATAACACGGTTTCTTAATTTTGACCACATTTTTTAATTATTCTTGATTTATTTTTCTTGGGAATTGTTAGTGTGTTCTCGTTTGATTGTTGTAAATAAACTCTATTGTTATATTCAATCTGTCTTGTTATCCGTTTAATATGGCCGTTCTTTTCCGTCGAATTTTATTTTATGCTTATTTGTTTGTTTGTTTGTTTGTTTTCGCCTTATCCCTAAACTCTGTTGAAATTTGTTTCCTGTATTTACCCCTAAATAAATAGAGGCTTGTTTATGTTAAAGCGGATAGGGGCATTTTAATCAGATTGCGTCACCAAAACAATGCAACTATTAAACGCCGCCATTTTTTTTTTTTAATGAAAACGAGGCAGGGAAGGAAAAGACCTGGATGAGAGTTTACATGAACACTCCAGAATCATCCTCTGTTGACTGGTGACTTTATTGTCAAGTTAAGCAATCTTTATAAGTGAAACAGTCCGTAATTAAAACTACCAAAACAAAATAAAAGGCTTCAGCTTTCAAAGAGTAAAATAAGGGTATAAAGTAATCATGGCGGTTGTCTCTTGATTAAGACGCGACACTCATAGCGGCAGGAAGTGCTGGCTCGATCTGTCACTCCTGACGAGAATGAAGGAGGATTTTTTCCCTTTTATATTTTTTAAACAAAAGGGTCTTTAATAAAATCTAATCTGTCTTTTGAAAAAAAAAAAATAAATGAATAAAAATAGTTGTCTGAGCTGTCCAGTGAGAACTACACCAGCTGTCCAGTGGGCGAAGAAGAACATAGCTTTCAAGTAAGAAGCAGTATCAAACATCACCATCAAAACTGTCCAAGCCACAGTGAAACTACAAAGAATCAAAATGAATTTAACATATCTCCTTATGTTAGTGACTTGCCAGAAAGAGTTGTTGTCTTTAAGGTTGGTAAGGAGTGAATAAAATATCAAATACCTTCCATTGTTTTGCCATCTGCGTTTTCCATTATTAATTTTTGACTAGTATTTCTTTCGTCTTAATTTTAGGTACTTTTCATCGCAACTACTCAGACCGTGAGACCGAGAGAGTAAAAAAAAGAATAAGCTCTCGTCGTCACTTGAACTATCATCCTTTTTTACCTCGTGAAACCAGTTTTCTCCCGCAACAGCTGGTCTTCCACTTGATCTCCAAGAGTTTTACGGTTGGCAGAATGCGAATTCTAACCCTATAAACCAACTCTTCATTTCTCCCGATCGCTCGGCGTCATATTTGATGTTATTGTTTTTACATGCATTGGTAGTACTAGTGGTCGTTATATTATCTTCGGTTTTTATCAGATGGAAGCATGATCAATCATTATTGATTTTTTTAGTATTTCTTCCATCAATTTTGATTGCGTTTTTTATCGCAACTACTCGGACATTCAGTTAATGGCCACCAGTGAACAGCGCCGAGTGGAAAAATAGAATAAGATCTCAGCTTGAAAATAAAAATCCCTAACTATTGATATTACTTTATTACTGCGATGTTTACACACTGCCCTACACTGACGGTCTAATTAAAAGCGATGAAAAGTAACTAAAATTAAGATGAAAGTCAAGAAATAATAATAATAATAATGATAATAATAATAATAATAATAATAATAATAATAATATTTAACCAGCGTCTTTTGGGAACATACCGTGTTGTCGGCAATCAATCAAAATGTTGGGGAAAAGGGTTGATCAATGAATAAGTTACTTCTCTCTCTCTCTCATATTGATCACCAAAAAAGTCTGAATTTAACAATAAAAATTTTTAAAAAACTGGACATAAACTAAGGGGTAGATTTAGCATAAACTTACATTGCAAATTGACCCCCATACACACACGTTCACATGCACACACACTAAAACCTTATTGCAGGTGGGGGGCAAAAACTTTTTTTCTCATAATATGGTGTAAATGTTGAATTGGTGTGGCTTGTACGTATTGCCAGACAGACCAACTTAAAGGCTAAAGAAACCTATTTTGACAGTTTTAGTAACAATTTTGACATGGTTTCTAAAAAATGTTTATATTACCACTGCTAATACTACTGGTTTAGAATCAATAACAAATAAGGCCCTGCGAGAGAAAAGTGTAGGCGGGGGTTAAAGGTTGGATTTGATCTTCGGCCAAATTGAGAGTTTCTAATAACTAAATCGGTAAGAACAACAAATATGGATAACCAGGCTTCCTTGAGGCAAAGGGTTGAGAGTTTGAGTCTGAGTCTAACCGAGAACTTATCACTGATTTCTGATCCGCGCAGTTTACTCCCTGCAGTAGACTGACTGACGTAGTTTCGATGAAAAACAACTGAAATTATGATGGAACAACAATAATAATAATAATAATAAATTGGCTGAAGACCTGAGGAGACTTATTGTCACTCAGCCTTCAGCAATAACCACTGGGCAACCGGTGTGAAACTGTAAACCGCAGTATTACTGTGGCCTATGAGAACTGGGAGAGAAGGGCTGGAGACTTGAGGAGACTTACTGTCACTCAAACTTCAGCGGTTACCACCAGGCAATTGGTGTGAGATTGCAATAAATAAATAAATAAAATAAAATAAAATAAAATAAAATAAAATAGAATAATAATAATAATAATAATAATAATAATAATAATAATAATAATAATAATAAGAAGAAGAAGAAGAAGAAGAAGAAGAAGAAGAAGAAGAAGAAGAAGAAGAAGAAGAAGAAGAAGTGTTTATTTTGGTGGTTCTTTAATTCTATCAATTTGGTGCGTATCCCAGTTTGGAAATAACATTTTTATGACACCCACCAAGAAAAGGAAATACTGTACAAATGTGTAATAAGCCTGGGTAGTCTGTTACAAGATCTATGAAAAGTAGGTTTATACCTCTATAGGAATTGAGCACTCTAGTGGATGAGGGATTTCTATGAAATTTGAATATATCGCTTAAATTCAGCCTTACTGTCCAGAGGTAGGATATCGGCCAACGGATCTGAAGTGAAGGTTTCGATTTTGCCTTGCAGTACTGGATGGGATAATGGAAAGTCTATAGCCAAACTGAAGAGATGTAATACATCGAAACAGCTGTCTGTGGATGACACAATAATCAATGCTCCTCTATTCAGGGTTGAGCACTCTTTAGTTGAGGTAACTCATCCACTGTAAGCTTATGCAACACTCTTCTATAGGAATTGAGCACTCTGGTGGATGAGGGATTTCTGTGAAATTTGAATATATCGCTTAAATTCAGCCTCACTGCCTGTCCAGTTCCGTAGTCTAGAGGTAGGATATCAGCCTCGCAGATGGGATAATGGAAAGTCTATAGTCACACTGAAGAGATGTAATGCATCGAAACAGCTGTCAGTGGATGACACAATTATATATATATATATATATATATATATATATATATATATATATATATATATATATATATATAGAGAGAGAGAGAGAGAGAGAGAGAGAGAGAGAGAGAGATGGATACAAGTGCCAGATAGATATATTCAGATACAAGTACCGACTGCTTTGTACGAGAAGAGAACGAATAATAACGAAGCGCAGATTTTTAAAAACACGATACATAATCATTTTCACCCAAATGAGAAGTTAGAGTCTCAGCAAATGAAATTAGCACACCGAACTCATTCAAACTCTGACCGAAAAAATTAGAAACTTTCATTACAAACAATTTTATGCACTTTTAATCTATTGGACCTTTAAACCTTTCCCAAATTCATCAATTCTCAGAAAAAAAATGTTTAAAGGTTTAAGAAAGGGATCCTATTTACCATGTAATTATTATGTTGAATTGGACTCTCACTTTCCATTCCTGGTAGGAAATCTACAGATGTAAATATCTCCCAGAACTTATGCCAGTTTGAAGGGGGTTCTTTTAGGCCACCTGATCCGACAATGAAACGTGTTTTTCAACCGTAAACTCAATCTAAACACTACAATTAAACATGGACACTATTTAAATCCAATAGTCAGCTCAGGTGTGCAAACTACTAATCCTAAAAGTGAGCCCAGGAATTATCGATTTGGAGAAAAAGATAATCGAAGGTTTTAGGAGTATCAACGCGAGCCTATCCGAGGGTGCGTCAGTTCTGTCCGAGAGTGTGTATTTGATTTTATTAAATTCTATAAAATATCATATGATTACCTGTGTTGATATATTCTAAGTTTTTCCTGGACAACGCCAGGTACCTCACCTGATATATATATATATATATATATATATATATATATATATATATATATATATATATATATTGAACATCGTAGCCATCATGGCGAAGGGTTTTATCCTTTTTTTATTTGTGCGTGTGTTTAAGTATTTAATTACGTGTTTGTTTACATGTTCTTTATTTGTTTGCTTATTCGTTTGTTTGTTTGTTTGTTCTGGCTATGTCATTTGGTCTACTTGTGAATTGGCGTCAGTACTCCAGTATATCCCTTTTGAAACAAATTTTATGGGGTGTTTGACCTTTGGGGGCCTTATTCTTATTGTTTCATTTGTTATCGTGTTCAGCGCTCCTGACCATAATGTTACGCCAACAGACTTGAAAATTGGCATCGATATTCCACTTGACCTATTCTAAAAATGTTTTTTATTTATGTTTATTTTTTGTTTTTCTCTCTATTTCTTATGTTTTCCCGTTGAAAACTTCAGTGATGTCTTAAATCAAATTTATTCTGACCATATTTATTCTTCGATGGAAGTTTTTTTTTTACTTCAGATTCTGACGCTACGGCTGTTCAATTATTGACTTTGATTGCGTGTTATATATATATATATATATATATATATATATTATTTTTTCTAATGGAGTGATTAACTTAAAGGTGTATAGAGACGGCAGCATCAACTTTCTGGCACTACACTGACATGTGTGCTGACTAATATATCTGGCGAATGTCAACTTCGTACAATGTCCAGCTGACGAGTAATCGCGGTGTACATACACACTGAGGAATTTCTTCAATTGTTGTTACATTAAGGCTAATCTCTTGGTCTTTATTGATAATCGTTTGAATTTGGAAGTACCACAGAATCTTATTTTTTTCTTTTCTTCAAAGTAGCTTTTGGTTTGTGCTTTTACCATTTTTCTGCTGAGCCGAATCCCAGTCGTTTGCGTGATTCGTTGTAGATCACTTTTCCCACCTATTTATATAATTTTTCATTTCTTTTGAGTTAATTTGCTACATTCATGTAAATAATAGTTTAATCTCTGTTTCTCGAACTAACTTGAAGCATTACCTTATGATTTTTGTTCATCCGTGTCTCTGCACGGGCGACATAGTTCCTTTTGGTACACTCTTCTGGGCTGTTAACAATGATTCCTTTTCTCTCTTCAAGTTTCCTTTGCACAACCATATCTATATTGTTTCTTCTGTGATTTCCTTTATTTGCTCCTTGAAACCTCCATGAATTTGTATATCATCTCATTTTTTTAGTTTCTTCTTCCGGGGTTTTCTGATCCAAAATATGTCCTTTAGTCAGCTTATCTGAATCGCCAGTCTCCAATATTCTTTCCCCTTCTTCCAGGGAGATAATTCCACTCTGAAAATAATTGCTAGTGAGCCTATTTGAGCAAAATTCTTATAATGAAATGCAACATTATATTGCTTTATAAAACTACTTTATCAAATGTCGAATTTCTCTATCAATAAAAAGTTTAAAGGTGCCTCTTGGCGCATTCTTTACCTAAATATCAAATCTGTACAGTGCTAGAATGAGAAAAAATTGGAATGCAACCATAATAACGTTTCTGATTGAAAACGGGAATAAATGCAGTCGTTGACGCGAGAAGAATAGATACTACACTTTGATCTTGATCTAAAAGCTGCAAAAGGCTAGCAAAATGCCAAATTCGTTATGTACCATGTGTTTGCCGCATTTTTCAAATTTCGTACAATGAATAAATAGAAAGTTCGTGATAGTCCATGTTTTCGTTAATGCCGAGATTCGTTATATAGAGGTTGGTTGCAGTGAGGCATCGTTGTAAAAGTACCTTAAAGAACATGGTACCTCAAAAGATAGAAAGACACTTATTGCGCTATAATTTTTCAAAAATCACATTCAATCCAAAACCGATATTAATTTCTCACTCTCAATGTTTATATCTCTGTGGAAAACTTCTAATAATCGTCTTTCTTCATATTCTGTTGCAACTGGGAGCGGGGAATTTTGATTTGGGACGGGGGCGATAAGAATACAATTTTTCACGTAACCGCCTCTTCGATTTGTGAACATGAATTCAAGTTAACAAGTGTAGTATTTTACAAGCGGTAAGTATCTAATATTTACTACTTTGAAAAGTAAAAAAATACTCATAAAATCTGCGCTGAAATGCATACAAAATACTTTACATTTGCATAAATGGTAATTTAAATAATGAATATCGCTTTTCTTAAGTCTCTGTTCAAGAAAATCAAGTACATTAAATTTCTTGTCTTGCTTTCTTAAAGAAGAGTATTTTACCAGCGACTAACGTTGACAGATCAATGAATGCCAAAATCACTTTTTTTTTTCAGATCAAACCGAAAAATGGTTGAAAACGGTTATGAGAAAGGAAGGGAAGAAAGAGAGTGCAAATAAATATCTTTTTTTTTCTCTTTTTGTCACACGAAGTCATATTATTCTTTTTTAAAATCGATTATCGAAATTAGATAATACGACAAAACGAAGCATTAACGTATTTCAAGAAGCTGAGATGTTTTTTAACATATATATTGTAAGCGTAGAGTTATGGGGAACCTAAACAGATACACTCTTCTTGGATACGAACGAAAATGTAGCAAGGCTCGAGAAAACCAGTCAGTGTCCATTTTTCAGAGAGTCTTTTTTTTCTAGTAACAGCTTCATATTATTCTCTTTTTCAGATGAATTTGAAACGAATAGATTTATTACACGAACAAATGTTGCCAAATGCCGTCAAAATTGTGTAAACAACGTCACAAGTTTTGTAGAAAATATGTTCTTTTTCGTGTTTTTGTCTATCGATGATCATAATACATCATCAAGTTTAGGAGGAAAATCATCTTGATGATGGGTCACTAATGGTTTTGGAAAATACATGAATCCAACTCTTCTACCCCCTCCCACAGTTATGGGTAAAAAAGCAGGACAGATTGGCTTCCCTAGCCTTGGTAAGGCAATCAGCCTAGGAGAAAGACAACCCTGGTTCCAAACCAGGGTGTGGAGCCTCCTTTGGGCGGTTTAGCCCCTAATTTGACGTCCTTCCGGCAGCTCCTGTAGCCAAGCAGATGCTGGACATACCGTTCTCTGCTCTCCCCCCCCCCATCCGGACTACATCGGCAAGATCGTGAAGGGGGAATCTAACGACTGGGCATACATACACTTCATACAAGCATGCCCCCCAGAGGGCGTTCCACTGTCAGTAGAAACAGAACGGAAGCCATTCATTCAACGGGTCACTGGGGTGACATGAGTCCATATAATGCAGTTTGCGCACCTAGAGTCCACCCTATGAAACGGCTTTTTTGCATATATTCAAGATTTCCTAAAAACAGTATTTGCTAACTGAGAATTTCAAGAAATTATTCAATTTTCATTTACTATTTGAAAAAAACTATCATTTTGTGTGACATGAATATTTTTTTGATTGGATAATCACGGGAAGTAACTTGTATTCGCTTTACTGTACAGTTACTTCCCATGCGGTGATGGACATAGGTTTGGGGAATTAGGTATACGGTAAAGCTGGGTTTAGGAACTAGGTATTCAGTAATGTCTCCATTGATAGACATGGAACATACAAAAAGCCTGGATAACCCCCGTGTACCCCTCCATTTCCATCACTGTTCCAATGGCTTTTTTATCATATCATTGATTTGGGTTGATACAGACAAAAAAATAAATATATTCACCAACACAGTCGGACAACCAAAGCGTCAAAATTTGAAGTCATGTGAAAAAATTCTGTCGAAAAATAAATATGGTCAGAGTAAATTCTGCTCACGTCGTTTTCCACGGGAAAATGTATGAAACAGAGAAAAAACATCTAGAAACATTTACATTCTTTAGATTCTACATGTTATTATTAAACCCGTTGAAGTAAGGCCCAAAACAGGTCAAAAAGGATTTCCTTCCAAAAATTTTTTAAAATCTCCTTAGGAGGAGTTTAGTGGAGTATTGATGCCAATTTTCAACTCAGAATAGTATGGCCAGGAATTCACGTACAGACACATGAACTAACACACGACGAACATCAAAAAAAGGGATAGAACCTTTCACCATCTTTGATGGCTACGGTTGTTCAATATATAAAAACATGTAGCGTATTATTATAGTAGATAGATACTACCTATGTAGTTTTGGCTTTGATTAAGCTTCTGCAATTGAGTCTCGTTTCCCAAACCTCCTTTGGTCTTCTGAGATGTTCTTGTAAAACTCCAAAACTGTAGATGACTTTATTTTTCTGCCGTAAAAAAAAAAGACAATCCTCTCCGACCTGTAAAATTCTGGCATCTTTACAATGGTTTGATCTACCGACCAACTGATAGTCGGGGGGGGGGCTGTTTTATTGACTGCGCCAAATTGACAAGTATTTGACAATGACAAAAGTTTATCATACAGATGCATACGGGCTTATTTCATTATAATAAATAAATTACGTTATACAAAGAAAAAAAAATTTTAATAATTTTTCGTTTATCGTATATTCAATGCAAAAGTTGCTCTAATCCCCTTCAGTCAGAATAGAAAATGTTGTGGAGTTTGATCGTACAGCAACTTAGTCTTATTTCCTTATTTTTCTCTTTCACTTAGCTTAAAGATCGTCATATTCCCCTTGGTGGCTAAAAATGACTAGATTTTCTTCTTTTTTTTTTTCTCTAGCTAACTTTATAGCCAAAAATGTTACGTACCCTTCAAAATTCATGTAAGGGTTAGGGTTAGGATTGGGGTTAGGATTTCAAGAATCTCCATGGAACCCACAAAAGAAGAAAACAAGCGAAGAATCGTTTTAGGATGGTAAGCCTTCGGTGGAGCAAGCTCAACCTTCAAATACAAGATCTTACTAATCCTAAAAAGAAGAGTATACAATCAATGCATCCTTCCGGTAATCACTTATGGAGCTGATAAATGGAACTTAATCAAGAGATTGACCCGCAGACTAAGAAGCATGCAACGTGCACATGAAAGAATCATACTCAACCTCACATGGAGAGATTACAACACAGTACTGTATACCAGGGAGAAAATGGGAATCAAAGACATCATAGTATCCACTACAAAACTCAAATGGCAATGAGCTGGTCATGTTGTCAGAATGGCCGACAGCCTATGGACATCACAACACACAACATGGATCCCCAGAGATCACATGTGCAACAGAGGCCGGCAGAATACAAGATGCGGAGACGAACTAGAGAAATTCAGAAAATACTGGCTCTGCGACACCCACGATAGAAAGGAGCGGCGAATCCTGGGGAAGGTCTATGTCCAACGACGGACGATAAAAGACTGATTATGATTTCACATTTGAAGAACAGTATCTTACGGCGAGAACAACAACGTTTTTGGAGCTCACACGAGATAGTGGGCTGTGAAGTTGGCTGCAAATGAAAAATCAAGCCACTTTCAGTCATCAAGGGGGATAACCTAGGCAATCTTTTTGCTATCGTATTTCAGGACTGATTAACCAAATATAATCTTTTTTTTCTTTTCATTCGATGCCTTGATTATTTCATTGTTTGGTAGTTGGACTCCTCCTTTTGATTCCTATTGTCTATTACTCCATACCAACACTACGCATTCATCCATTTCAAAGTCTATGATAATTGAACAACCATAGCCACCAAAGGTGGCAAAGGGTTCTATCCTTTTGTACATGTGTATGTGGTTGTGTGTTCTTGCGCTTATGGTTGTAGCGTTTTGTCTACAGAGTTGAAAATTGGCTTCAGTACTCCGCTATACCCCTGAATTTTTTTTTCTTTTGTTATATTTTGTTTTTGTTTTTGGTAAAAACCCTTTTTTAAACCTTCTTTTGTCGGGTTTAGTTAATTAATAATATTCAGATCCTGGAGGATCTACGTGTTTCTAAAAAATTTTTAATGTTATTTCTGATGTTTCCTTATAGAAGACGCTAGTGTTACTATAAATGGAATTGATTCTGACCATATTTATTCTTCGATGGATTTTCTTTCATCATCAGTCTTTTAACGTCCGTCGTTGGACATAGACCTTCCCCAGGATTTGCCACACTTCTCTACCATGGGCGTTGCGGAGCCAGTACTTCCTGAAATTGTACTAGCTCGTCTCTCCATCTAATATTCTGCCGGCCTCAGTTGCGCATGTGATCTCGGGGGATCCATGTCGTGAGTCGTGATGTCCATCGGTTGTCTGCCATTCTTGCAACATGGCCAGCCCACCACCATTTGAGATTTCTTTACATGACTTTAAATTTCGACGCAGCAGTTATTCAATTGTTGACTGTAATGACGAATAATTATTATTATCATTCAATCTGCTCTCTCTCTCTCTCTCTCTCTCTCTCTCTCTCTCTCTCTATCTATCTATCTATCTATCTCTTTCTGTTTCATTTGTTGAACACACCACTAGGAAGGTTTTTACCAAGATTAGTCTATAGAACCATGGCTGCAGTATTGGATAACCCAGCGTGATTATTTACTAATCTCAGCTTAGTCTGGTATACAGCCACGATGGCAGTATTGCCCAGTGATGATCGGACTCTCTACACTAGCGAACTAATCACCCAGACGAGCTTGTTAATCATAACGCTACTCTTGGCTTTCATAGTAACAAAGAATTATTGCTTAGAGAGCCAAGTATATGGCATTGTGTCATAATGAGATTAGGCTTTGCAAATAAGCGAGTATGCTTTTGATTGCTCATTTACCTGCAATCCCGAGTAGTTCATGAATCGAATAAATGGGCATATTTTCTGTTTTTCGACGCTTCATTCGGGTCTACATCGTGTTCACCAAGTGGAGATGCTCCCTATTTCTGTCCATTTTCTGTTCGTGTACAAGGATAGTGTCTCAGATGATTTACCCCACAATCGATGTCAAAACTCCACGAGCTTCTTGCCTCACGGGTTAATATTTCTGGTCTTCGCTCCATGTATCTGACATCACGAACAAAGAATGAAGGAGAATCACACTAGGTTGACAAGCTTCCGGTAGAGCAAGCTCGATTTTCAAGAACAAGAAAAATTCCATTTGTCCTAAAAAGAAGAGTATACAACCAATGCATCTTCCCGAAGCTATGGAGTACAAACATGAGATCCAACCAAAAGATTGCCCCTCAAACTGTGAACCATGCAACGTGCACGTGAAAGAATCACGCTCCACCTCACATGGAGAGATCAGAAGATAGCACTGGATATCAGAGAAAAAACAGGAGTTCAAGTTATCATAGAAACTATTAGAAAACTCAAATGGCAATGGGCTGGACATTTTGTCAGAATGTCAGACAACCGCTTGACCTCAAGACTCACAATACGGATCCCCAGAGATCGTATGCGACATTGTGGCCTACGGAAAGTAAGACGGATTGAGGAACTAGACAAATTCAGAAAGTACTGGCTCCACAATGCCCATGATAGAGAGGTCTGATGAATCTTGAGGAAGGCTTATGTCCAACTATGGACGCTAAAAGGCTGTTGCTGCTGGCGGTGGTGTTACTGATGATGATGATGATGATGATGGCCATCATGATTGGATACTCTCATGCAATAAAACGTACTTTGTGACTACGGCCCTTATATGTAAAGATTGTGATTATTATAATCATTATACAGGCAAGAAAACCGGACTTGGTAATTGTAGACAAGAAGAAGAAGATCTGCCAAATAGTAAACGTGGCTGTACCTGCAGACCATAGAGTAAAGAGGAAGGAGAGTGAAAAACGGGGAAAATACCAGGACCTAGCGAGAGAACTGAAGAAGATGTGGAACATGAAAGCCAGGGTAGTGCCAGTCATAGTAAGCGCACTGGGAACTGTCCCAAAGACACTGAGGATGAGACTGGAGGAGATCGGGATAAGGGGAAGAATTGAAACTGTACAGACCACAGCACTGCTAGGAACTGCGCGGATACTGAGGAAAGTGTTAGAAATATACAGACTGCAACGTTAAATGTTAATAGAGACCCAACAGAGGAAGGGAAATGAAAGCGGAAATATGAGCTGCAGCACTGGCATGATGGGTGGGGGAGGGAGGAGTTCTTAGTTGAAAACCTGAGGAAACTTACGGTCACTCAGCCTTCAGCAATGACCACCGGGCAACCGGTGTGAAACTGTAAACCACAGTATTACCGTGACCTATGAGCACTAGGAGACTTGAGGAGACTTGCTGTCACTCAAACTCCAGCGGATACCACCTGGCAACTGGTGTGAGATTGCAAATAATGATGATAATAATGATAATGATAATAATAATTTTTCATCTGTCGTGCGTTCGGGGGAATTAATGATTAAAAATATATGGTTAGATTTTAGCTTTTCCGGTTGGAAGGTTCCGTGGTAAGGCAACTGTCACGTTGTCTTTATTTCCGATCTGCACTGTTTACAAAAGACCGTAGAATTACTGTCAGCGAAGTTGCAAGAAAAAGCAACTGAAATTGCGATGAAAGAACTACTAATCGAAAAAATATTTTTTCCGAATAACAATGCTTCATCTACATTGATAGTGGAGCCTTCTATTTGTTTGTTTTCGTTGAAACGCCAAGGTCCATCGACCTAATCATAACATGAAGACTCACAAAACATACAGTTGCACGGCTGTGTGAGGTTGACTTTTGAGTTCATTCGAGGTCACTGTTGGCCATTTTGGTAATTTCTACACAAGTGAAGAAAGTTCCACCATAATATCAAGTTTACTTTGAAGTACAGTAATATTTCGACCAAAAAAATAGTATGGCTGATAAGGTCAAATTCAATATGATAGGTAGTACTGACTGAGGAGGTAACAGGGAGTCACCAGAGATAAATTTTATTTTTTCAGCCACATTGCAACCAAACAATTACATTCCTATGAGTTAATTAGAACGAAGGGTTAACTTTGGCAGAAAAAGATGATAGGATAGGTGGTGCTAACATTCAAGGTTTGTGAAGACCACAAGAGGATACTCTTGGATTGAAATAGCTTTTTCAGCCAAACGAAAGAACCTAAATGGCGAGAGAAAAAAAACTTGTTTTTGGGGGTTTTTTTTGTTTCGTTTGTAAAACGTTGTGCAAGCGTTTCCTGAAAAACATCTTTAAAAAAAACTTTTTCATACTGTAAGAAGCACTAATAATGTTTACTCACAAGCCCCTTAGTTTGTTTTATTTCGTGCATCAGCACATCTTTAAGTATCAGTTACTTTTCCCTGAGAAAATATTTGTTTGTTTTCATTTTAACAAATGTGAGTTCAAATCTCGTTGGAAGCTCATACTTTATCTCTAATCCAGGTCGAGGACATATAAAAAAAAATTGTGAAATGATGATCTGCGAGTTGCCACAAGAAACAACTAAAATAAGATGAAAGGAACACCAGTCAAAATTGACCATAATTTACACTGTGAAGAAAGAATGATATTTTGTATCGTGCATTGGTCGAAACAATGTTTTTTGGGGAGGTGCGTTTTTTTGGTTTTTTTAAAATTCTTTTGCATCTACAAATCCAGAGTTGCGCAAATATCTTTGTTCATAAATTCTAGTTTACAAACGACGTACACTTTTGTAAACACGAACCATCGGTAATTGTTTGATTTGGTTCGCAAAAAGGGAGGTAACTAATGTAGCCCATTATGAGAAGCGTCAAGTATATATTGCGCAGACAATTAAGAAAAATAAAAGATAATTTACGTCTTATTTGCATGTGTTCGTGTGGAAAAATACGGTTAGAAATTACATGAGATTTTAATCTTTTTATGATATCAACTTCAACTATTTATTCATTTTAGTGTTACAAATATGAAAGGAAATGTCATTCTTGTAAATTGCAACCCCATCGATTTTTAACAGTGAACCCAACCCTAAAACAATAATCATAACCAAAGCACTAATCCTTACAGTAACCCTTAACCCAATCCTAACATTGACTCGAAGCACAAACCACAAACACTGAATTATATCCTTTGTAGATAGATGTAATAAAATACAGTTATATGATCAAGTTTCCCTTCTTTCATTTGTTCCATAGATCAGCAGCTCAAATAATAGTGTCTACACTAGTTACTTCCGTTTTTTGCAAACCATTTCCAAACAATTAATGCAACTATTTACAGCGAGAATAAGATTCTATACATTGTTTGTTTGTTTTTTAATGAATTTTTTTTTCTTTCCTTCTTTTAAATGTTTGATGGAATGGAAATCAACGATGCAGTAATTCATATCTGCCCGAAGCGGAAGAGACTTTTTTTGTTTTACACCGTTCGAACAACCTCCGTAAGAAATAAAAATGGCGACTTGCGTATCCGCATGGGCGAACCGGTTAGTTGATTTATGTTTTCTTTTCTTGTCGTTTTGTATGAATATACGTGTCAACTTTGAATAATTGAATATATATGCACAATTATTTCAGTTAATCATTCATTTTTGGTGTATGATTTATCTAAAATGGGTTAATTGATCTGCATTTGTCGTGTTTGTATTTGCTTGCTCAACAATAATTTACAACACGAAAAACGTGAATAATAGAATCATAAGCTATCAGATTTGTTTAATTTGAATTTCCGTATGTGCTTTAAAGTCTACGGAAGTTTGTTTTTCTTCATTTACGACACGCTTTATGCTACTTTCTTTTTGACAAAAATGAAATAAAAACTTTAAAAGACATTTGAAATATTTGCAATCCGCTCATTTTTACGAAGTAGTTCGGAGGTGAATACTGATCAGGCTTTGTTTTCAGTGCTTGTTTACTTTCGCTCTCATACCATTTAAATAAGAAAATACCTTCAAAATAAATCATTTTTATTCAAATTATGGCAATTGTTACCTTTCCAGTTTTAAAATTACCGCCGTTTCCAGCTGCAGAATTAACAGGCGCTGATGGCAAACTTGACTCTGTTTGAATTGAAGTGATTCTGTTGATGTCTTGTTATTACTTATTCTCACGTAAAAGAATTTCCACAGAGGAATGTGTCTGATGATTTAAGAGCGGGAAAGGTGTTAGTTACCACTAGATGTTAACCTTGTTACGTTTTGATACATCATAGTTTATTATTCCTTTTACTACAATTACAATACCCTAATTATTTTTAATATTACTTGGTGCACCCCAAACATATCGAAAATTCTCTATGAATAATATTCTAACCTATACAATGAGGTTGGAAATGAGTGAAAATCGATTTTCATTATTATGATAAGAATAAACCCCAAAGGAAATGAATGAAACAGAAATATTAGGTACAAGTTAGAGGTGCTTTATTTTCACATCTCATCAATGACTGTGCTCTTAAATTACAAGCAGTAATTATCCATTTACTTTAAAACAATTTAAGACACTACAATGAACATGAATTCCAACAGTGATCATTCATTTCAATACAACTCCCAGCATAACATACCATTGAGGAATGTGCGACAATATATGGTCAAAAGATTGTTAATATTGCTGCTGTACCTCATTCGGGTTAAGGAATTTGGCGTCATGAGTTGTGAAAATAGAGCAATACTTCAAGCTCTGTAGGAGGGGTACGCACTTTTTTTAAGATCTGTACTACTTGTATTGAAAACATTAGTATACCCCCGCCACCAAGACTTTATTAACCGGAGAACTTAACATTCTGTTATCTGACATTTAAAAACCAAAATTGTGAGGAACTAAAGGTGTCGGAGTAAACCATCAAATTCAAGTTTGATGATGATTAATTGTGAAAGGAATTTTATTAATTCATTTTTATGACAAGTGTATCAATGAACTGGCACCTTTTCTTTGAGAATAAAGCATAAATTTGATAATTTCAAAATGAGTTGATCTTATTTTGAAATTGAATTTTTCATGTTACAAAAAATTTTTAAAATGAAGTTACAATAACCACACATGGGAAAATGAGCTAAGGAAACATATTAACATAATTATTTGTGTAATATATACACTTTTTTCCAGACTTTGGGATGTATATCATACATAAGAATTTAATGTTACCCCGTTTTTCCCCAGCCAAGTGCATGACCATGTCTTGGATAGCATGACCGATAGTAAGTTGTATGTTACCTCCGAGTAATCCAGCTAAAAAGACTCTAACGGGAATCTGTAGATGGTCTCTTTTTTTCTATGCTTAGAGACTTTTTGATCATTTGCTTTAGTATGCAGTATTTTGAATTAAAGATTATGATATGAAAATGTATAATCAAACATGATGTGACTAGTGTCTTGTTGCAGATTATCTTTGAATATTTACATCTATGGTCCAAACTAACTTATGTGTTACAAAATTTGAATCACTAACCACACACTATTTGAAATGTTTTATTCGCATTAACATTATGCATATTTTAGTCAGTTTCACTGTCCTCTGTGTCAAAGATAGGTGTCATGACATCTTTATCTATATTGCCAGCATAGTAGATGTCTTTGTCATCTTTGATGTCATCATCCACTGGGTCAGCGTGTCCTTGTTCCTCAACAAAGGATGTCCTCTTTAATGCCATCCAATACACCTTAAGTAATAGCTGGTAAATACATTGTATACTCAACACTCTAAGCACATTGGCTAGGTACTCTTCAATATGCCTCTATTCATACCAAATGATTTCCAGCTGATCCTTATTTATCATTTTTATTTATATATATGTATTTGACAAATTGAATTTTTTCTTTTTTGAGGACTAATAAAAAAAAGTCTCTGCTTTTTGGCTCTTTTTCTCTATAAGAAAGTATGCAACCTAATCATTTTGTGTTTTTTCCTCTTTAGACGTCCATATTTTGAAATTATAGGTCTGCGCTTTTACTTACAACTCATGAAAAAGATCTGAAATATCTCAGATGATGATTTTGTTTTGCAGGAAAGAATTTGAAGAAGTTTACAGGGAATTGTACAGTAATGATGTTAAGAAACAGAAACATGCTTTGGGCAGAATTGCAGTTTGGAAATCCAGGTAAGTAACATATTACACCTTTTTTCAGGCACATGACTTTATATACTGAGTTTTAAAAATTTCCCTAATTTATATTAGTACTCTATGACCCATCACTTTGCTGACAGTTGTCATAAGGATATCAATTCGAAAATAGCCAAAACTGATGTATTATTTTAGAAGATTCAAACTCGAACCCAACAACACTTAAACTCTTAAATTCATATTTTTAAAAATTCAGTTTTAATTCAAGGGAAATAATGACTGATTAAAGTTACCTTCCTTTGACTTTTAAGTAATTTTTTAGATTTGTTTTCACTCTATTCACAAAAAAAGTCCATTAGTCTTTATCTATTCATAGAAGACTTCCACTGTCATGTATGAATCGATTCATGAATTTAAGAATTAATGAGATCATGTTAGTGTGAATGATCATCACTTCCGAGATACATGGATATCAAGCTTATTCCCTGCATGATGCATCTGTGTTCCTTTGGAAACTCAGTCTCTCCCTCTCTGGGCTGGTCTTCCCAGATATATATAGTGCTCCTTTATCTGCCTTCCTGTCAATGTTAATTAGCCTCACACTGATGCGATGTCAGGACAAGAAAGCAATCTCCAGCCTTATCAAACATTCCAGCAACTGACTCACATGCACACAAACAAAATGACTATTCTAACATTTCATCTTGTGTACAACGTCTTTAATTCTAATTTATTTCTCTTCTCAGGATTCCCAAACTACCAGTTGCCATTGACAACACGGCTGCCTTGATTGGAGCGAGTCTAGAACATCAACATGAAATTTCTGCTGGGCAAACAGATTGGGAATCAAATCATAAACTTCGAAATCTTTATGGATTGGCTCTTATCAGGTAAGTATTCTCAGATTTTGCTTAGAGTTAAGTACATCATCTCAGAAAACTTGAAGCATTAAGTATCTTGGGGGGTTTTTTTTTTGCTTTTTATCAGAACAGTTCAGTTCTTGAATTCATATAAAAAAATTTAAATGTTAATATCAAGGGAATAATTCCTGACCAAACTTATGTCCTTTTGACTTTTTGGTAATTTTTCTCATTTATTTTTTATTCTATCTGAAATTTTATCAAGTTTTGTTTTTGCCTTTAAAGAACTCCAATGTCAATTAGCGGTTTCAAACAATTTATTACCAAGATGAAGAATTTTCATTATTTTGCTCATTTTTTGTCAAGTATCTTTCTTTTTATCACAATGCCCCAAATTGTCTGATTACCTGAGATGTTTTTTCATTAATGCACTCCACTTCTGATGAGTATCTTGATCTTTTTGTTACTTTTTATAACAATGTTTTATGTTAGAAATTTTTTGTTTTGACTATCTGTA
The DNA here is from genome assembly GCA_963457665.1 of Thysanoteuthis rhombus. NCBI lineage: Eukaryota > Metazoa > Mollusca > Cephalopoda > Oegopsida > Thysanoteuthidae > Thysanoteuthis > Thysanoteuthis major. Next base: position 34,710,482 of record OY735218.1, read on the forward strand.
ATTGCTTCTATGCTTAATGCCATTTCAGCTTATGATGGGTTTTTTTATAAGAATGCTTCACTTTCTGATAGCGGGAGAAACCATTCATGTATATGACCAACAATGGTTGGAAGATGTCATATATAAGAATTTCTGTATGTTTTTACATAATTACGATCTTGTCATTGAATAGTTTACCTACAACCAAGAAAAAATGACAGTAAAGTTTAATAAACAAAGTTTGTCCGTTGTTTTTGATAACATGTTTAAATATATCTGCATATACACATATGCACACACAAACAGACTTGTTGATTTTACAAAGTCAATAATTCATCAAAATGGTATTGCAAAGGACCATATATTTTTTTGATATTTAAAACCTATTCCCAGGAACTTTTCCTCCTCCTCACTCTCCACTTTGAGGAATTGCTGCCTTGAGTAATCAGGGAAAACCCAAATATCAATGAACCATTTTTTTTTTAAATGTCCATTTTTTTTTATAATTTGTATTCTGTTCTCTTACAGATTCATCAATGACATCACAGAGACAAAACAAACAAAATTGCATGCTCGGTCAATTAGAAGTACTGCTCATGAGGTTAGTGCATTTATTTATTCATGATCTTATTATACCTCACTGGGTGTCTCCGACAACCTACAACCTAGATACCCAGATAAAACTATTAACACCACTTGTATATACAGGTGATTCCAATTTATGTATGGTTGGGGAATTTTTTTGCCAAGCAAAGAATATCGCATGATGCTGAAATCTATACTAGCCTGACTTATGCACCTGGCTAACAAGCCAATGTATGCCTCTTCTTTTAATTTCCTCTCTCTCCAGTGGTGCTCCTGTTAATTATCTGGACCTCATCACAGAGACAGTAATATGAGCCATTCCCTTTCCAGAAATGGTCAGCAATACCAGATGTTTCTCTCCCTTTCTAATGTTCTTCAGTTTTCTTTTTCCCTTTTTACAACTTATAAGAGTAACAAAGGCCGAAGAATGGATTAGCTAAAATGTTGTGGTAACATCAAGAATATAAAGGATTTCAATCATCCAAATAAAATTTGAAGTGTTAATGACTCTTGAAGTTTTTATCAAGAATTTTGAAATTGTTAAAAAGATGAAAAAACTGCCCCTTGGAAGCTTGTAAAGCATTCATAGATGTTCAATCATAATACATCAACATGGTTAATTTTTTGTAATTTTGTTTTTAATCTAATTTGAAATAGACTTTTCAAACAGCAGATATTTATGTAACTGAAACTTTTGACTCTTCAACAGCTTGGCCTTCCTGAGTGGCTTGTAGACTTGAGACACAATGCAACTCATCGACAACTTCCTTCTTTAGAGAGTGTCTCTAGTGCAGTTCAGTGCAGTCTCAAATACCTTAAGGTGAGTGACTACAAATTCTCTACTGATTTACTAAAATTTATTTACATAAAGTTGCTAATTCATTTAAACAAAATTAGTTAGAAAAAATTTGTAGAAAATGATTACTTATTCAATCAAATTATTTGATGTTTCTCCTTTTTATTTTTTCCAGGAACATTTTTGGGAGAAACAAATTGAGAACAGCAAAAACAATGCTTGTGACAAATCTCTGAAGAATCTCTTTCAAACTATGCTCATTGAATATCAGCAACATCAATTCGAGGTTTGTCTTTTTTAAATCCTGCTCATCATTTATCAAGTTCATGCAGAAGTTACTTTTGTATTGTGTTGGGAAAAATTTTGAAGTGTCTTTCAAGTTTAATCAGCTCTTTATTGCTGTGCACTCCACATCCAACTGAGTTCCCTTGAAGCTGTATGATTAGGGAGGAGATATCCTGCCAAGGGGGTGGTCATAAAAACTTGTAAGAATAAAGTCCAGGTCATGACCAGACTTGAAACTTGCAAGGTTCACTAAGCTGACACATGCAAAGAAAACCGATACTTTGTCACCATCTGTTTATACTCCAATGAGAGTTTTCTCTATAAGAGATGGAAGCTTGATGTTATCAACATAATATTTCAGCCTATCCATTTTTCAGCCCTTGTCAAGTGTATGATTTGATGACAGAAGTGAACTGTCTTTTCCAGATAATTATGGCAAAGAAAATTGTTATCATTATTACACCAACCAGATCAATCTATTCTAGGGGTATGTATGTAGTACAAAATTATACCTCCATCCAAGCAAAAATCTGGTTTGGCAGGCCGTATCTTGTATGGTTACGGTGTACACTATTCCTTTTAGATCAAGCAGGTAAATAGCCAGATTCTTAGGATTGGGTGAGCAAACAAAATGGGCACCAAATAATTTTAGATTCATTCTTGATTTTGCATTTAAAGTCAGAGCAGATGATGATCTAAAGGAATTACATAACTTTTATTTTTATTTTGAAATCAAAGCACAATGAAAAAAAAATTTTTTCTTAATTTTTAAATATTGCGATAAAATAAAAATCAACTTTTATCACAAGGGAACTAAAGAATTAGACATTTGAAAAGGCGCCACTCTCAAAAAATGAGCTGAAGGGGGGAAATCCCCCCACACACACTTCACTCTAGCTATGCCACGGGGATGACAAGTCGCATCTTTGAGGAGTTAGGTAGTTGAAGGAAGTGGGATATGTCTAAATATATACAAAATTATCTTAATTTTACTTATAACATTAACTTTCTGTCAATGTGTCCAATTGGTTTTATAAAATTTCAAATTTTCATAAACGACTGCTAACAATGGAAGTGGGGCAGACTATTAATCTCATTGATGAAAGTGAGGAATGACCTTGAAAAGGTTAGGACAATAATATCAGACAACCAATGGACATGAAGGTCAAGAGTGAAGTTGTGGCTGGCAAAACATAAGATGACGTGATGATCTAGACAATTTCAGAAAGGGCAGACTTTAAATGACTGATTAGTGATGATTCATTTCTGTATTAATGTTTTTTTCCCTCTTTGCAGATGTTACAAACAAGTAAAGCAGTGAGAAAAAAAAATCTAAGAAAATTATTAGATGAAATGAAATCGATATTAACAGGATTGAGGTGAGTACGATTGTTTAACTCAAACTTTGTTGCAAGTGATTATTTTAGGTCATTTTTGTCCACAAAGTATTAAAACTGGTATCTCTATTTTTATTGTTTTATCATTGTTTTTCAGCCTGTGTGATCTTGGGTCTTTTCTAAAATATGTAGCTGTGTGATATAAACCAAAAAAATGAAGATAGTAATCTGAATAATTAGTGAAGTAATTGAAGTACAGGAACATCTTGATCTGTGTGTTTTCATGTATTTTTAAGGTATTGCTATACGAATTAGTGAAACTAAGTATAAGCTGGAAACAAAAACACATATTATAATTGTGCTTGTTTGTCTTAATAGTTGTGTTTCTGAGCTCACAGAAAAGATTTCTCTGACTGGTTTCAATGAGATCTATATCTGAGAAATACAACTATCAACACTAACCTTTTTTACAAACTATCCAAGATATCAAATATCAAATGATCTCCAGCCAGTGTGGCTTTTTTATAGATCTTTGGTCATTACAATGTAAGCTATGAACACTATCCAGGACTTTTGGATTAGTTGATATTTTATGAATTTCGGGGATCATTCCCATGGTTAGTCTATGAACTACATTTAATTGTAGGACGAGGCAGATTCGGTGTGTATTCTTTGGGGGATTACTTCCCTTTGTATATATCTGCAAAGCATTACCACCACCACTCCCCAAAAAACAAAAAAAGCGTTATAAAAGCAACAATAAGATAAAGATTGACATTCCATTGTGTATCAATATTTACTAAGCTTCATTAGGCACGAGACCACAATACTGGGTCATCCAAAAAGGATCAAATTGTGGCAAGGACTTATCAGTATAGAGACAAAAAAAAATGTTGGTCGCCTGCATTTATGTGAACCATCAGCAAAAGGCCCGAAAAGGCTTGTGGAGACTTTTTCAAAGCAAGAGGCCTCCACAGCATATCTGACACCCTAGATACTTTGCTCGTCATCTGGGCGTGTAGTTCTTTGCATACAGGTTGTTTACCTGCTGTGCTCACCGATAAAAGTGGGAAGTGATGGTCAAAAAATTAGTTACAAGTGTGCTATGAATGGACACCAATAACTATGTTGACTGCTTCTAACATGACCTCTCATAACGAAGTGTATCAGTATTTTCCCAAAACGCTTCTGGTTCAAACACAAACTTAATTCTAACGACTGGTCTGAAAGATTAGTACATCAAACATCACTCAACACTAGGCATCCTATTTCATTGTTTATATATTTTACCTTTGATGATTCATTTTAGAATTGTGTGCAGGTGGAGATACTCTTACAAATGAAAAGAAAATTTCTATTTTTCAGTCCTGATATTTTATCTGTGCTGCTCAAGGAAGGTTATCTCATCCCAAATGTTGAACAATTAAAAGCTCTTCATATTGATCCAGAAGGTGAGAATGATTTTACTGTTTTAATTATTTATTCTTAAACCGCAGATGCATTGTTAGATTGCCTTTGGTTACTCTCTCAGTTTTTTTACACAATTATTGTATAACTTGCTGTTTATGTAATCTGTGATATCACAGGTAGGATTCATTAAATAAATACATAGAAATTTCTATTCTCTTTCATGATTGCTTGTACTCTAAACCCTGGATTTAACAGGCCCCAGTATAACATATTTCAGATTTAACAGACCTTATCACCTTGTCATTTCATGAATACTCTGTTTTGTATCTGGGTTTTTGTCATTAATGGAACATTGTAAATCATCTTTCATTTTTTTATTTTTATACTAAGCAATATTTCTTGAATATGCATGAAATAAATCTTATTTATGGGAACGTATCTCCATGATAGATTTTAGTTAAAATTTCCGGTCACCATCAGAAAAGGTCAAGAACCACTTAACTGCTCTGTGAAAAAGTGTAAATATTAAATATTCTTCATTACAATTTAATTATCCTATATTGTACAAAAGTGTCTGTTGTGCTTAAGCTACTTTTTCTTTTTACTTTGAAAAAAAATTGGGCTCCTCGGTTATATTCAGATTTAACAAATTTTTGGTATCAAGACACCCCTTCTGCCCCATAAGTCTGTTGAATCGACAGTATGATATGTTCCTTATGTAGAATTTTGACTGAATGTGCCTCCTGAATGCTTGTGCTGAAATTTTGTTGATGGCACAAATTTTGCACATTTCAGTTAAAAACAACCAATGAAGAACAAAATCCCAATCAAAGACAGCAACGTTTGATTCAGATCTCTGAACTCCCTTAACTCTGATCATTTCTGTCTCTTAAAAGGTGTGCCTCGTAATGGTGTTACTACATTACAATGCTTTCTCACGACCTTGTGACACAGCCATTACTAGAAGCATTTATAGAAATTCATTAGGAATCATTTTACTATGGAAATGAATTACAAATTTTTAATAAACAAATATGTCAAAACTTTCATTCACACTAATCGCTGATTTATACAATAGTGATTAATAATGGTGGTGGTGGTGGTAGAAGAAGGCCTTAGTGATGGCCGCTTGTAACATTATCTAACATTTGTCGATCGCTTCAGATCTTGTTCTACGATCTTATGATATTGCCTAGAGATCTACATCAGGGGCATAAATGATTCCTTATCACACCCACGGTCTGTCCAGGCGGTTGGTTTTTTAATGCATTCAGCCTCAGTGCCTCCACTATTACCTCTTGAAGATTGTTCCCCTGGTCAGTGATGCACACTTGAAAGAGAATCTTCTGATATCTTCTTTACAGCTCTCTTTGTATACATTGAACTTGTGACCTATAAATCTGTGATCTCACAAGTAATTAGATCGAAAATGGAGAAAGTTTTGCGTTGCACCTTCTTGAAAGATTCAGTATTTCTTTTTCGAATCCTTTTAGCTGTATCAGAGAAGTTAATTCAGTAGAACTATTTTTCATTGCACAAGTGTTACTCATCTCTAGAAACCTTTACTAAAATTTTTCAGATTTATTGTCCCAGAATGGATTGTGGCTGCCGGAGAACCTGGTGAAGTTTTGGAAGCCGTTACTGACTGTCCTGCATGAAATCAAATTCACGCCTCTGCTCATTAAACGCTTGATGGACTGTGTGTGTGGGGATGAGTTTGCTCCTTTGCCAGCTCGTTTAATTGCGGGATGGTTGATGACTATCCTTTTCAACATTCATCAAGCAAGTAAGTAAGAATTTTTGTCTGAATATCTTAGACAAAGTGTTGTTAGTTTTCAGAAGTGCTAGCAGTGAGTTTGATTCTCACGGCTACCCTACCACTGTTGTCTTGCACCAGACTGAGATATGCTTTGTAAATAATTTTATTACTGACGTGACTTCAGTCCTCACAAGATGCTCTACACCTATGTCTATGTGCTATACTTTTTTTTTTTTCCTGTAAATCATCGTATATATATATATATATATATATATATATATATATATGAGCCATGTGTCATACTTATAGTATCAGTAGCAGCTATCAGTTCCTCTCCCTTTCTACCCTCATGATACTATTTGTTCTCTCCTCTCTCTTTCTATATTATACTATTTATTCTCCTGTTTCTACCCTCTTATTGAACTACCCAAATTTCTTTCTTCCCTTCTCATTTCCTATCATTTTATTAAATTGGTTAACTTTCTTTTCTCACATCCTACTGTGTCTGTTACACTTATAGTATCAGTTGCTACCATGAGCCAAGCTTGTTATTGCGTACATGATAACCATTAGCCAAGCAGCGGGTCATCCACTAGTATTGACTAAACTTCATTTACATTTTACTGGATTTCTTAAAATTGTTCAGCTTTTGGTCATGATGTGAACAACTAAGTATATAAACTACGATCAATGACAGTTTTTATGTGAATGAATTGAAAATTATTGTTTTTGAGATGTATTTTCCCTTTTCCTTTTTCAAATTTTCATAGACCAAATGAAAGAGGATAAAGATCTTATGTATGATAAACGTTGTACTGTGGCATGGCAGACTCTTATTGATCAGGCTATCAAAGTACCCAAAAAATACACCCTTCACTTAGTTTTATGGTAAGTAAGAAAACCTATTAATTCCTTTGCCATGTCTTTTTGTTGTATCATGATCTCATGTTTTGTCTTTTTTGTTCTTTCAACATGTTGATGCATTAGAAAATCCCAGTTTGTTTTTTTTTGTATCTATGGAAATAGTGTCTTAACTAGACACAAGATCTGTCGTGAAAATATCCAGCTATTTAATATTAACAAAACAAATAGTATACCTGGGGTAATGGCAACTTAGTCCACTTCAAAGTACACCAATGCATTGTTTTAACATTTCCTCTGTTAATTCAAAATTTATCTCACTCTTTAAGGCAACTTTCAGAAAATAATCCAATTTTGAACAAAGCATGACAGTTCAATCCAACTAAAAACATTTACTGTCTGTAAGTGTTTCTATCAATCCATTTTATAGGTACAAGTCATGCAGTCCGACCTTTTTTAATCTGACCAACAATGAAAACATTTTATTCACATTTACTATTTGCTTGTTCCTATCAATCAATCGATTATACTGGTACAAGTTGTGTATTTTGACTTTTTTTTTTATCTGACCTAAATTTCATTGAGAAATTTATCTTTCTTTAATTTACCAAATGTCAGTCTGCCTGTCTGTATGTGACAGTGCAACTTAGGAACCACCCAGCATATCCCCATGAAATTTTCTGTGTGTACAAATGGGACCTCCGAACCTGTTCTTAGCAAGTTAGTTTATGAAAATTCTCCCTCAAAATGATATTGTACATTTGTTCTTACACTGATAATGATAATCTGATTTCCATCTTTCTTACTATAATTCACTTATCTTTTATAAAATCCCCTCCTGATATTTAGATTAAATGCTATCCAATAGTTCATGATGGTGTAATGATTTTAAAATAGGGTATAATTCAATAAATACATAGTTCAAATCAATGATCTCTTTTGGGGCCACAAGTCCCATTTAGGCCTTCCGCTGAATCTTGGTGAAAAACCCACCAATCAGATGGGTTTTCAGCTAGTTTTTACAAAACAAGCCAAACAAACTACCTGAATAGCCAACCAACTAAAACATGGGGATTTTATGAGGATACTAGTCAAAATAATTCATCAAATAATGACAATACATCTTCCTAATTCAAGATGATCACATCCAAGTACAGTGGTACTTTTCATAGCAAAGGACTCTTATAATAGAATTTAACTTTGCTGGAGGTCCCAATTACTATAATAAAATCTCCTAGCAAAATATTATCAGTTTGCAAGAAATAAAATCTGTACAATTTCATAAAATTATCCAGAATCATCTAGATTTCATTTATAACTATCTAGATTAGTATCTAGTATCGAGGTGATTATTTTCAGAGACCGACTGACTAATGGATGGTCATTTACTGAATTATAAGATTTTATGTATTACATTATTTACTTGTTTATTTGTTCTTAAACATTATTCAGAAAGTAATTAGTACATTATTCATTATTTACTAGGTTATTATTGTGGTTTTGGGGATCCAATATTTTTATTTTGTACAAATTACTGAAATCGTATTGGTTTGATTATTCTCTTATGAAATTTCAAATTTTCATCTAGCAAGACATTTTGCAGAATATATTGTCCTCAAGAGGTACTACTGCATTTTTTTACTTTGCATATTATTGTAGTAAACAAACTAAATTCTTGTTAGTATATCTCTGATTTTTTGAGATGAGGTATTATTATTATTTCTATTGATATTCTGACCATCCACATGGACACATAGCGCAGTGGTTACAGCATCAGACAAATTACTGTAAAGTAATCTGATGGTTCTAGGTTCAATCCTAGTGTGAGAATATAACAATACTACTAATGCTAAGAGGGGAGTACAGTCAATATACCCCCCGTCGGATAAATAAAGGGTTCGGTTTGTTACTTCCCCACATCTACCAGATGATACCTGACCAAGGCCGTAGAGTGCAACGGCCGAAACGTTGTATGAAAAACAACCAAGATGAGGAT
>OY735218.1:34721989-34751989 GCA_963457665.1 Thysanoteuthis rhombus
TTATATTATAAAAGATAGTTTAAATCCTTGATTAACATCGAAAATGTTTCCCATCAATTTGAACAATTATTAAAGATATTAGTCGGAGGAAATTGAAAGAAGACCTTATGTAGCCACTACCTGATTTTCATTCATTAACTCTGCTTCATTAAATAACATCCTGCTCTTCTCTCAGCAATTCAGTCAGTCAAAGAATATCCCAGTCTCAAGTGCTTAAAGAAATAAATGATATCAGACAATTTGAAATGCTTAGTGTCTATTTTCTTGGAGCCTTTTAAGTTATCTAGTGACAGGAAACAAGACAAATTATATACCCACAATAGACCACTGATTAGCAAGCTCATCTTGTGGACTCATTTCTTGATGTAGTGTGTCTGATCCTTGCTTTGTGCTCAACTACTGTGGCCTTGTGTCAGACTAAGCTTGATAAATACATATATAAGTGCACACTATAGTACAATGGCAAGTTCATCTTTCAGACCATTTCACTTGTGTAATGAGTTCAATCCTCATGAAGTATCCACTACCGTGGTCTTGTGCCATACTAAGCTTAGTAAATAATCACAAGTGCTCATTTTTGTGCGATGTTGGAAAGTTTGTTTGACTGATTAATTTGCTAGTGTAGTGGATTCAGTCCTCATTGAATGCTCCACTAGTGTGGCCTTGTATCAAACTTGAATAAACGTCTTTCTTTTTTTTGAGTCTCCCATTTACAATCTATTTACAGTCTCCTATTTTCAATCTGATTCTCTTTCTTTTCCAGAAGTACGTCATTTTCAGATTTCAGAGAGAACAGATCCTTCTTCTGTCACATCATCTTGGCATATTTCCAATGGTAAGAATTTTTTTAATTAGATATTTCTGTTAATCATTGATAGTAATTCGACAAAATCACTCATGTGAAAGCAGTGGCATATGCTCTGGTATTTGTCATTACACTATCCTTAACCCCTTAACGGATTATCCAAGATATATCCGTCTTTGCAATTTGTGGTTTTTTATCAACACACGCAAAGAGAAAGAAATCCATTTTTGGATGAGAGTGGATTATTTCAAATATGTTCTCTTATGCATTTTGTGCTTTATCTGACGTCACCTTAGCATGGTATGAAAAAGAAATCTGTTTTGGGTGTCCAGGGAGATGCTCACGTGAAAAAAGAGGATGTTGAAAATAATTTTTGCTACATTTAAATAAGACGCCAACAAATATAGTAAATGTTTGAAAATTATCGTAAACATGATTGAAAATCTATATCTTTTCCTGAGCCAGTTAAAAAATAGAGCGACCAAATTAAAAACAATTGCAAGAAGATTGAATCACTGAACAGGAATAATCAAATAACTACATTTATTGCTTCGCTCTCTGTAAATGTTAATTTTTTTACTTAAATCAATCAAACTTGTCTTATTAAAAATCGATCGGCCGTTCATTTTTTGTTAAAGGTAATGCCCTTTATTTTTTTAACTTGGGGGGAAAAAGTATAGACTGGGGAAGTATATTTCACTAAAAAAGAAATCTATTTTCAGTGCAGAAAAAAACAAATAAAAGTCTTCGATCAGACATATCAATACGAAAAGACTTTTACGCTGAAATTGCACCAAATTTTTTAATTGATTCTTTCAGTTGAAATGAATGTTTGGGAACAAATTTGAATTTGAAAAAAAATAAATGAATTAAGAAAAATATCATTACTGAAGAAAAGAGAGATTTCTATCATTTCAAAGCAACTAAAATTGAAGAATTTGTAAAAAAAATCTTTGATCAATTTGTTTCGGTGAAAGAAATCCATGAAAACTTCACAATTCAATTAATATCCTGTGTGAAGTTGTTGAAATGGACAGTGTTGCTCATTCTGTATTTCAAGGAGAATAAGATTTAAGGAAGCCATTTTCTATAAACACTGATAATGTTATCAAACAGTTATTGTTATCAAAATCACTCGGTCTGGATTTCTTCACTCAAAATTAATTAAAATGAATAAAATTAGTTTAAAACATTTTTTAAATAATTTTTTATTATAAAAATTGTTTATAAGAATCAATTTACCTGTGTAACAATGAATTTATAATAATGAGCATAAATGGTTCCAATTTTCATACCCCTAAACAAAATTTTTTCTCCATGTTGGCCTTTCCTATTCGCATTTATGACTGGACTTTTTTTTTGTGGAGAATTTTCATGTGGGTATTCTTCATAGAAACACATTTTTGGATGGAAAAGGAAATAGAGTATTCTTATGCATGTATGTATATTAGAAAAATTTAAAAAATATGACCCAAAATGAAATGTTTGAAAAAAATTGCTCCATTAAGGGGTTAAAGCATTTTTTTCAACATCTGATGGGTCTGTTGATTTATATTCCTTCCAAGCAAAGACATTTCTTGATTTTATTTTTGTTCTTAGAACTATCCGCCAAACTGATTTACATGGATGTTTCATGAGTAGAGTACAAAGAAAATGTTTACCTGTGCATTTTGTTTTGATTACAATTACTTCCTGCTTAGGTCTTCTTTGACTTGGCTTGAAACACCCTATCTGCAGATGAAACTGAGACTCATGAACCTCCCCAATTTGATTTTAAGGCCGAAGAATATATCAGTTGAAAAAGTTGTGATAAAAAACAAAGCAAATAAACAAAGATGAAGATATTGATCTGAAACGATGTGTGGAATAACCCATACAATTGTCAGTGTACCCAAAATTATATTAGTTCCATAACCCAAACCTTTTCTAGTATATAACACTTCAAAATCTATTCTTCAGATTTTATTTATATTTCTATGTTTGAAACTGTCAACCAAAACTGTCAACATCAGCATAGGTTTCTTGAGTTTTTAAGTGAATTTTATACACAGGCCAGATCAATGGAGCTCTAGACTTGAAAATTTTCAAATTTTACTCATTATATCTAGAAAAAACGTTTTGGTTTTTTTTTACTTTTCCCCACTCACAAATAAGTTTCTTGTGATGGGTTCAAGTAGCAATGTAAGTTAATGCAAAATTGGTCCCCTAGTTTGTGTCTGACAGCATCCAAGCTTGTTTTTTAAAAATTCATCTTTTTTTACTGGTGGCTGCACAAGTAATTTATTCATTGATCACCCCCAACACAGCGTGTTGCCAGAATATTCTAGTCACATGATAGTTTTTATTCACTAAGCAGACTTATTTGTTTATAATTTAAATGTTTGTATGATTCATCTCATTGATTTTGTACTAAAATTTGTTGCTACAATTTTATTCAAGTGATGCACTTTTTTGTTCTGTTTTTTTTCTAAAAGATGCTGTCAATTGGGAAAAGTGTCCATTGGGATGTGTACCTCAAGAAATATTATCCTACACCAGTTTGGAATTTTATGATGAAAATGGCCCAAATCCAAAGAAAAAGATGAGAATGTCAAGTGGTCATCAGAATGGGCACACAGAATATTATCTGTAAGTCTGAAATTGGATGGTGTATTTTTTTTTTTTTAAGATCATTTTTTAATTTATCCCTTCCCACTCTTGTCAGTAAGATTTGGTTGCTTTCAATTCAAAGCCATAAAAAAGATAACTTTCTCCAATATTTATTCCTTATGTAAAGTATCTTTTGCTGTCTATTCTTTAAGTCCTCTCCAAACTTCTGGGACATATATATCTAGATGTTTCTATTGCCGCTGGGATAATGTGTCCCGTAGATCTCTCTTAGAAGTATACTGTGACATTTTAATTCAGGCATAACAGGCTCAATTACAAACTTTATACTCTTCCTGCAAAGCCTCCAAGAGTCCAAAAATGTTGCTTTTCCTATCCTAGAAGTCCATCTGATATGGACATTGCCTATACCAACATGGCCACAGAGGCTTCATAGCTGAACAAATCTAGTCATGTAGCTATTTCTTTCTACCCCCAATTATTTACGTCATATAGATTATGACATGCTTACCCTGTTATATGCCGTCCATTATAGTTTAGCTGGATGGTGGTAGACAAAATAATAATCTAGCTCAAAAATAGCTATGTTTTGAAACAGTTTTTTTTTTTTTTCTTTTCTTTAAAAAGGGACGTCTGTATTTTGTAGTGGTAATGATTGTGTTAGATTATCTTGATTCTTATATGAAGTATTTGCATTATTATGACAAGTTCCCAGGTTATAGAACAGGAGTTCAAGTCTAATCGAAGGATACCTATATTGATTCTTATTCATGATTTTAATGTTCATGGAATGTAGCAACCTGAGCATTGTGGTAAAAAGCTACAAGAAAGAAAAACTCTTCAAAATTAATAATGAGAATACTCCATTTCAAAATTCAGATAATTTAAGAATATTTGTTAGTTATTCAAAATCGTCTCCCATTTGCCATTAATTCAAAGTTCAGATATTTTCTGCTGTCTTCTTGTCTGCTGGTGTTCTATTTCTTCTCTCATAAACTTTGATCTTTGATAAGTTTATCTACTGATAAAATTTTGTAATCAATCTACTGTCCTGTTGACATGGGTGTCGACAATTAAGATATCATTACTCTCACATATATAATTATGCAATTAAACTATATAATTTTATTGAAATAATTTATTATTTATGGAATGTATCTACATCAACTATAAGTACATACTAAGGCAAATTAGACCAATATATATGTTATTATTATTATTATTATTATTATCATTATTGATTACTTTTGCTATCTGTCTATATTCCTGTAGTCTACTTCTACACTAAATTAAACTCTGAATCCCTGTGAGGGAGAAGTAATATATAGATGATAGCTATAAGTGAAGGTTGAGTCCCTTCTGCTCCCATTCAAGCATAAACATCCTCCAAATTTTTAACCGTCATTCATTACATTGTAAGGGGGATGGGGAAGAAACCTAAGACAAAATGAATATTAATCAGAAAGCATAACAGTTGTGCGTACAAATAAGTGAAATAATAGTATAGATTTTGCTACCCAAAGGTCAAAGGCATTGAACCCTGATAAATGAATGAATGAAATAAATAAATAAATCAAGAGATAAAATACCCCGAAACCCAGTTTCTAGTTTCTATATTTTCTTTCAATGTGGTTCCCTTAGGCCTGTAAATAGAAATTTTGCAAAGGGTAGTAGCAAAATCCTCTACTACATTCACTTCAAGCACGCTGTTCAAATTCCCCAAACTTTTGAGTTGCACCCCATGTATACGCTGTGTCCAAAAACTGTCCAATGTATTCCAAAAAGTCAATTTTATCATCATTGTACAGCTTCAGATTTAACTGAATTTGGACCAAAAATTTTTTAAATACAAAAATCAATAAGATATTGAAACAAGATTGAACATCGAGAAGTTGTGTACAAAAATCAGAAATATTTGATCCATATTCTGTCAATTATGAAGATATATACTGTATTTTGCCACATGTAAGCAACACAGGTATATAGGACATATCTTTTTAGGTTTTTGTAATAAACCATATACATTCATTTTAAAGTGGCCTGCATCATTCAACTAGAGTGATTTGTAGATCTAAAACTTGACATTCACCTTAAAGGCACAATAATTTTGAGGGTTAGTTCTTCAAGTAAAAAACAAAAGCAAATCTTTTATGCTACAAAATACAGTGAGTGTATTTTTTTTTTTTAAATTTCAATGTATTGGATACTTTTTTCACTCACTGTATGTCTTTAAGAAGCCCAACAAAATGTTTTTGTTTTTTACGACGTCTCATAAATCTCTGACTTTTCAAGAAATTGCTTTTCTTTCTACTTTCAGCCAGATTGACAATGCCGATACGTTTGAAGTCTTATGAAGCTGAAAATCTGCCTGTTCTTCTTTCCTGACGCTTCATAACTCTGGAACATTCAACATTTATTTTTTGGCAGTCTATCATGTATTTTTCTTTTTTTTTCTTCTCATGATAGAAATCCATTTTCTTGAATCATCGTTACATCCATTTATGCAAACTGCATCTAACAATTTGAATAAACTTGTCAAATTTCACAGTATACTATTTTTTATTTATTTATTTTCAGATTTACTTGTCTCTAAGGCAAGTTCATTGATAGTTGCAATTGTTTTTTTTCTCTCGGTTTTTTTGTTTGTTTGTTTTTTTTTTTGACAAGATTCATAAGATTTTCTCATTTATAAGATTTTCATGAGATTTTTGACACAATTGCATTTTGAGGGACCAAAAATTTAATTCTGCTGAAAAATTTGTATTCTGGACAACACCGGTTGTGACGAAAAGAGTTATTTTTATGAATTTTTTTTAAAACAATTTATTGTTATGTTGAACTAATTGCATAATTTGATGGAAATAATAAAGATAATCGTAATAGATTTGTTGTACAGATTTTTTCTTCCTTCTTTTCTTTTCAAACAATAGCCAAGAAATCCATCTTTATCTATGTATTTATTTTGTGTAAAATTTTTTTAAAAAGATACAATAAATGATGTCATACACCTTTTAAATACAATTGTAAGTAAATCGTATTTGCGTTTTGACTAAATTTTTTTTTCTGCACTATTCAAAAAGAAAAGACTTTTAAAAATCCATATAAAGAATCTATCAAGACTTTTTTTATTGTTTCAATTACATTAATACAATTGACATAACAATAATACATATCACATTTTATTTGGATCCATAACAATAACACTTTATATCTCGATGGTGTTGCCCAAAACATGAACTTTTCAACTGAATCAAATTTCATGTCCCCCAAAACTTTGTCAGATTTTCTTATACATGAGATTTGCATTCAGATGAGTTTAAGAGTTCTTATCTGTAAATTTTGTATAAGATTTTCTGGACCAAATGTAGACTCCAAAGTCCAAACATGTAATTAATTAAATCATCAGTTCCTTTCTCAGACTCTTATCTTTATTTTCAAAGTTATTTTTTTAATCATTCTTCAATCTTTATTCATAATGATGATATTCTTCACCATCTGTGTCAGTTGTAAGAAATTTATGTTTATTTACTAATTTTAAGCAATCCTATAACAATTCAATACTAGACCAAATGAGTCGGTTATTTAAAAACTATTGAAAAGTGATAATGTATTTGTGTTGAAATGTTCAAATGTACGTTGTTTTATGGTCAAAATAATTTGCACTGCTATCGTATAGGTATACGTAGGTAAGAAATTTACGCTGCTAACCTATAGAATTTTTTATTATTATATCGCTATTTTGATTAAATTGAAACTATTCATTTTGTGTGAAAAGAATAAAACTCCATCAAAACAATAACACATAAGATGTGACGTCATATGGTGAATACTGAAGTTTTGTCTCTCTGACTTGATCGATTCATAGGTGGTAAATTTTTGTCTTTGACAAATGAAAATTTGGCTGTGTAAAAATCGCTAAATTAGCATGCAAATGCACAAACATTTTGGCCATTTTTAGCATCTTTTTGGTGAATTTGGCCTTTTTTATCTTTTTATAATTTAGCATTTCTCACACTTTTTGGCATTCAAACTAATGCTAAAACATTTTTTCAGTCAGTTGGCAACTTGGAGGTTCAGTCTTGGCAATTCTTTCTGCTAACATTCATGTCAATTTTGGAATTTGGATTATCAATTTGATCCAATCTTCTTATATATGAGATTTTTTGCTCTTCCCTACATCAATTATAATGTGATATAAGTTATTACTAATTTTTGATCAAGTAGTCTTCAAAATTATTTTATAAAAATTTGTTTTAATCATTGTGTATGTTATATTTTGACTTTTGCGTGTGTTATATTTCACATTTCAGCCGTGTACCCTCCGCTTCTCTTTAGGTATTGTTTGTTCTTGCTCAGACGGAAGAAGTCAGGAAGGAAACAAAGATGGTCAGAAGATACACAGCTGAAACGTTGTGGAAGCAAATACATAGACGAGGAAAATAGTCTGACTATACCACACACAATGATTAAAACAGTCCATCTAATAAAATTCAGATAGAAACTTCTTTATGACTACTTTTTACCTCCGTCTTGGGCTTATTCTTTATTTTACAATCAAACCCTATTTACTCACTGCCGGAAGAAATTGTCTTGATTAAAAGCAATAATTTAAGATGAAGGTAAAAAGTAGCCATAAAAATTTTTGATAAAAATCTTGTTTGTTTCAATCCGTTTCCACTTCAAAGACAGACAAGACTGGGTTGTTCTATTCGAATGTAAATTAGTCTAGCACAAGTCCATAATATCGATTTGTAGATTTTTACTAATCTTAGTCTAGTAAAAGGCCACAATAGTGGAGCACCCAGTGAGGATTAACCATTAACACAGGCTTGCACAAGAAGACAAGTGAGCTAAATACTCATTAGCTTGTAAGATTTACTATTGTGGCCTGGGTACCCAAATAGATTGAGTCTGGTCTGGTTCAAGGATACATGTGTGGAGCACCAAGAAGGGAACAAACTCACTTAGAGTTTTCTACAATATTAGATTGCTAATCAAAATTCTATGGTAAATGCCCTTTGTTTTCTAAGCTTAACCTGGTACAACACCATTACAGGTTTCCTCCACTTTGCGATAGTAAAACGTTCTTATGAAAATTTTTTGTAAGTCAAAATGGTAAAAAGCAAAAAAGCAATTATCATTAATTTGTACTGAAAAAAATTTTGAGCAATCCCAGACCAAAAAATGTTGATGATGGTAAGTTGGGATGGTGAGAGGCACAGGTGGCTGGAATGTAGAAAGGAAAGAAAGAAAGTGCATGCTGCTTCTATAATGACTCACTATGAAATAAACTCTGAATGCTATTTGCAGCTTCTTTTTCATAAAGAGTAAACTTTCGAAAAGCAGAGAATACTAGTATTTTGTTTAGCAAATTAGCGTGCAACAATTTATCTACAATTATCTATCCATCTTAACTAAGGCATCTGAGATGTTTAGTCGTAGCTTCCTAGTTACAGATATGGACTACAATGTGCATTGAGGCAGTACTTACCACTACTGATAATGAAACAACCATACCGTCTTATTTCATTAATGACCACCCTTGTTTTTGCAATCTTGGGGGGTTGTGAAATCAAGGACCCTTTATATAACGGAAATATTTCCCAGACCCCTATTTTTAGATTTTGATTACTTTTTAGACTTTGATTAATGAACTACAATAATAAGTTACTTTTGACCTTAAAAAATCTTATTTGTTCTATGTAGATTACATTTATCCTCATCCTAATATATGGTATGGAACTGTGTACAATAATCATATTTTTTAATTACTTTGTGATAGATGTTATTTCACTGCCCCAAGTTTCACAATGTAAGTTTCAGAGGGGACAGTACTGAGGTCTGCAGACCCCAATGTCAAAGCCATTGATTTACTGACATAAAACAGATATACACATACATAGACACATATATACATACATGTATGAATGTGTATGTGTGTGTGTGTTTATATTCGTTCATTTACATTTGTATACCATTGTAGGCAAATTATATCCGTAGATGAATTATCGTAAATAAACTATAATCAGAGATAAATTATTGTTGATGAATTGTGTATTGTAAGATGCCAAATGAGCTTCTAACTTGCTGTCAGTGTTAACTAACGTTCTACCAGTACCCTTCTTGACAACACATATATAAATTATGTTCTCTAGCACCTAAGAATTTTTCCAGGCAGTTTTAACGGAGGCATCCAAGATGATCAGTCTCACCTCCCTAGTTGCAGACATGAACTACAAAGCGCATTGAGGTAGTATTTACCTCTCCTGATCAATGGAACCACCAGACCATCTTATTTCATTTATGAAAACTTTTGTTTTTGCAACCTTCAAATAGATTACTGCATTATCAGTTTTAAAGCTCAATTTGATCTTGAAGCCACAGATAAACACTACAGTGACCATTGACCTACTTATTAATGGTACCACCATATCATCTTATTTCATTCTCTGTAAGGTGCTGTTGCGGTTCTCAAACATGATGGGCAAATTTAATTTCCTAGTTATGAACATGCTGAGTTCATCATCATCATCATCATCATCAGTCTTTTAGCATCTGTCGTTGGACATAGACCTTCCCCAGGATTTGCCACACTTCTCTATCATGGGCGTCACGGAGCCAGTACTTCCTCAACTTGTCTAGCTCGTCTCTCCATCTAACATTTTGCCGGCCTCGGTTGCGCATATGGTCTCGGGGAATCCATGTTGTGAGTCGTGGTGTCCATCGATTGTTAGCCATTCTTGCAACATGGCCAGCCCACCGCCATTTGAGATTTTTTATGGATTCTATGATGTCTCTAACTCTTGTCTTTTCCCGGATGTGCTGTGCTGTTTTGTGGTCTCTCCATGTGAGGCCCGGCATTATTCTTTCATGTGCACGTTGCATGGTTCTCAGCTTACAGGTCTGTTTCTTGGTTAAGTTCCATGTTTCAGCTCCATAAGTGACTATTGGGAGGATGCATTGGTTATACACCCTTCTCTTTAGGATTAATGGGATCTTATTATTTTTGAAGGTTGAGCTAGCTCTGCTAAAGGCTTGCCATCCTAGTGTGATTCTTCGCTTGATTTCTTCTTCTTTTGAGGGTCTCATGGAGATTCGTTGCCCTAGGTAGATGTAATGCACATTAAAGCAGTATCTATTTGGAGTTGACATTGCAGTACCTACATCAATTGATTGTTGAAATCACTATAGCAAGTTATTCCATTCACTACAATGTGTTTTAGTGAGATTGCTGCTCAAGCTAACCTGAATGACAAACTCACTGACATACCAATCTGGTTGGTATCTTGCTGACCTTTAAATCAACCAAAATGGCCAAATTTAGTCTCTTGAAATTATATAGCTACAAGGATGAAATATACCTCAAGATACAGTTCAATATGCATTTTGATGTAAGATGGCTCTTTTCATTCCCATCATTCTTCAAACCCAGATCTAAAAAATATACTATAATAATCGAAAGAGCCTGTGGAGATATTTGGTTTTGTTCACTCACCATGTTAACTCTGTTGATTGTGTACTAGACAACATTGTGAAAAGTAATGCAATCGAATGTGACCAGAATGAACATTGAATTTAAAGGCCGATTTCCATCCAAATTTTTTATGAATTTGAATATAAATAAACAATGAAGACAACTATCAAAAGCTAATTATAGAGTAATCTCCCTTGAAATTGCTTCTTTTGGGCATGAATGTGAATGCTAACCCTAAAATATTATTAATAATAAGCAAATCCCCTGGATGTTTTATACATTCTGCAAGTTGGTGCAATTTTAGGAATACCTTGATTCGATATATGTACATAGCTATGATGCACCATTTTGGCAAATTAGAGGCCACAAATAGAATATGAATTTGGTTACAAGGGCAATGCCCATTGCAAAAGTACAATTTTGGATACAGCCGGACTTTATGGTGTGTTGGGCACACTGCCATAATTGTGATGTAAAATTATTTTCCATCCATTGTATGAAACAATGGCTTTAAAGTATTTCGATTAAATCTCTTCAGTGTTGCCAATTTAGATATTTGATATCTAAATTTACATCTATTACCGATTTAGATATTTGATATCTAAATTTACATCTATTACCAATTTAGATATTTGATATCTAAATTTACATCTATTACCGATTTAGATATTTCATATCTAAATTTACATCTATTACCAATTTAGATACTTCATATCTAAATTTACATCTATTACCAATTTAGATACTTCATATCTAAATTTACATCTATTACCAATTTAGATACTTCATATCTAAATTTACATCTATTACCAATTTAGATATTTCATATCTAAATTTACATCTATTACCAATTTAGATATTTCATATCTAAATTTACATCTATTACCAATTTAGATATTTGATATCTAAATTTACATCTATTACCGATTTAGATATTTGATATCTAAATTTACATCTATTACCAATTTAGATATTTCATATCTAAATTTACATCTATTACCGATTTAGATATTTGATACCTAAATTTACATCTATTACCAATTTAGATATTTCATATCTAAATTTACATCTATTACCAATTTAGATATTTCATATCTAAATTTACATCTATTACCAATTTAGATATTTCATATCTGAATTTACATCTATTACCAATTTAGATATTTCATATCTGAATTTACATCTATTACCAATTTAGATATTTCATATCTAAATTTACATCTATTACCGATTTAGATATTTGATATCTAAATTTACATCTATTACCAATTTAGATACTTCATATCTAAATTTACGTCTATTACCGATTTAGATATTTCATATCTAAACATCTATCACCAATTTAGATATTTCATATCTAAATTTAGATCTATAATATTAAACAACAATCTATAATTCATGATTTTTTTATTTATTTTTATAAGATTTCTCGAGCACCACTGACCTAGAACACTTCATACTTTACATTGAACTGCCTTGTCTACTGACTAATATATCAGGAAAATGCCAATTTTGCACAGTGGCCAGTTGTCAAGTAATCACAGTGCATACGAGCACACACAAACACACACACATACACACATACAGATTTCAACTGTAGTAAAATATAGATAAAGAAACGAATTTGTGTCTGTTAATAAGTAAAAGATGGCAGGTTTTATATAACTGTAAAAAAAATTGATATGTTCATCTGCAGTATATCAGTGGAAAGTCTCGATAAACAACAGAGAAAATGTGTGTTAATGTTGCAAAGATGACTTTCTTATGGTTTGATTAATCGTTCAAATATTCATTTTAATCACAGTATGAGTTTATCGATTCTCCCTTTGTAATTTGGGGATTTTTAAAAATTTTTTTCCTTCAATTACCTTCTTTGACAAAGTTGGACAGAAGTTATGTATTTACCCATGTTTGTCTGTTTGCTTGTCCACACAATACCTCCAAAAGTTCTCAATTAATTTCGATGAGATATCATAGAAAGGTGGTCCATGGTTCAAGTAATAAATGATTTGATTTTTTGATTTTTCATCTCTTTCAATTTTGTTCACATTGCCAGATAGGACAATTTTTCTGCTTTTCAGACGTAATAGCTCAATAATGAGTTACTCAGTATGAAGGGGAAATAATCAAGTGTTGAAGTGAATCAAGGTTTAAAGGAATGCCCCTTGGAATAATTATTACAAGATTTTGTCACAGCATAGTCTGAGATCTGTAACTTGATTCTTCAGTTTTTGTGATAACGGTTTTGGCTCTTTGGTACATGCTCTCTGAATGCTTCCTAGTTTGTTTTTCTTCTCTAATTCATTTTGTTAAAAAACTCTGTCATCTGACTTGTATTAATTGTACTCTGTTGCATTTCACAACTCCCATCAGACTTACTGGAAGCTGTATTTTGGACCCCTTTGATTTCGTCTTCTTTATTCATCTTTTGGTCAACTGAGTTGTTCTCATCTTGTACAACATTTTCTGCCATGTCAATTCTCTGGTCTGCACCTTGCAATCTATTTTCTTCTTCATTCATTCCATTTCTCAAACTATTGTCTGCTTTACCAACTGCAGCATTTTCTTGATTGATTTTCTCCCCTTCTATCTTCACTTCATCGATCAGCACCCCAGGCACTCCAGGTGTTCCCTGCATTGCAACATTTGTATCCAATATTTTGCTGGCTTCACTCTCCATCGCAATATTCATGACCTCAATTGCATCATTTGCTGAAGCATTCTTACTAAGTGTACTTCCACTTCTCGTAGACTTCTCAGCGTTATCTTCAGTTTCTCCAATTTGGCCATCAAAGGGCTCTACGTCTCTTAATTCTAACTGAATATTTTCACCTTCCATTTCAGATTCTCTACTTTCTAGAATTTGAAGGTCAATTTCATTTTCAAAAGCTAAATTATCTTTGCCAGTGTTTCCCCTCGGGTTAGGTGTCTTTATCACAAGAGAATAATTAGATTTGAGTCTTGGTGATTCTGGGTCAATATTAACAGACACAGAATTGGTACCTTTGATATAAAGTGGGTTGGTAAAATTAGAGAATTCTTTTCCTACAATCATTCTAACTGGATATTTTTTCCGATACCAAATGTAAACTGATGTCCCTATGATAACAATGATCAATAAGGGAATCATGATACTAGCCGTAATTGCACTTGTGTTTTTACCTCCGTTAGTTTTAGATGATTTCCCTGGCGTTGTACAATTCACATTTTGCTCTTTGTAGACCACCACATTTTTAGACGAGGGGGAAGAGCCCTGAAATATAAAATACATTCATCAATAGTTAGAATTGATAGGTTTTTACAAACAAAAAGTTGAAAGTAACATTTATATTCAAACAAATCTGGTTGGTAATTCAATAGAAACTGTCACAAGACCAACATTCTATGGCAGCATTCCATGTTGAGGGTGAGCAATTAAAAATTCGGGGAAAGGGATGATCAATGAATATCTAACTACTCTCGCCTTTTGTTGGATCACTAAAAAAAAGAGCATGAACATAGCCAGACACAAACTATGGGACAAATTTAGCATAAACTTACGTTGTAAGCTAGACTTGATACGTTTTCACAAACAAAAAGTTGAAACTAACATTTCTATTCAAACAAATCTGGTTGGTAATTCAATAGAAACTGTCACAAGACCAACATTCTATGGCAGCATTCCATGTTGAGGGTGAGCGATTAAAAATTTGGGGAAAGGGATGATCAATGAATATCTAACTACTCTCGCCTTTTGTTGGATCACTAAAAAAAAGAGCATGAACATAGCCAGACACAAACTATGGGACAAATTTAGCATAAACTTACGTTGTAAGCTAGACTTGATAAGTTTTCACAAACAAAAAGTTGAAACTAACATTTCTATTCAAACAAATCTGGTTGGTGATTCAATAGAAACAGTCACAAGACCAACATTCTATGGCAGCATGCCGTGTTGAGCATATTAAAGGTGAGGGTGAGCAATTAAAAATCAGGGAAAGGGATGATCAATGAATATTTAACTACTCTCGCCTTCTGTTGGATCACTAAAGAAAAGAGCATGAACATAGCCAGACACAAACTATGGGACAAATTTAGCATAAACTTACATTGTAAGTTTGACCGCTCCTCTTATTATAAATCTATTTTTAGAGGGAATACTGAAAAATATAGTAAGGAGTAGATGTCAACATTTTCAGCCCTCAGTCTTCATTGGTGCGGTCTGTATTTGCAATACATACATAGCCAGCAAGCTATACCAGCATAAAAACTAAAGAAATCATTGTTGACAGTTTTGGTTGACAGTTTCTAATATAGTATAATTGCTGCATTTCCCGGCTGATAACGGGCTACAAGTGGTAAAAGCCTGTCTTTCCAAGATGACCTTTTAATCAATTCGGCTATGGTGTACCTTTGACTAAACAGGGCACAAATCTAAGATCGAGATACATGGATACTCAACTTTCGTCACTTTCTCAAAGTTGATATACTCTTTACACGAAAATCTCACAATTGATTCCTGATTTCATAACACACTCTCGTGGCAAGGGAGGTTAAGAACACGGAAAATGGAATCAGTGCATCGAGTTAATACTCTGGCAGAGACAGTTTGCATTAACTCACAGGGCAAGGCACCCTGGCCATGAAAAAGCCCACAACTGTTAAAAACAATGCTTGGATCTCCATGGATCACTCAAGAAATGGAGACAAGACCATTGTCTCATGGATCGTGTGACACGGGAAGCAAATTTGTTCGTTCGCTTTAGTAACAACACTTTTTTGTGCCAATGTAGCAACTGCAAATTGTTCTACCGTTGTCCATGTCGTTACACACCTTGGTTCTGAACACGAGGCGACAGGTTTTATTCGGGGTCCAGTTTACAATGTAAGTTTATACTAAATTGGTTCATAATTTGTTCCCGCTTATTTTTTAAAATTCATACATTCTCAGTGATTACTTCCCAACAAAAGGCAAGAGAAGTAACATTCATTTATTGATGTTAATCTCGTATTGTGTCAAATTTATAAATTAAACTTTATCATATGTATGTATGTATGTATGTATGTATGAGAAAAATATGATTTATACATGGTTCGGTACTGTCCATAGTTTCAGGTGTCTGCTGGGGAGTCTTGGACCATATCTTCCGCGGATAAGGGGGGGGGGTCATGTATTATCATATTTGGTGCCCAAGTTATACGAAATTTATAGTGACGTTTTATGAACTACACAAGAAAAACTTTTTCACGTAGATAACTAAAACTACGAAACACTGACATTGATTTTGATGCCTTTGCAAACGTTAAAAATAATAAATCTAACGCTTTAAATTGGTTTATTGTTTTTCGTGGGAATCAGGTCAATATTAATAGACTGAGAAATCTTCACGCAAGTTCTATAATTATGCGCTCATACCGAGTTGTTAAACCATTATTACCTCTGCCAATGAAATAGATGTATATGTATTTGGTCATTTACACCGTTCCGCCCCTCAGTCTGTCTACAAGATATATCTAAAAGTACTCAATGAATTTCAATGAAATTTTGTGGGATGATGGACATTGGGGTGAGTGAGGGTTGAATGAATTTTGAGGTGGATCCAGGGATTCTTTTCTGATTTGGAGATATTTTTCCGTTTTTTTCCTTTTATACATGAATGTATACGCTTATGATGATCCACACGATATCTCCAAATTTCTCTATGAATTTCAATGAAATTTTGTGGAAGACTAGACAATAGTAAATGAATTTTGGGTTAGATCCATGCAAAATTATCCCCCCGACAATTGCATTGGCAAAGGTATGCACTCTCTGGGTGCTTTGTAGTTATCTAGCGGCTAGAGATCAAGTGACAAAAAGTTTCTACAATGCCCCAGCACTCTCTTTGATAAAGATGAATTCAGAAAAAAAGTGGGGACTCTTTTTTCTCTGAAAGAAAAAAAATAGCTCAGAAGATAAACATCTTTCATTGTCCATCCCCACATTGACCTGAATTCGAGGATGAGTTGAAAAAAAAAGTTGTTGATAGATGAAATGATAATTGCTCAAATAATGGAGGGGTCTTATATGCCAACAAATACGATAGTTTAAGGAAAACGCCATGATTTGCTGTTTCTAGAGGACACACAAAAAAAAAGAACGAAAAACTTTTTTTTAATAAATGAGTGGGGGGGGGCTAGAAAGTTTTCGGTCCAACTAAGGAGAAAATAACCTAAAAGCAAATCCAATAATGAACGCAAGAATCCTGCAAATTGGCACTTTACAATATAGAAGAACACTCTTTCCATCTACAGTGACAAAATGATGTTCAGATTTGGGGAAGTGGGTCGGGCTGAGATCTGACATGGTTTCTCAAGCCGAGAACTTTTCAGCACCCCCTCATGATAGCTTAAAGGAGACGCCTAGAAAACTAGTCCAGATATGCAACGACAGGAAAAGTGACTCAACTTCTGTGCAAATTAGTACCTACTCACTTGTGATTCAGGAAACCGGCATTAGAGAATCACTAAGTTAGCAAAATTAGCGACAAGTCTTCTAGCTCTTACAAATGATTGCAGGGAAATGAAATCTTCAAAGCGTTTATGATTGCTGTTTTTTTAATTGTTTATTATAACATAAAAGTTGTAAGTCCTTATGACAAAGACAATCATGGTGCGGATGCAACTAGAGCAAAGGTCGGCAACCTTTTTTGTCTCTGCGGGCTGAAACACGTATTAATGAGTGGACGGTGAGCTACATACATGCTTCATATCTTAAAGAATTGAATTTATCCGCTTAAATACAGCCCAGTTATATTATCCTCAAGCGAAGAAAGTCATAAGTGCTTAACCAAGAATTACAATACGTCAATTCAGCAGCAATTTATTTCAATCGAGACATCTTTTCAATCTACTCAAAAGACTCAAAGATGTGTGAAGTAAGAATAGTATACCGATATTTATAAACGGGCCAGTCGAAATCCCCGCGGACCGTAGGTTGCCTGCTTCTGGACAAGAGTCTTTCCTCATTGATATCTGCTAAGTCTAGCTTAGCTTAATGCAGTACAAGTCCAAAGGGAGTGTAGGGAAGATAGTGTTACACCAAAATCGCAAGTGAGATAAGCCTATCCGTCTCAATTAGGCTCGTATACGAATCTCTAGAACCAGACTATTTTTTTTTATTAACACTTCCAATTCGAAAGTTTTATGGGTTTTCCTTGTTATGTTTATTTCTGAAAGGTGCAGGCTAAGAAAAGATCAACAGAGACTAAATAGTATCGCTGGAAATCAGGTATTAGTTTCGACGGTATAAGGAGGACATGATGAAGACAAGGTGTGATTTTCAAAAAGGGGATGTTACGTAACAGGTAAAGCAACGAAGACGTTAATTAACGTCTTCTGGTGTGTGTTAAAAGGCTTCATACTAAATAGATAAAAACATAAAATCTGAGAAGACAGTGCATCCAAGGCGATGTGCACCAAATCTAAAGTCAATGTTGATGTATGCAGTTGATAGTGCAAAGTAAACAAATTTGATGGTCCCAAATATTATGTACATCAATAATGTTCCCTCTTTTTTAAATGAGTTTTATAGACGGGCGAATATATAATGTAAATTATTGCATTTATTATTTCTCTGAAGAATAAGATTTTTAATACAACGACTTGATTTATTTTTAATTTCGTTTTTTTTTGGGTTTTTTTTTTTTTGTTATTGGATGAAGTTAAATTGCGATAAAAAGCAACTGAAGACGAAGGTATAAAATAGTCAAGATTATTGATAGAAGATTTTCGATTATTTTCAAGGAAAATATGTTCCAATGTGATGTAAACTATTAGGGTTGATGAGTGTGTGAGAGAGAGAAAGGGGGTCAAAAAGTGACTATTGTGTGGGTGGATGTATGTGTGTGTGTGTGAGAGAGAGGGGGAGAGAGAAATAATGTGGGAAAAGGAAAGTCTTAGTGTGTGTGAGAGAAGGAGAATGTGTGCGCGAGACGATGTGTGCGTGTTGTATGTGAGAATGAGTGCACGCGTAGGAGCGTGTGTGCGAGAGAGAAAAGGTGTATGAGAAAGTGATAGTGAGAGAGAGAGAATGTGTGTGTGAGATAAAATGGGTGTGAAAGATTGTATGTGAGATTGAGAGAAAGTATGATAGAGAGAGAACATGTTGGAATGTGAGAGAATGTGTAAGTGTGTGTGCATGAGAGAGAGAGAGAGAGAGAGAGAGAGAGAGAGAGAGAGAGAGAGAGAGAGAGAACGATATTAGTAGAAAAACAGTAGATGAATAACCATTCATGTAAAGATTGGGGGTCCGTTGGGGGCCAGGAGGGGTAATTCAAAATCGCCCTTCTCTCTCACAGCTACACCCCTGCCCGATGCCATGCTAAGCTAAGCTCAGTAAGCATTAGTCATCTGTTGTATATTTTTAAGCTGGCTAAAGATGGTACAAGACATATCACGACGATAAGCAAACATGAAAGGCTGCTTTTAAGTTTGCCTTTCACACAATCCAAGTGAAAAAAAAATCTCAAAATAGGCAACACTTCTTCCTGTTCTCATTGACGTCACTCAAAGCAAACAATGACTGAATAAAAACTATTCAAGTTAATCAAGGTCAATGTTATGTGAATTGTGAATGAAAAAACTACATTGGAAAGGTTATACAGGTATCCCCCGTTTAGGAAAGTTCGTTTTACGCCACTTTTTCGATTTTACGAAAGCAACGAATCAAGTTCAATGTTCCAATGTTATGTGAGCTTGGAAACAGCAACAAAAAAGATGGAAAAAAGCCTGCTTTAGAAAGTTTACACAGGTACCACGCAGTTTTCGAAAGTTAACTTCACGCCATTTTTTTCCGCTTCTATGAAAATAGGCGAAAAGCGAAAATAGTGTTTTGCATGTCTTAAACATTGAGTCGTTATAAAGGCAGCGCATACCGTCTCCCTCTCTCTCTCTGCTACATCCCAGTCACCTGTACCTCCTACCATCTCAATCTCTGTCAACTCAGTGTAACGTACTATCATCACCATTTTTTTTAATCAGGGAAAAGCTAAAAAAAATATCCCATATAAATTAATGGTAATTTCTTCTTCGCTTTACGCCATTTCAGCTTAGGAAATTTTTTTGTTGCTTTTTTGTTTTTTTGTTGTTGTAGAAATATCTTACTTTCGGATTGCGGGTGATACCTATATTTTAAAATTACAATTACAGGTATATCCTGCTTTTAAAAAATTCACGTTACGCCACCTCATTTTTACGAAAGACCTTCATTAGTACTTGTTTTCGTTAACCGGAAGAAATCTGAATAGGATTTTTTGCTTTTAAGGGAAAAAAAGGCGAAAAACGGAGATAGCTTTTAGTGCTTGCTTTACAACGAGCCCTTATGGAGGCAGCGGGCTACTCGTGCAACAAGAGAGTCGAAGCCGAGCTCTTTCCTCAGGAGTCACTCTTAGTATCAATCGCCATAGCTTTGAACTGTGTCTCATTGCATCTGGATTTTAGCTCGATTCATTTTGGGCATCCGTTAACAAGATATCTCCTAAGATCTTAGAAAAACTTGATAGAGCTCGTACTACTGATAGACACAAAGGGAGCTTATTTTTGGATCTGGGAACAATCAAAATATTTTCCCATACACATAATGCTAATTACTTCTTTGCGTCACGACATTTCGGCTTACGAAATGTTTCATAGGAGCATTATACTTTCGGGTAATGGTGGATATCTGTAATTCATTAACAATGGCATCAACTGGATTTATTTATACGGTATTCACCTGAAGATGGCTGGTGAATGGATTATCCGAATCGTTGTAATTACAGAACCAATGACACAAATAGTTTAATCGTCCGAACAATTCTTAGAATTGATTTTCCAGTTTCTTAAGGCAGATTAAAAGATTTCCACTTAAAAAAAGATAAATCCACACATATTATAATTAGCAATGTGTTTTTGTTCTTTGTTACGCTTAGGGACGCCACTGATGTAGTAAAATATAATTTTATGTTCCGGAGACGTAATAAAATGCTGAATTTAAAGATTAATAAAAAATAAAAAAAAAGAATTTTGAATGTAAAAAATTATTAAAAAAACAAAATCAGAAAATAATATAAATCCGTTTGTGGCCAACAGAACGCTAGTCTCCAAGCTCATTGCAATGCAAATCTATATTATCCACGTAAATGAAATGCAATGTGTATATCCATACATTTCATATTAGACGGCACGTGCAAACCAGTCAATGAATAGTACCCCGCTGCGTTAAATGCATAAAGAGTCTAGAACTCTATATGGTACATCGAATTCTATAATTTCAATCTGTTATCGTTGCTGTGCTTGCAAACAGGAAAATTACTCAACTGCAAACTAGAAACTTACTCAAATTTACAGTTTTACGCTACCTCGATATATTTATGCAGGTATGTTAATCATGCAACAAGTCATTCTTCATCTTGGTGAAACCTAATCCTATGTGAGAATAAACATGTCCCGTGTTCTTTCGTGCGTTGTAATTAACAAGTAATCAATTATTCATTAATGAAAGCTGAAGCGAAAACGAGACGACCTTTTTTTATAGATTTAAAAATAAGCATATTACAAGAAAGGAATTGACTTATTCGTTTTAGCGTCAAAGACACATCCTAAATTCACTCTTGAATGCGTATAAGAAATTTCAAATGTTGATATCAAGGGAATAACCACTGATTGCAATATATTTCTAAGCAAAATACTCGTCTATTTTATGTATAATATATCAAACCTGCCAGTAATACTTGCGTTAATTCGTGACCCCTGACAATCCCCCTTTTCTCATTTGCAATTCATTTCTATAGTAAATGTTTAAATATCATGCATATAATAGTACAATTTAAATTTTCAAATGTCCAAATCGGCAGCACTGGACACTGCCAGAGTTCGTTGTCACATCCTCTGGACTAGACTGCTTTTTTTTTTAATTTTCGACTGTGGGAATCACTCCAAAATGTAGAAAAAAAATTAGATCGGTAACACTGGACACCCAAACTTTAAAGATTTTTTTTAAAAAGCATAAAAACAGAAAAAATATCTAAATTAGCAACCCTAAAACAAAGATTATGAGTTGAACTGGACAAACTATCCGGGAATCTATTTTCAGTTGTATATTCAGTCATTGCCATCGTTCGACTGGACAGACTAGTGTCTAGTGTTATCTAAGACTAACTCCCTGAGAGCCAGTATGTTCTTGAAGCTAATTGTGGTACTGCTGACATGTTTTTTGTCCAGGGAAAGATCTGAGAAAATAGTTGAGAGCTTGACGAATGACTGCATGTCACTGTAATAAAACAGGTTTGAAAATAGCTTACAATCCACAATGCATTATACACTATATCCAGATCAATAAAATGATGATAACATTAACTGATGGTACTAGAGTCATCGACACGTCTGGAGGTTAATCTTTAGAAAGTCAATATTTAATGCAACCTTCAGACTCGTCTCCAAAAGAAGACATTAGTATTCAAACGAAGAGTGGTATTGACAGTATGCACAACTATGCTCCAACTCATACTGAATACTCAGCTAATTTTTTATGATAAATGTATAAAGTGTATTTTATAAAGAAAGGAAATAAAACAAGTTTGGTTGCGCAAAGGTGAAACTCGCTTGCTTCATTAAAATCTAAAAGGTAAATAAAACAGTTTTTTAGTCTCTTCACAATACCATTCTAAAACTACGTTTCTCATTTCAACTCCTCTATTGGTAATTGCTATAAATTTGATTTGCTAACTTTAGCATAACAAGTCGACCTGAGTTTGACTTTAGAAGTGGGGACGAATTCGTAATTGGTTTGTGTCACTTTCCTTCTCGCATAACCTTACTGGTTTTTTTTTAATCTGGTCATTGTCATCCGTCGTTGTTGATACACACGAAAATAAAGACAAAACTCAAGAATAAGGTTTTGAGGAAAAAATGTGTGAACTCAAAGATTTACGTGTCTATGTTGACCTTCCGTTGGAATTACAATGACGTCATTCTTTCCTTCTTTAACTTCCTCTTTTTAAGATATGTGAGCAAAATATGTTATTTTTTTTCATCATCATCATCATCAGTCTTTTAACGTCCGTCGTTGGACATAGACCTTCCCCAGAATTCGCCACAATTCTCTATCTTGGGCGTCGCGGAGCAAGTATTTTCTGAATTTGTCTAGTTCATCTCTCCATCTTGTGCTCTGGGGATCCACGTTGTGAGTTGTGATGTCCATCGGTTGTCTTTCATTCTTGCAACATGGCCTGCCCATTGCCATTTAAATTTTTTTAATAGATTCTTTGATGTCTTGGACTCCCGTTTTCTTCCCGATATACTGTGCTGTCTTGTGATCTCTCCATATAAAGTTGAGCATGATTCTCTCATGTGCACGTTGCATGTTTCTCAGTTTGTGGGTCTATCTCTTGGTTAGGTTCCATGTTTCAGCTCCATAAGTGACAATCAGGAGAATGCATTACTTGTATACTCTTCTTTTTAGGATTATCGGGATCGACTTGTTTTTGAAAGTTGAGCTTGCTCTGCCGAAGGCTTGCCATCCTAGAGTCATTCTTTGCTTGATTTCCTCTTCTTTTGAGGATCTCATGGAGATTTGTTGTCCTAAGTAGATGTTGTGACGGACAGAAAAATGACCTGAGTGTTCGCCAAAACTGAACCCAATCGAAAATGTTTGAAGCATCGTCAAAATGCGTCTCGATGCAGTTGGCGAGCAATTTTCATGCAAGAGTGAATTTGGGGGAAAAACTATCACCAGTGAATCTATCACCCCTGAAGAAGTTCTGGATTTAACATTCCATGGACAGTCCTCTAAGCTGTGCACATGTGTACACACGTTTTGCTAACAGCGTATAAGAGAAACTGATGTGCACACAAAAGATTTTGAATTCTAGATAACGGAGATTTTATTGGAAAAATATTGATTTCTCATGTCGAATTCAAAAGTGTGCACGTACTTTTGTCCAAGGGAAGAGATTTGCACAACAAAAGACCTTTGCACCCATCGACTGGAAAAATAACAGAGGTCATGACAATAGGTAACTTGAAGTCATTTAAAAAACTGGAAATCATACCGTCTTATAATATTGCTTTTCTACGGTGTTATTCAACCCAACTTGTTATAGTTTGTTTTGTATGCAATTTGTTTGGATAATTGTTGAGTTTGGTTACTCTTATCTACTTTCATCTTCTTATCACTTCTAAGTGGTTGTTTTGAGATGGTTGCATTGTATATAATCTGGAGCATGTTGAATAATCATATTTTGCGTACTCTAATATAAATTCTATATCGTCAGACTTCTAGAATTCACTTTATGATCGAGATTAGTCAGGCATTCTTTTTTTAATGAAGCGAGGGAGTTTGACCCTAGCGCAGCCAAGTTTGTTCTGATAAGCTCTTAGATTTTGTTCATCATCTTCGACATCCTCTTGACCTTCACAAAAATCTCTTGAGCCACTCTAACACACGTGCACCTGACATGCATTCTTCCCCATAAACTTGAGATAGTATACGAAAACATACGATAGCCGTTTTGTTCAATTTCACCAAAATTTCAAAGGGATGCGTTGCTCGATTTTTTAAACTGACCATTCTTACGACATGTCAGAAAAAAACAAGCAAACATATCTACTTACAGATATGTAACAGCGAACAGAAAACTCAAGCGAGCGAATTAAAATTATCAGGGGTTATTCATGCTTGCAAACTACTCAATGTATACCATATGGTTCGCGCAAGCACGCTTTCGTTCGACACATGAGTCCAATATATATATATATATATATATATATATATATATATATATAGAGAGAGAGAGAGAGAGAGAGAGAGAGAGGTGGATCAATAAGTCCGTAGCCTTGATACATTGCTGGGTAGTGGTTAGCAAAATTGATTTGCAGATCATTGCTACTGTTGTGAGTTCGATCCTCACAGAGTACCCTAAATTGGTTGTCTTGTGCCAGACAAAATTGAGTTTAATAAGTATTTGGATGGTAGATTAGTTGGCGAGCTAGTCTTGCAGATTATCAATACTGTAGTGAGTTAGATTTTCACTTAGTATCTCCGACTAGCGGCCTTGTGTCATACTAAGCTGAGCTTAGTAAATACTAATGTGAATTTTCATATTGTATTATTTGAAAAAATAAAAGGTACCAATTTGAAAAGTCAAAGTGTAAAAACATGACTGTTTTCATGACTTGTTTCATAGATTTTGACTAGTTTCACCGCATTCTTGACTACTTAGTTGCTTTTATCCAACTTTCAAATACGGGCGTCCCCCATTATGACGAGGATGTTGATTGTCAAAGAAAGCCAAACGTGTTATAATTTGACTATTTTTAGCTAAATTTAGCTATTTCAGGGCTAGATTGATATACTGGGATCCATCATCCATCATTATATCACGAACCGCGCTATTACGAACCGCATTATAATGGGAGAGGCCTAAAAATACTTGGCAGTTTTCATGATGAAACGTTTTGTCGTTTGTCTTGTAAACCCCCGCACATTCATCCTTGTTGTGTCAACAGCCTCCTGAAAGGTCACAAAATTGGTGAAAGTGTAAAGTTTTAGGTCATTACGATAGTGAAGCTGAATTCACCAAGTGCCGTACCTTCAAAACACTCAAGTACTTCAAGTGTCACAAGGCCATGTTCAAACAAGTGTCAATTCTACCGAAGAAGGGCAAAATAATGACTAAGCTGAAAGTAAATTGAGAGATAATATTTTTTTAAACCTCGTAAATGAGCAGAGATTTTCGGCAATTCTATTAAACGAAATTGTCCCCCCCCCCACCAAATTGTTTTGCAACAGCAATAAATGAATAATTTTCTTAAAAATGCACAAGAAAACACAAGATAAAGTCCACTAATTTGCTAAAATATCACTCTTATCACCAAACAAATTGATACAAGTATATTTTTCCTCTTGGTGTGCGCTCTCTCTCTCTCTCTCTCTCTCTCTCTCTCTCTCTCTCTCTCTCTCTCTCTCTCTCTCACACACACACACACACACACATATATATATATATATATATATATATATATATATATATATATATATATGCGAATTCAAAACTTTAGAATTACTATAAAATGATAGCAATCAAAATGGTTTATAGTTCAGTTACCTGTTTAACACTGTTGGCCTTTGGTAGGAGCTATCTTCTGAAACTGTAATTGTAACCTTTATAACTTAAATAATCTTCAACGAGAGAGTGTTTTATTTCAAAACCTGAACGAAAATTAGTAGAATTTTGTTGCCTTTTGTCAAACTCCAACTGAGTTGACTTTATCTTCCTAAGGTAACAACAATGACAATTTCAGACTTCCGGTTAGGTTAAAACGTGAAAAGGCTAAAATAATGATCAATCAACGAATAGAAGAAAGACTCGGGAATAGAGAAAAAGAAGGAAAGAAAGAAAGAAAGAAAGAAAGAAAGAAAGAAAGAAAGAAAGAAAGAAAGAAAGAAAGAAAGAAAGAAAGAAAAAGAAAGAAAAAATGGAAAGCTATGAACGTTATATTGAATTATCTGGTGTCGCTAAAGTTTGACACTGAAGCAGCCAGCCTTGTCTGTCGTGGTTTCTCAGCTTTTGAATCAATATTTATCTTCATACAGCCTATAAAATCGTTTGCTATCGGAATCTTCGTTTGAATTTTTGAGATTCAATTGATAAAAGCATATAAAAATCGTGGGATGTCCAGATGTTTCTTTCTATCAAGAGAATTTTCCTCCATAAAAAACAGAAATTACTTCCTTTATTACTCATGAGTTTGATTCGTGGTAATTGGGTTATAGACGAATTCTAATCACCGAGAAATCTTTTAATGACGAAGTGATGGAGATGGGATTCAGAAACGGGGTATACGGTAATATCTCTTTGAGAAGACATTGAACATACAAAAACCTTCCATAACAAGAATAACAAGAACACTTCTCACCCAAATTAGGGGTGTAAACTGATATGTGAAATCCACATTCTCCGTGACTCACTAATCAACTGATTGCCAGGTTATCTTACTGATTGAGCCAAATTGACAATTCTTAGGTATTAACGAAAAATTATCGTGCGGACACTCAAGGACTTGGTCCATTCTGATGAATAGATAAATACATTTATACAAATATATAATGATTTGTTATTTGTTTATATGTACAATACAAAAGTTGCAGTAATCATCATTTTCAGTCAGAATAGGAGTTGAAAAGAAGTTTGATCCTACTGCTGTCAGTCTTGTTGTCTGGTATTTACTTTCATTTCAATTTTGCTTTCCATTGCATGAATGAAAGACGAAAGAAAATACAAGTAAAAAATTAATAATGGTTGACTAAGATCTAATAAAAAAAAAATAAATCAGGGTGATATTACTAATACTATAACTAGCGTGCGTAAATGCAATAACGAATATCACGCCAAACGATCTGAGAAGTAAGGAGGAAGAATTGAAGGGTTCGGATCGGTCGTCTGCCAAACGTAAGTGCTCTAGTCTGCCGAAGAGTGACGATGTAAGTAATTTGCGATAAAATGCAAGTAAAAAAAAATAAAGACAGAATAAAATACTAGTGGGAGCGATGTGGAGACTGGTTCTCACAAATAAATTTATATCAGATACAGATTGGTCACTCAATAGGGAAACGATCAAGTGACCAACAAATGTCTCTTGGCAGCATGTCGTGTTAGGGCGATCAGTTGAAGAATTGGAAACAGAAGTGATCAATGAATATGTTCCTTCTCTTGCATTGGTGCCCCCCCCCCAATTAATCACTTTTTTTGAAAAATAGATCGAATTTCAGAAAAAAAATGTTGCTTGAATGCTGCCGGACACAAACTAAGTGACCGATTTAACCCTAAATTTACAGGTAAATTTATATCCCAACATACACACTAGAAATCTATTCAGGGTGGGGAGTTCTAAAAACAAAAAAACTTTTCCTTCTGGGCATAATAAGGATTAAGAGTATAAATTTTCAGCCCTCTAGCTCTATTTGTTCCGTATGAGAGATACGTAAATACATACAGTCAGACTGACAGACCAGCTTAAAAAGCTTTTTAAAAAAATACTGATAGTTTTGCAGATAGTTCCGGTTCACGATTTCAATCATATCAATAAAGCCAATAATTTTAAAAGAATACGTGATAATCACAACGAAAAAGAGATAGAAGAGTGATAAATTTCAAACTTTGACCTTCGGCTTGTCACATGTCGAATCTTGACATCATTTATTACAACAATATTTGCTCTGAATGAATGGTCCTTTGATTGTTTTCATTAGGAACAATCGCTACAATTTCACCGTCTTAACTCGACTACCTTCTGATTTTCTATCCATAACAGTGAGAGACATGTTTTTTTTTCCCGAAGCCATTTCATTGGGGCGATGGATCTCAAACTGTGTTGCGGTACAATAGTGTGCCGCAATTATCTACCAGGTGTGTCACGTAAGATTATCCAAATACACAAAAGCAAGCATGAGCACTGTCGGACTCAAACCCAGGCGCCAATCTAGCATAAACTTAAATTGCAAATTTAACCCCCATCTTCAACTCTCTAGCTCCATTGGTGTGGCTTGTACGCGTGACACGTGCATAGCTAGCCAACCAGATAGAACTGCTTGAAAACTGAATCTGATTTCAATGATCCTAAGTTTTCGACCACACTTCTGACGATCACCAAGATCAGAATACGAAATCTATGGATGTCAGTCGTTCTTTAAATAATCAGATCCGTCGTTATAGTGTTTGTGAGTTATGATGGCATAACGAATGCAGTGACACACAAGCGAATTCTTTCACCTCGTTGAGGTTATTAAACACACTACAAATCTCAGACTGAAAGAGATCTTATGTAACTGGTATTTATTATTATAAGAGCCCAAGAATCTGAGGCTTTTTTTCTTGGAAAATTAATGTTGCATGATATATGCGTATTATAACAAGTATTTGGCGTATACTAGTAGAAATAACAGTGCTTAGCTGT
Source organism: Thysanoteuthis rhombus (assembly GCA_963457665.1). Taxonomy (NCBI): domain Eukaryota; kingdom Metazoa; phylum Mollusca; class Cephalopoda; order Oegopsida; family Thysanoteuthidae; genus Thysanoteuthis; species Thysanoteuthis major. The sequence goes on from OY735218.1 coordinate 34,750,828, forward strand.
CTATGTTTATAAATTCCATTTGATTCCACTGAAAGGATCACGTTTTGAGCACGTTTTGAGCACAACAATGATGTAATAATTGCAAACCTTTACAGATATAAGTAAATCGTGTTGTTAGAGTTTTGATTGTGCATTGTGTGGGAAAAAATCAGGAACCATGAGTTCAACGATGTGTTCATCATTCGTAGTACCAGAGGGAAGAGAACATAGTCTTTCTCTGGGTCAATTGATCCTTATACTTGTAAAATATTGTCCGTCTGACTACTATATGACCGGTAGATGAAGTTAAAACTCAACAAAAAAATTCGACTTTCTCAAATCTTGTGTACTGCAATTGCCATACGGAAATATTCTGCAAGTACTATTTTCAATAAAAAATTATAAATGGCCATATTGGGCGTTTTTGGTCCTATAAGGCCTTTTCAAATACGAAAATGCGGACCTCAGGCATTCTATTTTGTCATAGCAGTTCGTGAAAGAATTGATCAGAATATATGTTCTTTTAATGCCACCACACCTTCTTTTCTGACGTAATAGCAGCTGGTAAATAAAACCCAATACACCCTCCCTTCTCCTCTCCGTTGTTTGACGTGATCAGATCCGATCGACCGCCTGACCGACTGAAAAGTGTCGTTTTGAGATACATTCAGAGGCATCTAAAAAATACAATAAGATGAAAGTGTGTCAGTAGTATTCGTCTGTGGCAGCACGTTCTCCATAGTGACTCCAGGGACAGATGGAGTTGCCAGTTAGAAAAATGACATATTTTGCTCACATTTTTCGAAAAAAGGATGCTGAAGAAGGAAATAATGATGTCACTATAATTCCAACGGAAATATAATGTAAGCACGTGTTCTTTTTCAGTGCATATACTTGTTTTTTATTATACCGTTTTATCTTTCCAGTTTAATACAACGAAATTCTACTTTTAACTGCGACGTAAGTCGGTCGCAGTTCTAAGAATGGCGGAAATTTCTTGTCAAAGCCAGATTTAAATAGGTTAACAGCGTTCGTAAAGGAATAAATGATCTGAAGAGAGAGTGGTTAAAGAGAAACGAAAAAGAGAGAAAGCAGTGTTTATAATTAATGTATACACTTCATATATATTGAATGAATTACGCCACCAAAATTGGCACCAGACACCTTCTAAAAAAATTATATT
>OY735218.1:34756989-34786989 GCA_963457665.1 Thysanoteuthis rhombus
AAATTGATCCATTAGTCTGTGTCCGACAGTGTTAACGCTTGTTTTGGGGTTGTTGTTTTTTAATTTCTGACTTTTTAATCATCATAAAAGACGTCAGAATTAACTTATTCATTGATCACTTCCAACAAAGCATGCTGCCAAAAGACGTTGATCTCGACGCTTTCTATTGAGTGACTAACCAGACCTGTTATCCTATAGATTCCATAGCAACTGATGCTCAACTCATTAACTTTGTGAGGTATGAAAGGGATCAGTTTATTGTGTGGTTGTTATTTTTAAATTTCACACAATAAAGAAATAACAAAAAAATTTAGTTCCCTATAGTTTGAACATCGGTATTTTTTTCTACAAAGAATTCGTTTCTTTACAGAAATTTTCCTTCGTTTAAAACTGTGAATTTTGGTAAATTTCTGAAATTAACAGTTATTATAAATCTAACCTTTTCAACACAAAATTAATCTTATTACAATAAGGGTGATGTAAGAATTTTTTAGCTATTGAAGTGGAGAATGGAGCAAAGTCTGCGTATAGCGCATATAAAATTCATTATCATTATCATTATCATCATCATCATCATCATCATTAGTCATTTTGACGTCCGTCGTTGGACATAGACCTTCCCCAGGATTCACCACAATTCTCTATCATGGGCGTCGCAGAGCCAGTATTTTCTGAATCTATAAAATTCATCAAACTTTGTCAAATATTATCGAAATTATCAGTAATTTGAAAGTGTCAGAGATAAACTGGCCATCCTGTATTAGAAGCCTTCAACCAGAACTGTCACCAAAACATGGGATTCTTCATTGTGTATGATATGGTCGGACTATTTCCCTTGAGTAAGTGTTCATTTATACAGAATGTTTCGGTCGTCTACCCGATCCTTCACCATGATTAATACATCTCGTCTAAAAAAAATCCAGACAAGTTACAGGTTTCTTCAATTTTCAAGTGAGTCTGCCTGATCGGCTGTATGTTTCACCCGTACTGACCGCTTTGCCCGTACAGTCCGCACAAATGGAGCAAGTGGACTGAAAAATTAAGGATTCACTACTTTTATGTCAGAAAAATGTTTTGCTTTCGTTTTTCGAAAAATCCCCATTCCAGGTTTTTGGTATGCCGCCAAATAATGTTGATCTCTTAACGGTTTCTATAGACTGACTAAACCAGACCTGTTTAAGTATCAATTGTGGCTTGTCATCGTCTGTGATAGGTGCTTGAAGTCCGCCAATTAGTGTTACCAATTAGAATATGAATATCCTTTAAATCTCTGATGACCAACTAGTAATACGATATGGAGTTATAATGATGTGTAACATTGAAGTCAGAGAGAATGTCTTTGTACATCAATTAGTGACAGCATTCAAATCTCTAGAGTCTAATTAAAATGGTCCTCTAATTAACTTCCTTTTTAGGCATCGTCATCTTCTGGGAAAAAATGCTTATAGGATTATCACCGTCCCTTTCTTTTAGCCATGAGCAAGTTGGGCAGAAGGCTTGATTTGCCCGAAAATCTACACGGTCTTGACCGAATTACCCTTAATTGTCCGAAAATTCATGCAGTCTTGTCCAGATTAGTTTTAATTGACCGAAAATTTGCACAGTCTTACCCGAATTATGCTGATCTTACATAGCTTTGTCCGAATTACCCTTAATCGTCCGAAAATTTACACGGTCTTGTCCAGATTACGGTTAATTGTCCGAAAATTTACACGGTCTTGCCCGAATTACGCTGATCCCACACGGTCTTGCCTGAGTTACGCTTAATTGTCCGAAAATTTACATGGTCTTGTCCAGATTACGTTTAATTGTCCGAAAGTTTACACAGTCTTGCCCGAATTACGCTGATCTTACACGGTCTTGCCCGAATTATGCTTAATTGTCCGAAAATTTACAGTCTTTTTCGAATTACACCTAATTGACCGAAAATTTATACGGTCTTGTCCAAATTACACTTAATTGACGGAAAATTTATATGGTCTTGTTCAAATTTTCAAATTACGCTGATTTGTCCGAATGCTTCTAGCTGTTTGACTTAGAGAAAAAAGGAATTAAAATGGGGCTTGATTAGATACAAATGACTATTATAAATTAATTCATCCGACCCAATGTCCAATTCATTCTTTTTATCATATTTCGACCGCTGTACACTTCAACCTTCTTCGGATGTTTGTTGAAGTCGCTGACCTTTTGGAAATGTTGAAACAGAATTCTTTGATCAAAATGGGATATGTTTGTCTCATTCCTTTACCTGTCATACCCAGTATCCTTCCAGGGAAATTTCAGAACCCATATCGGTCAATTTTTCCTTACGATGTCCATCTGCCTCTACTTTGGGTCAGGGTATGTTTCTGCACTAACCGAACAAGGGATTGAACTTGCAGTTCCTCGTATCCTCGTTCCTTTACCTTTTATGTCAGGTGTCATCCACAGGAATTTTCTGAACTCGTAACTGTCACCTTCCACACGGTACTGATCTTCATTTCCGTATATCTATTACCTGACCGCAAAAGGCTCCACAAATAACTGAGTGTCTGGCAGGGTGTATCCAAGTGGATAGACGCTGGTAAAGTTCCCCTGGTTCCTTGGAGGTTGTTAGTGTAATGCCTCGGACGGGAGGTCCAGAAATACCAACCAGATGCAGACGGGCATCATAAGGATGAATCGGCGATTAATTTTTTTAAAATTTCCCATGAAGGACATCGGACGCGATGGGTATCTAAATGAGAACAACATATTCTTATCCGAAATTCTCAGACGGTTAGCGAATGCCATGGAATCCTGAGGAAGGCAGGAGATTGCAGCGACTGAAACATTGTGATGGACATCAACGACGAAATAACTGTCCGATAGAATTAATGCATAATAGTTATAACATTTCGCCTTAGGAATTCAAACAGAATGAAGGCTGGGTGTACAGCGACCGAAAAATCGTGATAATTTCAAACAAGTTTAGGAAATTGATCTGGAAGAATCAATGTATAGTAGTAATTCGGAAATTCAGACAGAAAGAAGGCTATAGGATCCAGCAATCGGAAAGGTTGTGATGAAGACACCCAAGGTTAGGGAACTAATCCCAAAGAATCAATGTATAATAGTAATAGAACCCCGTCTCAGAAATTCAGACAGAAAAAAAAGTTCGGGGTCAACAGCGACCGAATCGTTGTGATAAGGACAACAAAAATGAAGAGACTGGTCTGAAAAAATCAATTTATAATGGTAAGAACAATTCGTCTCAGAAATTCACCTCAATGAAATATTCTTATTCGTTTCATATGATGAAAATGTATTTTTTGTAAACTTTTGACCGCATTGATCATTTTGGTGGGTTAAGAAAATGTATAAAACCATTGGCAAATTTAGCTTAGTCTGGCATAAGGTCACAAATTGGAGCACACAGTAAGCCTTGATTTCACAACACGAACATTCGTCATTACTTGGAAAATATTGCTTCATGAAAGGCGTCAAAGTTGTTTCTACTGAGAATCGAACTCTAGGCCAGCGATTTTCAACCGATGTGCTGCAGCACATTAGAGTGCCGCGTAAAATCCGTGGGTGTGCTGCGAGAGTTTTGGGGAGGGTCCATCCCTCTCAAACGAGGACCTTGTGACAGTGTTCCCGGTATGGATGAAAAAATAACATTCGAATACGTTTTGACTTTACTGGTACTTCAATGTGTAGTAATTGAAAATATGCACGAAACTTTAAAAATCTTTTGAAAATCATGATCAACAATATACTTTTGGCACTAAACCTAATTGATTATTAGTTTGTTTACCTTACGAACAAATCATTATCATTTATTTTATTTCAAATCATCAAATCTATTCTCAAATACTAATGGCGTTTCTCGAATATTTTAGGGGTCTGACTCTCTGTGCCGTGAGATGATAAAGCTTGGAGGTCATGACTTACTCAGTAACCATTGCTCTACAGCCGGCGACCCCACCAGCGATTTTTTCTGACACAGAAAGCGAGTTTGAAAATTGCTCTAAATAACTATCTCATTCACCGAACGACTTTTGGGACATGATCGTGTGATCTGATCAATTAACGAGTCTTTATCTGATAACGCGCTGTCGTCAAGGGACTGAAATACAGGGATCCCCCGTTCTCCGAAATTTTGCTCTACACCACTTCTCGCTCTAACGAAAAAAAGCCAAAAAGCGAAAATAGAATCCAGCGTTTGTTTTGCAGCGAGCCATTATAGAGGAAGCGCGCCTCGTCTTCGTTTCACTCTAACAGCTTGGCGATGGCGTGTGGACAGACAAACGCAAAGACGAATAGACGGAAAGACACGAGCAAATACATATACCACCCAACTTTGTTGACAAAGTTAAATATACACAGCTCATAGTGCTCTAAATTCTCTATACAATTGGCGCGCAAGGTATAATTTTTTTATGATCATTTATATAGATATTTCAAAAACAAAAAAATGGCCATGACAGTAACCACTAACACTATGCAGTTGGAAAAATCTATAGCGAAAATGGCGGTTTATTTGAAAAATGATCATGATTTTCCGTTTTTCATTTAAAGTTTCTTATATTTGCTGTATGAGTGAAATAAACTAACCAAATAATCTGGCGCAGTTCACTGTTTAGATCAGGGGTCGGCAAAACTTTTCGGTGGCGGGCTGGTTTAGAAATGTATTTATGACTTGCGGGTCAAGGGTAATACAAAATGAAACCGTCATCGTACAGGCTAAGGAGACAGATTGCATCTTTTTAAGCTATAAAACATTGATTCGTTTGAGGGCGCTACAAAAATGAGATTTTCACTTGATTTTTCGAAATTGAAATGTTCTGTTCGTTAACCATTGGTAAACGTTCGTGAACCAAAGGCAACCGAAAGAAATTTGGATGCAAACCTTAATGAAGTCAGAGGATCGGACCAGATAGACAAACTTCAATCAAGTCAGCGGACCGGATGAAATAAGACTGCGGACTGGATTTGACCCACCGGTCGTAGTTTGCCAACCCCTGGTTTAGACTATAAGAAGGAGCAAAAAAATAGATAAATAAATAAAACACACAAAGATTTTTTACTCACGGTTTTCTCAGCATCATATTTGTGGGCATTGTGATCTTCTCCTGTTGGTGACAAGGAAGACGGTATCAATAATGGCACAATCACGGTTACTTTATCGATGGGAATTATGGGAGATTCTGTCGTTGATGTTGTTATAATTGGTGTCGGAGCAGTTGTTGTTGATACTGTTGTTGTTGCTTGTGTTGTTGTTGTTGCTTGTGTTGTTGTTGTTGCTTGTGTTGTTGTTGCTTGCGTTGTCGTTGTTGCTTGTGTTGTTGTTGCTTGCGTTGTCGTTGTTGCTTGTGTTGTTGTTGTTGCTTGCGTTGTCGTTGTTGCTTGTGTTGTTGTTGTTGCTGGCGTTGTTGTTGCTGGCGTTGTTGTTGCTGCTTGTGTTGTTGTTTCTAGTGGTGTTGTTGCTTGTGTTGTCGTTGTCGGTGTTGTCGGTTGTGTTGTTATTCCTTGTGTGGTCGTTGTTTCTTGTGTTGTTGTTGTTGCTTGTGTTGTCGTTGTTGGTGTCGTCGGTTGCGATGTTGCCGCTTGTGTTGTTGTTGTTGTTGTCGTTGCTTTTGTGGCACTTACTGTCATAACCATCAAAGTTGACGTTGTCGGAATCACGTGGTATTCAATAGAAAATCCTTTGTGTCCAAAAGTGTCATTCGATGAGCCTTCGTACCGTAGACTGACTTGTTTCTGGTGACTCGTGAAGTTAACTGGGGTTTCCGAATCGTTACAGATTCTTTTAATCAAATTTTCGCTCATGTCGGAATTCATTTCCAGGATTTGCAAGCAATTGGAGAGATTGAAATAATGGACGGAGATCTCGATTGTTTGGGGAGGATCAGTGTCAGAATTATGAATATTCCAGGTGCAGTTCAAGTTATCTTCGAGGCTGGCTGATGTCTCGGGACTGACAATTATACCAGCCGTGGCGTTTCGATTGTTGGGTTGGCTAGAGCATTGGGCAAGAATACATGAAGGTGGATTGCGGTTCCATTCAAGAACTTTGGAGTCATTATTAAAAATACACTTTGTCTTATCTTCTCCAATCATTTCATAGCCCGGGTTGCACGTAAACACCGCAGTTGTTCCCAAGACAAGTCGACTGGCACTAACTTTACCATTATTAAGAGACGGAAATGGACAAACGCCTTCGAATATAATGCGTATTTGTGAAAAATTTGTATTCAAAGCATCATGAATTTCAAATTCAAACTTGACATTATCGGAAAGTATTGCGTGGTCAAAAGTTGAATTTAAATTTTCTGACGGAATTTTGTGACCGGTGTTTGCATCTTTTATAGTTAAAACAAAATCATTTTCGACAGAAGAATTTTTGCTATACTCTAGATAAACGTTATAACTTTGATGTTCTGGTATCGTCACGTTCCAGACACAATTTTGCTTTATATCTTTTGTCGGGAATATCAATTCTGACATCAGCATAACGGTTGATTTAGTAATGTGTAAACTTCCAGTGCAAAGACAATGGGGAATTGGATTCGTCCACCGAGCTTTTCCCAATTCAGAGAAAACACATTTACTGCTATTTTCCCCGTCCAAATAATAATTATTATCACAGAAGAATTCAACTTCAGACCCTAAAGAACTGTCATTAGTGGATAAGTAACCATTTTGAGGGGATTTTAAGGGGTAACATACAAATGATGTTTTATTTCTCCCGGAGTATGTCAGGGAAAGCCGAAGATAACCATTCTCTGGTATCCAAAACGTGAATGATACTTTCTTTGTTGTCAAATGGAATTCTTTGGGGAACTCTGTCATTTGCGATATATTATAGGAATTTTCCATTGAACCATCATTTCCAAAGACCAGAAGTTCGGCCCGGGAATTTGTACTATAATTATGAATAAACAATTCAAGTTCGTCTGAATACTTTGCTTCAATGGTGAAATTGCAAGTGGTATTTTCCGGGAAATATTCGTCGATTGAAACATTCCCTTCTTTGTTGTCGGCAAACAACACAAAGCCACATTCTGTGTTCGAATAATCGCCCGAGAAAAGTTCATCTAATTTTTCGCGAGACTGATCATGGTCGTCTTCAATATTCTCCGTAGTTGACGAATCTCTCATCAAAGGCCGTGATTGCTGACAGTTCGATAACGAATCATTCCAAACCGGGATATTGTGTTCACCCAAAATACACGAGAGAGTTAAATTAATCGTTGTAAAAGCCCCGTCAATTTCCAAATGGCATCTGACAGTGAGTTCCGATCCAATTGGGGTAAAGGTGATTTCATCCTGATTTTCGATTCTAAAATTATCAGGATGTTTGCACCGATCAAGTGGCACAGACTGATAAAATATTGGGAAGTGTTGCAAGAAGCTGGAATCGTTCAGAGAATAATTGTAAACGGATGATGGTGATGATGACATGGTAAAGACGATCCATAAATTGTTCTGGGGAGAGACAAAAGTTGAAAATTCTTCTTTTTCACTACCAGCATAAAAAAGTCGACTAATTTCCTCGACTGATTGGTTTTGGTTCAATAAAGGGTTTTCTTCATAAATCAAATAAGAAGGAGAATCTGTTTCGTTGCGGTGCCGAAAGTCATTGAGATCCCTGGTGAAACCCGACCCGTTCACAAACACTTTTAATCCAAACTGTGAAGCGGTGTCTACTTCCCACACACAGTCAATTCCTTCTGGGTACTTGGCTTCGTTTCCTACATCTGGGTATCCGTTTGAGATGTTGACTCTGTTGATGTAACAAGTTGTGTAATTGTACCCCAAAACTGGTGAACAAGCGATAAGGTAGAAGACAAAATATTTCCCAACTCGATCCATTTTTGTTGTGAATTTAATAAATAATAATTTAAAAGTTTTCTTTTCCAAATACAATTGAGTGAATAAATTATTTGGGAGAAGGAAAGAAAGAAGTCATTTTCGGTTTTTCAAGAAAAACGCTCTTACAGACCTACAAAGAAATAAAAAAAACTTCTGAATTTCAGTGAAATGAAATCAAAACTCGAGAAACATAATCAATCTCTTTAAAATTTCCTCAAAATCTGAATGTTAATCGATACCCCCGCTTTCGAAAAGTCTCTTACGCCACCTTTTCACTTTTTACGAAAAAAGGCAAAAAGCGAAGATTTGAAGCAAGCCGTAATAGACTTAGCACGCACCCTATTCCTCTCTCTTCCCTACACTGAAAACCATCCCCACTTTCCGTCGACTCAGTCCAACATACCATCATCCCCATTTCGAATTCTAGGAACGCTCGAAGATTCCAAGCATAAATTGATGGCAATCACTACTTCATTTTACGCCATTTCAGCTGACGAAGTATTTTTGAAATGCTTTACTTTCGGATAGCGGGGTAATCTATTTATAAAAGTATGCGTTTTAATGAAGAAAAATTATATTTATTTTTAGTAAATAAATTGATTTGATTTTAATTAAAAATTAAAGAAATAATTGAAAAATAACTTTCATTGTGTAGCGGTAAAACGTATTATAAAATCTCAAATCATGTCAGCTGTTGTTGTTTTGGAGGGGAGTGATGTTGAAAGTAAAAAAAAAAAAGACAATCTTTTCATTTCATGTCATGTCATTTGGCTAGAAAGATTCTTAAAAAAAAATGTTTTCATAGAATTGAAATATTTTTTTAAATTCCTCCCAGAAACTAGTCAAATAAGACAACATAAAAAAAACAAACAAAGGAATCGAAAACCCTTACCTCGTGCACTTGCAGAACCAAGAATATTCACCAGAAAAAAATAAGGGGGAGGATCACGACCCAATTCCAGTCTTAAGAAATAAGTGTTAAAACTTTAAACCAATATTTCCATGACAATTTCAACGCCGACGAATAACTTCTCTTCCTCTTCAACATTTGACATTTGGGTTGATAATAACAGTTTTCCCACGATTTCTTCGTCTTTCTTAAACCATCGTTTAAATATCTTCATTCGAAGTCTGTTCCTTGAAATTGATGAAAAAGTTTACGCGACAAATGGACTTTATAATTGCTATCTGCTATCATATCGCGGCCTGTACCTTACTATCAACAACAATATACTTATGTGACAACTGCACAACAACTATTTCTACTAATATTACTACTACTACTACTAATACTACTACTACTACAACTACTACCACCACCACTACTACTACTAAATAAGTAAATAAGTGCGAAGTAGGTAATAATTTAAATCTCACGCCAGCTGACAGAGGTAGCTGCATGGCAAGCTGGGAGACAAACACCAATATGTTCTTTAATCTTTTGATTTTCCCAGATCTTCATGTATTTCATAATGGAGAATATAATGAAAGTAACATGATCTAAATTTTAAACGCTTAGTTTGCTTACGTTAACAAAATTAAACGAGAAAAAAAAAGTAGTTTTTTTTCACTCATATTGGTTCTGAACAATTAATTTTTCACTCATTTTCGTTCTACTTCTATACAATAAATTAAATTTTCTTTAAAAAGTAATCACTGAACAATTAGAACAGTTTTTTTTTCCCAGTTTGATATGTTTAATTATAAATACATACGAACATACAATATTGTACAATGAATGACATAAAGTATGACATATGATGTATATCTATGTAACACATATGTATCAAAACGTATGTATCATTCTGACATGTATATAACCTGCATGTATCACTGAACGCACATACACACGGACATAGACCCCCCCCACATATATATATATATATATATATATATATATATATATATATATATATATATATATATATATATATATATATAGTCATATGAACTTCACATTTTTTTCACCGCTGAAAAGGAAATTTTTATGAATAATTTTATCATATAGTCTCAAGTATCTATCAGGTGTCACGCAAGTCCTTTTCCGTTCTGTCTATAATTTCAACGGGTCGGTCATCTCATAACTATTTTCTTGAATGTAATTTTAGAATGTTGATGCGTGTGATTTATTCATATTTGTAATCTTATTCTTTGTCAATGAGTTAACCAGCTATTTTACTATAGATCTGTTTTGGTAGAGTAATGAGGATGGATCAATAAGTCCATAACCTGATATAGTTATCAACTAAATTTTGATCGGAAATTTTCGCAGTAATGATGTTTGATCTATGAGATGAATGAAGAAGCGTCGGGTCAAGTGCATCGACAAAGAAAGAGATTATGCTAAGAAATATGTTTCCTGAGTAAGAAAAATGTTTTGTTTTCTTTTTCATCATCAGGCTATGAACTATACTGACAGTACCATACAAGATCCCAAATGTTCGAGGAATTTGAACATGAACAAAAAATGACTTTTCCAAATAGCCAACACCTAGTTCCCGCCGTCTCTTTCGAAATAGTCTCCTTATACAACGATCTAGCAAAGAATTTTGGTCGAAAAGGAGAGTAGTAAAAATCCGTACTACATTTGGTTTCCGCCCGAAATTCAAATTCTCTGAACTTTTGGGTAGCACCTATGTTATCATACCCCAAACAGCAAAATTTTTTGTTTATTTTATTGTTTACGACCGGAGTCGAGGCGGGGCCTACAAGCGGGTGATGACTGGAATGGTTGACAATTAGGAATGGTATTAAAAACGTGTTACTATTTTACCATTTGATTTTATTGATAATCCAAGTTTAAGCTCCGTTTTACCCCTTTTCTTTCTTTTTTTTTTTCTTTTTTAAAATACTACTTTACTTACGCGGCAAATGCTTTGAATTAAAAAATATATACATATTTATACAAGCTTTTTTCGTATTACAGACCCGAAAACATTTTTACTCGAAGTGTATACTTTTATCTTGCACAATAACTGTCAACGAAATGAGAGAGGTATATGTATTCGGCTGCATCCATCTTTCCATCTGTCTTTCTCTCTTTCCATCCGTCTCGAAGATATCTCCAAAAGTGCTTCATAGATTTCAATGAAATTTTGTCGGAGGGTGGACAGTTGGCTACGGAAGATTTAATTCGGGGGTTGGGTCCATGCACAATTACTCCCCTACGACGTAGTTATACATCCAAACTACACCATCATCATCATCATCATCATTAGTCATTTTGACGTCTGTCGTTGGACATAGACCTTCCCCAGGATTCGCCACAATTCTTTATCATGGGCGTCGCAGAGCCAGTATTTGTCTAGTTCATCTCTTTATCTTGTATTCTGTCGTCATCGGTTTCTCATGAAATCTCTGGGGATCCATGTCGTAAGTCGTGATGTCAATCAGTTGTCTACCATTCTTGCAACATTGCCTGCCCATTGCCATTTTAGTTTTTTAATAGTTTCTATGATGTCTCAGACTCCCGTTTTCTTCCTTATGTACTGTGCAGCTTTGTGATCTCTCTATGTAAGGTTAAGCATGATTCTCCTATGCACGCTTTGCATGCCTCTCAGTTTGCAGGTCTGTCTCTTGGCTATGTTCCATGTTTCAGCTCCATAAGTGACTATCAGGAGAATGCATTGGTTGTATACTCTTCTTTTTAGGATTTTTGGGATCATCTGGTTCTTTGAAGTTGAGCTGGCTCTGCCGAAGGCTTGCCATCCAAGAGTGATTCTTCGCTTGATTCCTTCCTCTTTTGAAGGTCTCATGGAGATTCATTGTCCTAGGTAGTTATAGTGGTCTACCTTGCCGAGTTTTGCATTTTCTATCTTGACAGTTATGTTGTAATTCTCAACATGATTGTTGCACATGATTTTTCTTTTACTGAAGTTATGTGTAGGCCGACTTTTTTCGCCCAAATTTCATTTCTGTTCACAAGAAATCTCCAAAGGTTCTCAATGAACTTTTGTGGAAAGATGGACAAAAGGCAACGAAAGAGGTGATTGGAGTTGGGGCCAGATTCATGCTCAATTATTCCTCTCCCTTGATAACAGCGTTGGCAGAGGTATACTCTTTATAAGTGCTCTCTAGTTTATTCAATATTTAAAAAAAAAAAACAACAAATACCCTAATCCACTGCTGGGATATATTGCATTTGTTCGAAAGATAGCAGCAAAATTGTGATTTATAAAAGCTCACAGAGCCAACAGACTTCTTCTATTTTTGAAATTTCAAATGCCAAATGGATACATAAAAATACTTTGCATATATATATATATATATATATATATATATATATATATATATATATATATATATATATTACATTAAACTATATTGAAACTCTTATTTGAAATTATCTCCCGTTATTACATGGTGAATGTATCATTGGGCCGAGACAACGCTAATAGAATGAGCAATTAAAGTAAATGGGGAATCTGCAGGAAACGTTTATGTTGTCTAGGCCAAATGATACATTCTGCATGTAATAACGGGAGATCATTTCAAATGAGAATTCCAATATAATATAACGCTAAATATGAAGGTATGTTAGGCTGTGTTGTCGATGGTTGGCTTGATAGGATGTACAGGATATTGGGGTGTAGGAGGGTAGTGTGTACTGCCTCTTGGATGGCGCGCTGCAAAAATGTTCGTATAAGCGAGAAGATGGTGCAAAGCAGAGTTCCGAAAAGCGGACAATAACTGAATCAGTGTACATTTATTTATCAGAGATAGTATGGGTTATCGATTTCTAATTTTCGGAAAATAAAAGTTCAGGCTTTGACTATGAGGAAACGAACGAAAAAAAAAGAAAGCACTGAACACTACCAGACTCAACGCACCTCATGAAGGCCGAAACACAATTGAGAAAAAAAAACAGTGTAAAAGAATAAATAGATATATGATCAACATTTCGTATGATTAACTTCAGCAATGCATTTTAATAGATATTTAGTGTGTGTGTGTGTGCACGCGTGCGCACACATGTCTTTATTTCAAAATAACTGTCGTACGGTTACAAGCAGGGCAGGGCCAATTATTTGCCCCCGCCTCCAGTAACTTCTGAGTGAGTAGCTGTTTGATGCATTCGAGCCGGCTCTGGTTACAAGAAAGGGTTTAATTGCCTTAGTACCCATTCGGTGCGTTTATACGTAACCATAAAATATGCTTTTGGAAAAGAGGAGAGACTCCCCTTCCAGGGTGTAAGACTTGGTAAGGCCCCGAGTAATTTTAGCTGGGGGAGGGGGGCTCGTCTTGGAAACAAATTCGTGTTTTAAATTTTTTGGTGGACCCAAGCGGATTGCGTGGCCCTGCTGTAGATTACTTCAAGCCTTATATTGGTATTTTATTTTGTAAAAAGGAATGACATGAATTGGACAAAAACTCAGTGATAGTAGTAGTAAGTCAATGAATGAATGAACGAAATTTTTTTTATTGGTATCCCGACGACTACTATTCATCACCTATTTTTCCTTTCATCAGTCGTTTAACATTTTTTTCTGAGGTCTAAACCCATCGGAAAAGTAGATACTTGTTTAAATCCCCTAATATGAGTAGAGACTTGACAAATTATTTTTACGGCACGTGTATTTTTGTCACGTGTAATAATAAACAAGTAGCGCCACCAGTCGGCCATTTTCATAATGACGTCACTGACATGGCGGCCAATTTGAATTTTTCCGTTCGTCTCAGCTGAGAAATTTATAATTTATTCCTGAAATTTTGCTGTTTGCTAACCATTTTTATACTGAGCGTGTTTTAATCCCTGAACACTCTTCAAGTTGTTAGTTCTGTTATCGATTTGCACCTGTGCAATTCTTATTCAGTAACGAACAGTTGAACCAAAACATCCAGACAGTTGTTGGGTTGTGAAAAGTCAAGTGCTAGTCGTTCAAAAACACGGTGAGTGTTTTTCTTATTTAAAAACGTCTTGGATTGAAATAATTATGTTTTTATCGATCAAGTATAATCAATAAACACATTAATGCTTCAAATGTATGATCTGTAAGTACTTTTTTAGAATAGGTTTTCACTCTTTATGACAGTATATTCGGAGAGTAGTACTGTTTTTGTACAACTATTTTTACAATCAAATAAAACTCGTTATTTTGAATCGAATTTCAACTTGAAATAATTTATGAGAATTTTTTCTAAGTTCTTTTTTTTTTTCAAGTACAACATTTTATTTTTTTTTTTAAGGAATATCATTGAAATATTACGAGTTATTTGTATTCAGAATCACGAAAAGAAATTCAATTCAATTCTCTTGGTTTTTCGTACAATCAACTTTTCAATTACACGGTTACCAAAAAAGTTTTATCAACAGACTTTGATTAACTGATTCAACCATCGTTGTTTCATTATTATGGTTATGTATTTAGAAATTATCACCGACCATGAATTTCGTTTTCATACTTTCATCTCACTGGGAGGTTAAAAATGCGATACCTCTACGAAGTAGTTCAAGTTTTATCATCATCACCAGTCATTTAACGTCCGTCGTTGGGCATAGACCTTCCCCAGGATCTGCCACATTTCTCTATCATAGGCGTTGCGGAGCCAGTATTATCTGAATTTGTTTAGTTAATCTCTCCATCTTGTGTTCTGCCAGCCCCGATTTCGCATGTGATCTCTGGGGATCTATGTTGTGAGTCGTGATGTCAAGTGGTTGTGCAGTCGGTTAGTAACAACAAAATGTTTACTGAAAACTGAGCAAATATCAATCTAATAAAAGTGAAGTGTAAAAAAAAAATCCATGTGTGGAATAAAATTAAAATCTCCATCAGCTATTATAACTATGGCAACATCGGGTGTCGCGAAGTCGAGCTGTAAGTACGGATCCCGTTTTAAATTATACGTAGATTATAAATCGATCACCCTCTCTAGAGGCAATTCATTCACCCCCCCCCCCATGAAAATTATCTTCTACCCACAATTTTAAACAATGGATATTCTCACTTAGTTACGGATAAATTAACATAGAAATGAACAGAAAAGTTCGAAATGATAATAACTTACGCTACGTTAGATAGTATTTTTTTTTAATTAGTGATTCAACTCCTGTTAGTTTGTGACCAGTGTTGATTGCAAAAATGGGTATTTAAAAAATTGGCATCTTTCGTTTGTTCAAACACTAGAATATTTGATTTTCAATAAAACTATGCCTATATTTCCTCTAAGCCCTGCAAGCTGTTGTACTCCAGCACTACCTAGCTGAAGGATTGAACCCTCAAATCCAGATGTTGATAGAAACGAGAGCAGCTAATGTACTCTCACGCTGCCGGGTTAAAGTTAAACACAAAACCGTTTCAACCAATTTTTATCTAGTAGGTTCTTTTTAAATCATGGATCCGATCGGCCTTCTTCTGCTTATGTACCAATTATTTTTAGCAAGTGTTTTTTTAAATGGTCGAATTGCAAGCCCCAACCTCCCACTTATTGCTATTTTTACCCATAGCAGGTAGGGAAAGAAGTGGATTCCACTCCTGGTTTTGAATTCGGAGTTTTCCTTCTAGACTAGTTGCCAACTAAGGCTGGAGAGCTTCCTACCCATAGCTTTTTAGAGGGAATGGATTCACAACTTCCCTGCGGGCATTAGTGTTAGGTAAATGCAAACAGTTTCAGCCAGAATCTGAACTTATATCTCTGGTGATAACTGTTATGCCACTCGACCCTCCAGATTTTTCTTAATCAATTGTGAAAATTTCAGCTGATAAACTTTTAATTCTTTCACACATTTGAAGGGTAAAGTGCAGGTCAACCACCTATATATAGTATCCTACATAGAAAAAATTGTTACTTTATTTATTTACTCCCCCCCCAACTGCGTTGAGTATAAAATCTTATTTTTTCAATGCCCTAAAACCCCATATTTAGAGCTGATTAAGTTTTAACTAGAACTACCTAAATTAGCATAGATTTCTTCAATTTTTAAGTGGGTCTGGCTGGCTGCCACATATACTGGCCGGACCAGTGGAGCTAGAAGGCTGAAAATTTCAATTTTTTTTTCTTCGAAATCCCCTCCCAAAATAGGTTTTTCAGTGGGTGTTTCAATTTAATATGTGAGTTTATGCTAAATTGGTTCCATGGTATCTGACAGTGTTCACGCTTTTTTTTTTTTTTTTAAATTGAACTTTTTTAGTGATCAATGCCCAGCCAAATGCAAGAAAAGTAAATCATTTATTGATCACCTCTTTTTCCAGTTTTTTTTCTTATTCAATCTCTTTCTCATGAAGTGAATTTTATTATTGAACCTGCTGACTCAGATTTATGGTTGATCATTGGTTGAGTACCAATCATCATGGTAGAGTGCTTGTCTCTGGTTTGGTAGGCCATGGTTGATTCCACCACCAAGTGATACCAAAGATTTTTAAAATAGTACTTGATGCCTCTCTGCTAAACACTCAGCGCAAGGACCAAGATTGAGGAAACTCTTCCCAAGGGTAAGGGCTTCGCATTGTATACACTGGTTCTCATAACTTCACCAAAGTTAAGCAACCTCTTGCTTAGTCAGTACCTAGATGGTTGACCTTTGGGGAATACCAGGTGTCGTTAATAGAACAAAACTTTGACAGGCCTGGCAAGACAGAAGTGGATCTTACCAACAATTGCCTTAGTGCACCTAATACCATGGCGCCCTCCATGAGTGTGTAAGTGGAGAACAATGATATTATATATACATAGTTTGAATAGTTATCAGTAAAATTAATGAAATTATCAAGTTTGACAACAGCTTTAATTTTTCTTTTGTAGCTTTGACATGGATGGAAAGAAACAGTCATTTTTTAACCAGCTACGGAAATTAGCAGCCCACTTGGACCGTGGCAAAAAACTTTGCCAAACTACAGAATTGGATTACCAGAGTCAGTCAACTTGCATAAATTCACTGAAGTCACATGCAGAAGATTTGCAAGAAAAATTGGTGAATTGACAACTTTCTTTTTTCATTTATTGATCCATTAATATTTCTTTCATCTTATTTATGTCTTTATTACAATCCTAGTTGTAGTGTCTGTATTAATTGTAAAGAAAAGGAAACTAATGCCTTCTTCTACTTGATTGTATTAACAGAAGTTACAGCCCCGACTCAATTGTGCAGGATATTTGAAATAAAGTACCCCCCCCCCCTTTTTTTTTTCTTTTTCCTTTTTTTTCCTTTTTTCCTTTTTTTTTCTTTTTTTTCTTTTTCCTTTTTTTTCCTTTTTTCCTTTTTTTTTTCTTTTTTTTCTTTTTCCTTTTTTTTCCTTTTTTCCTTTTTTTTTTCTTTTTTTTCTTTTTCCTTTTTCCTTTTTTTCCCTTTTTTTCCTTTTTTTTCTTTTTTTTCCTTTTTTTTCTTTTTTTTCCTTTTTTTTCTTTTCTTTTTTTTTTCTTTTTTTTTTCTTTTTTCTTTTTTCTTTTTTTTTCTTTTTTCTTTTTTCTTTTTTTTTCTTTTTTCTTTTTTCTTTTTTTTTCTCTTTTTTTCTTTTTTTTCTTTTTTTTTCTTTTTTTTCTTTTTTTTTTCTTTTTTCTTCTTTTTTTTTCTTTTTTTTTCTTTTTTTTCTTTTTTTTTCTTTTTTCTTTTTTTTTCTTTTTTTTCTTTTCTTTTTTTTTCTTTCTTTTTTTTTCTTTTTTTCTTTTCTTTTTTCTTTTTTTCTTTTTTCTTTTTTTCTTCACAAAATTTGATTGGGGTGGGGGGGGCAGTAAATTTTCAGAAAATGAAGACATATATATATATATATATATATATATATATATGATGAGAGAAAATACGTTCTTGTTGCCGATAGTTTATTTATGATAGGCTCTGCGATGAATTAATATGGATTGAATAAGGATTGTTAAGATGTATGTTTCAGGGATGCTTACTACTAGACCAAGTGCCTTAACTTCCATTAATAGAGGATTTCCCCCAAAAATGTATGCACACTTTTACAAATTTGAAATTTAAGGGAAGGGGGTCAGAATATTTTCAGAACAGAGACACCCTATATTAATTGAATTTAGGGTACTAGGTCTACTGCAGGCATCCCTAAAACATGTATGTGCATCTTAACGCTCTTTTTTTTTTAATCCATTACAAAGCCTATCATACTTGAACCATCAACAGCATTAAATCATGCACAACCAAGCAAACATTACAGTCATATGAGATGTTGATCTGAATAGCTTTTTATATAAATTCTATTTTACTCTGAATGATGAAACTCTCACAGCATAAAAACTGGTACTGTGGTGATAGTGGAGGCCAGGGCGTAATACGGGTAAAATATTAAGTTATTCCCCTTCCAAGATTTTTTTTTCTAGTTTTGGAGTCAAACATACACAAAAAATCCATTACAAAACATACAATAATTTTATCAAAAAACTACAAAAAAACAACCTACTTTAATACAAAACAGTTTAATAATGATTTGATACACAATTTCATACCAGGATATTTAACGATTCATTTTAATGTGATAATGCAAGGAGAATAACTTTATGCATATTACACTCTGGACCCCACTACAAGAGTACCTATAGACTAAAAGTACAGATTATTTTCTGTGAAATTACAGCCATAAAGGCTTTATTACAGGTTTACATGAGTGCAGTAAAATTGTAAAACCCATAATAATTTTTTCACCTTGTAAACTTCTTAGTTCTAGTTTTGTCAGAACATTTTTTTTCTAAGTACCCAAAACTGTTTAAATAATGTACATTAGATTCTAATACTTTTTTTGCATAAGACAATTTTAATAATTTGCTTGAAAAAAACGTTTTTCATTATAAGGTTGAATCAAAGCAAATTTACGCAGAGCAAGAGGCTTCTTTTGTAAAGTTTCAAAGTCTTCTGGATTTGGTTGAAGACGTTGTCGATCAACAAAAGGTGATATTGCAATCCCAAGAAACGTTTATGGAACAATATGGTTATGTTTCATATGGTAAGTATTTATCTTTTCTATATATTTTATATTATAAATTGCTACACAATTTTCAAATAATTTTGTCTAGTTTCTTCACTTTTTTTTTTTTTTTTTCTGAGTTGTCTATTAAGAATGAACTTTATTTGTAGAAAAATCTTGTTCAGAAAGAGAGGGAAAAGCCGGTGAAACGCAAGAACCCGAAACTGCATCCCCAACTGAGGAAAATGTGTATCCTTTTATGATACCTTATTTAAAATCTATTTTGACGAACGTCTTCACTTTTATTTCAATTGCTACTCTTCAACCAGTAGGCTCTCCAACCTTCTTTAAGTGTATTACATACATGGTAATCTTCATTTTTTTTTTTTCCTCCTTTTCTCCCCCTCTGATCTGCTCCTCTGCACAGGTCGAATCGCAAATAAGAAAATGATGATTGGAGAAAGCAAGAGAAAAACTGAAGATTGCTAAATGCAATGTATACCTGAAGAAAACAGGAGAGCTCATTAAACTCTCCTAATGCCATCTAACAACAAAAGCAGAATAATCTTTTTGACCAGCTCAATCCCAAATATTGAGCTGGAGAAGTATTTGGGGGATCTTGGCTTCAAGCAAGAAAAGTAATTGTTGAAGGGTTCAAGGTGTTTATCACAAAAGCCCAAGTCTTCACTCAAAAAAAAATTATATGCCATCTTTAGGAATGAACCAGTTTAATGCATGTTATTTACAAGACATTACATTGAAAATTTGACATCTACAGCTTGGTTTTATTTGAAAATTCTTTAAAAATTCTTTAATTTTTAATTGTCTTATGGATTTTATGATTGCATTTTATTAATTATTGTAATTTTTTTTGTTGCTATGAATTTTTTTTGTTTGATATTGGAATTGTTTTTTATGAATTCTCAAATATTTAGCTCCTTAACTATAATAGTTCTCCTGAAAAGACATCCAAAGAGGATTGTGCTGATAAAGAATCTCCCCAAACCCCCAAATTGGAAGACTTTGGATTGAGTCATTACACAATGCTCAAGTTGCAAAAGGCCCCAGCTTCTGTGAACCGGCCTGTGACAGATTGGTAACAGATGCTTTTCTTTGTTGTTTTCAGTATTCATTCAACTGAGTCTTGGTAGCCATTATTGATTTTTGACTAGTCTTTTCTTCCATCCTAATTTTATTTGCTTTTCATTGCAACTACTCAGGCCTTCAGTCTATGTCAGTGAAAGAAAATACTAACCAAAAACTGATGGTGAGTGACCATGCATCATCTGGAAAAAAAAATAAATCAAGAGTTTTGGTAGTCCAGACTCTTTAGATGAAACCTTGTCATTATAAAAATTTGAAGCCATCTACATATATATATATATATATATATATATATATATATATATATATATAATGCATACAGACTTCACAATTGGAGCTAAAGGGTTGAAATTTTCAACATTTACTCTTTATTGAAAAACTCGTTCGTTTGTAAAGCAATAGGTGCTATAGTGAGGGAGTTCAATTACAATGTAAATTTATGCTAAATTGGTAACTAGTTTGTGTCTTGTTTTTTGAAAATTTTAAATTTTTAGTGACCCAACAAGAGGCAAAAAAGTAAATTATTTATTGATCACCCTATATTCAATTTATTATATTATTAATTTCATTTTATACTGATGCTAAGGAATAATGAGTTGAGTACCCAGTGAGGATCATACTCCTTTTTTCTTTTTCTTTTTCTTTTTTTACTATTGCTCACCACAACTTATTCCTATCTCTAAAGAGAAAGCCTTTGGTGTTCAGCCTCCTATCCATAATACCAAAGATTGATGCACTACAATATTTGGATGTGTATAAATAGATATTTATTAGATTAGCTTAGTCTGGCACAGGATTGAATTCACTTATGTGGCAAACAGTCCACACTGATCTGAGGCAGAAGTGCCAATCCATACATAATCCCATTTTTGACAGGTTACTGTACTAGTGATGTTATTAAAGGTCTTTAGATATTATTTTATGTTACAATTATGTTATAATTTCCTTTTGTACTTATCATTAAAATCATTTTTTCTAGCATTGCTACACCAACTGTTTTTCAACATGATGGTCTCTTCATGTCTCCGAGTGTTTTAGACAAAATGCCATCTCTCTTCACTCCAGACACAAGAAGTGAGTATAATATCTATTTTGAAAATCTCTTCTCCCCTAAGTATGTATTGTACGAAATCATATTTTCTACTAAAACACAGCAACTTGCAGATATTCACTAAGTCTAACACAAGGCCTAATGGGAGTTAATAAGGGCAGGAAGATTGTATTGCATCAATCTGCAAGTGAGGAAAACATGCCTACCTTGAAAATAAGCTTTCAAAATTTTTGCTTTTGCTTGAGCACCGACCACTAGTGTTGCTCCAATCTTCCAAGAAGAGAAGACTTTCCTGCCTTGAAATTCAGCATTTAAATCCTGCTTTTACCGGGATATGGACATCAAACACTGATGCCAATGGAAAGTAAGCAAGCATTTTCATTATTTGCCAAGTTAAACTCAATCTTGTACAAGCCTTTAGTAGTGAGGCACCCAGTGAGAATTGGACTCGTTACACTAACAAATGGGTCAGCAAGATGAGTTTTCTATTGTGCTATAGTAGGCGTCTGACAACCAGTCATTTTAGTTATTTACTAAGTTTAGTTAAATTTAGCCCAGCCCACTGTAGCAAAGTACCCAATGCTGCACCATCATACCCTTGAAGTTCTCTCCAAAGAGATTTGAAGTGGGCTTGCATGTTATCTCAATTTTTTTCATATCTTTCTATTATCTTATAGACTTTCTGTAGATTGTCTGGGTACTCTTGTAATTGTGAGGCCTACTGTTAGACTAAAGTTATTCCCCCTCACATTATTGTATTAAAATAAACTCTTGAATAACTTTGTATAAAATTGTATATCAAATTCTTCTTTGTTTTGTATTAAAATAAATTTTGTTTTTTTTTTTTTGTTTTGTTTTTTATATATAGTCTTTTGGTTAAATTATTGTATTTCATAAGGATTTTTTTGTGTAGGTCAGGATTCCAAAACAATTTTTAAATTAAATAACTTAGTGGGGTTCCAGCATGATATGCTTAAAGACTGATACAATTATACTGATTGGCTGTAACTTTGAAAAGAGTTGGTATCATTACAAATTTTGTTTGGACATTTGAACTCCTTCATGTTCTTCGTGTTGGTAACACAATGTTTCAGACAATCCATTCTTCAGCCTACAGTAGATATATAACCCATTAGAAAAGAGGAGAAAAACTTATCTCTTCCCAAATTTCTGACCAAAAAATACTCACTAATATACCAACCAGATATATCCATTTCAACAGAAGGATGTACAGTGATGAAGCCATACTGCTACGCGGTGCATAAGTTAGACAGGTAAAGATTTCAGCATCATGTGGTTTTCTTTTCTTGAAACTCCCGTGTATAGATTGGATACACCTGCTTACATGGATACCAGCTATGGTTCTGTCTGCATCTAGGGTTGCTGAAATGAACTGATCCAGTAAATATATTTGCAATCATTTTCTAAAGGAATAGTTCTTTTCTTATGCATTATACACTTAGTAAAGGCATCAGTCAGAATGTTATGGTAACAACATCAGGAACACAAAGAGTTTTAGTATTCAAGACAAAATCTGAGAAAACTTTCTGTTCAGTTGCTCAATATTTTTTTTTTTTTCTTTTTTCCAGATACAGGTTACTGGCCATCATCTGTTATCTATTCTGCTAAAAAGAGTGCATACAATTTCAGTTTATCGAAGAAAATCTGTAAAAACTTGCAAATGGAAATGGACAATGATGATGGTGACATCTTGAACCAATGCCCGAGTGCTCCGTCTCTCAGTGCAACTAACCGGCAAAATTTAAACTTGGATATATATCAACTTCCTCCTACTCCAAAATCAGCAACCAAATTGGCTGTCCTAAAACCTGCAGAATCTGCATTCAGCAAACCTAAAGATTATTTGACAGAAGAGTTACCTCTGCCTCCAAAATTGAATTCAAAGGTAAATTTCTTGAAATCATAATTGTTTGATTCCTTTAATGTGGAAAATAATGGTAGCACTGCCATAAATATACTTTTTAATTTTGTTAAAAATTTAGTTTGGAAATATAATGAAAACTGTGACTTCAATTATCAGCCGAAAATTGAACTGGAATTTTCATTGTATGATTTCCAATCTCTGTGATTCATCTTAACATTAGGTGCATTGATCTAGGAGAAGATTATGTTGAAACATAAGTATTTGTGTAAAATAGATGCCCTTTTTTTTTTTCATTAGGCTGTGGGTTTATTGATGTACCTACTCTATTTTCAATTTTTGCTTAGTATTTTTAGAGGCACTAGTATCTCAAACTGTCACTGACTGACATACCAAAATTTTAGTTATGTCCCTCGCTCAGTGCTGCCAATTTAGATGCTTTTGGTTGCATCTAGGTGTGAGAAATTGCCATTTAGATCATTTTTAATTAAGTAGTATTTAATAAAACAAATATAGTCAGTTTGGCTCAGTCAGTAAAAGAGCAGCATACCAATGACCTGCTCATGATTTCAAATCATGGTTGGGATATGTCAATTTTATATGTCTGTTTGGTTTAACATGACCGGGCAGACAAACTGAAGATTTTTCTACCCTTTTTGTGGTGACTGTGGAAAAATGAAATCAACTTCAGACTTGGACTGGAGTTTGACAAAATTAATCCGTTGTATACCTGATAAACTTCCTGGCATTCATACCACAACTATCTAAACCATAAAGAGGGCTATCATGTAATAGCTTAGTTTTGTACAGCTTAAACTGACTAGAGGTAGAAAGATTGTTGTACCATTTTTTTAAGTGCAGAGGATCTGCCTCCTGCCCTGAAAAAAAAACAACATTCTAAATGCTGGCTTTTTATTTGGGCTTGAACACTGACCTCTGGTGGCAGTGAGGAATGTATGACAACCTCAGCCACTGAACAGGTCATATACAGATATAAAGAAAACAAAAAAACTGGTGTTGATAGGAGTTATTGCCCTTTAATTGGATATCAAGTGTCGGAAATGTTGGTTTCCAAATGATATGTAGTTATCTTTCGGTGGTAGGGAAATCTTAACTTTTAACATGGGTTGAATGTAATTGAATGAGGACTTAATAAATCAACAATGTACATTGACTGCTATCTGTCAAAAAACATTATTTTCTTAATTTAAATTCTTATATTCTTTCCTTACAGATTCAACCTACCTTCCCTCGTGCAAGTCTCAAAGATAGACCCAAGACTCGCTTCGAAGCACCTTTATCATCTCGTAATACGAAAGGCGACATGGACACCCCATCACCTCCTCTGCTTCATACGACCTTATCTTTATCCTGTTCTGATGACCAGGTTTCTCCAGACATTCCTACAGAACCTGTTTTGAGTTGCAAGTCCAAGAAAAAAGACAAGATAAATTATTTTGAAAGAGACATTCCTGAACCCCCAGAACTTACTGGAGTTTACCGTTATTCAGCAAGAAACAAGGAAAATCGCCTAACCAAAAATAAGTTCATTTAATTAGTGTCTCCCAACTATTTCAGTCCCCTGATTCTATTTATACAAACTCGCAAATCTTTCACTTGAAGAAATAAAAGCGGAATGATATATGTAGAGCAGGGCAAGTATATGTAGCTGCTATCTCGTGGAAACCGATATAGACCACTAAAATTTAGCAACCAAGTGGCCAACTCAAGAATAGCCGTTTTGTTCTGGTTTTCTGGGAGCCAGATAATTGATCTGGTATTGTATCTATTTCTCATAACCTACAATCATTAGTTCAGATATTATCTTCAGAATTTTGGATGCTAACTTAATGAATTGGTAGGGTTGCCAGGAGGGGAGATAATCCAAGCTTCATCCAAGAAACTTCAAACAACATCAGCATTGCAATAGCTTCAATCTGTGTAATTGAGCGAGTCTGGAGGCAGCAGTTCAATATCAGCCCTTCTGTCAGAAATATCTCCTTCTGACAATCCTGGTTTGATATGTTAGGGACTTTCCCTCTAGTTTTCATTTCCATTGATTCTTCATCAGAAGGCTTTGTAGAGTTACAAGTGGTGTTTGGGTTATTGAAGTCATTCTTTTTTACCACAATATTTCGACTCACCCTTCCTATGGCCCTCTTCGGGTATTCAATCTGTATAAAAAAAAATACATTCTGTAACTTTGAGGAGTCATTATCCTTCCTAAAGTTGTTCAGACAACTTATCTCATTCTTCTTGTTTTATAGAGAAAAAATTCTTCATCTAGTTATGTTTTTACATCTTCTGATTAAGTTTATTACAACTGAATTTGTAGAGACCAACTTAAGCCAATTTTACTTTGGGGCTTTTCAAGTAAATTGAAGGAAACCCAACAAACTCTACAATTTTGAAAACCTTATGATCTAGCCTTCGAGGAAAGATCATTGTCAGTAACATTTGTCAAAGGTGAATATGACGGTACATCAATAAGTCAGTGGCCTGACAGCTAGTTTGTAGCAGAATTTTTATATGAAATTTTAACTGTGTAAAGTTCGATATATGTGATAGATATTCACCACTGATTTAAGTGCATTAGCAGGAAAGGTTATGTTGAAAAAATATTGTGTGAAATACTTTTATCATCATCGGGCTGCAGACTGATTGAAGTGTGGGTGTATGTATGTATGTGTGTGTGTGTATATATATATAATTAAAAAAAATATGAGAGTGTGTATGTATGGACATGCATTTGTTAGTTTTTCTTGAATTTCTTTTTAATCTCCTTTCTCTTCTCATAAAGTCTCTCAATTCCAAAATCCACTGAAAATTTACTCATTGTTTCATGCCTCATTTTTCAATTAGTTTCACTTTAAAGATTCTGAATTCTTTGTATCTAATTTGCCAATCACTGATTTTCTGGAGACCAAATTTGGCCATACTTGTTTGTAAATAATTTGCTTATTCTCTGCTATAAACATGTTTTTGTTTGATTCTAATTGTGATATTGGTTTTTTCCCAACTACGGTCCAAGTTGACTGTTTTTCCTCAGTGAGAACAAGAACAATCCTCACACAATTTAGAGGAGTAAACTCTTTAGTTTAAGAAGGGGGCACATCTGTCTCAAGAAAGCTCAAAATTCTATAAAGGAATAGTAGATTTGTAATTGCCCGCAAGACTAACTTGCTGGCCATCACTACTGTAGGAGTTCAATCCTCACTAAGTACTCAGCACTTGTATCTTTGTACTGTAAGCTAAGCTCAGTAAATATAACCAACAATCTCAATTCTTGTGTGAATTTTGGTAGGTGAGGTGTAATAATCAGTGTGTATGACATGGTTGAACTATTTTCCTCATCGATAACTTTGTTTATTTTTCCTTCAAAAAACACTTCTCGCAATGAAAAACTCACATTTATTTTCAAAATGTTATGCACTGAGATTTTTTAAATTTAGATATCTGGATTCTAATTACACTGAATCAACTTGGAATTTAAAGCCTATTTGCAACTTATTTTCGTTCAAAATTCTCAATACTTCTCCTGTCAGAGTTACCTCCCTTGACTGGAAATTGACGGGGGCTAAAAAACTCGTTTCGCAGCCTATAAGATGCATCAAAGCATTAGACGTACGCCTATTTAGAAGGTAAATCAGAAAAAAAAGTGCATAATACCAAGTAATATTTATTCCACTGAGACCTTACATTTTTTTATGAATAAAATCTAAACTAATCGTGACTAATCCATCACAAACCAGGATGGAGCACTAAATATAAATCAAATGTATGTAATTTTTTATACAAATAAGTTCAGGTTTGACTTTTAACTCCAGTCACCGACCTTCAGCTTATAGGTTGCTGAATGACTTTGAAGATCTGTTATAGGAGAAGAATGTGTATAAGCTACAAAATATGGTATTAAAATTTGAAATATAGGTGGCAACTCTCCTGAGCTTAATCAGGCACAAGGTGAGTGAGAGGTATTCAACATGGGTCTAACCTGTAGCATCAGTGAATTGAATCAGCGAGACTAACTTCTCCTCCATGGTAAGGTCTCCAAGGTACTGTTTGCAATTCAGAAGTTATCGTTTTTAGCGGTTTTCTTTTATAAAACTTTTCAAAGTAAAATCACTAAAAAAACATACTTTAAAAAAAATATTCATTTTATTATAAGTTTGTGGCTTGATTTAAACACCAATTTTTTAGTATTATTAAAGTTTTGACAAGAATTGAAAAATACTGTATTTGATGACCCCCCCCTCTCACACACCTACCCTTATTTAGCCGGGAATATTAAGAAAAAATTCATTTTTTACTCATTGTTCAAAATTTAAGTTCTGGCCAATACAGGACAGAAAGGTTAATGTGACATTTTGGGGGTGTCTTATGTTGTCAAATATGGCAGCCAATGCAAAAAACAAAAAAAAACATTTCAGTTCAACTGTCTCCTGTTTGGAAGGAAGATTCAAAATGATCTAACAGATTTGAACCAAGGGTAATGACATTCAATTGCTATTTTAGTAAGTAATTATTACAAAGATTTTGTGCATGTCAGTTGAGGAAGTTCTATACATCTTGGTTTACTTGGTGAATGAGATAGTTATATATTTCCAACTAGTATCTACAATGCTGATATTCTTTTTCTAAGACTAGCACCCAAGCTCTCTCAATTTTTTCTCATTTGGTCTTATAACAAAATAGGCTAAGAAAATATAGTATCCTCTAAACATCAATGTAAAGATAGCTAATGGTAGGCTCTTCAAGATAGCAAATTTTATGTCTATCACCCTGTATTCTTAAATGTTACTTAATGATACCAATGGTGGGAAAAATAATCACCTTACACTTATAGATAGGAACCAATCAGCTATTATAGCCCTGGTTTCAGTACCGGATTGCAAAGTCAAGCTACAGTCCTAGTCTCAGCACTGACTTCATCATAGTTGAATAGCATTCTATGCTTTGAGATCAAAGAAAATGATACAATTTGAAGTTAACTACACTACTGGAAAAACAAGAAACTAAGGCAAAATGTTGGGTCATAAAATTCAGTTAGTAAGATGGAACTTACCACAATACAGTTTTAAATATTTTTACTTTGTTTTTTGCAACTCTTCAATGTCCTGTGCATTGGAGACACTGCTAAACATCACCTGCACATTAAGGATTCTTATTAGCTTTGATATGTAGATATTACCTAGCTTGCCAGTCTGTGCTATACAGCAGTTGACTAAATTTAGAGTAATGAAGAATTATGCAGCCAGTTGTTTGGAAGTATATTTCTTTTACGCATAAGATTCTGGTTAGGTTGCATCCCTTATTTGGGAAACACAGTTTTTACTTTACTGGTGTAAAGGTTGCCTCTTCTGCTGTATATGAGTTGTTAGTTTTTGCATATAAGATAATCTTAAAAAATAATAAATATTCAAAACTGGTGCTAAGTTTTTAGATGATTGAACGTTTTCTTTGGGCTGATTTTACCCAAGTTCAGCCAATCCATTCTGCGGCATAATTTGTTGAAAAAAAGCAGTCTTTATATATAATAGGATGTGGATTCGCTACGCAAACAAGTTTTTTTTCTTCCCTCTCTAGGCTTCATCAGGTGAGATTATATATTTCCAGCTCTACTCTAAAACAACTTGACTTTCAAAGAATAAAGTTGAATGTATTGAGCACTCTATGAAAAAGATCCATCATAAATTGCTTTATATTAGGCTATATTGCTAACCTGATCTGTACTATATATATATATATATATATATATATATATATATATATATGAAATTTATACACTGATCTGTACTATATATATATATGAAATTTATACAGCCTCTTTTTTCTCTTATGAATTATACAACTTGAGACTGGATTTTGGAGAAAAAATTCTGAGTTTGAAACCCTCTTAATAGACTGGCAACTCTTATATAACATATACCGGCAAGCTGGTGGATGTCTACGTATCAAAGCCAGTAAGAGCCCTTAATTGCCATCATGTTTGTCTCTAAACATTTCAAATCACCTAGTCCTAAAAATGACCAACCTTTTTTTTTTTTTTTGGGAGATGAGGAAATATACATTAATCTATTTGGACTAGTGTCCTCATCACAGTTGTAATAGTCACTAAGTTTCATCTGTTTCACCTTTCATTTTCAAGCTTTGGCAACCAGGGAATTTCAATCATTCATTTAATTCACCTGGGTTGAGCTTTCACATCAATAAAGTGGTCCTTGTGATACTATTTTTACCTTTTCTGCTGTATATGAGTTTCTTTTGACTCACTGCCTAAACTCTCAACCAATGCTTCTATCCCCAAGACGATCATCACATCCCAGATTAAAAGCTTTGGTTAACAACGAAGATGAAAGTCTCAGTTCACATAGATCAGTTTATGAGGGATTATTACTATTATCTATTTGTTCTTTCTCCAACCTTCCTCAGTTCATCTATTATAATACAAAAAGTCTGATTTAGTTGATCTGTATACGATTTATAAGTTGCCGAAACATTTCATCACAGTCAGAGGTATTGAATTAAAGTAACTCGGAAATTATCTAACTTGAAGAATGCAAAATCCAGGTGATTTGCAATTGAATAATAATAGTGCAAGTCTGTTTGCACCCATTCCAGCTACATCATAATGACCCAGCTATCGAAGGGAGATAATTATTGAAGGCTAACTATAGAGTAATCTCCCTTATTTATTTGCAACAGACTGAAAAAAAAAAAACTAGATTTTTTTCTGGCTATTGAACTAATTTTCTGCCAAATAGTGACCTAACAGGTCACTGTTGTTTAGTGTTGACCAAAGGTAATCAACTTAATGAATGTGGTTGTATAACAAATTGTAAAAGCAATGGCAAACCATTATTGTACACAAGGATATAAAACAGTCTGGATTTAGCCAAGCTTTACATTATAACAACTCCACCCTGCTGAATTACATACAATAGTAACTCTATCTTGAAATTTTTTTATTAGATGAAGCATTTTCAACCAGTATTAATTTTTCATCGCATCTACCCAGACTATCGTTCTACCGCCATCAGTAAACCAGGTGGATCAGCATTAAGGAATACCATCAACCAAACAAAATCACATGAAAACATATATTAAATAAGGCGGCAATTAGGGGAAAAATAAGGGATAAGTTCAGATGAAATGGATGAGAGTTAGTCTCACCAATAGCTCATTCTTTACTTATGGCCTTAGAACAGGTGTGAAAAAAAGCAACTGAAATTAGGATGACAGAAAAATGACTGATGATTAACTTACAAATAAAA
>OY735218.1:34799419-35254419 GCA_963457665.1 Thysanoteuthis rhombus
TATATATATTCATACACATATACATATATATATTCATACACATATACATATATATATTCACATATACATATATATATTCACATATACATATATATATTCACATATACATATATATATTCACATATACATATATATATTCACATATACATATATATATTCACATATACATATATATATTCACATATACATATATATATTCACATATACATATATATGTTCACATATACATATATATATTCACATATACATATATATGTTCACATATACATATATATATTCACATATACATATTCACATATACATATATATATTCACATATACATATATATCCACATACATATATACGTATATATATTTATCCACATATACATACATAGATACATATATATATTTATCCACATATACATATACATACACATATACATATATATATTTATCCACATATACATACACATATGCATATATATATTTATCTACCTGCACATATAAATATATATATTTATCCACATATACATACACTTATAGATATATATATTTATCCACATATACATATACATATACTTATAGATATATATATTTATCCACATATACATATACATACATATATATATTTATTTACATATACATGCACATATACATATATATATCCACATATACATATACATGCACATATACATATATATATCCACATATACATATACATGCACATATACATCTATATATCCACATATACATATACATGCCCATATATATATATATATATTTATGTACATACACATATACATGCACGTATACATATATATATTTATCCACATACACATATACATGCACATATACATATATATATTTATCCACATACACATATACATGCACATATACATATATATATTTATCCACATACACATATACATGCACATATACATATATATATTTATCCACATATACATAAACATGCACATATACATATATATATTTATCCACATATACATATACATGCACATATACACATATACATATTCATCTACATATACATATATATACACATATACATATTCATCTACATATACATATATATACACATATACATATTCATCTACATATACATATATATACACATATACATATTCATCTACATATACATATATATACACATATACATATTCATCTACATATACATATATATACACATATGCATATTCATCTACATATACATATATATACACATATGCATATTCATCTACATATACATATATATACACATATGCATATTCATCTACATATACATATATATACACATATGCATATTCATCTACATATACATATATATACACATATGCATATTCATCTACATATACATATATATACACATATGCATATTCATCTACATATACATATATATACACATATGCATATTCATCTACATATACATATATATACACATATGCATATTCATCTACATATACATATATATACACATATGCATATTCATCTACATATACATATATATACACATATGCATATTCATCTACATATACATATATATACACATATGCATATTCATCTACATATACATATATATACACATATGCATATTCATCTACATATACATATATATACACATATACATATTCATCTACATATACATATATATACACATATACATATTCATCTACATATACATATATATACACATATACATATTCATCTACATATACATATATATACACATATACATATTCATCTACATATACATATATATACACATATACATATTCATCTACATATACATATATATACACATATACATATTCATCTACATATACATATATATACACATATACATATTCATCTACATATACATATATATACACATATACATATTCATCTACATATACATATATATACACATATACATATTCATCTACATATACATATATATACACATATACATATTCATCTACATATACATATATATACACATATACATATTCATCTACATATACATATATATACACATATACATATTCATCTACATATACATATATATACACATATACATATAAATACACATATACACATATACATATTCATCTACATATACATATAAATACACATATACACATATACATATTCATCTACATATATATACACATATACATATATATATTCATCTACATATACATATATATACACATATACATATATATATTCATCTACATATACATATATATACACATATACATATATATATTCATCTACATATACATATATATACACATATACATATATATATTCATCTACATATACATATATATACACATATACATATATATATTCATCTACATATACATATATATACACATATACATATATATATTCATCTACATATACATATATATACACATATACATATATATATTCATCTACATATACATATATATACACATATACATATATATATTCATCTACATATACATATATATACACATATACATATATATATTCATCTACATATACATATATATACACATATACATATATATATTCATCTACATATACATATATATACACATATACATATATATATTCATCTACATATACATATATATACACATATACATATATATATTCATCTACATATACATATATATACACATATACATATATATATTCATCTACATATACATATATATACACATATACATATATATATTCATCTACATATACATATATATACACATATACATATATATATTCATCTACATATACATATATATACACATATACATATATATATTCATCTACATATACATATATATACACATATACATATATATATTCATCTACATATACATATATATACACATATACATATATATATTCATCTACATATACATATATATACACATATACATATATATATTCATCCACATATACATATATATACACATATACATATATATATTCATCCACATATACATATATATACACATATACATATATATATTCATCCACATATACATATATATACACATATACATATATATATTCATCCACATATACATATATATACACATATACATATATATATTCATCCACATATACATATATATACACATATACATATATATATTCATCCACATATACATATATATACACATATACATATATATATTCATCCACATATACATATTCATCCACATATACATATATATACACATATACATATATATATTCATCCATATATACATATATATACACATATACATATATATATTCATCCATATATACATATATATACACATATACATATATATATTCATCCACATATACATATATATACACATATACATATATATATTCATCCACATATACATATATATACACATATGCATATATATCCATCCACATATACATATATATACACATATACATATATATACACATATACATATATATACACATATACATATATATTCATGTACATATACATATGAATATTCGTACACATATACATATGAATATTCGTACACATATGCATATAAATATTCGTACACCTATGCATATAAATATTCATCCACATATGCATATAAATATTCATCCACATATACATATATATATATTCATCCACATATACATATATATATATTCATCCACATATACATATATATATATTCATCCACATATACATATATATATATTCATCCACATATACATATATATATATTCATCCACATATACATATATATATATTCATCCACATATACATATATATATATTCATCCACATATACATATATATATATTCATCCACATATACATATATATATATTCATCCACATATACATATATATATTCATCCACATATACATATATATATATTTATCCACATATACATACATATATATATATACATCCACATATACATATATATATATACATACATGTATGTATATATATATACATACATGTATATATATATATACATACATGTATATATATACATATATACATAGATAAACATATATATATATACGCGCAATAATGATAAAAAAATTTCGAGATGTAACTTCTTTCTCCTGAGTTTTTCCTTTCACATTCCAATCGTCATTTTCATCTATCAGTATCTATATATATTTATATATATATATATATTTATATATGGTAGTCTGTATATATACACATGCATACATATATGTAAATTATTTTTCAACATATATGAACACATCAGAAAATTATTTTTATCTTCAAAACTCACCGCACTTGAAAATCAACTCGTGCAACACATGTGTGTTTGCATAGGTACAAATCCTGTTTTCAACAATTAAATGTACTTTTCCACTATGTAAAAGGACTGAATAATTCAGTTTTGGAGGGAAAAATAATTTACTCACTTCATTGTTGAATTACAGAGAAGAATTCACTCCCTATTGGTTCCTAAGTAAACAAATCCCAATCAGCCTTTCATGCACGTAAGTAAAATCAACTCCTGTCAAAGATTGGTTAATAATCTGCTGACATCACAACAGGATTTTCTCAGGTCATGATTTTTTAAGTATCTTTATCGCATAGAAAAATATAAGGTAGAGTTTAGGAAGTATAATAAGATTTTATGAAAGCTTTCAAACTTTTTTATTAAAAGGAATTAAAGGCTACATTTTATAAATTATGTGTATGCTAGCCAAAGTAACTGTCTATGCCAGGTTGTATGTTTATGGATTAAAAGCTTTAGACTAAGTTTTCCCTCACTTTTTACCCTTTGAAGGTGGGAAAAAATTTTGCTCTCACTTTTGCCCCCTAAAGAATTATACATACACATATGAAATCATATACATATATATAAATATATATAAATAAATATAAATTTATATATAAATACTCAAACAGAAAATAAGGGTCCAGTTCAGTATTATAGCTGCACAGTAAATATAATGCCCCTATAAAATGAATTTTAAAAAATTTTTTTGATGAAAACTTCCGTAAGGTTCATTGAACATACGTGTCAAATTTAATTTAGTTTGGGTGATTTCTATAGCATGATTTCAGCTGATTTATCAAGTGCAGGTGGTCCATGGTCGAGTAGCCAGCCTGTTCACGTGGCTGGTTTTCATCGAGTGTTTTTGTGATTCGGTTGGTGATGATCTTTGTGAAAAGTTTGTATACGCAGTTGAGTAGGCTTATAGGCCTATAGTTGTTGTCTTTCGAGTTTCCTTTTTTATATAAAAGCATTATGATAGCAGTGTTCCAATCGTCTGGGACTTTACTGTGTTTTAGACACAAGTTGAAGAGGATAGCCATTTTTCTAGTGATGATTTTAGTGATGATTTAATCATTAATCCTAAAGAGAAGGGTGTATAACCAATGCATCCTCCCAATAGTCACTTATGGAGCTGAAACATAGAACCTAATCAAGAGACAGACCCGAAAATTGAGAACCATACAACGTGCACATGAAAGAATAATGGTGGGCCTCCCATGGAGAGACCACAAGACAGCACAGTACATCCGAGAAAAGACAAGACTTAGGGACATCATAGAATCCATTAAAAATCTCAAATGGCGGTGGGCTGGCCATGTTGCAAGAATGGCAGACAATCGATGGACATCGCGACCCACAACATGGATCCCCCGAGACCACATACGCAACCGAGGCCGACAAAGTGTTAGATGGAGAGACGAACTAGACAAGTTCAGGAAATACTGGCTCCGTGACGCCCGTGATAGGGCAGTGTGGTAAATCCTGGGTAAGGTCTATGTCCAATGACGGACGCTAAAAGACTGATGATGATGATTATTTTTGAAATATAATATAATTTTGATCTTTCCTGAGATCTTTAATGATGTTGTCCAGAAATTGATACATTTGAATTTCGGATTGACATCAAGTTTTTCCACATGGTTATACAAATTGCTGTCCCTAATACACCGCTGTTAAAATTGTTTGAAAGAGTTGGAGTATTTCTTTTTTGGATCTGATAGCACAAAGTTTGCATGCAATTTTCAAATATCAATAAAGGGTAGTGACAATGTAATATGCTGAAGAGTTTACCAAGTCCATTAAAGAGAGCCTCATTGGACCCTCTTATCCTTAATTTTGAGAAAAATTGCTTGTCCTGAAATCCAAGTATTCAGTTCCTGGAGTTGTTCACCTGCACATGATCAAATCTCGAGAACCAGACTTTCAACTTCTTGAATGATGACAAACGTCTTGCGCTGAGTTACATGATGTTCCTTCCAGAATAAAATTTATAGCAGAATATCAAGCACTGAGGGTAAATCAGAAACCTATAAAGATTTGAAAGGCCCAATGATTTCTGAAATATTTGACCAGATGCTGGAAACTTTACTTTTAGATGTCGCCATTTTTAAAAGGGAATTTTCTCATTGAGAATAAAAGTATGTGATGAAGGAATATTATGCACACCAGTCGCACAAAGGTGTGTAGTTCAGGATAAAAGAGATTTATGTATGGACAGAGAGATAGAGAGGGAGATTTGTGAACGAAGACAAAGAGAATCAGAGAGTTTTGTGAACGAAGACAAAGAAAATCAGAGAGTTTTGTGAACAGAGAATAGAAAGAGGGAGATTTGTGAACGGATAGAGAGAAGGAGGGAGAGAGTTTTATGAACGGAGATTTATTAACAGATAAAAGGAGAGAAAGAGAGGGAGATTTGTGGATAGACACTTGCAAAATTCAATGTTTGAATGGATACAGAGAAGGAAGGATTTGTGAACAAATACAGAGTAGGAGAGAAAGAGGAAGACTTCTTTTATTTCTATATAGGTCAAATCCATCTATATCTATTTTCTTATCTACATGTTCCTAATCAATATTTCCTTAAATGCCCCAACCAGCCCAATACCTTTCTAGAGTATGGAAAAATCACTGTTTTTTCAGGTTCTAAAGCAGCAATCTCCAAACTTTTCCGTCCAAGGGCCACATCGTTCATTTTACACATTTTTGTGAACCAAGGAAAAAATCTGATGTATAAATAAAATGGATAACTTTTATCTAGATATCTTTCAATCAGCATGATATAATTCAGAGCAAAAAGAAAAGTGACAGTTACTAAGTTAAACAAGGCTATGCTTATACGGGCATAGGCTGGGGGTGCAAACGGAGCATTTGACCTTCTCTAGATAAAACCATTTCACTGAGGGAGAGGGGAATTGAAAATTAGAACCTTAGTTTGGGGATCAAAGGGTCATTAGCTGAGAAGCATGCAGCGTGCGCTTGAGAGAATCATGCTCAACCTCACATGGAGAGACCACAAGACAGCACAATATATCAGGAAGAAAACGGGGGTCCAAGACATCATAGAATCAATTAAAAAACTCAAATGGCAATGGGCTGGTCATGTTGTGAAAATGAAAGACAACCGATGGACATCACGACTCACAATATGGATCCCCAGAGTCTTCATACGAAACCGAGGCCGACAAAATACAAGATGTAGAGATGAACTAGACAAATTCAGAAAATACTGGCTATGTGACACCCATGATAGAAAAATTTGGCGAATCCTGGGGAAGGTCTATGCCCAACAACAGACATCAAAAGAATGATGATTATTATGCATAGTGATAGTTTAGGTGGGCACTCCCTAGTCCCTTACCAGATACCCAACATCCAAATATATCTTTTAGCCCCCCCCCCAATATAGGCTGAAGCCCCATCCCATGAAAAGTGGTAGTGGATACCTGTATGTGCTTTTATAAAGAAATGATAAAAAAATGAGTAAAATGCCAAACATGAGCAAATGCTTTGAAACATTAATCAATCACTCAACTGTGAGTATATGGTTGGGAAAACAAAAGGAATTAATTAGACACCATCAACCAAGATTGTTAACATAGGTTTCTTCATTTTTTCAGTAGGTCTGGCTGGCTATTTGGTGGGAAAAGCTTGAACGGTTTTTCTATATATGCACTCACCTTACTCATATCTTATGCAAATGGTCTTTAAGTTGGTGATAAATACCAAGGTAAAAGAATTGTAATATAGATCACCATACTGATTGGCTTTACCCAATATTAGGATATCTAGTTATGGCCAGGGTTTGAACATTATGACAGTATTCAGTTTTATTTATACAAAAAAATTATTCATTTGATAATGAATAAATGTTTTTTGTCTCATATTCTTGGTTATCTTGGTTATATATGCAAGGATCACACACACAGGCTGCACCAATAGAGCTAGAGAGCTGATCATTCAACATTTACTCCTTATTATGACAAGAAACAATCTTTTTTAACCCCCCCCATATATTTTCAGAGGGAAAGTTCAATTTGCAATGTAAGTTTATGCTAAATTGGTCACTAAATTTGTGTCCGTTCATGTTTGTTTTTTGAAAATTCGGAATTTCTAGTAATCCAACAAAAGATGGGAGAAGTTAGTTATTCATTGATCATGCCTTTTTCCATTAATCAATTTTAAAAATGAAAAATATGATGTAAGAAAAAGCATTCTTAATTAGTTGAAGTTAGACCATGGGCCTCACATGGAGAGAGCACAAGACAGCACAGTACATCCTGGAAAAGACAAGAGTCAAGGACATCATAGAATCCATTAAAAATCTCAAATGGCAGTGGGCTGCCCATGTTGCAAGAATGGCAGACAACTGATGGACATCGCGACTCAAGACATGGATCCCCCCCGAGATCACATGCACAACCAAGGCCAGCAGAATATTAGATTGAGAGACGAGCTAAACAAATTCAGAGAGTACTGGCTCCATGACGCCCATGATAGAAAAGTGTGGCGAATCCCGGGGAAGGTCTATGTCCAACAATGTTAAAAGTTAAAAAACTGATGATGATTGTAAACGTTATGACCTATAACTTATGGGAAACACAAATCAATACTTACTTCTAGGATACAAACGAAAATGTAGAAAGGCTCCATGTCCATTCTAAGTAAGCCCTTTTTTTAATCTCCTAACAGCTGTATATTATTCTTTTTTTAAATTAATTGGAAACAAATAATTTAATTACAGATACAAATGTAGCCAAAGGCTATCAACATTGTTTAAACAACGTTGTAGGTTTCAAACACTGACTGTTCTTGTTCTTATATCATTAATAACTTGGTCCTTGGAGATGGGGAGAGTTGATTAAAGGGTTAAAGATCATTTGAAAGTTTTCAGACACCTGCTCCAGGGAAATTTTTTCTCCCTTGATATCAGAGCCAGTTCAAGGTATCAGTAACACAGGCTGGCTATTAGGTGGGAAATGCTTAAACGGTTTTACTGTATATGCACCCACCTTACTCATATTTTATGCAAACGGTCTTTAAATTGGTGATAAATCCCAAGGTTAAAGAATTGTAATGTAGATTACCTTTCATGGTGCCAAGTGTTAAGGGTCATCTGTCATGTATCTGAGACAGTAGGACTTTCCAAATACAAAAGGAAAATGGGTAGATCAAATAGAATATAAACAGTCACAATCAAGAAAATTCCTTGATTTGAAGCCAGATTTTTCAGCAGTATCTTTCCGTGGTGGTGAAACTAAGAAAAACTTTATGACCAACAACAAGCTCAATCAGGCTTAGCTAGTTTGGTGAGATAGAGCACCCACAATAGTTGGGGCCTCTGAGGGAAGGTGAGAGAGGTGAGACAAGGTCACAAGGGTACTTCTGTGCCACACTTATCTTCTGTTTTATAATATCTATAACCAGTTCACCTAGTACAAACATTTAAAAAAAATCAGAATCTCAAATAATCACATATGAATGTGGTCTTGAGTCAAAAGGGTGCTGAAATTCAACTGGTCCAGGACACCAGGAATTAAAGGACTACTCCTGATCAATATATTCTTGCAGGTAGGGGACCAAGCCAAAGTGTGACTAAACTGAGGACATTTATTCAAATTAATTTCCCAAGTTCTTTATCTTAGATAAAACTATGACACGGCTTTGACGTCATTTCTGCAACTGCTAGTTGTATTTATTCAGATATCAGTCGTTAAATTGGTGCTAAATGGTTGGTGTACAAAGTGCCTGGTCAATGAAAACTGGAAAAATAAAATCTCAAGGTACTTCTGCACTTTAAGACACCCTCATATGCATATCATTTAGTGTAAGCAAGTACAGCCCACTGTGTGATCCAGATGTCAAATAGTGCACTTGACGGTTGATTGAGACACATGACCTAGCCCAATAGAGTGAGTACCAGAGTAATAACTGTCTTTTTATACGGGAACATCAAGTTGGGGTCACATAAAACAATTCTATAGCACCATTATATTAACTAGAATGTCCAAACTTTCAAACCCCTTTCCCTAAGTAAATAGTGGCAGGAGCCCCATTTGCCCTCCCCCCTTCCCAAGCCATGTACATTCATTTATTAACTTTTTTTTGTTTGTCAGACCTCAATCATCAAAAATGAATTGCTTTGACTTGTAAAAAGCTGAATGAAATTTTACTGAAGATAATGCGTGAATGAACAGAAATAAAGCACCAATTACATCACAGAGTTACCAATAATTCTAGTTATATGGGTTTTCCTCATACAACAATATAATCAACTTTAATTCAAAATCATTCATAAGCTCTAACCCATACCAGGGTAAATTTTCATTTTCTTTCTAAAATCACCTTTTTACTGTATGATTGCACATACTTTTTTCAATCTGTTGAAGAAACTCAAATGTACAGCAGCCCTGAGTTAGGGATTTATTTTGTTTAAAAATGTTTTCAGATAATACTTTCCATCGTAAATAGTAAGAATATGGAATGTTTCCCCAAAAATAAATTATGGTATATAAATAAGTAATTTTAATGTGACTAAACAAGGATTGTATCTCATCTAAACATAACATTTCAAATTAGTTTTAAATAACATGTTTCACTCAAACTCTTGGTGATCTTTTGTCCTATGTTGGTAAATTCAAGAAATAAGAGAAGGTACTCCCTTTAGGTGGTTTACAACAGATGGCTAACAACCTATTTCAGTTCACTAACATACTAAAAGATCAGGTAATGATATGCATTCTAAAAATTGAAATAAGGTTGACCAATTACAAAGAATTGTGACAATAATGAATTTTTTTAGAGCGGATAATGGTGTCTGACACAATGAAATTCAAAAACAAATTTCTGCAAACACTTGTATATAATTCCAATGTTAGTAGTCACACAATGTATATCTTATGGAAGATAGTCATGTCAGGCTGCTTTACATTAGCATAGATTATAATTGGAGCTCTAGACCTTCTTACATGATGTAATTGAAAATACAAGGAATTGAAATTTGAAACATTTTTTTTCCACTAAATGTTATTAGCTTTCCTTCAATATACTGACACCAAACGAAAAATTACTGACAACTTAAATGAAAAAAAACTTTCATCCTTCAAACTTTAAGTTCTTGTTCTGATGTTCCATTTTAAAGATTTATCTGTACACAGGTGAGAAAAAAAAGGTAGGGAGCAAAACCTTGTTTTTTCGAGATAGAAATAATTGCAGATATCAAGAAAGTTAATATCCTCAAATTTAATGTTGCATACCCTGGACCCAACTTGAGAGAGATTTTTGACAAATGGGGAGTTTCGAACCGTCAAAATTGGATCATTTGAATGGAACTGATTTTGACGCTTCATCGTCATTTTCTGATACTGGAAATGTTCGTTTTTCCTTCTTTCATGAATTAGAAGAATTCATGTGCCTTTTTAACATCAGGTGTGGGCAAGAGAGAAATTTTCAAATATAAAAAGAAATAAGAGAATTCATGAAAGAAAAATAGAAATCAGTATTTGAAAGAGACGGTGGGGCGTTAAAATTAGTTCCAAATAAGGACGGCAAGAAACCATATGTTAGCCGTTTGTTAAATGAATCTAACAAAAATTATTCATCGGGCACTTTGGAGTGTGGAGGGTAAAAATCAAACAAGCGGTAACCAGTAGAAAGTACCAAGATAATGCAAAGTGTAAGAAGTTTCATCATAAACATTAGAACAATTTAATTTTCATCAAGTTTCAGTAAATCAACTAATCAGTACGTTGCAGGCAGTGTTAGAAAAATAA
Source organism: Thysanoteuthis rhombus (assembly GCA_963457665.1). Lineage (NCBI taxonomy): Eukaryota > Metazoa > Mollusca > Cephalopoda > Oegopsida > Thysanoteuthidae > Thysanoteuthis > Thysanoteuthis major. The sequence goes on from OY735218.1 coordinate 34,811,446, forward strand.
TAATTACTCTAATTTTCCTGAATAAGGAAAGAAAAACAGATCGTTGTCATATTTGGAATTACGCTTAAGTGGAAAAAAATTCCCATCAAATAACGTTCAAATTTCGAGTATATTTTCATATTTTTTAAAGATATTTATTTGGAAATTCGTTAGATTAAAAAAATCATAGATATTAATTTTCACGAATATGTATAAAGTGAAAACGGAAGAATTAACTAAATTTGAAAACAAAACAAACAATCGTATTCGTAGCGAAGTCATTTTACGATATATTTTTTTTATCAAAGGGTCAAGAGTACTTACTAAAACTTTTTACAGAGCACTCACTAAGAGATAGTGGATCATATTACTAATTTCAAAATATTTAACTAGTCTTGGAAAAATGCGACAAAATTTCCATAATATTATTTTAATGGGTCTGAATTCTGCATAACATTATGTCACTTGTTAACATATCTGTTTTAATTAGATAAAATTTTGATATACGGTGTATTCTGAAAATTTGCGCTTCTTTTGATCTGTCCGAATTATTAGATCCTAATTACGTTCATGGATCAAATGTGGTGCGTAATTGGATAAAATAAAGGCGTATTTTTGCTTCTTTTTTCTTATACAAAAAATTCCGCTGTCTAATAACTGAAAATTAGATCATGCAGGCCATGGGATATATATAAGATATTTTCTACGATCGTCTTGGACTTTTAAAAACACAAATTGAAATAAAACTCAGATTTTTCAAATTTTGTTGAAACCAACACAGGTGGTGGAAATTTAAAAAAAACTTTCAGTTCAGGTGTGCGTACATCTGACCACAATAATTAAATGAAAAAAATACCTTTAAAGATGAGCGCAGTTTTATGAAACAAAGCTCCAGGATGGGTTTGAAAAAAATGGGACAACAGCAATTTATTTCTGTATTTGAATACCGAAAGTAAAAGTTTCTAAAACTCCGGGGTTTTTTTTTGAGTGGGGGCGGGTTGCTCGACAAAAAAAAAAAAAAAAGCAACCATCAGTTGCCTGGACGATTAACGTTATGTAAACATAATATAGAATTTTCAGACTCGTACAAAAAAACTTATACTTGTCTTTAATTGATTCAACTTACCTTCCACGCATGTCGGAATGGTAAGTAGAGAAAAGCCATCGAAAATGACCGAAAGAGTAAATTACAAGAGAAGAAAAAAGTGAAAAGATTCAATTGATCGAAGCGCCATCTCTAGGCAGCTTTGCAAACAAATCTAAAAACAATCAGCCTCTCAAACTACGGATGTCTCTAAGTAAAACTACAAAGCTTAGCTCCGTCAGACAGCGCCACAATAATACAAGTTTTTAGGAAGAATCCGTGGTATTCCAAGTAAATGTGGTATTATTGTGGGCAGGTAATATTTATTCGCTCCTCCACCAGGGTGGAATTGGGCATAAGGTCGAGTTTCAAGCTGGGACAAGTACGTGTACACGTGGGTAACGAAGTCCAATTTTTAGGTCAGTAAATATGCCTAGATAAGTAACTCCAATGATGATCAGCACCTCCCACCTCCAAACCATGTGGCAATATGCCTAATTAACTTTTCCTTTGATTTCAAATCTCCACCAAAAATGTTACACTGTGAGGATCGAATTCCCAACAGAAATAGTCCGCCCAGTGGGACTAGCTTACTATCGCTCTCTACAGTTGAAGGCTTGGTGTAAATAAATATTTTGGCATATTTGGAAAGCATTTAGCCATTAATTTTTTGATTTGGTCGTATCTATTTTTCCTTTTTTCTTTTGTTATTATTAACTAAATGAAACAGACTAAAATGAAACAAAACTATGTCTAAAACTGCACGTTTATTTAATTGTAATTATTATCATTGTTAGCACATGTCTCGGGATCAATAGTGAATCAAGGATTGCATGAAGGGATTCATGATCGAAATGTTTGGGTCCCTTCTTTAGGACTTTGAAATATAGGATTTATTGGAGTAATTTGACTAAGAAGCAGTAGCATTTTATATGAATTCTGGTGAATATCGCCGTATTTCAATTCTTTATAAACAATTTTAGCCTTTGGCCCTTTTTTGGCATGTTTTTGGCCAGAACCGTCTCCAACTGTTTGAAAAAAAAAACCTGCTTGGAGTACTTCCTTGCGCTTTCAATTTGTTGAGTATTATTATATCCTATGAATTATTTAGATTAGTATCCTCATCTTTGTTGTTTTGGTTACTATTGCTATCTTTCGACAGGTGATCTTTCCAACCTTCTGGTGTATCACGTACAAAAAGTGAATCTTTTATTATAAGTTATTTGATCTCTGAGATGAAGAATTTTAACTATTCATTTTTGGCTAGTCTTCATGTAATAGTTGCTTTTCATCAAAATCATGTCAGTCCAATACTTTCCCATTGTTAAAATGAATACTGTATAAAAGAAATAAAGAAATAGCTTCCATTGAATAATCAATATCCAAGATAGAATATTTTTACTCCCTCATGGACAACGCTTGAACCAATCAGGCCACAGAAACTTATGACTCTACAGCACAAATCTACAGTTATATTGCTACTCTCTAATACAAATCTATGGTCTTGGGACATTTTTTTTTCTTTTTCACTGACACTAAATTAGAGCAGTTCACTGATTAAAATAACAAAGGTTCCATGCACCTCAGGAAGGAGAAAATTATGAGTCTAACCAGGGGTTCAGCTGGAGATTTGGAGGCCCATGGGACTTGGCTCCTTGAAGGGGCTCCTCGAACATTTACTGAGATTTGTTATGATATAATGTTAGCAGAAATGCAGTAGGTTAACAACTAGTCATAAAGCTATTAGGGAGCTCTCCTCCATCGGGCACCCAGGGTGTGATCTTAAGTTAACCCCCCCCCCCAGTTACCCCCCCCCCCCCGGAGTGTAATTCTGACCATGCTAACTTTCAAATTCTTCTTTCTAACTTCTTCTGTTGCTCCTCCCTTTGTTTATCTGCTCAAAAAATTCTCATATGATACTGTTACTACTAAATACTGATACTCCGTATTGATACATCATTTAACCTTTACCGAACCTATGTTACACAAGTCTCTTATTCAGGTTTCATGGTGCCTTGGGCCAGCCAAACTTCAGCACCTTTTAAAGAATTGTATTATCTATGTTTCAAAGTTGAAAAATGAATATATTGGAAATGATAAGTCATGAGAATTTACTTTGCATATTGTTTCTCTCAGTTTCACCATAATAGAAGGTATTCAACAGTCAGATCAGGTCTGTCCATGTTGCCAGTGTTTATGACTGGCCTGGGTAACATCCTTTTCTACCTAAACTTTCGAGACAAGGCTTTGTCACATAGGTATATCAATAAGACAATAACCTAATGATGAAAAAAAAAACACTCATTTTACTTAACCAATGTTGTATTGTAATCTCCTTCCTTGGGAATACACCTAACCCAGCATTTCTCCATAGACCGCATAGATTGAAAATTTCAGGTTAAAATTCAGCTTACTGTGACAGTCATAGCTGTTTTACCCTTTCTCATGTGTCTGTTGCATGAGGAAGCCTTCTATAAAGAAATGGAGGTATGCTGGTCTCATTCATATACAGGTCACGTTTGATATCTTTCCTGAAGACAGAAAGAGAGCATTAACTTGAATATTGGCATGTTGCAGGTGAGGAGAAATGACATTGGTCAAGGTCATACAAACCTTCTGCTGTCAGTAAAACAGAAACTGGAGAATTTGAAATAACTGAACCTTAAATTTCAGCTCACGGAGGTAATTTCATAAGGATAACTTATTTCATTTATCAGTAATCTAAAAAAGATGATTATCCACTTACTTTCAATTTCAAATCCATAGATTTTAAAATTTTAGGAAATTTACATGTATATGTGTATATATATATGTGTATATATATATATATATATATATATATATATATATATATATATATATATATGTGTGTGTGTGTGTATGTGTGTGCACGTTAGTATATATATGAGTGTGCATATATATATAGTCCAGAAAGCTTTACATCTTTAAACACTGAACACATTAAAAAAAATTTTTTAGTTTCACTTCAGTTATTTATTTCCCCAATATCTATTAATATAATTTATGTAACTTTCTACAGCGTTTTTTATGTTTTACATATACTTTGCAATTATGGTGCTTTGTGTATATTTACTCTTGTTGGGATCATTACATGTTTACCATGTAACTGTTTTGCAGATTTTATAGACAAAACAGTTCTATTAAGATAGCCTCTCAGCAGTATTGATCAAACACGATATATATGTATGTGTGTGTGTATATATATATATATATATATATATATATATATATATATATATATATATATATATATAAATAGTATGTTGTGGATTCGCTACACAAACTAGCACATGTTTCGAGAGGCCCAGAGAGGGCCAAAACATGAGCTAGTTTGTGTAGCGAATCCACAACCTACTATTTATTTCCAGCTCTACTCTAAAACAACTCAACTCCATGAGTAAAATGTTGTATGTATTGAGCACTCTACGAAATAAATCCTATACATTTCAGAAGTGGCGTTATATTATTGATATATAATCATATTATGTTATACTGCTAGCCTTATTTGTACTACATATACTGTGTATATAAATATATATATATATATATATATATATATATATATATATATATATATATATATAAGCATACGTGTGTGTGTATATATGCATGTATATATGTATATATACTTTGCTATTATGGTGCTATGTGTATATTTTCTCTTGTTGGGATCATTACATGTTTATCATGATCATTGATCAAACACCATATATACATATGTGTGTGTGTATGTGTACATATATATATATATATATATATATATATATATATGTGTGTGTGTATATATATGTGTGTGTGTACGTATGTATATATATATATATATATATGTGTGTGTGTGTGTGTGTGTATGTATATATGCATATATATGAGTGCAGATTATATATATATGTGTATATGTGTGTATATATATGTACAAATATGTGTGTGTATATATATATGTTTATATGCATGTGGGTATATGTATACATATGTATATATGTTTGTATATGTGTGTATATGTACATATATGTTTATATATGTGTGTATATATATATATGTTTATTTGTGGGTAAATTGACGATTAGAAGTTGAAGAGAAATTAGCTGGAAGAAACAGGTGTTACATCTAAAAAATTTGCAGCAGTTGTCTCGTAGCAGTGGGAGGGGAGGTATTTGTATTTGTGTCAGTGAGAATCACACTCCTACTAAACAACCAACAATACAGAAATCCCCTCATTTCATTCCTGAAATCTCAATCATGTATATAGCATACATTTTACTCTGCTATTGCTGAAAGTTTTTTTGAAAAAGGTTGTTGGCAACCATTGAAATGCATCAAAACATGTCCATGTGATAAAAGATTTTTTGAGATATGTTACCTAGTTTTTGTCTTGAATTTCTTTTCACCTTGTGATAAATGACCAATGCTACATTGAAGTGGCTACATCATCACTAGCAGGTTCAATTCCTGCAGCAGCCCCATTTTTCTTTAATTGTTTATTCTATTCATGCTGTCTAGGCCAAGTAACTGATTCTCCATGTAATAATGTAGTCATTCTGAATAACATAACACACTCATAAAAATTCTGTTGGCTTGAAAAATATTTGTAGATCAGCCCTAAGATTTAAGCAACTTTTCATTAGTCCATTGCCTACCCTTCCACAGAAATTCATTGAAATTCATGGAATTCTTTCAGAGATATTTTGGGAAAAGGCATATGTTTCATTAGAAAAAAAGATTACCAAGAAACTAAATGAAAGATTTGTAGGCAGTCATCTTGGTGTCACCACTGCAGGACAGAACCATTGTAACTGAGGAAATGAAGGATTACTGAATCAGAAAGAGCATGAGACATATAGAATATACCATCTTGTTTATGTAGTTAATCTGGTATTGTGTGTGATGGTAATTATCTCCTTTCTTGTCTTTAAAGTACATAGTGTATAGTCTCGGAATGCACTTCTTAAAAATGGTATAATGATTAACAAAAAATACTGCTGCATTTAGTTTGAAAATATATTTTTCAAAGTAAATGTTATTTGCTCAATTGAGAATAGTTACTTACAGAATTGCCAATTCTTGTAATTTTTGGTTTTACATTTGAAAGGCTACAATCATAGCTTCCCTCAGCTGATGAAATATTGTATGTGTATTCCAGTCCTTTGGATGTGCAACTAGCTACATATATTTAATTAAAAGTTTGAGTACAGTGAATATGTCCAGAAAAATAAACCTTTGAGCCAATTTTGTGGTGGCATTTTGTCATTACAAAAGAGGTCAGAGCTGGTGGACGTGAAACTTAGCTGGTGGGAATCTCTCTTTTTTTTCTCAAGTGCTCTAAGTTTATTTGTCTGTTACTGATATGAGCCTATATAAATTTGGAAAACATATATGTATATCCTGTTTTATCAGTGTTTAAGGAAGGAAAGAAAGAAAGAAAAAGAAAGAAAGAAAAGGAGGAGGAAGAAAGAATAGATAAGAAAGAAAAAAAGGGATAGGAAAAGAGAAACCAAAAAGAAAGATTGAAAGAAAGAAAAAATAATCTACTTATAATGGGAAAGAAGTTCATAAATAGTATAAGAATGTAAGAAAACAAGAAATGCAGAAAGAAAGAAAAAGGGAGGAAGAAAGAAAGGAAAAGAAAAGAAAAGCCAATGGGGAATAGGACCGAAAAGGAAAAGAAAAACAGAAAGAAAGAAAGAAAGTGAGAAAAGTCAAAATGTACCATGTATTTGAAGAGGAAAGAAAATTTGTGGTATCTAGGCCAGAGCTTTCTAAACTTATTGCACTGGTGACATACTTTTTTGAAAATAATTTTATTTGTGATTCATTACTCAAGTTTAGATATCAAACTTGCAATTCAACTGATTCAGGAAAATTTATACAGAATAATGCTTGACTTCGTAACAAATCAAGAAATAATCAGTGACACGCTCTTTGGAAAGCTCTGATATGGGAAATTTACAAGGCAATGTAGTTATCTATTAGAGTAAGCTTAGTCTACTCAGAGCTGTGATTGTGGGGCACCCTGTAAGAGTCAAACTAACAGAAGGGTATGCTAGCCTTCACACAACAGCAGATATCCTTATCTGAGTAATGTGATAAATGATAATGGTATTTAATTGTTTGCTCAAGCATGCGCAATAAGGTCTTCTCTGATTGGCTGTCAACATCAAGACCGTGCAATTTGTTCTCAAGATATTCAAAATGGCTGACAGACTTTATATTGGTCAAAATGTTGTGTTAAAAAACAAAGATGGAAATCATAGTAAAAACTAATTTATGGAACATGTCATGTTGAAGATGATCAATTAATATTTTACATCTTTCTTTTTTTGTTAGATCATTATTAAGTCCAAATTTTCAAAAAATAGTGTGAATGGACACAAACTAAGGGACCAATTTAGCATAATCTTACATTGCAAATTGAACCCTTCTAAAAACCTATTGAAGATCAAGATAATAATGAAAAATATATGGAATGTGCTGTGTAAAGTTTGAAATCATTTGGATCAACAGTTCTCAAGATATCTAATGTACCGCAATTACTCAACAACTCGCTATTGTACAAAGTTGACATCTGCCAGATATATTTGTCAGCACACAAGGCAGTGCAGTCATTAGTTTGAAGTTATGTGGATCAGCACTTCTTGGAAAATCTCATGAAAATAGACAAAAAATTAAAAATTATAGATCTTTTATCTAAAATTATAGAGATAAATTTTTATATAAAATATCTAAATTGGCAACATTTAATTACTTAGTTGCCTTAGTTTTGAACAGTAGTATATAAAATGATATGATAATGATTTCCAATTAAGATAAAGGAAAAATATATTGGAAATTTTTTGTTTAAAGTGTGAAGTGAAGTAATCTTTATAGGTAAATATTTTGTCTTTGGTATTCATTGTTCCAGGTTCACCGAATTTCAATCGGACATAAAGTGATACTTTTTAGTGAGAGCTTGGGATGAATATATTTCATAGCGGAAAGAATGGTGCCTTCTTTGGGCTAATTTACTGTTGGATTATAGTGAAAAACAAGACACATGACGAATTCATGATTTCTTGGCTCAAAATCAAGGTCTTAATTTATATACAGGGTGTATGCAAATAGATGCAATAATTAGAGGAGAAATAACACTTCAAAAAACTTTGGAGTTACTTCCCTTAAATCTAAATGCAAGCATATCTGCTGACTGTAAATTTCAGGGAGACAACTCTTTTTCCTTTTTGAATGTTGGATTTCTTCGCTAAGAGTGTGGTTCCTGAAAATGATAAGGGCCATTTAAAAAATAAATGTATTTAATTAAATTGAAAATCAAATTCTTGTTTTGAACTTTTCATTTTATCAAAACCTCATATGTGTATATATATATATATAGTACAGATGGTACAGATCAGGTTTGCAATATAGCATAATATAAAGCAATTAATTCAACTTTACACTTCGAAAGTTGAGTTGTTTTTGAGTAGAGCTGGAAACATACAATAGGAAGTGGATTTGCTTCACAAATAAGTTTATGTTTCTGCCCTCTCTTAGCCTCATCAGGCGAATGATTTTATGTGTTTTTAGATTCTCGTTCGGGCAATTTGGTGAGAGTCTTGTGGGTATCACTATGAGTAGGAGGAGTTATTCATTTTGTTTTATTGTTTTTAGTAGTGTGAATGTTTTTTCTGGTGGTTGTAAGTTACATGTTAAAAGGTGTGAGCTAGGTATAGGAGTCATCTATGAAAGGATGCTTAATTGTTTTCTGAGGGATGTTTTTATCTTGACCTTGATATTTGGCATTAGGTCTATTGCCTATGTTGGTATCCTTTGTGGCTTTTGTGGATTGTAATATTCTTAATTTACTTGGACATGCAAGGAAGTAGATTATGTTGATTAGAAGTTTGGATCAGAAGTTTATGGGATGAAGGGTATACAAGTAGACTGTCTACATTACCTTCAATGTACAAATGTATGAATTGCTATTTTATATCATATTCGTTCATATGAATTTTGAGCAATGCCTGCATTCAAGTGTTGTTTCATTTTTTTCTTTTTAATAAATGTACTTTGGGTTTCTTTGTAATTTTAGCAAAATTTAATATCTCGAATTTCTCATTGAGGCAGAGATCACAAGGATTTTCTAAATTTTGGCATGCGTTAGTTTGTCTTGAAATTTTCCATTCTACCGTTGGTTTGTAGTTCATTTGGTATAATTTCCAATAAGCTGATGAAGATGTACTATTCATGTACTTTTCATATGTGAATGATGATATATGGTTGGCTAATCTAAGTTTAAATGGTATGTTTGTTTTTTAAATGGTGCCTATCGTGTTTTGAAACCATTCTCTTCATATTGTCGTCAGTCGATCATGTCTATGGCTATACTGAGATTTGCATGGTAACCTGAGTGAATATCTTTAAAGTTAGAGGGTCATTGCACCAGTATGATCCTATTCTCTTGACCACTAAGGTCATTTCTCAGTTGTATCATGAGACATCACAACTTGCAGTCTTTTTTTGGTTGCAGGAGTGACCAAAAGGAAGGTAGAGTTCACAACCAGTTTGCCTAAAGGGATCCACACCTGGTTTGACTTTCTGTTAGTAAATTTCTTGTTAAATTAAATCTTTACACAGTTGGTTGCTTGGGGGGAAGTGTTTTTCTAATTATTTGAAGAAGATTCTCCCTATGTTGGTTTTGACTTGTATATTAAATGATTGTGTACTCTAAATAATTTTTATACCTCTACTTTTTTTGTTGTGTTTTACTCTCTTGGTTTTCACTTATTGTATTTAAGAATAATCTTGGTAAAACCTTTATGGCTTTAGTATACTTTTTGCTATCATTGTCAAATATTTTTTCGTTCGAGGAATCATACATCTGCCTTGTTTCTATTGATTTAGGGATCTTTTTTATGATTGTATTTGGATGATTGAATTTTGTGTCAACATATATAATTTCTGAATTTTCTTTTATATTTGGTTTTATGGATGCTATCATTTAGGTTAATAGTAATATCCAAATAATGCAAAATTTTGATGTTGGTCTTAATTTCAACTTTAAAGTACACTTTTTTCATTTTCTTGATTATGTATTTTTAATTTTTTTACATTTTTATGTGCTGCTATTTTCAGCTTTGGGCAAACCATTACCTTGGTAGATACCTATATTTTTAGAATTCAATTTCTTAGTGAGGTTGTATAAAATGAACAAAATAATCAAGTCTTGGCTGAAACAAAAATTTCCATTGAAGCATCAAAGCCGTAAACATTGTTTTTTTTTAGTCCTTTATTCTTCGTTATTGAACTGTACCATCCGTCTATAGTGCTTGATAACTCTTATTTTGTTTTTGTTTATGTTGATTGATATAGGTCTCTGCAAATTGCATGGTTTCTTCAAAGAATTCTTTTGGATATTGAAGGGTAGAAGTCAGTTATATTGAACTGTAAAAATGCACAGTGTTTTTCTGCTTGATGTTACTAAGCCAGGTTATGGCACCATTTGTATTTATCCATTAGTTCAGCTGTAGTTTATGTTTTCTAGTACATTCTTACTAATTTTTCCAATCTGGGATTTAGAAAGGTTGAACAGTCTGAAATCCAGTTTGTGGTCCTTCATGAGGATATTTGCTTATTTTTTCTGTAATTTTCCTTCTCCCTTGCTGACGTTTAATTTTTTGATGATGCTTTTGCTGTCCTTATTGATAGTTGGATTGTAGTTGTTCCTCTTGTGGTCCAACTTTTTGTAATTTGGGGTTATGTTATTAGTTAGGAGAGTGTTGTTGGTCTTGTAGTTCATTTTGTAGATGTTATCAGTTTTGTCTCCTTTTACAAATATGTTATTAGATTTGTTAATTTGCTTGAATTCCTTTTCTTAAATTTTCTCTGGCATGTGATTATGTGTTTTTTTCCATCTAATATTGGTAATGATGTTTAGTAGATCCAGTTTTGAGTCTGAAAAAAAATTTTTCCTCATTTTTCTTGTTTGGTTAGTTGGTATAGAAAGGGGTTTTCTACCTCATACATCTGATTGGATCTTTCGTTTTTTCCCAATAACTGTATCAGGTAATGGTGTTTAGGGTATTAGGGATGTCTTTGAAAGAGTGTTCGTTGTTGAATTTCTCCATTTCTGATGCTTGCAGAAATCATAAAAACATATTTTACCACATTTGAAACTCTACTTTAACTAAATGTTGAATGTATAGAGCACTTTATGAAATAAGCCCATCACACATTGGATATTGAATTACTGATTGGTACTTTGGTATATATATATATATATATATATATATATATATATATATATATATATATGTCTTGCTTAAATAATGTTTAGTTTGCTTTGGATAATTTTACAGTTGCATTGAATTTAAAATTTATCAAAGACACTTTGTTGCAACGCATTTTCTCGTCAAACAGAATCCTGGTTTTTTTATGTACTATATTAGGAAATGAATAAGGGAGGTAACTCTATAATCAGTATTAAAGTTATCTCCCTTGACAAATATTTTAGACAGAGAATAGACTCAATCACGTGGCACATTATATAAGTAGATAATAGCTATATCACCTATTCATTTTTTTTTTCGTGATAGATAAGATGTAATCAAAATTAAGTACGAATTAGTTATCTGAATTGAATCATCCCCAAATGGGACTAAGCGTCAATTACAAGTTTGGATTTGCATATTTTCGTTTATCTATTTCTATTAACGTATTTATTCATTTATTTATTCATTATGCATGGTGAAATCCAAAAAAGAAACACACTACTCAATGTTACGTTGCATAAAAAATAATAATGTCACTATAATAAACAAATGCTAGGTTCTATTATGGGCACTTTACAGCTAAAAAAAAACTAACTTTTCAATGTTTGAAAAAACAACAACGGAAGAGTAGGTGCCCTAATCGATAAATTGTACCACCAAAAATCTCCCCAATGTCCAAATAAACAAACAAATTTACTCAGTTGATGTTGATATTATCATTCTAAAATAAATTCACCCTTGACAGAAAAAATAATTATAAAGAAACAATGTTTCATGAAATATGGACAATTCACGATTGTTTTGTTTATAAATTTGATTATTGTTAATACGTCCATTCGTAGTTAATTTTTAGTGATTGTACTCTTTTTCAAAATCTGTTTTAGTTTTAATTATATATTTATTTTCGTTTATCTTATTCTCGTCAATATTGATTATAAATGGAATATTATTGGATTATTTGCAGCTAATGTTCAATTGTATTATATCACGCCAAGCAAATCTCGCACGAGTGAATAAAGTTTGAGCAGACGACACAAGGTCTAAACGTCAAGGGTCATTCAACACAACAATGGCGGCCCGTGTATTTTTGTTGACGTTTGTACTGGTGGTGATTTTACACCCTTCTCAGGTATTTACTGACATTTTCTTTACCTTTTCATCACGTTTTTCTGGTTAATGCTTCGTAGGGACTATGTTTTGTCGTATGTCTGCGTGTAGCTTACGATCAAGCCTTTACAAATGTGTTTTGATTTCGACAAAACAATGTGTAACGATGCTTTTAAAAGGATTTCATGCGTGGTCGTAAAGTGAGGGATCAACTTTTAGTGAAATGTCCAGTAAAATTGGACCCTGATTTTATGATCGTATTTGAGTGGCCATATTTCTGTTTATAACAATAAACACCTTTCTCCTTTCAAGTTGTTGGTTAGATTTTTTATTGTTTAAAACGTGTGCTGATCTGTTTATGGCGACGTATTTCCCATTCTTGGTTTTTGAAAATATTTAAACGTCTGAAATGATTTATTTCGAAGCAGATTTTTATCTATTTATTGATTTTTTTTCCCCCCGACGTTTATTACCATTTTTTTTCTCGTCTTCTTCCTCGTTGCACAACAGGTCACAAAATGGAGGATCGGTTTCAAGTGTTTCAACTTGTTTTTGATGAAATCCCTACTCTGAAAAATCATAGTCCTCTCCTCAACGTATTATTTGTAGACTTTAATAAATTGATTATAGGTTTAGGTCTTTCATAGACCCCATTTTCTTCGTTTGATATTGAAATGCATAAAAATGCTCTGGGGTTTTATGCCAAAGATGTCGGGGTTTTTCTTGTCTTGAAGAAGAAGAAAAAGTTAAGATGTTTTGATTTTCATTTATTTTGCTAGAAAATTAAATGAAATTTCTGGACAATAAAAAAACGACTTCATTTTGATTCTTTTTCTTATTTCATTTATTCTTCTCTCATCTAACAAACCTTGATATTTTCAAAAATCAAATCATTAATTTTTTTTTTGATAGTTTCAAAATAATTACTAATTCTTTGAAGTTTTTTGGATTTTCCATTTAGATTAAAAAAAAAATAATCATCTGTCAAGTTTTAAATCCAACTTATTCAGAGTATAACATTTTTAATGATAAAATTAACTTTAAAAAAATTAGTTGTTCAAATTCTTGATGTAATGTCTAATAAATTTTGTTAACTTTGAAAATCCAGTAAAATAATTGAAAAAATATTTACCCACCATATTTATTTAGTTTTAATCCAACCTATTGTTGTGTGAATTTTCTTCTTTTTTTTTTTCCCAATTAAAGAAAATTCTGTTCTTAAAATTCATTTGAATTTTATCAATTGACTATCTGAACACTAATTTTATTGTTAATTATTAATTCACGCAAACTGTTCTTGTTGACTCGAGCCAACTTACTAGTCTTCAAGTATAAGCATGTACGGATCTCTCAAACGTTTGTTTGATTATGGATTTTCCAACAAAAAAATGTCAAAATAAGAGCAGACAGCTCAACAGTCATAATAAAAAGCAGTCAACCCAGAGCTGAAACCCGTCACAGAGGGACTGATATGAGTTGACATTACATAATTTTGTCCTGCTTGAGAAACATACATTTTTTTTCTACTTGGTTAGGTAAAATGAAAATCCTACTGGTTACCCACTTGGTGAATACTTTAAATGAGAATTATTGATTACATACTTCAGAGTTTCATAGATTGTATGGTGCATAGTATAATTAAATATGAAAAAAATTAAGCAGCCAAAAAAAACCTTACTCTAACCCTCATAGTTGTCGATGTCCATTGCAAAAATTGCAGTTTATTTATAAAGATCTTCAAAAGCAAAAAACCTCAATGAGCATTAAAAATGTAGTTTTCAAAAACAGTACACCTTATGGTAGATTATTATGTAATGAGTCTGGACCATTGAGACTGGTATATACAGTATTTATCGAGCAGAACGTGAATGAACTTGAAACCAAGATCTGTATTGTTCGAATGCAAATAATTTGATAAACAATGTTGAAATATTCTAAGCCCAGGGAGCAAATTTTAAAAGTGTGTGTGTGTATGTGGGGGAGAGAGGTTGAAACCCTACTTTACTCACGCAGCATAACCTACTTCAAATTAAAATTTACGTACGAGTACCTGAGTTATCGAGACACTTTTACACCTGGTACAACGTATAAGTTTCTTGGAAATTCAATAATCCTCATAACATAGAGAGAAGCCTATTTTCGGGACTCAATATTTTTAATTTATTTTGCAATAATGGACACCTTTTGAGGTTGTTTACTATTTTGAAATTCCTGAATATATGCTTCATGTGTCAGATGTATGAAAGGGATCGGATGACTGTCATGCCAAGTGGGCTGTATGAAGAAACTCTTACTATTATTTCACCTACACTTTTTTTTTTGTCCGCTAGTACTCCAGAAGTAAGGGAAGCGATTCTCTAATGTAAATCTATTTGAAATAATGTTTTTATGCACTTCAGGCATAAATATAAATTTAATATGTTCGTTTTAAGATAAAATGTTAATGCAAAGGTTGAATATGCACACTAGAAAGTAACTGAAATGAATTATGTACGTAAGAAACGTGAACGGTATGTAGGTAGAAGATTTGGAAGTATGATTTTTTTAATTTAAAAAATTTTTTTTTTTTTTTTTTTTTTGCCAAGAGAGCTTTTTCCAAATTCGTCAGTGATTAGAGCTTCTTCAACCTTATTTTAATCTATTTTATTTTTATTTTGTTTCATTTCATTTATTCTTTTTTTTCTTTTTGAAAATGATTTCTGCATTCATCCAGATGGTAATTCCACTATGTATTTATTCAGAAAAATTTTGGGTATTTTATGATTCTTCTCACCAAATGTGCCTCTCATTTTTGATCACAGTATAATAATCTCATTTTCTCTAGTGATGACACGAGTTTCCCCCGGGCAAGTTCTGTTCTATTGAATCATAATAGTATGTGGTCCAAGTTAGCATAGTGTCTAAATGTGATTTTGTTAACAAATCACAGCTGTGATGGCTGGTTATACAAAATGTAGTTCTGTGAAGGAAATATCAAGAAATTGAAAAGTATAAAAATGTTAATCCCTAATTCTTCATGTTCTTTGTTTCATGTGCTTAACTCTTGAATTCATATCAGGGAATTCAAATGTAAAATGTGTAACTTGTAATTAAAACTATTTGCTTTTGCCCTTTTTGACAATTTCTATTCTTTATTTTTCGATTCAATTCATAAAAAAGTTTCCCTTTTTCCTTTTTTTTTTTTTTTTTTAAATCTTATTCATTGTAAAGCTCCACTGTAGTTTCAAGTGGTTCATGAATCTGAGAATTAAGCAACAATCGATTCCATCAACTCTTCAACAAAAGGTGTTCATAAGCATGTCTTTATCAATTCAAAATGATTATACCTTATGAAACGTGTAGATATTATTGATATGTTAAATTCATTGATTCTTCAAATGAATTTGTCATCATTTTTACTTCAACTTATTTGAATGATATTTGAGTGTTTTTTTGTATTTTGGATTGGTGGATGAATTCTTTGTGCATGGCAAAATTTATAGTCGCAAAATCCTGAGACATCTGATTTCCTTTTATCACAAATTTTTAAAATGTATATTTTCCAATGATATAAAATTATTGTGTGTGCTTCTCATTGCTTTTTAATTTCACATTTTTTCCAATAAGTCACTCAATTTGTGTTATAATTTGCAGGTTGCTGGATATTACTGTGATAGTGACAGGTAGGTGCTGCAAATATTTTTTCAATTCGACTATGAAGACTTTAAGTAAAATCTGCTGCTTTAGTTGGATTCACTAATTCTACTTAATCAATGTTTGTTGTAAATCTCTTCTTGAAATTGATGTGCTTTTAGTTATTTCTCACTAATTTAATTAATGAACTTCTAACTCACTGAAATATTAATTTATTTTCTCACATGTTTCCTAAAATTGTGTATTTTTTACAACAAAAAATTGAGAAAAGAATGATTACTAAGTTGGCAGGGTACACCTATCCACACATTATCTCCAACAGTTTTTGATGAATTTCAATGATATTTTGTGGAAAGGTAGGCATAGGGGTCTGCTGCCACTTTTCTGGGGAGGGAAAAAGGATATATTCTAGGGCAGAAATTTACTGGTGGGCAAAAAGATAACCAGATATTGGTTGTCAGGTGAAGGACTAGGGAGTGCCTAAGCTGGGACACACCCCAGGCTATCTCTATTCATAGTGAGCCATTAATACCCAGACTCTTTAAGGTTCCTATTTTCAAACTTTCTTGCTCTCAGTAAGACAGTTTAATCCTTGGTAGAGTAGGTACTCTTTTTGCACCTCCAGGGCACACCCATGAGAACGGGCCTTGGGGTAAGGAAAAAGTGATTAAATTTAGAGTATAATCCAGATATTTCTTTTCGATTTGAGTCAGTATATGACGTTGGCAGAGATATGTGCTCTCTGAGTGTTTTTGTAGATTTTAACTGTACTGAAAAAAAAAAAGATTCATTTATGTTTATGATAATAATGACTCTAGAGGTATATTCCTTGAAAGATAGATTCTAATTTTAGAATCCATTTATTGTGATATTTGATAATTTGTTAATCACTCAATAAAAACTGTCATGTGACCAACATCTCTTGACAGTATCCATTGTTGAGGTTGATCGTTTTAAAAATTGGAAAAAGGGGAATCATTGGATAAATTACTTCTCTTGCTGTTTGTTGGATAGTGATCACTAAAAAGTCTGAATTTTCAAAAAAAGAAGTGTGAATGCTGCCAGACATAAACTCAGGGTCAAATTTAGTATTAAAAAAATATTCTTCTAGACATATTAGTAGCAGAAATACCTACTGTTGCCCATTTTTTTTCATATTCCTTAAATAAATGCAATCTTTTAATAATTACTACAATTAATTCGCTTACAAAACATCGGAATTTATACCAATGAATTTTTTGCATGACTTTCAATATTGCATTAATTTAGCATCCTATCCAGGTTGGCGAAAAATAAAGCCCCACACCAAACTATTGCTGCTGCTGCTACTACTCATTGACCCATAAACATTGTCTCCCTTTACTTGTCTTCCTGTTGTCCTCATCTCCAAGACAAAAGACCAACTGCTCTAACAGACTGTCAAAAGGAAGCTTACAGATCTTTGACCCACTATTATTTCTACCCTTTGTGTTGCGTTGGTCAATCTGAAAAGGGTCTTCAACATATGCACAAGGAGACACTCACTTCTTTTTTTTTCTTTTTCTGAAAAACTGGTTTTATTGGTATTCTTTTTCGGCATTTATTCAAATACATTTTCATTTTCTGAAATACATGTAAAACACTTTTTGTTTTCCTTATTTCAAGAAAAGACGTATATTTAATGGAATTTTACAGATAGGAATAGTTTTTTATTCTTTTAATTCTTCCTCATACCTTACAATATAAAGTACAATTACAATATAAAATGAGTGATAAATAGAAGTTACAAAAATGAACCGTACAGACTGGGTTGTATGGAGGGGAATTATTCAGGTGTGGGGTGGTCTTTAAGTAGATGAACTAATAATGGGAATACACTAATAAAACAGAAATGGCTAATTTTTTCATTTTCTTGAGACTAGATTTTTTTTCTTCAGTTTAAATGAATAAATTGGAAAGTAAAAAGCATTTACGCATAACTTAGAAAATAAAAATATATTCCATGCTGAGAGAATACCTACAAAACCAGTTTTTCTGAAAAAAAAGAGAAATTTATGCATATGACAAAAAAATTGCCATTAAAAAGTTACTTTGTTCAAAATAACATGATGAAATACATTATTTACTTACATAGATAGAAATCTTCAGCACATCTGTTTTGTCACAGACTGGCATGCAAGATTATGGCCTTCAAAGTGGAACAGACAGACTTTGATCTTTTCAAACAATAGATTTATCTTGCTACTGACTCAAATTTGATGATATAGTCACTGTATCAATGGTATGATCTTTGAATTTGAAAAAAAAAACTTCTTTCTGTTGTTTATTTTTCTAATAGGTAAGTTCAGTTTGCAATGTGAGTTTATGCTTAAGTGATCCATTATGATTCTCTTACATTATGAGATCTTAACTAACAGGATTAATTTCAAATATTCCCAATATTTTTGTGATGGATGAAATATTTGCCAAGAACAAATTTTATCAGTATTCTTGTAATCTGGTGATAAGAGGTCTGTTAATAAGAGGTGATTTTTATTCTTCATCAGCATTTTTTTCTTTCCTTCATCAAAATGACCCAATCTGAAGCTCTCCAAGGAATAACTGAGCATTTTCAAGATTTTTGTGTTTGCAAGCATTTTTATTATGGTGAATGTACTTTACTGATATCTGATATTTTTTTATGTTTGTGTAATGGGAAAATGCCAGCATCACCCAATTTTAGTTGGTTTTGGTTTAAAATCTCCTTGCATTTAGCAACAAAAAAAAAATTAGTTGTTTTCCTTCATTAGGAAACAACTCTCTTGATCTTGTGTTTAACTTGATATATCTCTATTAGATGCATTAATTTGGTCTATAACAATGGTTAATCCTCATTTCTTTGCCCTCAGCTGATCACATAGACCATCTAACTAGGCCTTCAAGTTATTTATATACTTTGGGAAAATCCTTTCACTTTGATTTGGAATATGATGGTTGGAGTAAGTCGTAATTATTTACCTTGCAAGCATTGTGATATTGCTATATTAAGGTGTGTTTACTCGGATTATATTACAATTGACTTTTGCTTTCAACTTTTCTAGGGTTTTTTTGTTGTTTTTTTTTTTTTTTTACTCATTTGTGTGTAAATAGTTTTATTTGTTTTAGTAATATTTATCTTCAATTCATATCATTAGCCTGTTTTTAAGTGTGTTTTAATTTTGTTTCTTCTTAAAGAATCTTTTCTTTAATATTTTTTTTTTTTTTTTGTTCTGATGTTGTAATTGTTTATAAGATTTTATTGTATTTATTTCATTTTGATCTGCTTGAAAATTTTTCTGTTTCATTTTGAGCAAAATTTATTTGGTTAAACTAATAGTGGGAAGGTGTCCATTGATGCTAATTGTCTGGTATTACCAAAATGTACCAAACCAAAATAGCCACAAAAAAATTGCATGACCGCATAGATGACATGGTACATAAATATAATCAACATTGTAAATAAAGTGAGACTAGCTAATTTCTGACTTTTTTTTTAAATTCTCAGTTTATTCCATTATTTATGGTTATTCTAGTTGGGTTTTTTTTGTTTGTTTTTTTTTTTTTTGAAACTTCACTGGGATGTTTATTACATTTAAGTACTTGACACTGATCCAACTTCATATCAAATGATTCATCTCTATTCCTTTATTTTAAATTCATACTTTTTATCCAAGGTATGTACCTTAAATTAAGGTTTCACACATCACTCTTTTTCTTTTTTCTTTTTTTCTTTTTTTTTTTTTTTCTTAAATTTTCCATTCTTTCATTGGATTTTTACCTTTATCTCTAAGTTTCCTAGGATGAATGGCAAGTGAGGAATCATTTCTGTGATTTTCAAGATTAAAAGAGGAATTCTGTTTAACTTTCGAGAGCAGACTAGCTAATGTAGATATCCCTTTGTAGAATTTTTGAAATCCATTTTCTTGAATTCTTTAGTCAATTGTTAGCTGATTTTGTCACATTTTTGGCTGGTGAAATTATTAAGTACAATAAGACCATCATCTCTATATAAACCGATGGAAAAAGTTAGTTGTTAGTATGGGGGGGGGGATTCAATTAAATCCAATACCTGAGCAGAATCATATGTGCCCATTGCAATGTCAAAGTTTTTTTTGGGGGGGGGGTCCAATGTTCATTGTCATTAAATAAGATTGATTTTCCACAATGTTTACTTTAAAGAAAATCTTAGCTCAGAACAAAATCACATTAGTTCAAAACTTCTCAGGAGACCAACTTGACTGGTGGAATATATAGAGTGCGAGCCTAGTGGGGGGGAGGGAATATCATCCAATCTGGTTGACTTGTTCCTAGATTTATTTATAATTTTAAGGAAATCTAAATACCTAAAGTAACCATCTTAGTTTATGTGAGACTCATTTTTCCCAATTTAACCTTTTCTCTTTCCTTGAGATGACGTTATATGGTTGTTGTTGAATTCCTCAAGTCTCAAGAAGTATTTGAACTGTTGTCCATGGGTCATTGACAACTGCTGTCGATAATTCATCAAGAACTAGTTTGAGCCTCCCTTGAAATCTATTATTGGTATCTGTATTTCCAGATCTAAACCTATTGCAGCAATGCTGAACAGTTTGTATCATAGCAAGGTTTACTTCAAACATTTTGTTGATGTTATCTGCAGATTGAGCAGCATTATGTCCTAATTTGAAATCATACTTGAAAATTAGTCTCTATCTTTAGTTAGATACCATGGCTGTTAAGGGGTCAAAAACCTCCAATTATTACAAATTATATCTCTTCATTAAATCTTCAAAAAAATACTATTACATTTTTAAATGTTTATATTCTTGATGATGTAAAAAAAAACAAAAAAAAACATTTTGTGTGTAACAATCTACATACTTAATGGTGTAATGGTTAGCACATTTGCCTGATACATAGAGGGTTTCCAGTTCAATTCCCATTTTGAGCAAAGAGTGTAGAAAACTCTTCATTTGGACATCTTTCCCTGTGCACTCAACAGCTAACTGAGTACACTCTTAGCTGTGTGATTTGGGTGGATGTATGTATTGGGGATAGGAGTGGCTGCCCGTATTTAAAGGATTGAAGAAAATGAAAGAGGCGTCTCCAACCATGGTCGACCATTTATTTATGTACTTCAAGCAATATTAGGTTAGTAAAGTTAATCTGTAGAGTCCTTCTGGTTTGACTTCTGTTTTGTCCTGACTACTTCTTATCATGATTGTTGAGCTGTCTGCTATTATTTTTCGTATTTTTCACTATGAAAATTCATAGTCAACCATTTTGTGGTAAGGTCTTTTTCAAGATTCAATTTTATGTTTATAATGTTTATATACAGAGAAAAGACTGTCATCTGATAGCATATTCTGGATAGCAGTGGTGGCTGTTTATGTTTGTAGCCACTTGCTGTGATATCTGGTTGCACTGCTTAGGAATGGCTGTAGCATGATTTTTATCTGGGCAGATGCTGCACTTACACTCTTAGTCTATGGCATGTAGATCTGAGGTTATCTTGCAGATTTTGAGTGGATCAGCATGTTTTTTTCTGTTGAATAGTATTTCCAGATCAAGTTCTTTTAGCCTTTCTGAATATAACATGTTTGATGCCAGGGTTCATCATCATTGCTCCTTTTTGTACTCTCTCAATCAGATGTCACTTTGTCTTCAACTTTTTATTATTAAATGAATTTGTATCACTTATGTTTTTGTTAGTGAAATTTGTTATGTTAATGGATTTACTTTCATAAAATTATAAAAGAGCATTTGTTGTGGATATGAAATTATATATTCTGTAAGAACTGATTCTTAAGGACCTTTTGAGATCCTTGTGAAAATGATTCTGAAAAAAGGATAGATAACCATATGTCCCTGGACGTGTCTCCATTTAGGTCTATAAATATCAATCTGGAAAGAATTATAAAAATTCTTCAAAAGCCCACAAAATTGATTATAATGGCTGCTTCAAGGTTACGAAGTGCCAAAGTGTGTGCCTTGTGTGTGTCTCTCTTAATTTAAAATTTTTTTCTGTGTCCAGGTATGGCAATCCTATTGGGAAACAGGCTTTTAGTTTTCAGAAAATTTATCTCTAGTAACTCTGTATGTGTGTTAGTTTTTTATTTCGTCTGTCCTTGCTGAAAGAGATTTCTAAAAATAAATCCCACTGATAATTGTACTTACATTCTAAAATTCTGTTATTCAAATAGAAGTATTGATATATTAATGTTATTAATTATTCATGAGACTTGGATATCAGTTTAGTAGCCCTTATCCGAAATGCCTGGAGCCAAAAGTGTATCAGATATCAATTCTTATTTTGATTTGGGAATATTTGCGAATACACAATGACTGATATGATCTTAATAGCTTCAATTTCTGTGCTATAGATACGCATAAACACATTTTTTTTAATTGTTTCTCATAGGGTTATCTGTAGCCTATTTTGTTATTTTTTACTATGTGTTTATACAGATGAGAGAAAAAGCAAAAAATACAGTGATTAATACATGTAAATCTAGTGGTGACCATAATTCGTTGTGATTTGGTCTTTTTCATCTTTCACCGTTTATGAAGTAAATATAGTTTTACCTTTCTGAAGAGTTGAACAAAATTAACCTTTACCTACTTACTGTAGTTAGAATGAGTTGAATGCCTTAGAAATCAGCCCTGTAATTCGTCTTTGAATCATACTGCAGTGTGGTCAGTTATGGAATCTTCCAGTTTTGACATCATTTTGTTTTTTAAAGAGTTTCAGATTTTTTAACCATTTAGCTTTCAGAGTTGTATATTACAGATTTTTCACGTACATAATTGACTTCTGAAAGAAATGAAGTTGATTTGAAGTATAATTTCTTTCTACCATCTTTCACCAAAGAAGTTACTTACTACTATTTTGGTTCCATTACCGATTTTTACAAACAAATGTAAAACCTTATCTTGATTCCTTTCTAATAATAGTTGATAGTGCTTCATCTAATGGAAAATAAATCAAGATTATGTTACAACTTGTTTACAAAAAAAACAATAATTGAATATGCCGCCAAGCTGTTCGGGAAAGATAGAGTATGAGTTTAAGGGTTACATCCTCTCTCAGCTGTAAGAGTTCTAGGAGCTCAGTTGGTAGAGCCGTTGCCATATATAAGCAGGCTTCCCAAAGTAATAAAAAGATGTAAGTTCAAGTCTTGCCCAGAGCGCATTCTTTATTTCTTATCTATGCTATTTATTCACTACTATAGACTTCCAGTCTGAGTTGCTTGAATGAAAAGCAATTAAGATGTAGTTTAAGGAAACCCTAATGAGAAATTGATAATCATTGAAATGTAAAGTTTGTCTTGATAAATGTTTCTCTAGAAATTTACATCATATCTATTCTAAATTCATAAGGTTTTGTTACATTTTGTTTGATGTGCTTATGTCATTCAAACTTATTGAACAGGAAAATAAGACCAAATTGTATTCCTTATTATATGAGTATTGGCTTGCTTTGACCTTTTGAGAACTTCATCTTTGTGAATACATCATTGTTATTCCGTTGTCATTGTGCACAACAATAAAAACTTTCAAGATAATGTATGGTTTGGTTATCTGTAACAATAGTACCATCATAAAATGGTTTGGGAAAGGTTATGACATTCTAGTGTCCTGTTATATATATACAATGTAATTATTGAGGAAGTTATCATCATCATCATCATCATCATGGATAATCTTATCGAAAGCAGCCAGTCCCGAACACCTCATTTAAAATGAATTTTTTTCTTATTAATTTTTTGTAATGTAAAGTTGTTTATAACAATAATTATTGATTCAATACAATGGATGAAAATTGTTCCAATTTCATATCATCTGCTTTATGTTATCAGCCAGTTATTGTTATCTCAAAGACCCTGTCTCAAAGTGATCATAATAATCAGTTTTCTCTGTGTAACATAATCAGATTTGTGGACTGACTTGCTTATCTGCTAGATAACATACTCATGGGTATTTTATTAATAAAGACATCTGGGATGTACATTTTTTGGTGGATATGATTTGTAGAATTTCTGTATGTAATAGAAAAATTTATAAAACAATGAAAACATTGTCATGTGTATCTAGAGGTGTAATTAAATAGACATAATGTACATATTTTCCACATGGAAATTCATTTGAAAATAGACAATTCTATCAGGGTTGAAATCAAGATTAATTCTATGAGGGAAGTAGAAATCACTTTATGAGGCAAAGTGAAAAGGATGGAGTTCACATTTGAATTTTTAGACTATAACCTAATTGATTATTCTAATTTTATAGTTTTTATTAATTCTTTTTTTTTTTTCTTTGTCAAGTTGCCAAGTTAATTTACTGACTTCCTATGGAAGGATCTATGTAATGAACAGTGACTTTTCCTAGTGTTCTCTTTGTTCTTTTTTCTATAACATCTAGCAGGAGGCACAGATGCTACAGTTTAATCATAGGTGGAGAGAGGCCCCAGTGGTGGTGGTGGTAGGGGGCAGTTACAATTTGATCCTTGGCAGAAGTGCTGATCTGTATGTAAATAATCCTGTCAATTTTGTTGGGTACTATGCTAGTGAAGATGTAAATGTCAAAGCCCATCTGTCAATATAAATAATTCGACTGTAACAAGCCTGTCTCTGGCTAAGGTATATCTTTTCCACTGGGATCATTGGTTGGTATTTAGTCCCACCCTGCTCAGAAGATTGTCAAAACACAACCTTTCCACCCACCTCCATTTTCCCTTCTGTTGTTTTAAGCAAATCTTGTTGAATGTAAATAACAGATCATCTACTTTCAAAAATCAGTGAAGGGCTAAAAACTCCCACCTCTCTATAAATAAACTTGTAGGGATACCTGATGCTGACCGGGTAAAAATAACTTCACGATAATTCTCAAAGAACATCACAGGAAAATAAATGATATTACTCAAAGATTTCATGAAATTGAATGAAGGCAGTTGATTGACTTGAAAAGATATTTCCAAAACTTTCTTTCTTACAATATGCACTTTTCAAAAATTCATTCATAAAAAAAAAGTGAAAATTTTTATTGAAATCTGATTATTAGTTGATTTTTGGCAGATTTTAAAAATCATTGTATGGTTTGCCATACACACATTGTAAAAAAAATATATGGAACGGAAACTGAGTACAATAGAAATATTTCATTTTGTTACAAACTAAATTATGAATTAGCCTTCAATTTTGTGTGCTATTCAAATTTGCATAAAAAAAATTGTTTGTTCCTTTAAAAAACACACAAAACCTGCACTCATCTGAATTGCGTTAATTGGGTATATGTATTTTTAGTAATAAATTACTCTGGTTGCTGAATATCTTAGATGAATACAATCCCATGAAGTCGCTGTACCTTTTGATTGCTTTGAAAAGATGCTGACAATCTTCAGCTGAAATGAGGTATGTTTTTGATTGAGTATGCTCCTCTGTTCTTACTGGATTTCCATAGAATTTTGTGGAATGGCGTGCAACAGGGTTAGAAAGATGTGATAGAATTTGGGGTTGGACCCGAAAACTTTTTTTTTTAAATTTTAGAAATGGATATTTGGATGAACACCTGCAAATTAGAGAGCTTTTGGTCTATGCAGTGTTGCATAAAGGGATATCTCTTTTTTCAGTTTGGCCATAAATAGCAATCATAACCCTAAATTGACATGTAGGAACTTCTGAGATTAGCAGTACCTATCCTTAGATCATCCTGAGGTCAAAATATCCTTGTAGACTAATTTTCAAACTCCAGGGTTCAGCCATTTGGATGCCTATAAGTCACATACATGTGAGCATGCCTACAAAAATTGATAGCTTTCAAATAAATATAGATGTGTAGATGCATCAATAAGTCTGTAGCATAGTGATGGAAAAGCATTTTCTTTTTTTTTAATTCTAATAATATTCATTTTTTTTTTTTCTTTTTACACTACTACTAATCATTTACTTTCAAGTTAACTTTGCAGAATGCTTTTAACTAGAAAGCACTCAGAAAGTGCATATCTCTGTCAATGCTGATGGAGTAATTGTGCTTGGAACTTTCCGAAAATTAAATTGCTCAAATCTCCCATTGCCTAGTATCTACTCTACCGCAAAATTTCAAAATTCATTGAGAACTTATTGAGATATTGTATGGATAGATATGAGTATACATAAATAATGGCAGCAGTGTTGACATCACAGTATCTCCACCTCACTAACTAAGAACTTTGAATATTTTGATCCGAAAGACAATTCTTTTGTCAAAAAATGTGAATGCTAGTATGAAACGTGAAAGAGACTGAATATTCAACAAATTAAGCATTACCATTTACCAGTCTTATTCCATAGATTTGTATTTTAATATAAATAAATTTAACATTTAAACATCCCATGATATGTTATAAAAAATTCTTAGCCACTACTAATTAATAGTATGGACTGTAATATATATATATATATATATATGTGTGTGTATGTATTTGTAGAACTTTTTATTAGAAGCATGAAGTAAGGTTTTTATGAATCCCCAATATAAGTACTTTAAAAAAAAAAGTCACCAATTTTTCCTATAGCCCAATGTGCTTAATTTTCAAAATAATTATAATGCTCATTACTCATTTATTAATCATCTGAGACAAGTCTTTTCAACATTTTTTTTGTTTTTTTTAAATTCTAGCTTTGAGTGTGCTTGATAACATGTCATAAATCTACCTTTGTCTGACCTCTGGAAAGGTATAATTTAAAGGCTGACATCCAAGTTGACTGCCAAATTAGTTGACTGCATTTATTGAAAAAACATACAAACTACTCCCCCCAAAAATATCACCACAAAAGGTTTCTCAATGGTTATTTGTAGTATCAGATGTGCTCAATGACGTACTAAAAGTTTTGTAGTCTGACTCTTGGAAAGGTATAATTTTCAAGATAGCTCATAAAAGGCTCATTACAGGCAGACACGAGTTATAGATGTTCTCATACTGCAGTACACACTAAATAGACTAATTCCTGGATCCCTCTAAAAATTTAATTACCTCTTCTTCGTCCTGCAGCCCACTTTTTCTCAAAATTTGATTTAAATTCATAGAGAGATTACAGAGATATTGTGTGGACAGATGTGAGTGAATATAGAAATCTATTAATACAAAGAAATATCTTATCGAAAACAAATTCCTTGATCCATCTTGAATTTAATCACCATTCTTCTAGCAATGTGGCTTACTTTTCCACAATTTTTGGAGATATAGTGCGGATAGACAATAATGTAGGCTGAAATGTAGCTCTACTGTGCTCCCATGAGAACTTTTTATGGAGTGAGTTTGTTTTATGTTTTTTTTCCAATCGATACGTGTTGATATAAGTGTTCTGAAAAAAAAAAATTTTGCCATTTTTTTTTCGATGACCCAGTGTGTATTTTGCAGACCAGATCCCTGGAGGACTGAAATATAGTTAAAATATCGATAAGACATACAAGGATCACTACAAAATGATCCAAAATGACTTCCTATTGCTCAAGTCAGTTCAAAATATGTGACGCAAACTAATCACTGATTTGCAATTAAAAAATCAGTACTTATTACCTTTTATTTGACTGAAATGAAATATTTATTACTGATTTAATTCTTTCCAAAGCTTTAAACAGTCTTATCCAAAGTATTAACAATGTTATTTATGCATTAACTTCTGTTTTCTTTTCATGAATTTTCCACACACACACACATTAACGGTGTTAGAAATATTGCATCAAATTTCTCTATATACCTGAAATGCTATGACAAGTCATTCAATATCTTCACCTGATATCAGATCACCTGAGTCTTGAAGGTTTTCACAGTTCTCAAAGTTGGAGTCGGCTTAATTTTTGCAGTTCTCTCAAAGGCAGAGTCTTCTTGGTTTTCACCGTTCCAAATTTTAATGCTGGAAAGAGTAAAAAAGTGTCCTAACTCTCTGTGCCAATTTAGCTATTTTTGCACTGCCAAAACAAGGTCAATGCTAAATTATCAACACAGTCTAAATTCAGGTTTTATATCATACTTGGGACTATCCAGGTGCTGGGTTATCTGAGGTCATGACCCCCTCCCTGTATATATGATGTCAGATTGACATTGTGGTCCTCCTTGTTTTAATGGACCATGAGTGAGTTCTATGGATCATTTAATCTTTATGTATGTATGTATTCAAACATACATGATTAAAAATAACTAACTTTTTTGTTAGTTTATCTGTTATTCTTAATAATGTGTGTTGAATGAAGGATTGATGTCTCATTATATAGATGTTTTTATAGATGTTTGTTTGGGAACTTTGCAACAAGTCCTGCAAATCTCTGGCAGGCTCACAACAATTGAATTTTGCAGTAATCTATACCAGTTGACTATCACAATGCATGGAATATTTCTATTAGAAGGGGTCCTAGAGTTATCCAAGTTCTGAAACCATGGATGCTAATTTAAAAAATTTTAATTTTTCTCATTATGTGGTCAAGAGACCAATATAAATGCATGCGAATGAGATGACCCATTTCTCATGAGAAAAGTCGCACTATCATTTTTGTGAAGAAAAATTAGCCAGGGCATTGGAGATCCAAGGCCTGGATAAATTGAATTGGTAAACCCGAGTTCAAATTGTGAATCCACTCCTTTACTCTGCTGTTTCATCATCAAATATCTTGAAAAATGCTTCATCACTGCTGTGCTATGATAGCAACAGAAAGGCTGTTGTCTTTTTTGTCAGCTTTGACAGGGATGTCTCATAAAATATTTTCAAGAATTCTATTTGAATTTATTTAGTAGTTTTTCATACTGCAGTACTAAGAGCTTTTTGTTTTGACTGGTGCAGTATATTAATCTTTCTACCATCTTTCCGTCTCTTATTTTCATTTTTATTTTTGTATATCTAAGCCTACTTTTTGAATGAAATTGATGTCTTTTAGTATTTTCTGATATTGATTCTTGTGAGAGTCTGATACAAATTGCTTCAAAAAACAAGCTTCTTCATGAAAACAAAAATTGACTGCCATAACTTTTTTTTATGTTGATGCTCTCAGTGATGTCATATTGCAGTTAGCTGCTCTTATTGTACATATATTTGTTCATCTTTAGTTTTCATATTTCTAACTGCAACTTCAATCAAATACAGTTGAAAAAATTTGGAGGTGTTTGTCATCATTTTTTATTTGGCTGCATTGAAAAGTTGACTACTCTTGATAAATCATTTGATTTGTGTATAATTAGAAGTATCTACACTTGGTCTGTCAATCCCATGAAGCTTTCAGTTGTTGTTTGCAACTGTATTATCCCATATACTTGTAGGCTACTTTGCCTGGTCACTTTATGAAGATGGCATTCTAAAATGACCTTAAAGTATACCACTTGGCCAAAATGTTACACATACACACACACACGCATTATATATATATATATATATAATATATATATATATATATGTGTGTGTGTATATATGAAAGATAGAGATAAAACTAAGTCCATCTGTCTGTCTGCTCCATTTTGTAGGCCACGATCTTGCCTGTAGAGAGCTGAAATTTTCTACCATGTTACATCTTTACTCTGTAGAGGACATAAAATGTAGTAGTTTTTGAAGGTTTTACAGAATAATTCAATTTTCAATGGAACTAGAAATTTAAACTGAACCACGATTTCCTGGAAGTTTTGACTTCGAGGAATTCTCTTCAACTGATTCACTTCCACCTAAGATTCAAGTGAATTCGACCTTGCACTGTCAGTCTGACTGAGTAAAAATGGACACACTTAGAATTTCTCTCCACTGTGCAAGTGAATAATATTTTTCATTGAGTTATTTTGAACAAAAAGTAATAATTTTTCCATTATAGATGCAGAGGGTTTTTTTTTTTTTTTTTTTAAAGTTTTGTTCCCATATACACTCTCACTATCTCTCAATCAGCAGTTATGCTTTGCTTACATATGCAAACATATCTGTTATCTGGATGTGAAGTGATTTGGCAGAAAGAATATTGGTGAAACTGACAATTGGAAGGTGAAAAGAAAGACTTGAGAGAAAGCAGGTGTTACATCCTGAAAATTTTTATGATCAAGTGGGCATGTTCCAATGCATTTTGACAGGTGCCAGCTATCTTTTTCAGAGGAAAACTTGCAGTGGTGCTGAGAAAATTTCTGCTGTTCACATGGTTGAGGAAAGAAATGGGACATTTCTGTATAGTTTGGTTGTTTAGTAGGAGTAGGAGGGGGGGTTGTATTTGTGTAGGTGAGAGTTGAGTTTGGTCTGAAATATGAAGGGTCTGTGAAACGAGGGGGTCAGAGGGTGCTTTTTTTCCTCTCTGTATGGGTGTTGGGTTTGGATAACAAGCAGTGAGAGGAGAGGTTGTGATAAAAATGGTCAGTTCTCAGGAAAGTGGGGTTATTTTAGAATGGAGAGGTAGTGTCTAGCATTTACCACCTGTCTACCAATTACATCTTCTAATAGTATTTTTCTGTTTTTGAATGCTTTTTACTCAAATTTACATGCATAAAAAGCCAAAATTTTTAATTATTCCTGTTTTGTTTTTTTGTTTTTTTCTAGAATTGAATTTTCTTGAAGATTTTCAACTAATTTTCCTTGTAAAAAAAAAAAGAAGCCACTTGCAATAATAAAAAATATGAAAGACAAAAAGACTGTCCTTCACAATTTGCTGTTTGGACTAATTTTTAATGACTCATAAATAACAAATTCTCAAAGCTTCACACATCATAGTGTCCTGAAAAAATCAACTTTAGTAATGTATGTGCATTGAAATGAAAAAAAATATGTGCACATACAATTATTTACAAAAAGAAATACGTAAAAAATTGCAGTCAATTAAGTTAAACGCAAAATAGATGCTTCTATATATTTGACACTTGGGCTATGCCGGGTATTCTGCTAGTGTACTCTAAAGTTCTTTATCAACAATTGGTTATCCTACTTGGTTAATCTTATTGATTCCTGATATGATAAAGTGCATTAAATACAGAGCAATCAAATTTTACAACTAACAAACACTCTGAGAATGCATACATCTGCAAACGCCATTGTCAGGAGTTGTAATCATGCATGGATCCACCCCAAAATTTAATCACTTCTTTCGTAGCCCATTACCCACCCTTTCCATTGAAAATCGTTAAATTTTGCTGACGTTATTTTTGTTGGAGGGAAGTAACAATCCAAAGCATGATCTATAGGTTCTCTCCAAATCATAGGAATGGCAAAGAGTGTGATCCTTTTGCCCATGCTGTGAGAAGCCTGACACACATATGATACAACAAATACAGGGGGTCAAACTATTATCCCAGTCACCTTACAACCGTAGTAATGCTCATAGCATTTTTTCAGTGAGGGATGTGAAATAATTTTTTTTTTTTCTTTTTTTGCCTTTTGAATGTCAATTTACTGCAAGATAATGCAGAAAGAAGTCGGTCTATTTATACAGTTTCTCATCATTATTATAATAGATAGGGTATCTTATTAAAAATAGAAGCTCGTGGTGAAAATGAATTTGAAGGAGTTGCACGTGTGTAGGCTGTTAATTGGTAGACTAATAGTGCCAATAAACTTGAGCTGACCTTCAGTGTGGTGGTGTTGGTGGTTAACTTCCTTGAACTGTCATCTGTCATCTCATACACCAAGCACACGGATGTAGAAAGAAGTAGCAACTTCTGGCTCCAACAGGCTTCGCTGAAAAATAGCCTGCTAGAAAAGTTTTTTTTTTTTTTTTTCAAATTATTTTTCTTAATGTAAGCTCAATTTTGATGCTAGCAAGTTCTGATTAAGGGAGAATGTCTCAGTTTGCTTTAAATATCATGGAAATTTTGTGCTCCAAAACATGATGGAAGTTATGTGAAATCTTATTTTTAGTTGATACAAATAGGGTACATATATATTATACATAATGATAATTGAGTATGCTTTAACAAAAAGAGAAAAATTGGGTGATCGAGAAATTCTGAAAACATATTTGGATCCAGCATACGAAGAAACCTGAGAAACGCTTCCTATTTTTAGGGGAGATAAATACGTAGCTGCTTTAATGTTGTGTTGCTCTTACCATTAAGCTAAACAGCTGCCAGTAATGTGGAGGCCCAAATAACTGTTTTTACCCCAAATTCTCATTTTTGTTCATTCACTATCTATATCTGCTCTATTTGTTTCTCATTGTGAACTTCAGAAGCAGCTACCTAATAGTTGCAGATTTGATTCCTGCGGCTGCCCAATTTTCTTTAATTGTTTATTCTGTTTAGGCCAAATGACACATTCACTGTGAAATAACGGGAGGTCATTTCAAAAACAGTTTCAAAGTAAAATGATACATTTATTATTTAGTTAGATCAATACATCCATAGCCTAATCACAAAAGATATTTATTTTACTCATCAAATATTTATTTTTGAAAATAGTACTGTAAAGACTTTAGATAAAAATGTAGTAAATAATTACCTGTCAGGTTGCATACTTATTGATTCATCCTTGTATGTGTATGTTTGATGTATATACAAATGCACATGTATAATATATGGAGGTGAGAAGTAGTATAAAAACAGAATTCATTAACAGCTGAAATTAATGCTCTTAGGAAAAGCATGAATTCACTCCTCCCTCCAATTTGTCCCTTCATCAAGATCTTTAATGCTCTTGGATGTAAAATAACTGACACCTCTAAAAGATATATGCATGCATGTATATTATGAAGATAGATCAATAAGTCCATAGCCTGACACAGCTGAATTTATTTTCAGTGTATCTATCTAGTTATTTATCTAATTATTTATGAAGAGTTACGATAATCTCATTTCTTGTAAATGAACTTATGTTGAAAGATGATTTGTTGTTTAAAATAAATACTTTTTTCATCATTAGTTTATGGACTTATTGACTTACTTTCTTGTGTAAAGCAGTACCTATATATTTTAATCATATGCTTATGACTGTCCACTGGATATCTCTACAAGTTCTCAATGAATTTCTATGAAATTCTATGAAAGGGTTGACAATAGACTGAGGGAGAACTGATTCTCAATTTTGGAGTGCATCCAAGCACCTCTACATTGTAGTAATGTCCAAACCACATTATAGTGCCAAAATTTCATGTCTGTCCATAGAATATCTCTGAAAGTTCTCAATGAATTCCAATGATAAATCAGGGAAAGGTGGACAATAGGCTACAGAAGAACTGATCGAATATTTAAGCAGATCTGTATCCAATTACTTCCTCTACATTACAGTTCTGCCAAAAGCACATGATATTGTCATTTTTTTTTCTGTCTGGAAGATATTTTGGTCATCAATGAATTTCAATCAGATTTTGTGGAAGGGTGGACAAAAGGCTGTAGAGGAACTGATTAAATTTTAAAGCAGATCCATGTACAATTACCTCCCCTGTGTCATAATGATGTGTCCAAATCACATAATATTGCCCTAATTTCCTGACAGCACACTCAATATATCCAAGTAGTGAATGGATTTCTATTTTTTTGAATTTTTATTTTTCATTTCATTTATATTTATAAAAATCCACACAATACATTTAATGAATTTCAATTGAATTTTTTTGATGGGTGGTTCCATATGCAAATATTTCCCCTGACAATGGCATTGGCAGGGTTATGCTTTTTAGTTTCTAATGTTTTATACAATTTACATTCTAAGCAATTGTAAAAACCACTTAAAGTTTTTCTTTCCAAATCTCCTCCCCAACAAAGAGGGAAAAAGAATTGTAAAAACACTCATCTTAGTTTGTACGTAGTAAAAACTCACAACACAATAACAAAACTCTATATACAAGATAATTTGTTGGCAAAATAACACTCGTCAAGACTAAGATTTTCTATTTTTTTTCTTTTGTCTCTGTTTTTGTTACTTTTCATTCTTCACTTCCTAATGAAGAAAAGAAGCATGGATTAAATCATTGTAGCTGAACATGAAAAAAAATCCATCGCATACAAAGAAAAAAAAACTCTTGAAATGTTATATGAATTAAAAACTTGACATGAAATTATATAATAATCAAGTGAAAAGTCATAATTGCACACGTTACCAAGCTCACCATAATGATCTACTTCAGCTAAGAGTCATTGCTCTTCATATCTAAAACTCATTTTATGAAAAATTACTTTTATTTTTACTTTTTTGTTAATGATTTTATAGGAAAGTTATGCCATAATTTTAGTTTACGCACATGTTCATGGTACTATTTGAAAGTTTGGATAATTTGAATTGCACATGCAAACCAAATGTAATACTGACTTATGTCCTACCCTTTCTGTGCAGTACCCTCCATGAAATCACTGTATTCACTAGGGTACCACTTGAAAGAGATAGTGAAAATTGGGTGTTAAGGCAAGTTGCTCCCTCATCATCAAAATAACTGAACTTTTGGGTAACAATTACGCACTAAGTCTCTGACTCTGATCTCAAAACCTAATCCATCCATAGTGGAAGGTAACAGATAAAAGCACAGATCCCCCCCCCCCCAATGATACTACAAATATCATATAAATGTAGTTGTGAAGGGCAGCCAGTTAGACAAGCTTTTAGCACCTCTCCTGGTGACTCTGTATCATTTACAATTAAATGACATCTGTGGTATATCTGCCAAGAGTTCAACTTTAACTCCTACATAGTCAAAACAACTGGTAAACCTGTTTATTGATTGCCAAGGCAGCACAGTAAATAAGTTCAGGTACATCACCAGGTAGAATTGAACAGAAGAATTTCACTCAGATCTAATACTGGAACAAATTGGCCCAAGTAAGCATAGATTTATTTAATAACTAGAAAACACTAAGAGAACACGTACCTCTGCAAATGCTATATGCTAACTGAATGAAAATCATATATAGCTACAATACAGGGGGATATAACTGTAAGTTTCTATTATCTATATTTCAGAGTATTGTCTATTGAAAAAGTATCTCTCTATTGAAAAAAAGAAATTCCTGGATCTTCTATAAAATTTAAGAAATTCTCCTTTAGTCCACGGCCAGTCCTTCCACAAAATTATAGGGAAATGAGATGAAAAAAAAAAAACATTTAAAAAATCACAGCGGAAAAGGTTAATCACCTTATGTATATGAATGATTTGAAAATTTTGCCAAGGACAAAAAGAGACCTTGATATAAAGAGTCAGGATCTTTTGCTTGGTCATCTGAATGTAGTTTTGAATTGGGGAAATGTGGAATGCTATTGATACACATCGGAAAAAATCAAGCAAGAAATTTAATATCTCTACCAGGAAATTGTTGGGATGCTCAACAGAAAATCACAAGTATCTATTAATACTGGAAGCGGATTCAATTAAGTAAATTGAGATGAAAGAAAAAGTTGGCCAAGAGCATATCAGATGAACAAGAAAATATTAGAAGCTGAACTCAGTTACAGAAACTGGGTCAAAGGAATAAATACCTTGGTAGTTTCTGTTGCAAGATATTCAGGACTCATCTTGAATCGTACAAGCAAAGTACTTGGGAATTTGGATCAGAAATCTAGGAAATCGATGATGATGATGATGCATAAAGCCTTGCACCTAAGAGACTGTCTATATGTGAAAAAGGAAGAGGGATCATCTGTATTTCCTGTTGGTATCTTTATAAATAAATGCCAGTATCGATAAACTTCAACGAAATCAGTGTTTCTCATTCCCAAATCTCATCCTTCCCCAAGTCTACTCAATTCCTCCCTCATTTTGAATTGTCATTTACTCATTTTTTTCACCATTTATCCTTTTCATTATATATTCCTCCTCTTTGGTAATTTGTCTTCTGGAAGCCAAATGCTTCCTGTTTGAGAATCACTGAGTTTAATCCAAAATGCATACAAAATTATTAGTTGGTTATTATTCCAAGTTATTTATCAGATGGGAGTGTTATTAGTGCAAGTTCACCAAGTTATGATTTTTTTTGAGAAGTAGAACAAAATGGTTGAATATCAAACATAATTAATTGAAATTTGCGAGTGCACACTTTTAAAATGAAATGTTTTTTATGCTCATAGCATTTATAATTGTTGGATTTTAAATAAAGAAAAAGTATTTTTTATTATTCTGTCAAATTTCTCTTCATTTAGCTCCACATTTTTTGTCTTTCAGCTGGGAAAGCCAAATGCATTACTTATTCATTTTGACTTTTATATATTCCGTCATTCTATAGACCCGGTACAAAAACCATTTAATTTAGGCTGAAATTGGGTCTTGTCTTACCTAAAAGTCACCCTATATGCTGAAATATATGCTACTTTGCAATTCATATTGTTTTAGTAAAAATTTAAGCCATTAATAATGGTTACTAATTCAGCATTTTTGGTTTCGATTCCATGTCCAGTGAATTTTTTTTTCATTTCTTTTTACAGATGTGGAGATGATGAATATTGCTGTGGCTACAACATTTGCTGTAAATCATATAAAGTCTGGGAACTTTGGTACTTTTGGTAATTGATTTTTATCAATTTGTTTATTTACATCTCATTCTAAGCTACTTTTTAATCCTATATATATATATATATATATATATATATATATATATATAATAGTATTAGTAGCAGCCATCATCCCAACCACTCCTCCTACCCTAAACTTTTTTCTTCCCTTCTACCTTCCTACTGTGTATGTCATGCCTTTTAGTCTAGCCTGTTGTTTTACATCAAAGATAACTGTGAACAAACTGATGGGTCATGCACTAGTACTTGTAGTCTTAGCTGGCATTTCAATACTATAAGTTATTATTCATAAGAACATGTTAAAATGGCACTTCAATGATATTTTTAAGATCTTCTCATAGAAACTATTTGTTAGGTTGAACAAACAATAAGTTTCCTTTGTAGATATTTACTTGGTGACAAGCAAAAGTCCATAACAGTGAGGTTTGATTTATGTAGTCTATGAGATAAACTTGCTAATCATTGCCATATTGTAGTCAAACTCATGTCCAAGTCTGGAGTTGACTTTGTTTTTTCTCCATAACAAGAACTAGCTTCACATATAGAGGAGTAAACTCTTTCACTGTCTATCTGTTCCCTGATGTTAAACCAGACTGATAAATAAAATTAACATTTCCTCACCATGATTTGAAATCACAATCAAGTGATCAGTTGGTGGCTCTTTTACCAACTAAGCCAAACAGACAAGTCTTGTATATCTACAAAAATGTATATTTGATATATGCAAAGGTTTATTTCATTCTAGTATGTTTTTATGATTTTTTTTTCATTCATTGCAATACAAAAGTATCTTATAGTGGTGCTCCTATTGAGAATTGAACAAGTTCCCATAGCTTTTGAGATCAACCCACTAAATTACTCCACCACAGGTTTAGTTCAATATCAATATTTCAATCTTTTTTTTTTCCTCTCTGGAATAAATGCTTGTCAGTAAAATCTCACTAATTTTAAGATATGAAGGAATAAAAATTGAAAACTTGAACCACTGGTCCAAGAGAATCAATGTATCATAGGAATATAATAGTTCATCAAACTAAGATGATGATTTTTACCATATATTCTTGAATATGAGATCTTTTGGGGGTTTTTGTACAATAGAATGGCCAAAAATCAGCAGTTCAACTTATACTCAGGTCAGTAAAAAAATTATCAATACTTCTGCCTGTTTGAATACAGCGTCAATAATGCATTATAGTCAGCGGTAATATCCATTGTTTAACCTCATTCATTGTCATATTTTTTTTTCATGGTGAAATGCTATGTAGGGAGTTTATGGTGCATATTGTGTAATATCCATTTTGAAAAAAAATTTTGGGTTAATCTGTCATCAATGATGAGACTATCATTTATACAACCTGAACACAATGATCAGTTTGTTTGAGATGAAAGAAATTCATGTTTTGATGACAGCTGACAAAGTGCCATAAATGGTATATTCATAAAATGATGTTGTGGCTAAATAGCAGACTCAGCTTATATTTAAGTCAGTCGATTTAAAAAAAAAATTATGAACTTACCCCATTCAAATTTTATACAAGAATATTCAGTATTTTCTTTCAGTTGCCTATTTTAAGGTTTTGAAAATCAAGCAATTTAATCTTGGCAGCTGTAAACAAATCTTTATTTCTATTTTTACTTTTCAAATCATCATTGACCCACAAATGGCCTGTCCAACCAGCCAAGTGGACTATAGTTTTTTCTTTATTTGAGTTATATATATATATATATATATATATATACAACCTTGAGAATTTGCATGAGTACACCACTATGTACCCTCTGAAAAATTTTTTTTTTTTTTTTTTTCTTTTTTTAAAATTGCCTTTTGGGACCAGCAATATGCAAATCTCATGCTGGTACTTGAAAATGAAAAAAAATCATTCCCCCCCCCCTCCCTTGAGGATAATTTCAGATCATTTAGATAATTAGATCTTGTACTTGCTTGGTGATTTACTTATGCAAACTCTGGATGTTTTTGCGATGCAAAATTGTGCAAAGTAAAATCAACTGCTGCAAATTAATGAGATTAGTCTGTTTATTGTGTGTTTTGTGTTGTATTAGAAATTGAAAAAAATGCTATAAATTCCTATTGTATTTCCCTTGCAGGTTTGGTATTGGGATTATCCTTATTTTGTTGATTATCTTTGGTTGCTTTTGGAAATATCAACAAAGCAACAATTACTTGACAATCAGTTCAGAAATCCCCTACGCTGCACTCCCACATGGCTCTGTAAATCCTGTAAGTATCATTTTTTTTTTTATTTATTCCCTTTTAAAGCAAGTCAACCCTTGACTATCTCAGTTTATTGCCTCGACTACATAGTGGGATACAACTTCTACTACTTGAGCATATTTTTAATTCCCACAAAACTGGATCATTGCTTCATGATTATATCATATGATGCATAATTCAACCTGTTTTTCTTTAATACTTCTAGGACAGTGCCTGTTCCAAAAGTGCATGTTTGTAACATGATTTTCCATCTGTTGTACGGAACATGGCTTCTCCTCTTAATTATAAAGAGCAAAGGTCAAGGGAGATGATTTATATAAACTATGAAGACAGATCTATAATCTATAATTTTTTATTTATTTTCATTATATTTCTTGAACTACTGATCAGAAGAGCTTGAAACCTGACACTACACAGCTTTGTATGCTGACTAATAATATACCTGGCGAATATTAACTTCAAAGAATTGCCAGTTGTCCAATAATCATGGTGCATGCCCATAGAGATTTCTCTGTTTGCAGTCAGATTGAATTCCTTCAGAATTCAATCAACTTATTTCAAACTATAGATTCATAAGTGATTACCCCTTGAAGCCCTTTACATGAGTCAATATCTATGTTATCAACAGAAAAAGTTACAAAGCAGACAGAATTACTTACCTATGGAGCTTATCCATTAATTTTAACTTTTGTTGATAGTATGCTAATCTTCATATTTTTAGAACCTTCTTGAGTGACATTTTCTGGAATGATATGGATAGAATCATAGATGCAGCTGTCAATGCATTAGCTGGTAACAAATAACTTGCAAGAATGTTAAATACAGGTATTAAAACATGTAGTGTTCAATAGCTGTATTTTATGTGGACAATGGATTGGAAAAAAGTAATGACCCCCCCCCCACTTGCATTTTATGCAGATGTTAACATAGCAAAAGTTATTTTGTTGCTACCTTTGATAGACAATAATAAAAAAAAATAATAAGGATTCTATTTTAGCTCAAATGATAACGCCTATGATAAGTAATATTTATTTTGTATACCTATGGATGTAATATACGACACAAGATTTTTCTTTTTTTGTGTCTCTGTATGAGTAGTTGCTTGACATTAAGGTGTGTTACTGACATTACACCTGTTAATGAAATGGGAGAGTGTTGTCAACAGACTGATCCCTTATCACCAGGTTACGGTTTGTTTTATGACTATTCAGTTTAAGGTTGACATAGCAACTAATACCATGTATGCTGGTATATAAAACAAACACCTAATTTTTGAAAAAAATTATGCAAGTTTTACATTACATCCAATGCGTTGGTATTATGACTAGGAGGGCCATCTACAGAAATTTGTTATGGAACTTGGATGAGTTGTTATGAGTGGTACTCCTCGAAATACCCTTATCAATCATTAGTTTTTAGTCTGGCTTATACAGTAATCATGAAAGGAAGAAGTGAAGATGTTAATGATATTTTCTGCGAAAATTGTCAGCATTTTGGATTTTTGAGGTTTTGTATCTGATAATCTTTTAGTACAATCTTTTACAGTAGTACCAAATTGAGTACCTATGTTATAAAAAAAAGTCTCAAAATTTTTATAAAAAAAAGTCCATGATCATTGCTATAATTTGTAATGTTTTTGGTACCTACCAAGTTGAAGTGAGCAATATGAACCATTTCTTAGAAAAAAACAGTGAATTAGTTTCAAAGGAAGAGTCCATAATACCAAATGGTGGGTAGGAGGTATTTTTTATCAGCAAAATTTTATCCCAGGATGAAAGAGTCCATTGTTACAGACAGCAAACCAAGAAAATCTCTGTTCAGATTATTCACTCTCCTCAATTTATACTTGGTATCATTTTAAAGAATTTTAATGCAAAGTAATCCACTATGACATTCATTTACCATCGATACATGTGCTGCTTTCATGATATGACTGCATTCTTTGCAAGATCTGTCTTGGTTAGTGATTGAATTGAATATATCAATGCTATTTAGAAATGGTTCCCTAACTCCACCTCTTTCCTCATTTATTGCTCAGTCTGTGTTTGGATCAAATCTGAAATCTTTAGGTTTGATGTTTATTGGCCAGAAGTGAATTGCTCTTAGATCTTCTTTAATTTGTTACTTGGATTCTCAATTGCTTAATCAATGAAATCTCTCTAGATTAACTTCCTTAGACAATGTATATGATTAGAAAATGATATTCATTTGCCTCCTATACTCCATATGCTGGACCAAAGGACCAATGGTTCACAAGGGTATTTGGAGGACTACCACTCAATGCAACTCATCCAAGTCCTAGAACTATCCATATTATGCTTCAATAGATGGCCTTAGTCATAATATCATTGGGAAAAGTGTAATATTTGTATTGATTTAAAAAAAAATTGAATGTGTCACTTATATACCAGCATATACAGTAATTAGTTTTTTCCTATAGAAAACCTGGTATACTTTCATTCCCACCTGATCATATAGCCATAACCAAATTGAAATAATTTGGATGTTTTTCTGAAACGTTTTTTCATTCTGTATTGTTACTCTTTTTTTGTAAATCAAAAAAGAATTACCAAGTGGAAGGGAGATAGCTTTGGTCTGATGGTATCTCCCCTGAATAACTTTTTGAATTTGCTGGAATGAATTAAAGAGGGCTGGAGAATGGCTTGATCAGAATGTTTTGTTGACCATGTCAAGAATGTATTGAAGGGATTAAATTACCTTAACAAAATATGGAATTTAATATACTGCTTTTTATCATTTCATTTGCTTATAAGATATTCTAATTTTAAATGAAGCTGAGCTGAAATCTCTTTTCATTAATGATTACTCATATGCTCTGCCTCCAAAAGAATGCAGACTAACATTTTTTTCGTGTGTGTTTATAGATTTGTAATTATCAGCAATTGAACAGCATTGTTACCCTTGCTTTTTTGCCAAAAAGGAAATGAGGCTGTGTGCTACCTTCCGTAGTGCCTGTGTACCAAAACATACGTTTCTTTATACTTTTATTTGCTTTCTGGTTTATGGAAAAATGTCAAGTCTGAAAATAATTCTTGTACTTTTCTCTTCAAGCAAAACAAAAAAAAAGAAACCAAATTGCACCGTAGGTAATTAGTCTGTGTTGTTTTTCACAGGCTCCTACTGACTCCTTCAAATCTGTCTATCCTGATGGAAATAGTGGTTACTACACACGACTGATGTCTCCCTCACAGCAGCTGCCCTTCAACAACCCAGGCAACCAAATACATCCAGTCGTACAACATTCCAAAGCAGCTGATTCTTATTTTCAAAGATAGGGAAGACGAAGATGCAGTCTATCAGCTGGATTAATGGACTTCTTTCAAAACTTGATGGGATCAGAGTGAAACCTTTTCAAATACATTTGCTATCAAATGAACATTTCCTGATCTTGCCTGAAAAATTCTCAAAGCATGTTGCATTAGAAATTAAGGTATTCTCATAACATTACAAAGATATAATGGAATATTATCTCTATGTCTTTGTATAAATCTGTTGCCTTTTATATTTATTTGATAATTTTGAAATTGTAATATTTTATGCCAATTTTCCATTTCAGTATAACCAGCTTTTTCCTGATTTTTGGATTATTTATTTGAAAGCTAAGGGCTTTTATTTATTATTTGTCAACTGCGAAAGAATATTACTGCGATATCCTCAGTATTCGAAAAAAAAATTTAAATGGCATATATCAGAATGTTAGATATAAAAAGAAGCAACTCTGCTTGACTAAATATTCTTGAAAAGTACTTTTAAAAAAATTTTTTTTCCAATTCTTGTCAGTTTATGTGTATATGTGTGTTTCTGTATGTAATCTTTTATGCAAATTATTACATGTGCATATACAAACATACTCGTACACATTAGGAAGAAGTATATGATTTCAATTACACCTGTGATATTTTCTCTTTTTTTTTCCAAATTCATGTGAAGACAACTGTAATATATATAAAAACCTATCTTGTTCAAATGTGGGGAATTTCTTCTGTGCCTTAATAATTTTCTAACTCTTACAGGACAATCTGATTATGATAAGAAAATGTATATACACTCTACCTTCCACATATTATGTACATATTGTCTATACTCTTGAAAAAAAAAAATTAGAAATAAATTTAATAAAATAAAGCACTTCTTTAATAGGCATTACTTCTTTCAGGTAAAATCATTTCAGTCTCATTTTTTCTCAATGAATTCATTTTTAGCAAGATCTTTTTTTTTTCTTGTAATTTCTTTTATTTTTTAGAATTGAATAAAGAAAATGTCCAAACTTCATACTTATATATATCAATTAGCATAGTACCTGTCAAAAATAACACAATTATTTATATTATGGATGGATAAATTATGGATCGGTGCAACATGCTCCTCTGACCCCCAATTCCCTCCTTTGCACGGTAGTGCACAACAAGAGCCATGGCAGGCAAGCTAGTTAAGCTGTAATCGGCAGCAGCCGCCTGCTGCTTGCTAACCTTTAAGGTAATTCTACCTTCAATTCAAACAGTGTAAAGTTGGCCTAATTGATATGATACTTGCCTGCTTACCTCCTGGTTGGATGTTTGAATCACAGCTGGGTCTCATTAATTTTATGTATCTATTCGCTTTAGTGTGACAGAAACCAGCTAATAAGAGCAACAATGACTGTTATATAATAAGATGAATAGAATGTGAATCTGAGGATTTCCCTTTTATTTTGAATAACAAATATGCTCGTTTTAGATATTTTTAGTGCTTCAAAAATTTGTCAAAGTATTTTTTCAATTTCAATCAAATCAGTCCGTGATTGATTGCTTTGCTGATCGTTATTAGTGTACAACAGTAGTCTCAGCTAATGGCTGCAACTGATACTGTAAGTTTGACAGATATAGTTGGGAAGAAAAGGATATTGGGTTGTTTGATAAGAGGCTAGGGAGAGGGACTGCTATTGATACTATGTATGACAGACAGATTTCATAAAAATAATGTTATAATTCAGAAATCTAAAATTAAAACTGAATTAGAATTTAAATTGAAGATTTTTGAAGTTATAAAAAATTTGAATTTCATTATATTTTTTATAACAACCAGGTGTTATTTCCATTTTAAACGAATATCTTGAAATATACCCGCTGTACTCTACTTCGATAAACACTAAATTCAACTACCATGATTCAGAAGACTGCCATGATTTCCTGTTTTACGCCCATAATTATTCAGTTACTAAGAGACATTTCTGAAAATTAGTGTGAGACTTCATA
Organism: Thysanoteuthis rhombus; assembly: GCA_963457665.1. NCBI lineage: Eukaryota > Metazoa > Mollusca > Cephalopoda > Oegopsida > Thysanoteuthidae > Thysanoteuthis > Thysanoteuthis major. Next base: position 34,855,389 of record OY735218.1, read on the forward strand.
CAATTATGATAATTGAAGAGATAACTTCTTTTTGAAGTGTAAGTTTTGATGTGAGTGAATTGCTTGATTCACGTATAGAAAAATAAAGTGAAAACTATATTCTTGAACCCGTGGGCAATACCATGTGGAGAAGCTGAATTAAAAGAAGATTGAACAGCTGAATATGCAGCTAAAGAAATCATTATGAAAGAACTTGAAAAAGTATAAGAACTTGCGGAAGCTACTTAGGATTTTTAACTAAATGTCTATCCTAACATTGAAGGAAGCATGGAAGATCCCAGAAATTTGGAAAAGGGGACTGCTATCTATACGAAATTATATAATGCAAGAAAAAAAAAAATCGAATTTTGTGCAGTCAACTTTTGACAAAATATTCTTTCAAGAAATGGTTTAGTTGATGTAATAATGAAATAAATGAAAAATATAATTATTTTCATTAACGGCTTTGGTACTACATGCAACTAAAGGTGGTTTTTAAATCACATTTTCATAAGTTTTCATTGATGATCTGAGAGGATGGGGTTTCATTGTAATTATTCCCTGTGATTCTAATGATTGCTATACACAAACAAAAATTGAGACAAATTAATTGCATAACTTGTGTGATTCTTCTTATGAGGATTTCATGGAGATTTGTTGTCCCAGTTACTGGTCTACTGGTCTCTATCTTTGCTTTTTCGATCTTGATGGTTGTGTCTTTGACCACAATGTATTTGTCACACATGACATTTTATTGGAGTTCATACAAAGACCTACTTTCTTGCTTGCTTCCTTCATTGGAGATATCCTAGAATCTGTTGGAAAAACTCAAATGACAATGGGCTGTTCATGCTGTTAGACAACCACCGGACATCACAACCTACATCATGGATTCCAAGAGATCATTTGTGAGATTGTGGCCATCGGACAATAAAATGATGAAACTATTTAGACAGGCTCAGCAGATATTAGCGCCGCGATAGAGATCTAGCAAATCTTGAAAGTCTATGTCCAACGACAGACGTTGCGAGGCTAATGATGATGAATAGCCTAAAGTGGGGTTTGCCCAAGTTTCGCCTAAAAACTGAAACTAGAAAAAAATAGTTCCCAAAACATTTTAGTTCAGTCAGTAAAATAATCAGGATAAAAAGTTTTGTCTATATTTTTAGAACAGAATCAGAAAAAGTTTTATAATAGTTTATTCTGAGGAGATTGGTGCAAGTTATTGGCAACATTTTGTCTCTTCAGAAAATTTTTTTTTCTTAAATTACTTCATGTCAAAATCATTTTAATGCACTTGATGTCTTTACTCACTGCCAGTAATTTGAATAATTTTATCTCTAATTTTACATGAGTTATAAAGGTCTTGATTTAGTATTTATACCAAAATACATTTAATATATATATAATGCGTATTAGTAAAATTAACTGTTTTATCTTGTTACTTAATAAGCATCACACTTGGAAGTTAATTTCAAACATTTGGGGTATTTTTTTTTTTTTTTTTTTTTTTTTTTTGTAATAACTATAAACGTTCTAGTAGTCTTGGTAGGGCCATGTTTTACTTATCTCAGATACCAAATGGACTACTTTTAATTACTTACATAATGAGATTGTCCTGTACTATATTTGTAAAGAAGAAAAAAAAATCTTACTTTTCTTTGTAAATTTACTCTTATTTTTAAGTTCTGTTCTTCTAAATTTATGTTCAGCTCTCTGATAACAGAATGACAATGTCTGTCCGATAATTTTTTTTTTCCTGATCTAAAAAAAAAAAAAATTTTTTATCTTTTAGTTCCTTCAGTCATTAATAGAACCTGAAAATTGTCATTTCTTTTCCTTTTTCTAATTCATTTTTTTAATATCTTTAAATTATTTGATTTTCTTTCTCTATCTATTCATTGTTACTGAAACAACTTTTCATCAACTTGCATGATTCATCTATGTATAGCAGGGGTTGGCAACCTTTTTGCCTCTGCAGGCCGAATCGCGCATTAATGAGTGAACAATAGGCCAGATAAATGTCACAAAGAGCTTGAAATATGGTAATTACCCATTCAAATATCTCCAGTTATATTTTGTCTCAAATCGATGAATAACGCATGTCAGAAAATCATTCATGCTTAACCAAGAATGCCCATAAGAAATGAAAGAAGTCAGTGTATTTGTAATCTATTCCAATTGAGGCATCTGAATCTATTGAGAAGACACAAAGAATCTTTGAAATATGATGAGTTAGCTTAGTACCCCAATATTTGCTTGAGGACCAGTTGAAATCCCTTCACTGGTCAGATGGTGTGCAGGCCATAGGTTGCCTTCCCTTGATGTTTAGTAATGTTTCAGTTCTTTAGAAATTAACATTTCTTAAAATTAAAATTTCACTTTAAGATATATCCTTATCCCGGTTAAATCTGTGATTATCAGCACATGATAAACTTCAAGTTGTTATTCTGTAAATGGAAATATTGTATTTGTAAATACAATACCTAATAAATAACTGCATGAACATCTTCATACAAGGAGAAACTTACCGTATTTGACTGTATATAAGACACCCTTCCCATTTTGTTAATGAAAAAAATCTTTCAAAAGTATAGTTCCCTCAAAGCTGTGCACATGCATATATTTAGCAACTTGCACGTGATGGAAATTATTGTGTGCACAAAATATTCCGAATCCTGGCGATAGCTTACTGAGTTTTTTATTGAAAAAAATATTCATTCACTACGCTGAATTCAAATGTGCACATACTTTTGTCAAAGAAGAAAAATTTGCACAATATAAGACTTTTGTCGCCCACTGACAAAATTGCTCAGAATGTAAACGTAACCTTCTTTAGAAGTTGAAAAATTTTCAGGGGAATGCATTATTTCCTTAATATTCCCTGATGTCTTGTATGCCATCAACTACGGTAACTTTTTTGATTTGAACTTTTTTTTTTCTTCTTTTAACATCAAAATATTTCTATACTCTAAAATCTGCATGTGTAGTAAAATAAAATTCTATTTTCTGAAATTATGACAAATAATCATTATTTCCAGTTCCTGGAATTGCTAGCCATTATTCTCATCCACTGTTTCTTTTATAACTTTACTGAACTGAGCAACTTTGAAATAAACACCTCAATTTTCATTCCTACACTGTATGAGAGCACATATTCACCCTATTCAATATTTTTCAAACTCTTCTGCAAACATCTCTAAGTTTTGTTTTACTTATTTGAATTGTTGATCTAAGAGAAAAATTACTAAAAAGAAAAAAGTGTTAGATAAACCATTTTAGATCCCTGCCATAATGCTGCACATTTTATCATTATTGTTATTTGTATTTCTTATTACAATTTCTGAATTCAAATCATATGAATAAAATTAACCAGGAGTTTGAATTTTTTTTTTTTCACAGCTGTATGAAATTCTTAAGTAACTAGTGCTTTTTTTCCCCATTTCTGTTTTTGTAATAGATCATCACGGGTCAATTCAGTGCCTTTCTTTTACTCTTCTATGATTATGTTTTATTCCATCTCTTTTCCAGGGGTGTAGCTGGAGATTTGGGAGACCAAGGGGTTTTGCTCCTTGAGCTACCCCCCCCCCTGCTCCAACATTTGGTGTGGAAGTTCCCAAACTGGGGACAGCAGACCCCTCTGGGTCCACTAAGGCATTACTGGGTGGCCTTGAGCAGATCTTTGAACAGTCTGGAATTCATGAGCTTGTCGAGTTGACTGACCTTTCAAAAGTCTAGCTAGAGATTTGAGCCCCCCCCGCCATATTTAGTGAGATTTGTTTTTGTATACGGTCAGTAAAAATTCAGTAGGTGAATTACTATTCATGAATCTTTTGAGGGCCTTCCTTCAGCTATACCCCTGCTCTTTTCCTGAAACTTTAAGTTTTTAGGGTTACTTCATTAACTAGCTTTTAAAAATATAAACTAGGTTATTTAAACTTTTTTAATTCCCATAGATTGCTTGTTGGTAATCATCTAGGAGAGTTTGGGGTCTCTTTCATTAGTTCCCTACCATACTGAATAATTATAGCTATTACAGCTCACCATAAAGTTAAAAAAAAAAAAAAATCACAAACCAATTTTTGCCCTGACTGACTTTTGCCCTTATCCATTATCTCAATAAGATAATAACAGCCAAGTTACTGAAATGTCCTTTATTTTTATTTTTCATTTACGTTTATTCAGCAAATAAAAATAAAGTGAGTTGTAAAAGCTATAATTATCTAGTATGTTGTGGACTAACAAAAAAGACCCAAGTTGTTGGTTTTGTTGGCATTTCAATCACAGGATTGTTTTGTTTTTATAATTATTATTAATATTATCATTACTAGTTTACCCCTGGTCATCACATAATGACAGCAATGTTATCTCAATTTAGCAATTGTTGTGTATTTATAAAATATCAAAAACATTATGCTGCATTTATATTTCTTGTTTGGTTTAATATTCAGGAAATATTGAATATAATTTATAGTTAAAATCATGTACATAGAAAATCTATCAATTTTAACATAGCATAAAATTCTGTCTCTACTAAGTTACATCACTGATGACGTAAGCGTGACAAATGCTCATTGCTAATTATTATACGGATGAATTATTGCTTGAAAATAATTCACAAATCAAACCTCCTCTAACATTAGTTAATTTGAAAACTTATTAAAATTCAAAATAGTGGATATCTATGAAAATCTAGTCTAAAATTCTGAGATAGTTATTATTTGATGATTCATTCAGACTAGTATGTTTCTCCACCTTTGTTTGATTACATCTAGGGAAGGCTGGAGAATCTAGTGATTGAAAGAACAAAAGTAAGTATACTAGCCTGAATGATTCATACAATAATTATTAAATTTTAAAGCAGGTATGAACAACTTTTGGGGTCTAGCAGGGCACCTAAGAAATTTTTCATCTTTATTTGGGCCACACATTTACTTAAGTGTTGATCGTTTTACAGTAAGCTTACCTAATTTCTATTTTCAACAAACATGAACTGCATTTATTATATTATTGATTTGTGAAGCCATAACAATAGTAATTTTACAATATAAATTATAAAATTGACTTTCTGAGAAAATGATATTAGATTTTGAATAAATGCTTAGCTGCAGGCCATGAAAAATATAGCCACATACCTATGGTTACCCATAAGCGCAATAAAGGATGACAATTTAAAATGCTTGCAGGAAATCAACTAGGAGATGTGTCTGTGATTTTGTTACTATTTTAATCACAAGGCTGATTCAGATAGTTTGAAATATTGGCAGAATTTATAACAATTCGTTTATGGATCACCTCCCAACATGATCATGAATTTTTTATTAGTTTTTTTTCTTTCATCTTGTTTCTGTTGCTTTTTATTGCAATTCCTAAGTTACCATTCAGCAGAAATAATTTCATAGGTTCAACAATTTCAACTCACTTCCTGTGAGTAATTTCATCATACATCCAAATTAGATTCTCCAAATTTACCATGTGTGTCCTAGTTATTCCATAATCGACAAGATAATCTCCTCTCAGCAAATATGACTGTCACATTACATCTGGCCTATGACACATCCTCTTGCGACCCAGAAATATTCAAGGTGCCAGTGCGATAACTCAAAAAGGAAAGATTATCAAATAAGATGAAAGAAATATTAATCCAAAATTTATAATGACAATGCTTCATTTAAGAAATTCAAGACTATTACTTTTCAGATTTGTTTCCATCTTTTTTTTGTGCATCAATAAAATATGCTTTTTTTTTTTTTTTTTTTAATTGTTTTCTGTGATGTAATTTGTTGAATTTAACAGAAATTTCACAAATGCCCAAGATTGTTATTGTATTTATATTTGTAGTTTCAAGCTTGAAGTTTATATGTCACTAAAATTCAGATCTTTTTTTTCCATCAGCTACATTTTCAATAAAGGCTCTCTCATTTTATTTAGGGACAATGGTTGTTTTCATGATAGAAGACTAGATTCGTTTTAATAAGCATTCTTTTATTTTAGATTATGGTATATGCTGGCTTCTAAGATACATATTTGAATTAGAAAAAAAAAAAGAACTCCGCAAATATAATACTGCATCCAGTGCACTGGTATTTTGACTAGAGGGCCTTCTACTGGAGACCCAAATGGACAGCTATAACGAATTTGCGATGAATTCTAGTCCTCCAAATATACTTGTAAACCGTGTGTCTTATAGGCCACTCAATATGCTATGTGAAATTATGAATTCTTCAATTAATATTGGTCTTCAGCTGATCAGCAAATATAATTTTGAATTGTATGATTTACATATGACTTCATTTCAGAATCCTCCCCCTCACACCCCACAATCATCTTTTTAGCTAGAGAGTATGAAAGTCAAATGATGAAAAGAGCAAAAAAAAAAACAGCAGGACTGATAAGTCGTTTTTTGTCCCCAATACTATTCAATTCTTTTCAAAGGAATAGATGAGTGACCCTAAAATGTTTATAACTCCTCCACTTCACCTGGCTTATCAATTATGGTTGGATCCTTTTTTGATTTCAGGATAGTCTCAATATTCTTACTGACTGCCATGCAGTAACAGATTGCTCTCTAAATCTTATGATATAAAGTATTTATGAATTACTAAGAAATGAACAATCCACTGATTATCAAGTGTGTGTGTGTGTGTGTGTGTGTAGAAAATCCCTTCAAAAATTCACTTTTTTCTGGAAATATAAGAGAATTGAACCCCTGTTTGTGTTGAGTTTGAATTATATTTTATACAAATCTTTCAGATTTACAGTTGCTCAAACTTTTTTTCCTTTTTCGATACCTCATTCATTGACAAGGTAAATTCTTAATTACTTTGGTTTTTGAAACTATTTCTGAATTTGCAGTAGTAATTTTGTCCACAATTTTTGCAAAGAGTCATTATCATTCAAAAAGTTTTTTGGACAATTGAACAGAATTTTTATTCATGTTGTTCCAACAACATTTCGGCTAATCCACTCTACGATTTTTTTTCAGGAGTACTATCCATATGAAAAGAAGAGTCTCTTTTTTTCCAGTTGTGCAAAGCATAAAATGGTAGCAAACAGAAAATTCAAATGTTTACAGCAACACCTTGTAATATAAATAATTCTATTTTCAGCAACTTGTGCTGTGAAATTAGTTCCATGATTTCCAAATGTGGAGATATTCTCAATTCCTTTCTTTGTTGAAGAATTCCATACCTTATCCCTGTTGAGCAACGAAAGCAAACCTGCGTTGAAATCCAAACTGGTCAGATAATACACCTGAAGAAGGCTGTAGAAACATTTGAGTTACGAAAAGAATGAAATCAATTGTCCAAAAAACTGAATAGCAGAAGTAATATTGGCGTACAATGACATTTTTACTTTTTACATAGAGGTGACTTTAGTCGCCCACCAGTTGTCCACATTCATCTGTTGGAACTCCTCACTGGGGCAAAAAGTCCAATTGTTCAAATTCATTCTAAACATTTTTACTTCAAGTTACCTAACACCTCATTAAATATATCTTAATCTTTCATTACTGATCACTAAAACTGAATACAATTTAAGAATAATACCTTTATTCTATTCAAACATACTTAGATATTCTTATTTCCATCAAATTAATCCATGATTGCACGTGTTCTTTATGTTGAGTTTATAAACATTTAAGCTAGGGATTCTTATAGAATTTCTTATGTTTTCTTTTTGTGACTGAAATAATAGAAGCCTAAGATGTGTCTATTCGAGCTCAGTGTCTGTGTTGGGCCAATGGCCTTGGTCTCTCTCTCTCTCTTCTTTTCTCTCCCTCTCTTCCTGATGATGATATGTTTGGTTAAGTCATTGGAGGTCAGGGTGGTGGGAGGTACAAAAGACTGGGATGTTGGAGAGAGGAAGAGAGTGCACGCTATCTCTATAATGGCTTGCTGCAAAACAAATACTGAATGATATTTTTGCTCTTAGCCTCTTTCCATACAAGCGAGAAAGTGACATAAAGGAAATTTTCAAAAAGCAGGCAATACCTATGTTTGTGAAATTTCTACTTTCACCTAAACTTCGCTACTACTGCTGCAATCCAGGTTGCTTACACCCCCCAACATACACACCATTATTTTAGACAGATTTTCTGTTTAAACAACAACAAAAAAGATGGATTGGTTAATTTTGGTAACAATGAATAGTTAAAAACCATTGATTTAAATCATTTTTTTCTATGGCTGAAAAAAAAATTTTTTTTTTTTTTTTTTTTTTTTCAATTTTTTTTTTCCAATAGATTTATCCTTAAAAAATATTACAGGTTTATTCACATCAACAGCTCCTGTGTTTTATTTTATATAATCTCTCCCCTCCCCTCACAAAAAAAGGTATTGTTTTTAATAAAAACAAACATATACTTGGCTAGCAGGCTTGAAGACTTGTATGTCTGTCAATATTTTCTGTGTTTATAAAGACAAAGCTGACCGAAGAGAGATCAGAATCCTTCCCATTTAAGTAGAACTATGAATTCCCTAGTAGAAAATTGCTTTTGTTGTTTGTTTATTCTTGTAAACTCCTTGTGGAGCATAGGCAGCAACCACACCACACCAGCAGACTTGGTTCTGGAAAACTTCCCCTCAGCTAGGGCCATGTTAGTCCGGCTGCCTTTGCCTCACTCTCTGCTGATCTTCTCCGGATCTGCTTTGGCCCCCCCCCCACTCTTCTCTTCCCCTGTGGATTCCAGTCCACCACTTGAGCTGATTTCCTCTTCTCGAACAGGATTTTGATATTCCAGGCTTGTATCCTGGTTTTTTGCCTCTGTTGTCAGAAGGTTTGGTGAAGTGGCTTTCCATTGTCTTTTGCCGTTGTGTGTCATGAGCCCTTCTGAAGAGGAATCTTAATGACTCGGCTTGTGCTGGGGCTATAGCTTGAGTATCAAGTGGGTTTCACTGTGTGGAGTTGCTAGCCACTTGCTCGGGACAGGCAAGATGACTCAAAAGAAACATCTTGACGGAGTTGAAAATTGCTTTTACCTTTCTATATTGTATTAGGTACTACTAATACTCATCAGCTTTCCTTAATTCTAAGAGATTTGTGTCGTGTTGTTGTTGGTGTATTGTTTTTTTTTAACTCCAACTTGGCACTTCTGAATCCTTTGTATGAAAGTTTGTAAATTGGCCCCCTTTTTTTTTTATTACCCCCCCCCTGGTAATTTGTATTTTTTTTTTTTTTTTCCTCTCTCAATGAAACTTTTTCTGCCAGCAGAAAACTTTTTTCTTTTGCAGATTTTTCAGAGCTTTTTTCTTTTTTCTTCCCTCCTTGCATTCACACGCTTTTCAAGTGTGTGAAAATAATTACCACATGCTTCCTGATTTTATTAAAATGTTGTATAGAAAATTGTACATATTCAGTTTCATTCTTGTAAAATTTGAATTCATTTTCATTAATATTTCATAAATAAATTCTACCTTCTTTCTGAACGGCTTTCCTTTTTCCCTCTGTAATCCAATATTGTACTACATCCCATGCACTTGTGCTATACAGAGGAGGCTCGAAATATAGAGCCAGCTGGCTGGGATGAGAAGTAGAAGTACAGGTTGAACCTCACTAGTCCAGCAGCTTCAGTGGTTCAGGACTTTGATCCGAATTTGATTTTGGTGGAAAATCGACAAGTGAGATTTTAAAATTTTTTCTTTTTTTTTTTTTTTCTTGAAAAAAAAAACAAAAACAAAACAAAAACCCCCCAAACTTGTCAAAATCTCTGTACCATAAGTACGAAAGAATTGAGAAAATTCTCGTATAAAAATCGTTTGTGTACACTATAGAACTAGAGATATTTGAAAAATGATAGTGTGAAAAGTTGTTTACGTATTAACAAAAAAAATAATTGTAATAGTTTGCATGAAAAAATATTTAGGCACAAAACACCTAGATTTTGAAAATCTATTATAAATCAACTCATTAGATTTTGATGAAAATTCCAGTAAAATTTTAATGATTTTTGCCTATTTTTTCCGTTGCTTTTTCTACTAATCATCTTATCTTGTATACACTAAATTTATGCTACAGGATCAGCAGTTTGTCATGAAGTTCAGTACGCTTGAGCAAGGTATATGCCTACAACCTTGTCAGATTAGTGAGGTTTCAACCTGTAATAGCAGAAATTTTTGTTAAATTCTTTGTAAAACATACATTTTCTATGGAGCCAACATGGTCTCACCCCGCCAACGTTGTCTTCAAAGATCCACTAAAAAGAAGTTGGTGAGATTGATTTGAAACTTTGTCGAGCTGCGTTGGTCCAGCTTCAAAACAATCATCAAAGATGGAGAGAACACTTGGTTGAAAAAGGTTTAACAGTATTTATTTTATGTAGTACAGTCTTATATTCAGTCTTCTTCACAATGCAGTCATTGTCTAGATTTTAGAATTCAGATGTTGAGGAAACAAAGACCTTGGTACGTATTAGAGACTTTTCAATACATATTATCTTGGAAAGAAAGGAGTATGGAACATAGGAATGATAATGCTGAATCGAATGTGAAGAAGCTTAGGCAATGTGGAACTGATACAATAGATTTAAAGATGGATATTATAAATAAGGCATAACTATGGAAAAAAATTGAGTTCATTAAAAGTATGGATTAGTGACCTGCAGAGAAAAAATGTTCCAGTGAGTCTTGCTAAAATTCAAGGCAAGGCTATTAGTTTTTAAGGAATTAGTTACTCTCGTGGGAATGGAACCTCTTAATCGAATATGTAAAGTAATGCCTCAAGGTTCAGACATTCCCCCTGAAGAATATGTAACTCAATGATTCAAAATTCGGAAATTCAACTTCTGAAGTTTTTCACGAACGCAACCGGTATGAAAATAGAGCACTGTCTGTACTGATATTTGAGAAAGTTTTTGAGCGTTCATTATCTCCTACACATTACGGAAGTGGATTCTATCTACTACATGACTACAGTTTGTTTTTCAAATTGGAAAGTGATGATGTCATTTTTGAAGACTTGAAACAATTATTCTTTTCAAGATTTTTCTTTTCACATGACTTCATATTCTGACGTCACTATTTTTGTGATTCTTTCTTTTTTTTGTTTTTACGTGCTAATCATTTTTACAGAACACGAAATTTGGAGTGGGTGTAAAGTGGTTTCTATTTATGATGTAAACATACAGCTTAACCCTTTACTTCATTATTGAATCATTTTTCCCAGATACAAAATTTGAGGTTCAGGAGTTATCTATGTTATATGGGGGAAATTTTTGTTCTTCACTTATGGGGTGAAAATTGAGGGAAAGATTTTTTTTTTTTTTTTTCAGTTTTAGTGAACAAAATCGATTTAAAAAAAATTTTTTTTTTTTTGCTTTCAAGGTTAAAATCAGAGAGAAACTTTTCCACCTTTAGCGGTAAAAATCAGTTATTGGAGAAAAATTTTTCACTTTTAGGGGTCAAAATTGGTCTGGGAATATTTTTCCACTTTCAGGGGTTAAATTTAATCGAGAACATTTTTTTTCACTTCTAGATGTCAAAAGCAAGGGGGAATTTTTGTTCCCACAAAAGTGAGGGGAAACTTTTCTACATTTATTACTTTTTAGTGACCTAAAACCAAAGGAAATATTTGCAGTTATTCCCCCTCCCTACCCACGGGCCTTTGAGGGTATCATAATCGTATTCGTTGAAAAAAAAATCTCTTAACTGGATATTATTATTTCTATTAATATTTGGACCATCCTCATCTTGGTTGTTTATCATACAACGTTTCGGCCATTGCACTCTACGGCCTTCATCAGGTATCATCTGGTAGGTGTGGGGAAGTAACGAACCGAACCCTTCTATTTATCCGACAGGGGTATATCGACCGCACTCCCCTCCTAGCATTAGTAGTATTATTATTATTGTCTCAGACTAGGATTGAACCTAGAACCATCAGATTACTTTGCAGTAATTTTTGTCTGTTGCTGTAACCACTACACTATGTGTCCATGTAGAAACGTTGTATGATAAACAACAAAGTTGAGGATGGTCCGAATATTAATAGAAATAATAATAATACCTCTTCTCAAAAATTCAGAGATATGTTAACTTGATAGTTGTTTTTTCAAATACTACATTCGGACGTGACTAATTTCCTGTTTCTATTTGTTTGGTGAATAGTCTTATTGTAATGTTCTCAATAATCTGTTTCAGAGCTGATTGAGTTCATTGAAAAAACATTGATTCACTTCGCAATCATACTAGCACTGGATCAAAACATGCCAATACAGTTCTATTAGCCATGAGAGATAGACTGAGCCATCTGTCTTGAAACAATTTCAATATTTGTACTAGTATACAGTGCGCATATACCTCTGTCAAGGAAAAAATTTGAACAAAAGATTTTTGTGCACAATGACTGCTGAAAATTCAAAGGAACTTTGGTAGCCAAATACAGTTATACTATTGATATAATTTCAAGATTATTGATATAAATCTATCCAAAGAAACATTATTGAGAGAAATAAATAAAATCATATCAAAAGCCGAAATAATCATCTGAATAAATATATATAAATATGTATGTATTTATGTATATATATATATCTTTATATTCAGTACATGACTATTTCAGTTATTTTAATTGTGCCAGACTAAGCTATACTTGGTAAATACTGTTTGGTATTCATTTTTTTTTTTTTTTTTTTCTTACTAGTATAGAACTCATGAAAAATTAGATAACATTTTTTATGTATTATGGTGATGATCCAATAAAGATATAGAATTTGGATCTTTAGGTAAATTCAAACCAAAAGTTACTGAGCAAAAGCAGGAACCATTTCAGTTTTGGTGTTATTTTTTTTCTTTTGTTTTTAAATTGGTAGCTAAAAAGTGAGGGTCACATTATTTTCGAGGTTGCATTGCTCTTTATTAATTACTGTAATGAATATTAAATTGATAAAACTAGATATTTTATAATTATAGCCTATTGTATACTTTTTCAATCCATTCATAATTTGTTTGTCAAAGTGATCTACAATTTCAAGTGGCATATTTTTCCGTTTTTATTTCAAAATTTGGCCCTCTTTCTAGTGACTTTTACGGCTTTACTTTATGAAGAAATCTACACAGAAAAAGTGACTCATATTTATACAGTTAAATTTCATTTATTCTTTCTCAAACTGTATACATGTTTCCCCTGTTATTCGAAAGTTGGGCATTCCTATGAAACCTTTCTTAGCTAAAATGGTATAAAAGCATATACCATTAATTTATATGGGAAAAAATCTTGAGCATTCCCTGATCCCCCAAAAAACCTTTTCTATGTCTCCAAATTTTACACTAAGCGTCGGACCCTTACAGGGTCTCTTGGGCTTTACTGACACCTTAAGAAAGGAAATGAGGGGGAAAAGGGATTTTCAGGAATTGATGGCGGTATTACTAGGTCTAACAACTAAGAAGTTATTCCCCTTGGATAATTTGAAAAAAAAAAAAAAAAAAAATTGGGGAAGAAACCAATTCTTTACGAAAGTGTTATGGGTCTGAGTGACATTAAATAGTATTAAATAAAATTGTTTTCATTCAGTTTTATTTGATGCAAAATAAAAAAAAAATCATTACTATTTGTATTTATGGCTACTTTTCACCTTCAGCTCAATTTTTTTAGTTGCCTGAATTATTTATTTTCAAGCGGCCTAGATTGAAGTTACGACAGAATTTCCCTTTCAAGGATTTATTTACTTTTTCCGGGAAGGCAGAGACGAGGGGAAATCTTCATTTAACACCGAATTATGTTGCTTAGTCAGACTGGAATTTCCAGTTGGAGTGGGAGTTGATTTTTTTACAGTCACAGTTCAAAGTTTTGAAGAACTCAACCATTCGTTATTTCGTGGAATAATTCAGTCTTGTCCTTCCACCCGTCCGCTTGTTTGTCCTGAGGGTCCTCTTGTTTTATTGGTCATTTGGCCCCATTCTTATATAAATACCTATTTCTGGTAGAATAAGACTAGTATATATACATAAACCAAAATACTCGTCTAAAATCAGAAGTTGATTTATAACTTAGTACCAAGGGAGGTAATCATGTCGACTCTCTTTCGAAATATTTTTCATTTGAAGCTTTCGAAGAAATAAGCTATTGAGGTGCCTAATGCCTGGATTTTTAAAAGGGTATAAAAATTTTTTAAAAAAGCCAAAAGGGTGTTTATTTTTATTTAATGTTTAAAAAAATATTCTTTTATTATTTTGAAGAACTTAATTGGATACATTTGTCCCATTTGACATTTATCTAGTAGATGAGAAACACAGAATCAACAGATCACTTCACATATTTCCTGTTCAGTCATGTATGGAAAATAAGTTCTGCGTGGATTTCATACTATGATGACGTATTGTCAGTAGATGTAAAAGTCAGGAAAATCTCATTTACCACAAACCTCAATATCAAATCTTTTTTCATGTTGCATTATCGTTGATTCTTTGAAGCAATTAGAACCAACGAGATGCGAAGCAAAGATATCATTTATTACCAGTAATAATTACTTTTTTATTTTTTCAGTAACTTTCATTCTTTATCTTCCAAATATTATTGAATATAAGATGCCTTTTTTCTTTTTTTGAACAAAAGCCCCAAATTGGCAATTCAACTTAGTCATTTCGTCTGACTTGGGTATAATACTTTTGCCTATATGAATACAGCCTCATTGAATACTATGTATGTTGGCATACAATAATGACTGTTGTTTCAACTCCATTCATCATTATGGTTTTATATGAAATGCTAAGTAGGTAGTATAAGATGTGTATGGAGTAATATCCTTTCAAGAATTTTCAGGTAGATTCCAATTAGAATTTCACTTTTATGACCTGAAAGCAACAATCAGTTGTTGAAGATGCAAGAAATTCATGTTTCAGTGATGGCATATGGTGTATTTGTAAGAAGATGATATTTCAAAGGACTTATATTCGAGTCAATTGATTTTCTAAAATTTTATTCTCAATTCAAAACTTGTCTTATATTAAAAGATATACAGTAATGCAGTGTGTCAAGTGCTAGGCGGCACCAGTCATGTATCTGAGACAGCAGCACTTTCTGAACACAAATGGGAAAATGAATAAATTGAACAGAATATAAACAGTCAAATTATGGACCTTCTCTGAAATGCAGTCGGATTTTTCAGGATTATCTGACAAATACTTTCTGTTGATGAACTAAGAACAATTGGCAAAGGAAATCATGAGATAATACACTTTAAAGGGAGCCTAAGTTCAGCTTGTATACGGCACCAGGGACACTAGGGTTGCTCATCGCTTTTGCCACTATGAAGAAAAAACATTCAAAAATTTTCTTTAAAAAAAATCTTTATTAACAGTTTTGAAATTGAGACAAGGTAAAAAAAGAATTAAAAAAAAAAGAAAATCCTTTTATTTTTTTGTATAGAAAATTTGAATTTGTTTGAGATTCTAAAATGAAATAGTTTCATTATCATTATTATGACCAGGGACAAATTGTTCAAGGTATTGACCATGTAAGACGATCTCCCAAGATGAAGGATGTGAGTTCAAGTCTTGTCAGAGGCTACTTCTTTATTCCGATTACGTACTGTTTACTTCAACTGTCATAGAAAAGGTCAACCGAGAATGTTGTGATAAAAAGCAACACGATGAAGAAAAGACTAGTCAGAAATTGATGAAGATTATTTTCAATAGAAAAATAAATGTTTGTGCTTAGTAGACATCACAATTTCTTGAAGAATATTGAGTGCACACAGCATCTGAGGTAGATTCTGAGTAGCCAGCCATTTTGTCCAAACCGCTTCCTGAAAAAGGAAAGAATAGACAAAGCAATCAGGAATTGTTACAACAACACAATACTTTAAAAAAATCAAGTAAAGAACAGTCGAAAATTTAATGCTCAATTTTGAACTCCTCTTGTATTAAAAAGATACATGCTAATCACTGCATATCTCTGTACAAAAGCTTTTTCAAAAGACTTTCTCGTTGCAGGGTGCCACGTGCTGGTTATTTCATAGGTGGTTCAAATAATCATATTCACTAGTTTCATCTCCCCATATTGGCCAAAGTAGTGGTTCCCAAACGGGAGGTGGTATTCCTCCATGAGGTTAATGTAGGTAATCTAAAAGGGGAATAAAACTGGTGAGTAAAAATAATTTTTGGCTTAAATGTAGTGGGGATGTTTCACACTAATAAACCCACAAATTGGAGAATTAGAAAAAAGAAAAAAAAAAAAAGAAGATCAGATTGATATGTAGTTCAGTTACAACATAATTCATTTTTTTTGCGATAAATTGGAATTTCAAGTGATGTTTCCTAATTATTTTCATTTAGTTTCTTTCAGTAATAAATACACAGCAGCAGCTGTACAATTATAAAACTAAAATAATTCTTATCATCAAGCTGTCTAATTGAGAGCAAAATAAAATAATTATTTGAAGTTGATCTTAAATGCAACTTAAATGAATGGGAGAGGGAAGTCTTATTGACAAAAGCAGGGAATGATTGTGGAAAGGTTGGGAACATCTTGGCCAAGGTATTCTGCAGTGGTTTTAAGGTATTGCTTTTGTTCATTCAATTGGAATGGTAATGACTCTTTTCAAATTGATCGCAAAAAACTGGGGAAACCATTCCTTGTTATCAAACAGTTACTGTTATCAAAATCAGTCGGTACCAAACAATTTTATTGATAACTTGTATATTAAAAATTACGGCATATGTGAAATATATGGATACACATTGCTCTTTATATACATGGATAATAAAGATTTGCATGCAGTGAGCTTGGAGAATAGCATTTTGTTGACCGTGAACAGATTTATATCATTTTATACATTTTCCAAATTTAGCATATTTACTATGTCATCAGGACATGAAATTTTATCTTTTCTATGTCATCATATGTTGACCTACTTATTGATAATATAGATGAGTGGCGTCCATTAGCATGACAGAGGGCAAATAAATAAATAAATAAACATGGCCAATTATTAGTCAGATAAATCCAGAATCATATCAAATATTTATATTAATCATATCAATTATTTATAATTCAAAGTTATTTATAACCATGAATCTAAAAACAGAATGGAAATTCATGAGAATGGATATATATTGCTCCAATTTTCACAATGCTCAATGGTATCAGCCGTTTATAGTTATCTACAAAACCGTTTAAAAATATTGCTTCTTTTTCCGAATGTCTGGTTCCGTGATTTTTTATAAAGATGAGTTAGCTCCCCTTTTGATTATATTTTGATTGATTTTAATCAATTATGAATGCTTGATGAAATTCAAATTGATCACTATAAGAGGTGTTCTCTGTAGTCATTCTATTTTTTTTTAAAGTTTCGATACAAAAAGAAAGGATTTTCTTTACTAACCTGTAATTAAGTTGTGTAAGTTGCAATAATTGACACCAAAATCTAGCAAGGCAAACCAAAGATCTGATGAAGAGAAACCCTGAAATGAAAACAGGTCAGGTCAGTCTCGTCACGTGATAGAAACCGTAAAGTAACAAAGAACTTTTGGCAGCATGACGTGTTGGGAAAGGGGAGGGGGAGTGATCAATTAAAAATTTTGAAAAACAGGTGAACTATGAATAAGTTGATTCTCTCACTTTTTGTAAGGCAGTGATCACTAATTCTTCTTTAAATTTTCAAAAAACTATCCTGAATGTAGTCAGGCACAAACTAACACACCAATCTAGCATAAACTTACATTGCAAATTGACCCTCCATACACTAAAACCAATTTAAGAGGATAATTTAAAAGAAACAAAAATTTTTTTCTAGATGTGATAATTTGTGCAGTATATATATACATAGCCAGCCAAACCAACTTGAAAACTAAAGAAACACATGTTGTCAGTTTTGGTTGATGGTTTCTAAAAGTAAGTGATCTTGTCTGAATTTTATGTCTTTGTTCTTCATTTTTTTCCAAACGGTTTTAGCTATATATCCTTCGGCCTTCATCAGGTGTCATTTGTTTTGGGGATGTTGAAACTAGTTTCTATATGGCATGCTATTTCCTGTCAGTATGATGCAAAGACCAGATGTGATGTTCTTAGTGACAGGAATGATCACGTCCCATGGGAACTAGTTTTAACATTCCAGAAACAAATAACACCTGATGAAGGCTGGAAAGTATATGGCTAAAATGTTGTGAAAAAAAAATGAACAAAGACAGGAAAAATACTCCGACTAAACCTCATACAATGACCAACAAATGTTATTAGATTCAAGAACTGATTCAAGTGACAAGATGGAAAACAGAGTTCTAATCCAGTATAAAATTGCTTCTATTGGGTCTACACCAATTCTGTTCTACTTAGTAATTTGATACTGTATCAAGTTTTGTGATATTATAAGCTTTTTCATGATTAACTTAGCAAGTTTTTCTTTTCATCTTTTGTTCAACAAATAATTGTTATCCATTCTTTTAGTAAAGACTGTAATCCCCACCTCATTAACAGGGATTCAACGATACATCGATGAATCAAAATATTTTTTTAACAATACTAACCATTTTTCAGCTCATCCAGGGTTTAAATTTTTTTTTGATAGAATGAAAAAATTTCAGAAACACATTCATCCAATATCTATTTAAATACCAGAGCTCATGTTATGAAAATATTTATTTTTTTCTCTCTGAGCTCCATGTTCTGATAATAATTTTCTTATGTTGAAAATTTTTTTTCAGAAGTTGTCTTTTTCACCTGAGCTCATATTGTATCACAACACATATTGCATTGTGAGTTAAATATTGTGATATGTATGGTATCCTGGGAAAATGTATTGCTGCAGCTCTATTTAATAATGGACTTCTTATTACCTGATTTTGAAAACACTAGACAAAATCTGTTCATTGCAAATATTTTGTCTGCCACAGGAATACTCAAAAGTTGCCAGGTCAGTTTTCCAAAATTGAATATATATATATATATATATATATATATATATATATATATATGATTCATTCGAATGAACATTATTAAAAAAAAACTCTCTACCTATAGTAATAGCAGTGTCCTTCTATAGTGAAAAAAAATTTAAATTTAGTATAACTAATAATTCCATACAACAATTTGTATTTGGTTAACTCTTAAAATTGATTCTAGTGATTTCATGGGAGGTAACTACAGACCAAAGTCATTTACCTTTCACTTTTTGTTAATTTAAAAGAAGATTTTCCTTTCATCCTATTCATTGAAGAGTTCCACAGCAGTCACAAGTGGTCTATGAATCCTAGAGTTAGTAATTGTAATAAGTTTCTATAGTAAATAATTCGGTATACACTTCTATAGTAAAATAATCTCCAATGAATTTCTCAATGCTTTCAACATTTGCTGCATAATCTTCAGAGCGAATATAATTTTTGACACAATTGTTTTTGGTTGGTCAATCAATAGAAACGATCACATGACCGATGTCTTTTTGCAGTATGTCTCGTTGGAGATGATCACTCAAGAAACTGTTTTGTGAACATTGAAAAATCCAATTTTTCAGGAAATAACTTGAATGTTGCCAGACAAAAACTAAGGAATCAATTTAGCATAAACTTACACTGTAAATTGACTTCCCTCTAAAAACCTATAATGGGAGGGGGGATTTTCAAAAAAGAAAGAAAAAACATTTTTTCACAACATAGTAAAAGGTACTTTTTACTTTTCAGCTCTCTAGAGCCATTGCTGTGGCCTGTATGTGTGATACATGCATACATAGCCAGCCAGCCAGCCAGACCAACTTGAAAACTTGAGAAACCAATTTAGGGAGTTTTCATGACAGTTTTGGTTGGTGGTTTCTAACAATAACAATAGAATACTCCTCCTATTTTCAAGCTTTCAGGGTTCAAGAAGCTTCCTGCAGACTTCTGGACCACAGGCAACAAGGGTCATGCTTTTTTTCTTATAAGTTCTTTGATATAAAATTGTTCTGTTTTTTTTTTTCACTTACCTCTACCTGGCAAGTGCCGTTATTTTCATTTAATTTAAAATTGAATGAATCGAGGAAATGCAGCTGGGGGGTCATGTGGCTCCCTTCAATCAGGCTTTCATTGGAAAATTTCAGCTGAAACAAATGAAAGAAAAAACACAGTTATTTACAAAGCTGAGCTTAGTTTGACACAAGGCTACATGAGTGAGGCACTTAGAGAAGATCAAGCTCATTACATTATCAAAATGGTCTGAAACACAAGCTTGTTGAGCACTATTAAAAGGCAAGGTGCCCATACAATATTTGATAAGCTTATCAAAGTATGGCACAAGGTCATGAGGATCTAACTCACTCATAAGGATCTGCAAAACTTCTTAAGCACTAACCAAGGTCAAGGTGCTTAGTATGGCTCAAAGATATATGTATGGAGCACCCAATGGGAAACAAACTCTCTACGCAGTAGCAATTATCAGTTAGACTACTTTGCAAAACATTATTCCACAGCATGGTATGCTAGATATTCATTAAGCTTAGCTTAGTCTGGCACAAGGCTATATGTTTAGATTATTTAGCATCCATTGGTCTTTACAAGTAGCAGAGTAATTTTTTTCTCCTGCTTTACCTTCTCAAATAGAATATTTTCACCAGAATTATAGGTCCCAGTGTTATGGTCTCATGTCTGTAATATCATTGAGAGAACAGATGAGATTAAAACATCTCCATTAATTCTAATTTGTTTTTGTTTACCTCAGGCTCGGTAAACATTTTGAAGGCTGGATTACAAATGTTTCTATGAATTGTGGGCCAGAACAAAAAAAAAAAAAAATGAAACTATGATCATGATCGTACAAGGTTATGGAAACAGATTGTTTTTAATTACTTCATTGTTTTTTCATCTTACATATACATATATATACATATAAATATTTTTGTGGACTATCAATCAATGAGAAATATGAAATTTTTTTTGGAGACAAAATATTGTTTGATTACAGTTTAAATTTTGTGTTTATTAGTACAACAGCAGGATTTTGTACTGATAAATATTTTCAGCTAAAAAACATTGATTGGGTCACTGCAAAAATGAGACTTTTGCTTTATGTTTCGATTCTGAATTTTATTGCTCGATAACTAAAGATCAGGTAAGGAAAACAATATATTTTTTATGCAAAGTCACATATACAATGAAGTTGCTGGGCCAGATGAGAATGAAGCTGTGGGCTAGCAAATATCAAGAAAAGGGTTCAAAGAAAAAAAAAAAAAGAAAGTGGAATAAGAAAAATATGTCAGAGGTATACTATTCTAATAAGATTCTTTCATTTCAATTCAGGTTACTCTTACTCCAGTAATGTCTGTCTATTCTCATCTCAATTATGTGGGTCTCCTCCCAGTCTAGCAATGTCTGTCTCACCTCACCTAAATAACGTCCGTTCCACCCAACCGAGTAATATCTGTCTCACCTTGCCTCACCTCAATAATGTCAGTCCCGTCCCACCTGAGTAATGTCTGTCTGACCTTACCCCAATAATGTCTATCCCCCACCAGCAATGTCTGTCAAATTTTACCCCAATCTTGTCCATCCCCCCCAGCCCAATAATGTCCGTTCTGGCCCATCCGAGAAATGTCTGTCACATCTTACATAAATGTTGTCTATCCTGTCTCACCCTAGTAATGTCTGTTTCATCTTACCTCATACATGCATTTCATGTCTCCATTCTTGCAGACTTTGGTTGTCCAGTTCTTGATTTGATGATCAATCTTCTCACCAACGGTGGTGCAGTTGTCATTAAACGTCCTGAATTGAAAAAAAATTGAAAAGGAAATATAAAACAGAGAAAATGAAAATGAATAAACGTTATACATACAATGGCCCTATTTTGTGAGGAACATTTGCATTAATTCTTGACCGCTGACAATCCCCTTTTCGGCATTTGCAATGCATTTCTATAGAATGAATTTTTATTTATCTATTTATGTAATACTTGTATAAAACTTTCTACAGTAAATGTTTTTCTCTTATACATATAATAGCACAATGATTCCTGACCACTGACAATCCCAATTTTTCTTATTTGCAATGCATCTCTATGGAATAAACCTGTGTCTTTTAGCCCTATTCTATCAGTTATGTTTGCATCCTTGACAATTCCTTCATTTTTCATTTGCAATGCATTTCTATAGTAATTCTTCATCTATTACACATAATAGTACTATTTTGTTAATAATGCTAGCATTAATTCCTGACTGCTGGCAACACCAATGACATAACATTTTTCAAGATATCTGTTAATTGGTCAGAGTGTAGGTTGCATTGAAATCATGTCTTTTTCAAGGGCATTAATGCACCTTCTCAGTTGCTTACAAGAAGTTATCAGATCTCGAGCTTAGTCAGTTGGTTGGTTTCATAATACAGGAAGTCCTCGAATTTTATGTTATGTACCTTAATGCTATTATCTAGGGTAGTGGTGGCGAACCTATGACATACACGTCAGCTATGATATGCCACAGGTTTTTAAGTAACACACAATTGAATTTAAAAGAAAAATCGTTTTAATTTGATTGCATTATCTTAGTTTAAAAGTACATTTTGAAAATTCAAGTTATATTTTATCCAACTCTAAGTTTTATAGATATATTAGAAAATAGGCCGCTGATCTATAAGCATTTACTTGAAATTAAAATATATGAATACATATAATTGACACTTCGATAACAGGATAATTCTTAAGATTTTAACACACTGTGCTAAAAAGATTCACCATCACTGATCTGTAGAGTAAGAGGAGTTACCTGGTAGCACTCATTTCCTGTCTCACTAAAAAAAGAAACAAATGGACATCAACATTAAATTTGCATCAATCTAATTATGTAATGGATGGTGTGATTTTTTTCTGTTTTGTTCATCTGTGACAATAGACTCTTCCACTTGAAGGTAACAATTTTGCTTATAAAAATATCTCCTAACATCCACTTCGAACAATGGACTCAACCACTGAAACAATTTCAATAGTCTATTTCTGAAGAAAAAAAAAAAAGAGAAGAGATCATCTCGCAGAAATTCAAGTATATCTATATGTATAGGAATCATCTAGTAATCAATAATCCATACCAGTGTTATACAAGTAAATGCAAAGAATGTATTTTCATTATTAATTTCAATCCTTGCTTTGATGGTGCTAAAATGGCTGGTTCTATAATACAGGAGGTCATCAAGATGCTATGTTGTATATCTTGCGGTCATCATCTAGGGTGAGAGGAGTTCCTTGGTAGGGCTCATCTCTTCACCCGATTACATGAGATAGGTAGTGCACGCATCCCATTATGATACGGGTGTTGGGGTCCGAGAAAGTCAACTGCATTACAAGCTTAGAGTGTAGGTAGCAGTGGATTCATGTTATTTCAAGTTATAATTTGAAGTTTTTTTTTAAAAAAAGGATGAAACCGTCACCCACTTTTTGTGGCAACGTAATGGGGGTTAATAGGGGTTCAGGTTAGTGGGAGGTTGGTTTATCACTTATTCTTTCCTTTTTTGCAAAAGGTGAAAAATTAATAATTATATAATCTATTTTAGATTAAATCAAACAATGAATTTAGTTTTACATCAAATTGTTGTGAAAAATAAAAGTCATTAATTTGTTTTCCACCTTTTTCTCCATTATTCTAATAATGTTGTCATTCTTGCTTTTCGGGTTAGGACAGTCTTTTTTTTCTTTGTCACATAATGTGATAAAATAAAATAAAATTGGTTACATTCTTTCTTCTTTGAAAATAAAATTGTTTTTTTTTCTTGTAATGCAATGTTTCTCGGTTTGTCTGTCTAACCTCACTTCCTACAAAGAAAAAACACAATATGTGACATCTATCTTCTTTTCAGCCTAGCACCTCCCATTTTAGAGTTTATAAAAAATATCTTTTGCCAGTTATTAATGTCTTACTCTAAATGTATAAATCTAACATATTTCGATTAATTAGAGGTCATTTGATTTAAATGAAGTTTAACTTTCAAAAATGCAGATAAGATTTAAGGAAATACATGCTTGGTCAAAACTGATAACAGCCATTTTATTGCTAAATATACCGGAAGTGGCAATAACATATTTTAGTCCCATTAGAGCAAGGATTGTCTTAATTTTAATCTACTTTTTTTTATCTTGTTATTGTTGCAATACTCAGGCCGTTTTACAAGCTTTTTATTACAACTATCAAAATGCCTATTTAAAATGCAAAGAGGATTGTATATACAAACACACATTCTTTACAAAAGCAGGAAGAATAAAATGAGTAGGTGACTAACTGGTCGGTTCAGATTCGGGCAATGTATTATTTGTTTTATGCTGAGAAGAGAATTGGCATCTATTCAACTTTTTCCCAGTACAGTAAAACTGGATCGGAAAATTAAGACAATGCAACAATCAAGATTTCTTTCCTCCGCTTGACCACTTAAAAAATTACAATGAGATATTTGAATAAGACTCATAAGAAAAAGAAACCTTTTTTAAATTCTCGACAATAAGTGTTTTAGAAACCAGTAACCACTTATTCAATTTTGCCTTCATAGATGTTTTTGTAAGTTATTCAGAAAACCACCATAAAAATGTCAGAGGAAATAAAAAAAATAATTTTATTATTCAGCAAATAAATTCTAGTTGCATAAATACTGTAGAATAAAAGATAAATCAAAACAATTTGAAATGATCAGAAGTTCTCAAAAACCAATCACCTAACTCCAAATCATTTTCAGATGGAAAAAGAGAGATTATCAGAATGATAAAACAATAAAATATTACTAAAATGATAATCTTTTACACATTATGTCTGGACCCCATCATTATCATAATGCCAGGATTGTCAGTGATCAGGAATTAAAGTAGGTATGATCAACAGAGATGAGAATACTAGCCTAAATAACTAATGGAATGATATCAATACTTTATCTAAGGACTTCAAACAACACTACAAAGGCTGGCGGTTTCTTACTGAGACATGATCATAAAAACAAAGATGAGGATATTATTCCATGAATGATAAATAGAATAACAATACTTCCTGCCAGAAACAGGTGTTGAGCGTTGGGGTCCAAGGAAGATAAAACCATGTTATAAACTGCCCCGTCATCAATTATGCTATTTTTTTAACTAAATCAAACTATTTTAGAGCTAGATTAGAATTTTGGGGTCCACCATCTATCATAATGAACTATATTACAGTGGGGGAGGCTTGTACTAAAAAAAAAAAAAAAGATGGAAAGCACCCCAGCTAACACATTTTGATCAAAACAACAAAGACGAAGATACCCATTCATGAAATAATGACCAAATTAAAAAATACCAACAAGATTAAAGCAAGTTCAAAATAACTTGGTAAATGCCTTTATGAAAATGTTTTCATAAATAAGAATTTTTATTATTTTTTCAAAATAATTTTGTTTACATCAGTGGTTTTGAGAGTCCTGGGTCACATTCCTCTCCCTTCCAACCCAGGGTTTCCTCAATTCCTCCCCCATTTTGAATTGTCATCAAATAATCCATCCTTATACTTTCTAAAGTACATTCCTCTCCGGACTGAAATTCCTTGTCTGAGAGGCAAGTGCTTACCATTTGAGAATCACAAGAGTTAAAAAAAATTTTTGCTGGCAAATTATTTATTCATCATCGATTTTTCTTTTTTTTTTCCCCTTTAAAATGTGCAGATCTAACAATTTTTAATCCGTTGGAGACTTTGATAAATGATTTAAATCAAGTTTAAATTTTCTCTGATAAAAAAAAAATGAAAACCAAGGAAACAAATGTTGACAGTTTTAATACGTAAATATACGGATCTGGTTAGTCACTCAATAGAAACTGTCACATAACCAACATTTTCTTTAGCAACAAGACGTGTTGGAAGTGATCAATGAAAGATTTTTAAAAGCCGCGATCAATGAATAATTTACATCTCCTGCCTTCACTTGGATCGGTGAAAAGTCTGAATTTTCAAAAAACAAGCATGAATGCAGCCGGGCAGAAACTAGGGACCAATTTAACAAGAACTAATATTGCAAATTAAACACCCCACAAAAAACCTATTTAGGAGTGATATTAGGAAAAAAAAACAAACAATTGGTGTGGCCTGTACGCGTGATCCATACAAACATGAACAACTTAAAAACCGGAGAAACTCATGTTGAAAGTTATGGTTAACTGTTTCCAGTAAATGGATAAATAGATGAAAACTTACTGAAAATGAAAAAAATTGATAAACCAAGAAGTATCAATGGAAACTAAGAGAGTCATAAGGCATAATAGAATGGAAGGGGAGTGATTCCCCCGCTTGGCCTACAAGGATAGATGAAGTCACCAGGAGAATCAATTGGATTGTTTAATGAAGTACATGGAAGGTTCTAGTTTTAATTCTGAGAAAAGTAAGTTTTTGAAATGACCCCATTTTTGACTTGGAGTTTAGTCCCGTGATGCAATGGCTTTATTTAGAAACAAGAACAGCATTGCATCATGGGACCTCTCAAAATTTCAAAGAACGGAAGTTAATGTCATGAGAAGTACTGTATTCGATGACATATTCCTCCTCCCCCTTATTTGAGTAGGGGACAAAGAGAAAAAAAAAAAAAAGCATTTCCCTAAATTCCTTGCATTTATCACCCACTTTTTTTTAATGTCATGAGAAGTAGTTTGGTAGCAGCCTTGAGCAAAGAACAAGAAAATAAAGTATTTACTACTAGCCTTAGCCAAGTCGAGTAGAGGGATACAATTAAGGAATACACTGTGAATATCGAACTCACAACACTTAAGCTTGGCCTAGTCTGGTACAAGACCACAAAAAATAGAGCACTCTGTAAGGATCAAATTCAATATCTTATACTTGCAATAATCTACAAAATCAGCTTGCTAACCAGTGCTTTTACAGGGGGTGAAAAACTTGGCCAAGGTAAGATTGAGAGCACTTAGGTTAGTTTGGTATAGGGCCGATAGTGAGGATTGAAGTGACTATACATCAGTGAATATTCCATAAGACTTAGAGCTTGTAATTCCTAACTCTTAAGTCAGGTACCCACCCAAAAGAGACTTCATCTAAAATCAAATTAATATTGTTATAAAATTCTAATTTATTCTAAAAGTTTCAGTTTCAATTCGATAGAAAAAAAGGGGAAAAACAAACTTTTAAAATTTTACGATTGTAGGAAAAGTCGTGGAAAAGAAGTCATAACTTTTCTGGCAAGGAAAAAAATCAAATAAAATTAGTAATATTCTAATGAAATAAATGTTTGTAAAAATATTTAAAATACATATTAGAAATACCAGGTATAGGAGTCAAAATGTGTAGATTCTATTCATTGGAGGCAAGGGCATATGGTTGAAACCACACCTTCATCTACCATTTCAGCAAGTGCCTAGCCCCCAACATTTAAAATCTTCATATTTTGATGCCTCTACCTGATAGTAAGAAAAAAAAAAAGATTTCCATACAAAACATTACTGTGGTTTGCTCAACCAAATCTTGACTCAGATTGTTAGATTTATCTATGCACCTCTATCAGACACTTTTTAGTTGGCTGGTCCCCAATTTGTTAAAAAACGGAAAGAGGAAGGAAGGGTGTAATGTGATTTATCTACCAGCTGCTATGATCTCAGAACATTTGTGATGCTATTAAGAAAATATCTATACGATTAATTCTTGAAATAAAAAAATATATTCAGCATTTTTCAAGAAGCTATTTTAGATGTGTCTGTGCATTTCTTTGAGACACTTTTCGGTCAGTTGGTCACAATTGTGTTAGATATCAATTTTTATCTGCTGTATCATATTGGATTGATATGAACTTTAGTCTAGACCTTCGGATGAACCATCCCCATCCTCCTCCTCCTGCTACTACTACCATAGCTAGTAATGCTAAATATCAATTTATTCAGCCATATCATGTTAAATTGATATGAAATTCGGTTCAGACCTTTGGGTGAACCATCCTAATCTTCCTGCTCCTACTACCACAACTATTAACACTACTACAACTACTACTTTGTTGAGAATCTCTTTGAAATATGGATGTAAGGATAGTGGATGCATCATTGAACTCATAGTTCTTGATTACAAACTTGTAATTCCGTAATGTAACAAAGAAATGAACAAATATAATTAGTGGGGCAGCTAAGCCAAATAATTGTGCATTTGGTGATAAAATATATAATTTGGTACACTCAAAGTTGAAGGCATTCTATAGTTTAAAATAACTACCAGCAACAATTGTTTTCAGATCAGCGAAGGATATAATTAGTTGATTTTTTTTATCATATTTAGTTCTTTGGAATTGCCATTTGGATAACATTTACAAGTCATTGGAAATTCAAGATGGCTGCCATAGCTTGTATGAAAATTGTAATTGCAATAAAGTTGCGTAGACTAGTTTCAAATCATACATCTTTTATGATGCAGAATTCAAATTAGGAACTTTAAAATTACCCAGAAGCTTCTATCTATCTCACAATTCAAGACTCAAATAAGTGATCACAATAACTGCCTAAAGCTATGGTCTTGCACAGGGAAGTTTATTCAGCACTTTTCCGTACAGTGTAGGGCTGCTTTTTTTGTACTTGCATTACCAAATACAACTCTCCTAATATTTGCAGGAGATAAGTTCATAGCTGGCCTGGCCTGCATCTAGTTGGCATGTCTAGAAGGGTTCATAGTATGCCTCAAACGTATATGACCAGTCCCATCAACACAGTAAAGGAAGTCCTGATGTTGACACTAGCATCTGATGTAGCACATGACCTCCTTGGTACACTACTCTTTTAACACAGATCCCTTTGTGGGAGGGATTAACTGCACATAGTGCCTCTTCTCAAAAAGCTTCAACCTTGCCTTGTTTATTTCTGGAGATGTGCTGTTTCAGTCATAGAGCAGGTTAATAAACCTTCCAATCATGGCAGAAGATTGTTTCAACAAGGGATGTGTAAGCTCTGGATAGACAGTCTATACAGTCTTCTTCCTGTGGCTAACAAAGCTCAAGACAGAGTCATAGCCTGTCAATGTATGGAACAGTGGAAGTTTATGTGCCTTCTCACCGCATAGCCCTGTAGCAATTTTATGGGCTGTAAGGTATTGAAAACTTTTTCTGGTTTCAAATGTCAAACAAAGCTTATCCTCTGGCTGTAGACCTGGAGCCACTGCTACAGCTAGCACCACAACATGAGTATCAATAATTTGAATTGTGATTTTTTGGCCCTAACTTGCTGCATGAGCCACAAGTAATAAGTATTGGCTCCCTTGTATATATATATATGGGGTAGCTGAAGACATACCTGGAAGTGGTAGCTTACTGGGGACTCAAGCTGTTTATCCTCCTTTACAAACAATTTGATCAGAGCATCTAAGTCTCGAACAACTCAGCCTTATTGCTGTCCACTTTCAGAAAGTTTTGCCAGTTCCAGGGACAAGCTGTAGCACCTAACACACACCTGCATCCTTGCCTCACACTTTTCTCTAATAGCAGCTTTCAAAGACTCGAGTAAGTAGCAGTCCCACACTAGATCAAACCTGAACAAACTGATTGAACTAAAAACCTGCCAGCATTTATACCAGGTTTAAATGCACATATGCTGATTTTCCATGCTTGCCGACTTTGAAACAACCAACAAAATCTAGGGAATAATTCTCATATCCAGATCATTCACACTAGTTTTGTATCTATTTTACTTAGTGCGTAGGGCCTTTCCTTTTGTACATTCTGATAGTCAAAAGCTCAAACTTCTTGAAGCAATTACGTTTCCTTCAAATAAATAGAAGTGAAAGAGTGAATGGCCAGGACGTGAGAATTATTCCCCAGATTTGGTCGATTTAAAGTAGCTCATGCTGCAAGTAATGGCCATCAGAAAATTCAAACTTGATATTGATACTGTCTCACAAGGTCTAAGCCAGAAGATGAGCTTTGGTTGGCATTTGGGACAGGGAAGAGTTTTCGATACCTCATAGCCACTGACTTTTTCCAACCTAAAAACCAGAGTTATGACTGTTTTTCTGGTCATCAATTTTACAAATACCCAACCTACATTTTCTTTTCAATTAGTTCACAGGAGAATTTCAAGTTGGAACTCAATGAAGTATTTAGTTTTATGTGAAAGAAAGATTAAAACAGGTAGGTCTGGTAAGTTACTCAATAGACACTGTCATGCTACCAACATGTTTTGACAGCATGCCTGGTTGTGGGTGATCAATGAATAACTTACTTCTCTTGCCTTTTGTTTGAGCAGTGACCACTAAAAAGTCTGAATTTAAAAAAAAAAACAAAAAAACAAGTAGGTATGAACTAAGAGATCAATTTAGCAAAAACTTACTTTGTAAATTGAACTCCCTACCCAAAAACTATTTATGAAGGGGGATAAAAAAAACAACATTTTTTAGACAATAATAAGGAGTAAATGTTCAAATTTTCAGCCATATAGCTCCATTAGTGCATCCTGTATGTGTGGTACATACATAGCCAGCCAGACCAACTTGAAAATTGAAAAAACCTATGACGACAGTTTTGATGAAAGTTTCTAAAATAATCCAGACATTTCTTGCTGACTAGTCAGTAATATGAAATCTTTGCAAAAGGTCTATGATTTTTATAATTGAAATATTTTTCTTGGTTTAAAACAAATATACTTAAATCTCTTAAACAGAGGTGTCGCTGAGGAGGAGGGATGGAGGAAGATATTAAAAAATGAACCCCCGGGGCCCCCAAAAGTTTTATAGATAAATAATAGTTCACCCACAGCATTTCTACTGACCTTACACAATAACAATGATATATTTGTGAATATACATTTTTTAGCCAGCCTTTGGGGAATTGGCTTACAACTAATTAAGTGTATATCTATTTAATGTATATTTTCCTTTTTCAACAAATTCAACAAAATGTTGGAAGGGTCCCCTAAATTCCTCTGCTCTCCAATATTCAATTGAAAATTGTAAATAAATTTGCATATAAATTTTTGGTTGCTTCAAAAAGCAAGAATATTTTAATGAACCAAAAGACGGCTTGAATCAAGCTCGGGCAACCTTTCTGATTTAGAAGGTGACGTAAAACATCTTTCAAGCTTATTCAGGCCACCCATTCATTAAGAAAAAAAAAATGTATATCATATTACAGAAGGCTTACTTAATTTCTATGTTAGACATACATATGAATTACAATTATCTTATTGATTTGTGAAGCCAAAACAATAATAATTTTACACAAAAATTTTTTAAAAATGACTGAGAAAAATTATGTAAGATTTTGAATAAATGCCTAGATTGGCTGCGACCACAAAAAAATGTTGCCACACGCCAAATCTAGCCCACGGGCCTATGGTTGCCCATATATGGCTTGAAAGTTCTATTAGTAAAATATGTAATCATCTTATCAGCCAATTCAAATCTCACATCATTGAAATAACATTTCATTTTTGGGCTATTTCTGTAGATAGTGGTGAGCACAAGAACATATGATGAGGCTGCATTTTCATTTGGCATTCCCAGACTGTGACAAAAATCAACAAAGTTTAGTGGTATTGGAAGGTACTACCGGGGTGCTCTGGCAATTATGCTTAGTCCCCAGAAACCATGTCTGACCCCAGAGTTATCATCTGATGAGTGCTTTAATGATAACATTGTTGGGGTTTTTTTTTTATAGTAGCATGTATATGAAATTATACGTAAAATATATTTTATGAATATATAAAAAAAAAATTTATAAGCCTTAATTTGTTTATATTCAAGGTATTCAAAAAATTCATGGATGTCAGCTCTTTTTTTAGACATAGATTTGAAGTCAATTTGATGATCTCATCTCTAATTCTGGAAGGCATCAACCTGATTACTTAGGTTAAATAAATAAAGCGGACCTGTTAAGTAAAGGTTCAATTTATTTATAGTAATGAATAAACAAATATGACGAAGCAAACATGATTCAGATGAAACTTTGGACAACGTCTAAAAACTGAAATATTTTGAAAGTTCAACATAACAAATAAGGATTTTTAAAACCTAGGAACGCAAATAGTAGTTTAAATTGTTTGACATGATCTTCAAATTTTTTTCACTTTCAATCATAAAAAAAAAACCTGTTTTTCATTCAAAAGAAAAATTTTTTTCACTATCTCTCTAGTTTTTTCTATCTCATTATTCCTTCCCCTGTCTTTCTTGATCTCTTTCTTTGTATATCCCACATTTCTTCCTTTCTCTTAATTTCTTCCTATCTCTCATTCATTCCTTCCTTTCTCTTTATTAAAAAAAAAAATCATACAAGAAGTTTTAGTTAGAATATACACACGAACACACAAATCTGATTCACCTGATTCTCCTAAGCCAAGCCCATTTTTCTTGAAATTTTGCCTAAACGTTTTTTTCTTAAAATCTCTTGTTGGAAAACTTTCAAAAAAGGAAATGATAGAAGAATAATAGAAAAAAAGCACTCAGAGAGGGCATACCTTTGCCAATGCCATTGCCACTAGAAACTGAATGAAAATCAGTTCCTATGTAGCTATGATGCAGGAGAGGTAATTGTATAAAATTCCTGGATTCATGCCCAAATTTATTCAATTCTTCCTGAGCCTACCCTCCCACAAAATGTCATTGAAATTAATTGAGAACTTTTGGCAAAGGTAAAAATGGAAAACATTCTTTGAATTAAAAATGAAGAAAATTCCTGGATCTGACCGGGGGCATAGCAGGAGATTTGGGGGCCCAGGGGGCTTAGCTCCTTAAAAAGTCCTTCCTCCAACCGTTAGTACAATGGTTCCCAACCTGGGAGCGGCGAACTTAGTCTAATGTTAGGATAAATATAGTAGGTGGACTAATTCTATTCATTAAGCTTTCGCTTCCCCTTTCCAGGCGGGGGGGGCACAGTGGTTTTAAATCATCCCTCCCTGAGCTACATAACAAAATCTGACCCAAAATTTAACTATCTGTACCCTAGCTCATGACCTATGTTTCTTGGGAAAAAAATCCACTGAAATTCATTGAAAACATTTGGAGATAGTGTGTAGATAAAAATTTAACAGATAGATAAACATGACTGAATCGTTGGCAGAAGTAAATGATTGCTGCTCTTTCTTTGTTTCAAGAACAATGTTTTTTTTTAAGTGATCACTACAGCTACTTTTATTTCCTTTAATGGCATTTTAGCAACATAGATACATCAAGAGTCCATCTTTGACTTGTAATTGAAAAAACGAAGAAGAATGTTCAACAAAAATAAACCAAAATAAACACTTCAACAGACCGATTTTTACAGAAAAAATTCAAAACTATGTTAAAATTAATTTCGTAACAAACACATCAAAATCTAAGGATGTTTGATGATACAAAAAAGTCTTGCAAAATACATGATATAAACAAAGGGTTGGTTCTAAAATCACAAGTTGTGTCATCAAATCTTTCGATTTGTGTTGATAAAATGGGAGATCACTCAGAGAAGCTATAACGATTGCCAAAAAATAATTACGGATGGATGGAAAGCGTACAATGAGCAACAGAATCATGCTTAGGAAATTAAGCTTAGTTGATTCAAATAATGCCACTTATATGCATATAAACACTGTTGAAGGCAACTGGTCCAGCATTAAAATAGAGTTCTGTAAAAATGACGAAAATGATTTATCTATAATAATGAATTGTTTACAACGGATCGTGTTTAATCCAATAAATGGAATTCACAAGCAACAAATCTCGACGAAAAACATACTACTGTAGATAATGTGTTCCATAAACAATTCAATAGAAATAAGCCAGGCATGTTTCGGTACATTGGTTCAACGTTGGACCAGTTACCTTCAGTGGTATTAGTATGCATATATATTGGCACCAATCAACGAGGTTTACTGTTATTTTCGACAACATGATTCTGTAGCCATTGTATACTTTCTATCCATCCGTAAATTCTTACTTTGGCGATTGTTTCACGGGGTGATCTCCCACTTCAATCACATAAAGGTCGTTACTTATGTTTCTGGCTAGGAAAAAGTCATTAGTATGTTTTTTAATAAAATAAGTACTGATTTAAATTTATTATAGCCACCAGTCAATATTATTTTTGGTGATCCCTTGGGTTGGTCTCCTAAATCATAATGGTCATTGTTTTCTTTGTGTTGAATTGAAATTTCTAATTTATTTTTTGAAGATCTCGAAGTCGTTTATTTGTGTTTTTGGTTAAACTTTCTTGAATTAACTTTTAGATTCGAACGGTATTTTTTTTTGTAGTTTTGACTCGATTTATTGTTATACGAAAGAAAATTTGATTCACATTTATGGTAAAATTCGTCTCCGTTTATTCTCTTTCCATTTAACCTGATAATAGAATTATATAAACGACAAATAGACAAATCTCATGTTATGTGCGAAAAAATGTCTCAAACTTCAACTTACATTTGAACAAAGGACATAGCTTGTTTTAAAAGTAAACATTATTTAGCCAGATTATTTTTATATTAATGAAGAATTTTCTATTTTTTTCTTTTTACAAATATTTGGACTGTTGTCTTTCAAGCACAACAAGCAACAAAAACCAAAGTACACGAATGTAAAAAAAATCTTGATACGTTTTGAGGGCTTAGAATATTTTCTAAAAGTGCGAGGTCCTGTTTATTTTTTGTGTAATGTACACAACAACCAACTCTGATAATTTGGGACCCTAAAAAGTACAAGATAGCCTTTTTTTCTTGCTTTGTTTTGTTTTTTTGTTTTTTTGTTTTTTTTTTTTTGTTTTACTTACCATTCTATGGCACAGGAGGCATGAGACGGATAAGTCAGAAAAATATAACACATAAGTGTAGCAAAAGTCAGACTTATTGCGATTGCAGACACCATCGATATAAGTCCACATGCTGATCTGCAACGTTTAGAACAATGTCGACGATAACGGTGACGACCAGATGAAAGAGGCGAATATGATGAAGAAGAACCCATTTTCTCCTTTATCTTTTTCTCGAGCTTCACGCACACAAAATGAAAACAAACCCTGCCTGTGCCTTTACTGCTCGTTATGTAATTGCTGTTGTTGTTGGTGGTGTCCCACTTTCGTAAATAAATGTAGCTGTCACTCAGCCAATAAACAACTCGTTTTCTTTTCTTCTTTTTTTTGCCTCACATGAGGGAAATCTGTGACGAGAGAATTATTTTCAACTGCTCCTGCTGATATATCATTTGACCAGAGCGCGTTGAAAAAAAGGGGGAAAGTGTCTTTATTGGACATCCATAAGGCATAAAAGGGTCTCATTACTTATAAGCGACGCACGCGCGCAGACATAAACACATACACACATGATATGTTCCATTAACCTAGAGAAGCCCCAAAATGTAACTTCTGATATTATTTCGTGTGTAAGTTTGGAAGTGAGGTCCCTTCAAAATTAAGTAAAGATGTGCGGTCCCTCCTGGGGATCTCCAAATGGCTGCTTATTGAAGCGTATATCTTCCACCTATTTTTTCGATTAACTAAAATTATTGAACTCCTTCTTATTGCTTGTGTTGTTTACATAACTTTTCGGCTGATGCATTCTAATGTCTTCTTCAGGTGTATCCAGCGCTACTCTCTCAGGGAAGAAGTCTGTATTATAGACTAGGAATGCTGTTGGAAAAAGAGAAAAATCAAAGAAGCAGCACACATCAACATGTCGACTGAGTGTATAAGGCAGACAAGTTCAGAGTTCAACCTGATATGGCTTCCTTCTACAACTCAACAAAGACAAGGTATGGAAATCCAGGCCTTATAAGGAAAAGAAAAGATATCACCAGAATCCAGCGTTATAAATGTTGCTACCACTGAAGAAAAATTCTATTTACTATCATCGAATTCGGATAGTACACCTACAGGAGGTCGTAGAATGGATCGGCCAAAACATTGTGTTAACAACTCAAACAACACAGAGTTCAATCGTTCTCAGAACTGTTGACAGTATCCTAATAAAAGTTTCTCAATTTATGACAATATGTTAGTTTTATGAATCAGATGCTCTTGCCATGAAATTTTAAAATGAATCGCCTCCCTCCTATGAGAAAAAATTACATAATGATAAAATCAATGAATGAATAAAGAAAAGAGAAATTTTTTCTTTCAAACCTAAAACTGATTTCTTGGTCACAGATAGGTTCAATTAATCGGTAAGTAATGCTTGAATGAAATTCCTTTTCACTTCACATATTCTCAACTTTTACCTTATTTCATTTTAAATTGGAAACTTGGTTAATTTTTATAATTTTGAAAGCAATAAACAGTCTCAATGCTAATTTTGAGAAAGTATTTTTACTTTAAAAAATGAATGTAAAATTTAAAAATTGATTTTTGAAGATGAATACCTCTCCAAAATTTTTTTGGGATGCGTCCATACATCACTATAAGACTTGGTCAGTCCTTTGTATGTTAAAAAGAAATTTTCTCAGCTGTATCATGGTGGATTGATACGAAACTTGGTCCAGATCTTCCGGTGAACCATCTTCCTCTTCCTCTACCTCCAACTCCCTGCTACTACTATGATAACTAATACTGCTAAATATCGATTTTTTCAGCCTTATCCAGTTGGATAGATTTGAAACTTGGCCAAGACACTGGGGTGGACCATCCTCACCTTACTCTTCCTCCACCTTCTGCTACAACTACCAAGGATGGTGAATGCTTTGTTGAATTTATGGTGCTTGTTTTTTGTTTTCTTTAAACTGACCAAATTATTTATTAATCACCACCGCCCACAATAGACCAGTTTAATCCCTGATGCAGGGTTTAGGTTATTGAATCACTGTAGCTCACAAATAGCTGGACCAACCAGCCAAGTGGGCTACAGATTCTCCTCTCTCTCTGAGTGTCTGTGTCTATGTATATGTATGAGTTTGTGTGCATCTCTGGTCTCTCCTGCACACATTTTTTAGGCTACAATCTTGAAAGTTAGTTTGTAAACACCAGTAGGCACTATTTTTTTCCAAAAAAATGCTCTTTTGGCTCTCTATTGGACAAACAACACCCAAATCTTGTGTTGGTATTTTTTAAGATAATTTTAGATAAAAGATATGTTTTTTTAGATAATTTTAGATAGTTTTTCTTTATTAGTTTTGATACATGACTCGGCGATGGTGATTCATTTATGTGTACTGATATAATAAATACTATCCGGATTTTGCCCAACCCTAACCTTTCATAGATTTTTACACAGATTCCCATCAATGAGTAGGGAAGATGTCTTTTTTTTTTTGTTTTTCGAAAATTCTTTCCCCTAAATAGGTTTTCATTGAGGAGTTCAATTTGCAATCAAAGTTAATGCCAAATCGGTCCGTTAGTTTGTGTCTAGTAGCATTCATGGCTGTTTTCCGAAAATTTGTACTTTTTAGTGATCAATAAGTCTCCAAAAGACAAGAAAAGTAACTTATTTATTGATCACTGCTTTTTCCAATTTTTTTTATTGATCACTCTATCGAGTGACTAACCAGATGGGTTTTTATTTCTTTATCATAAATCTATTATTCAAACTGTACTGGTTAACTTACAATATTAAAGGCAGCACATGTTGGAAGTGGTGATTCATAATTTCCCTAAAAATGCTTGTTCTTTTTTTTGTTAACTACTTAATTGATATAGCTCGCATTCACAACTCCCTTCACTTTTACCCATCCTATAACTCAGTCCAGGGATGATGAGGCAGCACATATGATTCCATCATGGGTGTGTCCAAGGAGAGGTAGCCTATCCTTCTTCAGGTTGGTTACCAACTATGGCTAGAGAGCCCAAGTTACCCTACTATTTAATCATAGATGGAGGGAAAGAGATGAATTCATGCCTTCCCCAAGAGTATTAGTGTAAAGTAAAAAGAAACCGTAGTTGGAAGTCAGCTTGCCAATCCTATCCTCGAAGCTGTTGACCACTCAGCCACACTGTACCACAACTTAAGTAAAATCCAGAATCCCAATCTCAAAGAAAATCAAACAAACTTTTTGAATACCTGTGATTTGGTGAGTAAAGTTGACCTATAACACATGCCATACGTTAATTGAACTACAAGAGGTTAGAATAAGTAAAATATCTAAAAAAGTTTTGTTCAAATTTTGATTTAATCTGACCCCCCACACACACACCTAACTCAAGAACTTCAGAAATAGACTGGAACTAAAAAATGAATATTTGAAATAATAATTTAAAAAATTTGGGCCAGGTTACGGTTTCAGAGGAAAATTTTTAGAATAAAAGTGGAAAGGGTAAAACATAGATTATATTCTAATCAATTAGGTGCATTGACTCAAAAAATAAAAACTTTCATAGCTGAAACCAGAGACAGATCAAGAGTGGGTCCTTTTTTTATCTATATCTTTTTTTAATTCTACCTGTTTAATATGTACATATATAAATATATATGTATCTATATATAATGAATAAATAATATTTGAGTCATCCACAGACAGCTGTTTCTTTGTATTAGAACTCTTCAGTGTGGCTATAGACTATCCAATATCCTATCCAGTACTAGTATATATATATATATATATATATATATATATATATATATATGTGTGCGTGTGTGTGTGTGTGTGTGTGTGTTGTTTGGAACCCCTGGACCCCGGAACTGGATCTGCACCTGAAAAACTTTTTTAAAAATATTTAAAGGTATTGAAAAAATCATTGGAAAAAGATAGATACATGTCGTAATGACCTGTTCAGTCAAAGTGAAGACAACTTAAATTATGTACGTATGTATGTACATCTATTATTGAAGATGATGAATGTTTGCTCATTTGTTCGTTAGCTTGCTTGAGTATATGAATTGGCTGCCCAAATGACTGCACCTTGGCAGCAAAATTATCAATGAGGTCAACTTAAACCAAGGATAAATATATGATAGCTTTTTATAGCTGGTTAAACAGCTGCACTATATGAGGCCGACACATCAAATCAAAGGGAGACAATTCAAAGTTTCACCAAAAGGAAGGGCTGGATGTATTTCATCAAATTCCATCAGCATGTTCAGAAGCACTTTTGTGATGCTGAAAAACTAACAAATGCCGCAATTATATTTTATATATATATCTTAAATACATAAGTGAAAGGTGTCTGTGTGCTTGTTTATTTGTCTGTCACACTATAAGAGGTACATATATAACTAAATTTAACATGCCTACACAATGGCCCTGGGGGGAGGTTTTAAAGCAAATCATTTTGAGAAAAATATTTCAAAAAGGTTTTAGAGGATGGTTTTATTTACAATGTGACTACACTGCATAAGCGGAATCTATTTTCAGTCCATGTACGTATGTTCTTATTCTATATGTTTATTCATAATTCTTTAAGGGGTCAAAAGCAGAGGAGACTTTTTCCTTCCTTTAGATTCAAAAGCTTTTTAAAAAAAATGTTTGTTCAAAAACATTTTAGAGAGGGGCTCTAATTATAATGTAACTATAATGCAAAATATATATATATATATAAATATATATATATATATATATATATATATATAGAACAGAAAAATGGGTCCATATATATATATATATATATATATATATATATATATATATAAATATAGAACTGAAAAATGGGTCCATATACATATATATATATATATATATATATATATATATATATATATATATATATATATATATAAATATAGAACAGAAAAATGGGTCCAGTTGTGTATATATATATATATACATATATATATATATATATATATATATAAATATAGAACAGAAAAATGGGTCCAGTTTTACATTATAGTTACATTATAATTAGAGCCCCACTCTAAAATGTTTTTGAACAAACATTTCAAAAAAAAAGCTTTTGAATATATATATATATATATATATATATATATATATATATATATATATATATATATATATGTATGTATATATATGTATGTATATGTATATATACATATAACTAAAATTCTAGAAAGACATGAGGATATGTGGATTAACAAACTCAAAACTCTCTCCCCTAATGGACTTCGCACCAAACTTAACAACCCTAATCCCACAGATCTCTAATTCAAAAACCTCCTACTAACAATAACTTCACATCTACATCTACCCCCTACCTCAGATACATACAATACTGAGAACTTCAAAGTTGCTCAGACCCATAGCAAGCTCCACCTTCGTCAGTCAGGGATCTCACTTGTACAAATCAGAGCCAACATATTCTTGATGACTTATGTAGTTCAATAACCTCATCACCCCCCCCCCATTTACACTATCCCTAACATACCCACACATTCTAATACCACATCACTTCCCTCCTACCCTGACACCTTATGTCCTCTCTAAGAACCACTGCTGCTGTTAAACCATAGACTTCATCACTGGCTTGACTTTCTCTCACACAGGAGGATGCCCCCAGCAGATGGGATACTATTTTTTTGCTCACAAAGCAAAGCACCTGATGGTGGACTCATGTTCTACATCAAACCCATAACCTCTAAAAGTACACGCACATAAACACACAGCACACACTACTGAAGATGGGAATACCTCCTGAAACATGTCTAGACCATTAATAAAAACATTTACAGATAAATAAACCAAACTTCCATATACCTTACTGTCTCACTCTTTATAGTTCATATTATATATATATATATATATATATATACATACCTACATATATTAAGTTGTACAGTAAAAGTTGAGACAGAACCAGAGTGTGTTATGTATATGGAGTTGTTTATTTACATAGAATCATTCTGAACATGTTTCGAAGCAAAAAAGCTCCATCTTCAGTGGAGATGTCTGACATCTTCAGCATTGTTAGAGCCGTAAATTGTAATGTAAAATCAATAAAAAGAGACGTTTCTTTTCAAGTCCACCTTGCTGCTGTGGGTCAGTGAACTGAATTGATGGTGATGGCTGTCTTGAGAATTGGTTAATGGTTTTTGTGAGTAGAGATCATGTCTCCTAGAGACTGGTTGCCTTGGAGACATACTGGCGGGGGATAGAAAATGTGTGATAGGATAAGGGGATTAAAACTGGGAAGCGTTGATGATCAGGAATCCTGGTTTTAAAGGAACCATTTGAAACCATCACATGACCAATATGAAGATGATCCATTAAAAAAGTGGAATAGGAGTGATCAATTGATAAGTTACTTCTCTCACATTTTGTTCGAGTAGTGATCACAAAAAAGTCAGAATTTCAAAAAACAAACTTGAATGCTGCTGGGCCGAAATTAAGGGATTGGTGTAGCATACGCTGTCATTGTAAATTGAACCAGCCACTAAAAACCTATTGAAGATTTTTTTAGATATAACAAGGAGTAAATGTTGAATATTTCAGACCTCTGGCTCCATCGGTGCAGACTGCATGCAAAATAAATAGCCAGCCAGCCGGACCAGATTGTAAACTAATGAAACCCATTTTGACAGTTTTGGTTGACGGTTTCTAATTAGTTATAACAAATATAGATTGTAGATTGTAGAATCCAAAATAAACAAGAAGTCTTTTCAGTGGATAGCACAAATTTAGTTTAAAGTCAATCCAATGAATGAAGATTGAACTTTTTGGGGTACAAGTCAAGTAAGGTGGTCCCCACAAATAAGTGTGGTCCTTCCTACAGAGCTAGCAGTATTGCTTTATTGGTACAATAGGAATGTCAGCAATGTTGGAGTATGAGATATGAAAAAGAAGGAATACTACTAGCTTTGTAGGAGGGACCAAACTTCTTTTAAAAGGCCACTCTACTTGTACCATTCAATTTCAAAGATTAATTTATGAATATTTGATTAATCTAGTGCATTGATGGCAAACCCTGACACAGGTTTTATAAGTGACACACCACAGGTTTTCAACTGACATGCAATGGACATGGAAATGAAAAACTTTAAAGATTCAATTCTATCATCCCAGTTTCATAAGTACATTTTGAAATTTCAAGTTGTATTTTATCAAACTCTTAATCTTATAAATGTATCAGAAAAATTGGCAACTTTTTTATGTAGGAAGCATTTACCTAAAAGTAAAACACATCTAATTGAATCTCCGATAACAGGATTATTCAAAAAATCAAAATATCGACATGTCAGTCTAAAAATGTTCGCCATCACTAATCTAGTGATTTGCTTGAAATCAATCAGACTTGATAAAATCCTGGTTTACTCACATACTCAATCTAACCTACTTTTAGAAGTTGTCTTCATAGCTGAGTTCTCATTAGCACTTGAAGCCAGTGTTCATACCCATCAAGAAAAATCCAGGTTTCAAAATGTTGATTTTCGAGACTAGCAATCAGCTCCATCGTAATTGGAAAATTGGTGTGACACAGCCTTTTTCTAACTCATTTGGCTTTGTGCTGTAAACTCAACTCCTCCTTTGAATTATAAAAAAAAAATCATTAAATTATATTGTTCCAGATGTTACACGGCTGGTGTCTATTGCAAAATTGGCGGTTTATTTTGATTTTTCTCCTACTAGAATTTACATCAAATTTCACAAGCTAACAAGCTTCAGATTCAAACTGTACATGTGACACATGCATAGATAAAAAAAATGCTACTATTTCAGCCACTAGGCCGAATTAAAAAAAACAACAAACTACTCAAAGAGAGGAATGAATGAGTGCAAAATTCAAGTTTCTACTGTGAACTGTTTGTACTGTATGTATGATTAAATATATATAGAAAAGTGCTACTATCCCAGCCACAAG
The DNA here is from genome assembly GCA_963457665.1 of Thysanoteuthis rhombus. Taxonomy (NCBI): domain Eukaryota; kingdom Metazoa; phylum Mollusca; class Cephalopoda; order Oegopsida; family Thysanoteuthidae; genus Thysanoteuthis; species Thysanoteuthis major. The sequence continues at coordinate 34,897,868 of OY735218.1, forward strand.
GCCATACTTTCAAAAAAAATTTCTCTTAATCACTGTGGAGAGTGTGTGTATGTGTGAACTTTCAAGTTTCTACTCTAGTGATCCCAATTTAATAAAAAAAAATATATATATATATGTAAAAAGAAAAAGATTTCATTAAAATAAAAATATAACCTTGTTCAACATACTACAAATACCCATACATACATATCCTCTTTCTTTCTCTCTCACTCTCCTTCCCTCATTTGTCTATTCATCTGAAAAGACAATAATTAAATTTAGAAACAGAAATACACTTGAGAATTCGCCGAGGACTGAACATTTTTCCGGGAATTGCCAAAATAAGGAGGAAGTTTTTCCTTTGATTATAAATAGTGAAAATTGCCAGAAACAGTTGTAAGAAAACAAAACTCCCTAACTATTCATCAGAAGCCTTGAGATAAGAGGACAGTCCAGTAAAATCTCCTGATAAGCAACAAGTGTATATGACAATGCTACGGCTCGATTCTAAGTAGCAGTGAGCATGCACCTAAATTCATGTGAGGGAACCTTCTGATACTATATCATACATCCTATCTTAATGGAGTCCACATCATAACTTAGAAACCCCTAAACTACTCTGAACGGTCAGAGCTGTACAAGTAACAAATGAAAGAATAAATGGATGGCTTGACTTTACAAGCAATGATTGTTTGGAGGGATTTCCACAGCATTAGGACCATAGACGTTGGGCCTATGTACAGAATAACCCTCCAGTCTGAATTTTCAATTTTAAACCATGGATAAGCATCCTATCAAGTGGCACAGATAAGTGCAGGATTCCAAGGTTGGTTTGACAAGAGTGTCCTTCTCCTGGCAGATGTTAGCTAGGGGGGCCTGCAACCCTTTTTTTCTGAAGTATGCCGACAATAAGGCTGAGCTGTGGTGATACCACAGGACATGAACAAAGTTGTTAGATGCCGAGCTGGCTATAGAAAAACAAAAGTACTTCAGCAGTAGGGCCAAATTTTCAAAAAGAAAAAAAAAAACTCTACATATCTTCTAGTGGGGTTAAAGTATTTTTATTTTGGTGAGGGTCATTGTTATTGTTGTTGTTACCTGGGGAAAGTCAACTCCAATGTTAGGGATTAACGTGCGTCCCATTGCTTCGCGTTTAGGGGAGATAACTCTGATTCTTGTTGCATTCAAAAATTAAAAAAAAGACTACTCTAAAATTATTTTGTTCAAATTTTTATACAATAAAAATCAAATCAAATTAAAGACATCATATTATTATCTTATTTTAAAAAAATCATTCGTTTATTTATCGAAAACATCTATGATTCTTGTTGCATTTAAGATAAAAAAAAGATTATTCTAAAATTCTTGCATTTAAATTCTAATTCAACAAAAATAAAATTTAAAACGTTTTATTGATATTTTAATCAAAAAAGAAACAAAAAAACATTTATTTATCAAAAAATATTCATTGAAAATATTTCTAATATCCCCATCACCGGAAGCGGAAACTGCTCTCATGTGGGAGTCCGTGTTTCACTGTTGCTTAGCAACGCCGGACAAACTTGGTGCTCTGTTTATGTTCAAGTCTCTGGGCGAAAATCAAGAGATGTAGGAAATTGTTTACTCCGTGTTTTGTTTATCGTAAATATTTTGATTAAATATCAATAAAATCTGGATTCAGCGTTAATCAATTGCTTGGAAAATGTCGACTTTACAACGTATAGAAACTGCAAAGTTTCAGTCCGGCGTCAAGAAAATCCCAGTAATTGATCATGTTTTAGGTGATGAAGCTGCAGGCTTGACTGAAGTAAGTATAAGTTTGTTCCAGTCAACAATTGATTGAGATTATTATTATCATTATTTATAAAAAAAAATATTGAAAAATGTACCCCCCCACAACATTATCTGTGCCTTAATTATAGCAGTTTTCATAGCTACAATCTTGTTCGCGAGGTTGTTACTCTTTGTTACATAGGAATTGTCGTTTACGATTTTAAAAATATATTCAATAGAATAATGACTGATGATGAGCAAGAGAAAGAGGTAATTGTTACCTTTCCCGTTTTAATATGGCTGCCGTTCCAGCTGCAAAAATATGAGTCGCTGATGACGAACTAACCCTAACCCTTTGGAACAGCAGTCAAAAGTAACGATTACCAAAAAGTAAATACCTAATCAAATATGAGTCTTTTTGTAACAATCCCTTAATGATTATGCTGTATCTCAATAAAATTCTTTATGTTCAGTGATCATAAATTCAGTACAAGTAGAAAAATAAATAAATAGCTCATTGAAACTTTTACAGACACGAAGTTCAAAATGTTTGAAAAGATGAAATGTCAGGCAAATACGGAAGATGCTGCAAGACTTCTTATCTCAATTCTAGGCTTAGACATAGTCAGCTTGGAAATGTGAAATCTAACTATGTCGTAGAGCATTTAATTCAGTTTTCCATCTTTTTAAACTATTTTATTTATTGTATTGAAATGAAGTCTTAATTTCTCCAGAAATGCCCATACAGTTGTTCGTGGGTCGTTTGCCTTTGTTGTAGACAACTCTTCACTATTAAAAACAGGTTTATTATTGGTATCCATATTTTAAGACTCACACTCATTGAATCTCCCACTCTAGTAGTGTTTGCTCAAAATGCTTTGTTGATGTTATCAACAGCTTGAGAAGCATTGTGACTTAATTAGGAATCGTACTTGAAAATAAGTCTAACTTCTTGGGTGGACACCATTGCTGTTAAGGGGTCAAAGACCTCTAATAACAAGAAATTATATCTCTATTCATATTGAATCTGCAAAAAATGTAATTAACTTTGTTAATATTTCTCTTTTAGCATTGCACTTTCATGGGTAACAGCTTAATACTTTTTCCTTCCTTTAAAACCAGTTCAAAGTTCAAGGGTCTGCACTTAGATAAATTCAAGTTGAAATTTCCAAAACTTTCCTCTAAATTTTACACTTAAAACTTAAACTAAATTTAAATAAAATTTATTTCTTGGGATTTACAGAATTACAAATTATTCCTAAATAAGGCTGTAGAATCATTTGGCTGAAAAATTGTGTCAGCATCAGAGATATGAAGAAGAGATTAGACTGTCTAAACAAAAGTTGGCATATAGCAAGATTTATACAAACTCTCTATTGGTATTGTTGATGTTATTACCACAATGTTTCAACTATTCTGCAGCCGTCTTCAGGTTTACAGAGACACCTTATAAAATCCTGGGAAGAATCATTAGCATTCCAAGCTTTGCTCAGACTATTGTGCTCCTTTGTGTTGTTGATGTCGTTTTCATGGTAGGACCTCCTCATTTGGAAGATTGGTGCGACACTATCTTCATACTCTAATCCTACATCATCATTTTTTTGACCCTGTGCTGTCTAAGCAAACTTAGTATAGCTATAAGCCAAAGACATGGCAAATCCAGTAAGGATCAAACTGATTACAGTTGTAAAGGTTATAAAAGACTGTCTGCAAACGACTGTCCAACTTGAATTTCCACTAAAATATCTTGTTCGCTGCTCCAGGACAATCATCGCTTTCACTACTTTCATCACCATCTACGAATAGTCTTGAATCACTATTTGATTTACTGCCTGCAGAAAAAGACAATGGAAAATTTCTTATAAGATATCTCATCAACCATTCAAGAACAACCATTACTTTCACTGCATCATCATCTACAAATAGTCTTAAATCACTATCTTATTCACTGCCAGAGTAAGAAGGCAGGAATTTTCCTTACAAAATATCTTGTCAGCTACCTCCTTGTGGGTATATGAGTATTTGATCAAATATATCCATTATATTAGACCACTGAAACAAATATATACAACTCTAATTTTTTTTCAGGGCTACAAGTTGGAACCAGTGAATCTGAGAAAAGTTGTCAAAATATTAAAAGATCATTTCTCAGTAAGTATTTATAATAAATATTTATACAAACATTCATGGTCGTCCAAAAGAGCTGCAAGGCTCTATTAGAAATATTTTTTGTGGGATCCCATCTTCACAGCCAAGGTCTGTTGAATCTAAGAAATATATGTTTATCATAGACTTTTTATCTCTGTGGTAGAATTGAAAGCGTCTGAAATATGCATTTGAAAATTTTTAGGAATGAATTTTCATGCTGGTCTGTAAATAATTAACATATCATTTGATTCAAATATTGTAAAAAAATTTCAAAATATTAACAGTATACACAAACACTACAGACATTTTATGATTTCTGAAGAAAATTAAAATCATTGCTGTTCTTTGTAAAACCTGAAATGTGTTGTTGGATTTGAAGCGGCAGTACTTATTGGGGACCTGATTTAGTGTGGGTACTATTCACAGTAATTCCACTAGAATGTAGATTAAATGCAATTCAGCGAGTTGTGCAAGAAACATGAATGAAATAGTAGTATGTTGTATGGAAGGGGAGGTTGGTGAATCTTGAAGAAAGTTTATGTCTGATGACAGATGCTAAAAGGCTGATGATTATGAAATGTTTGTGTAGTTTGCATGTGAGATAAGTAAAGGGAAAATATTGTGTTTGAATGCATAAGTCTCTTTGAAAATGTGCGTATGTATAAAAATGGAAGACCCCTACAGAATGTGCGTGTATAAGCGATTATCTATTCTGGTTGAGGTTGCTGGCTTTGCTGTTGATGTCTGTGTGTGAAAACTTTTTGCGTGTGAGCCACTACCGTACCCTGCTAGTGCTGATGTGTTTTGATGGTCGGCTAGCTAGGATCATGTCAGCAACTGCTACTGGTCTGTTGGGTCACCATGGCTGCAAACCTGTCAAAGCCTGGGTCTGAAAAAAAAATCTCTATGTTTGGAATGACTGTGAAGATTGCTTATGCAGCCAGGGAATTAGATTAATTAGGATCAAGAGAAACTCAGAACTCTTGGCAGACATTTAATCAAACTTTTGTGCCAAAAATACTTTTTCTAGTTTTCTGATTGATCCTAAAATTCATTGATTTTAGGTGCCAACAGTGTTATTTATAATAATAGTTGTACCAAAGAGTCTGGTTTCTTGGGGAAATGAAACAGTGATGATCTTTTGGGAGTCACATTCTTTCTTGAAATATTAAAGGTGAATTGAAAGTTTTGTATTGTGAATTATTGAATTTGAATGGAGTCACGACAAATGTATGTTTCAATGTGTTCTTATGTGTATTTGACAAAACTAGAGTGGATTATCCTGGTTCAGGATCCTCTTAGGAGCAATTGGTTCAATTAGCTTGAAGCTGGCCCTTCAACTATTCTATCAATGACAGCACAACTGCATTAATTGACTGACTATGGTCATGATTCATGTATTTATAGTTTTATTTTTAAGTTAACGTATTCCTGAAAAGTGATTTTGACTGGACAGGCTTAATGCAGTGGTCTTCAAACTCCAACTACTCAGAGAACCCATTTCAATAATTAATTTTCTAGGAAACCTCTTCAAAAACAACTTTTCCTTCTACATATATATATATTTGCATGTGTATATAACTATTGGATTTGGGCCTTGTTCATGGAATTATGTGAATGCACACTGGAAATAGAAAAGTAAGAATGAAGCTTACTAAGGAAAAATAGACATATGAATGGCTATTGACTGAACAGTACCCATACCACATAAATAACTAAGGTATTTTTGATTATGAAGTCAGATTGTTATTAATTTTTTTCCTATATAAAAAGTACACTCAGTGTTAAAGAAATGGAAGAAAAACATGTAAAAGCTGTGGGGAAATTGTTTATGTAAATATATTGCGAAAATGTCATTTTATTTCTCTGAACTCTTGGGTTCTGCCAAACACAGTCTGAATATTGCTGGTCTAATGGTTAAAAGATTTGGCATGTGAAGATGTAAGACTCTAGGATTCTATAATATCGAAAGCATTTTTTGTACTACAGACAGGTATATGTACCTCAAGGGATATGCAAAATATACTTTTTGCATAAAGTTTGAGTGGACTTGGTTTTAATGTATATAACTACCTAGTAAAATTTCTTCCCCTTCTTTTCAAAGATTTTTTTTTCAATACACACCTCAAAAGATACTCAAATATTTTACCGTAAACCCATAATTTCAAAACTATTACTCCTTGAGCCCTTATATTTTTTGCTTTTCATTGCAATAAATTGTCTAACACAAAATATGTTAAAAATACAAAATTGTTTTTTCTAAGAAACAAGATATTGAAAGTTATAATCTTATATTTTCTGTTCAAAATCGCAAAGATGAGATACTTACTGCTTATAAAATACTATTCTGGCTAACATGTTCATTTTAGGAGCTATGTGAAAAATTGTATTCTTATTGTCCACTAAAAATCACCATTGACCACCCCCAGTTGTAACAGAATATAAAGAAATACAATTGTTAGTTTTCCAGAAAGAGATAAACCTTGTGATTAAGAAACAACAATTATTTTTTTTATTTCCAAAACCTTATAAAGCAACAAATGTCTTTGTATCTTTTGAGGTACGTATACCCTGTGAGCAAATCACAGATATATTTGAATTTCCATTTATTTTAGAAAAGAAACTACTCAACTCATTTCAGTAGAAAAGTACATTCTTCAAATGTTGAGTAGGAGATATTTCTATCAGCAAAATTGTCACCTTTTAGTGGAAATCCCCATTGTTATGGACAGAGAAACAGAAAAAATCACACTGTTCATTATATCAGTAGATTTAAATGATTGTAATTTCTAGTATTATTCTTGTTCCTTACTTTGTTCATGTTGACATATGTACATCATGCTATCACTATATCTTCCAATGTTAAATCAACAAACACAATACTATAATATTCACAGTATTATTTTATATCTAAATAATGATTATCTATTACAATTCTTCTGAACATATATATGTCATGCTTTCATTGTATCTTCAAACATCAAATCTAATGAGTGGTTGACAGGATTCTATACTATTCAAAGCATTATTTTCTCAATGGGCATCATCTATATATAACAATCAGTTTTCTTGTTAATCTATTTATGCCTAGAGTCGGATTCTGGTATAATGAGAAATAGGGAGTAAATAGAAGTATATTAGGTTAGTAATGCAAATTGATTTGTTAAAAAAAACTTAAAGCATGTTTCTTATCATCTTGAGTGTTTTCATATGAAATTTGATCCACTTTCTTCCATAACTAGATTTTCTGTGGCAATTTTTTAGAATGGACTAAATATTGGTCCATAGGAATATATGGGTTAATTAACGTTTTTTTTTTTTATGTCATGGTTTCTTAATCAATGTGAAATATTTAATATTTCATGTTTTACTCAATGTTCTTCCTGATGAATAATTTATAATATTCTTTTTTCTAGGCTCAACTTTATGATCGCCATGTATATTCCATACAAAAGATTATTCGACATTACCATCAAGGATTTATATCCTTTGTTATTGAGTGATTGATTTGAATAAATTTGTTTAAGGAAATCATGAAAAAGCAATAAAGAAAGATATACCATTATTGAATCGCCGTAGCTACGATCATCAATATGACCAAACAATAAAATCATGGTGGCATGATATTCTTCCATTTTCCTCTCATCTGTCCATCTGAATCAGTGCTACTGGTCACATTTTTTGGTATAAAACTTTTAAAATTCACGTGTGTACTCCAGTCACCATCTTTTGAAACATTTTGTTTTCCTCATTTTTTAAAAATTCATCTTTTTTCTCTTGTTTTCAGAGGATTCTCGATTCTATGATAATGATCTATTGTGAAATAGACACATTTTTCTCGCCACCACCATGACATAGCATTATGATGTTGGTATTTGTGGAGAGGCTTGGTTGGAATGAGATAGTGAGAGAGTGAAAGAGTGAGAGAGTGAGAAAGAATGAGTAAGTATATGGTTCAATTTTTAATTAAAAAGAATAGAAATTACATTCTTTTTTGTTCTGCGGGTTCTGTAATACCCATTCCTGTATGAAACTGATAACACCAATGGGTTGTAGGATGGCATTGGTTGATTAGCAGAAATAAGCATTCAGGTAGTATGACAAAAATGGAGCAACAAGGCTACAATGATTCATTTTTAGGTAAAGGGAGCAATGTAATTATAAATCTTTAACTACTCTTTTCTTTCAACTTGATTTTACCTGTGAGAACCTTATGGCAAAATTAACCTTCAGACCTACCCTTCATTTCCCTCAATCTCTTGGCACCATATTTGTTATTGTTTGTACCCTAGTACTATCAATAGCAGAAATATTATCTACATCTATTTTTTATTAGATGATGCATTATGAACTCCAATTAAAAAATCCTGAGTTGACTTTGTTCTTTTATTGAAACAAGAACGATCCACAACAAAATGAGGGGTGTAAACTGATATGCAAAATCCACATTCCCCTTGTGTGATTTGAACTCATGACCAACTGATTATCGATTGAGTTAAACTGACAAATCTTACATATTAATTAAAATTCATCATAGATATATGCACAGACTTATTTCAATCTAATAAAGGAATATATTTATGCAAAAAAATATATATTTTTATAATTTTTCATTTGTTATGTATACCATACAAAAGTTGCAGTAATGATTATCACTTGGAATTGAAGTTGAAATGGTGTTTGACCTTGCAGAAGTCAGTCTTGTTTCCCAATAAGGAATTGCAATCAATTTTAAACCCTTATTTCACTTGAGTACATATTAAAAAAAATGCACCAAGTCTCATAATGACCATCAAGTGTTTATCAAATAATTAAGTTACTCTGCTGAAAATAATAAAAAAATACTGTAAATGCCAGACTATAAGATGAATGGTTTACAAGAGGATTAGGGAGACCACTGCTCGTTGCAACTCATCCAAGCCCCATAAATGTCCATATTGAGCTTTGGTAGACAGCCATCTAGTTATAGTACCAGTGCATTAGATCCATGTGATTTTTGCATCTTTTTTTCTCATAAATTCAGTGTCCATCTTGTATGCTGACATATATATAGTATTGTACCTTCTAGCATCTTCTTGGGGCTAAAATGGTGGATTTTGTAAACTATGATGGTGTAAATTGCTGAACCTGAATTTTCTAGGATGGTATTAATCATTATTGCTTCAAAATGTTTAAATATTGTGATGATTGAAGGTGTACCAAGAAATGTATGGTTTGTCACTCCAGAGAAATAGTAATGTGGCCTATTTCTTTTGGATGCCGCCTTTGGGATGATCCGTGGAAAAATTTGAAAAAGTGGCAACCAATGAGTAAGTTATTTCTCTTGCCTTTTGTTGCGCAGTGATCACAAAAATGTCTGAATTTTCATGGAACAAGCGTGAACACTATTTGACACAATTTAGCATAAACTTACGTTGCGAATTGCACCCTTCACTAAAAACCTTTAATGGGGAAGAATTGAAAAAAAACAAGTTTTTTTTAGCAAAATAAGGAATAATTTTCAGCCTTCTAGCTCCATTGGTGTGTTAATCCCCTAGCATGGCATGCCGTGAAAAGACATAGTCATGTGGCAGTTACTATTGAATGACTAACTAAACCTGTTTTCAATTAAGTTCAAACTCTTCATGAAGTGAAAATATGAATATTTCATATACAACCTTCATTGTTTATTGTTTTAATCTAAGAACATTTTTTAATCTAATTCCTTTATTTCCTTGACCTGACTGAACTTATTAAAAGATTTGGTTGATGTCATCAGTATTTTGAACATCTGCTGTAGTCGACTTCCTGAAATTCAACTTTATAAAGAACAAATGAAAAATCTCTTGATGATCTTCTCTCTTCCATTCTTGAAAGAAAAAGTATCCGATGAAATCGTTTATGCTGATATGGCTGTTGAATCAATCTGTCAAATTGGTAAGTGGTTGCGTTTGAAAATGGCAATTTTTATCAAAAGATTCTATTTTTGTTGGTAACTTTCAAGTGTACACCTGTGGCTAATATAACCAGCTTTAGATTAAAAACTAGAATCATAAATACCTCCCAGTTTTTTCTTTGGACAATCTAATCTCTCTTTCCCATCTTTGATGTATACACTATGTTCCATTCCACAACCTTCCTCAGGTATTATATGTGATATCCATGACAAAAGAGAGTCTCTTTCTCCGAGTGGTGCAGCAGCCAAAAAAAAAAAACCCAAAACAAAACAACTTTGACTTTTCTCAAAGTTATAGCCAATCCCTTTTAGTGTTTTAAACCCCTTACATACCAAGTACTTGCTATACATTTAAGGAAAATCTAATATTTTTGTGGGAGGTTATTCCCTGTGCTTAGCTTAGTCTAACACAAGGTCACAATAGTGGGGCATCCAGTGAGAATTGAACTCCCTGCAGAGTGAATTAGTCTGAGAGACAAGCTTTGATGCTAAACAAGGGGGTTTCTAAATTTAATGGTATCCAAATTCAAAAAAACACTTAACACCCTCTATTTCCCCTGGTTTCAATTATGGTCAGTTATATTGCCAAAAGTACTCAACAATCTCACACTTTTGGACAATATTTACACTCATTAGATCAAGACACATGTTCGCTTGTGTGTGAATAGTTAAAATGGTTTTGAGATAAAACAAGTACTCATGAACGATTATTGCCTAAATAGAAACACACACACACAAACATATATATATATATATATATATATATATATATATATATATATATATATAAAATCTAGAAAGCTTTACAACTTCAAACATTAAAAAACTTTTTCTACAGATTTTTTAGTGTAACTTCAGTCACCTATTTCCCAATATCTGTCAATGCAATCTATGTAATTTTCCTCAGTGATTTATTCTCCAGTTCCCCTTTGCTTTATGACACAATGTATAAATTGTCTCTTGTTGGGATCATACATATATATATATATATATATATATATATATATATATATATATATATATTTATATATATATATATATTTATATATATATATATATTTATATATATATATATATTTATATATATATATATTTATATATATATATATTTATATATATATATATTTATATATATATATATTTATATATATATATATATTTATATATATACATATATTTATATATATATATATTTATATATATATATATATATATATTTATATATATATATATATATTTATATATATATATATATTAATATATATATATATATTTATATATATATATATTTATATATATATATATTTATATGTATATATTTATATATTTATATATATATATATTTATATATTTATATATATATATATTTATATATATATATATTTATATATATATATTTATATATATATATTTATATATATATATATTTATATATATATATATTTATATATATATATATTTATATATAAATATTTATATATATATATATTTATATATTTATATATTTATATATATATATTTATATATTTATATATATATTCATATATTTATATATATTTATATATATATTTATATATTTATATATATATATTTATATATTTATATATATATATATATATATATATATATATATATATATACATATATATATATTTATATATATATATATATATATTTTTTGACTTGGCAACAATACAAGCATTTATGATATCAAGTTTTCAATTTTTGTATTGACAGGCTATTTATTACGAGTTCATTGTCCTGAAATTCAAAGCCAAATCCTTTCCACGTTATTGGCTTTGTATTCAGAGAATCATCCAACACAAGATGTATTCAGTAAGTATGATCTAATGATATTTTGTTTGAGATGAAGATTCATTTATGAATGTTAAGATGGTCAGGACATTCTAGTTTTTATGACTTGGCTTTATAAGTAAACTGTAGATAAAAAGATAAATTTCTTTACAATTTACAGAAATACTATTTGTGGAAATTCCACTAAATGGATTATTTCTTATGCAAAAAATCTTCCAATCTACTGTGTTCACAATCAAGAATTTTCCTTCTCCCCCCCTCTCTCTCTCTTTTAATAAACTACCTAACTTCCATTTCTTCACACTCTCTTCTTACTACCTAGTTATTTTTAATGTCCCCTCTTTTTCTACTCGCTTATTAAACCGTATAACTTTTTCCCTCCCTTCTCACCCTTTCATTAGACTATGTAACTTTCTTTTCCCCCCCTCTCTTCCTTTCCTTTTATTAAACTATCTAACTCTCTTTTCTGCCATCTCTCTTTCTACCCTCTTATTAAACCTCCTAACCTGTGTATTATGCTATTACTGAAAGTGTGACATTTGAATATTGGTAAGAATAAGTCAAATAATGTTATAATATTAGTGTTGGTACCTAATATATACTTGAAGATATGTATTATGTATTCTTTCTTATTCCACTTTTTTTTTCTCTATTAGTGAACCTAATGTCATTTCTTATAAAATCAGTTATTAAATAATGGTAATAATGAGGAGTGTATCAGCCCAGAGTGTTGATAATGAAATAAAAGAAAACTAAATCAAGTCCAATGATTCGGCGAAGTAAACGTTTAATCCTGTAAAAATTATGTATTAATGAAAACTGGGTAATTAAATTATTATATATACATACTTACATTTAGACGTGCAAATGAATGTTTTATTCGAAAGGGGAATAACTTTTTGATAAATAATTCAGAGTATCTTCCCTTAAATTGAAAGTCAGCTAAATGGCTGATATGTGAAGTTGTATACTCAGCTAAGCATGTCAACCAATGAACTGACTGTATGTACAAGGGAGGGAACTTCAAAAGTCTATGAAGAGTTATTTCCTTTTTTTAAATATTACATTCGTCTTCATAAGCCCCGGGATTTATATCATTAGCTTCTGTCAAGATTGACTATGAGTGCAGCTACCTTTAGCTTCTACAAACCAGAGCAGGTAAGATGATTAAGGGAGAGTGGTTTACCCAAGTGCTGAATTACCAACACTCTTCATGCTGGCATGCTAGGGATGTGACCTTTTTCCAAATAATAATATAATGAAGATTCATTTGATTTAAAATCCTCAGAACATGAAGCTTGCAGTGTACAGTTTCTCAAGAAAATCATTGAACAAAGTGATGTTGCTGTAACTTTGGTAAAAGTAAGTATTTGACATACTTATATTCACTCAATTTGCTTATACAGGCATACCTTGATTAGTGCAGTTAATTCATTGAAAGATTCTTGGTACTCTTTAAAATTGCCATCCATAGTTTTGGGGTCCACCATATTAAAATTTTATAAATTTATATTTATAAGAGATTTTGAGAAAATGAAGACTTACTATTCAATAAATTTTGATTTTAGTTTTGAATTTTGAATGTAATAGAAAGAGGAAAAAAATTCAAAAACGAATTATGAAAATAGTAATAACAGTTATTTACAAATTTTAAGTAAGGTGTCTCCTAGTATAAACTAAAAAAGCGTATTTCACCTATAAAATGATAATTCTTATCCATGTGCTAAATGTATTAAGTAATCATTTTATCCATGATTAATCTTTTTCCTGTGAAAATAGTGATAAAGTTCTATGAGGCTATTTATTCTTGGGACCTCTCAATGTCTTCGGCCCTATGCTGTGGCTTAGTTTGCGTATAGACTAATCTGGCCCTGGCCTTGACCGTACTACATCAAAACTGAAACTAATCAAAACTGCACTAATAAAGGTATAGCTGTATATTCATTAAAAAAAAAACATTTATACATAAAGCTTCTTTCAGCTTGAAACCTTATCTTCAACTGGCTGTATTGTAATATAATCCACAACATGGCACAACCTCAGGAATTCATGGTAGCACACGTTAGTGTAAAACATTCACGTTAGATGTAGTCTAGTGACAACAAGGCATGATCATGCATTTAAGTATTTTTGACAGTGAGTGCATATAAAAGAAGATATTCAGTCAATCGGTCACTCAGTTGGTGGTGGGGTGGATTCGCCTCTCAGGCAGTCAGCAGTCTGCCAGAGCAGAACCTGTTCAACCTCTTATTCTCTTTTGAACAAAAATTTCAAATTAAGTGAGGACTGAATAACTAAATAAACTGAAGATATTCAAATTGCAATCTTGATAGACCTACTATTAAGATGATGATCACTGGTTTAAGACAAAATATAAAGACAGTTTATTACATTGGTGTCCTAGGAAGCAAGAATAGGTTGTAGTTTATCCAAGTGCTGAATTATCTATGCTTATTTTTCATGCTGGTATGTTAGGGATGTGACTTTTTTTCAAGTAATGAAACAATGAAGATTCATTTTAATCCTTAGAACCTGAAGCTTGCAGTGTTTTCTCATGAAAATTATTGATGATGATGTGTTTGATTTCTTTATTCCTGTAAACTCTTTGTGGATCATGCCAGCAGACTCAGTTCTGGATCTTCTCAGCTGGGCTGCCTCTGTCTCTCTCTCTGCTGATCTTCACCGGACCCACTTTGGCCTCCTTACACTTCTCTTCCCCAGTGGATTCCAGTCCACCACTTAAGCTGATTTCCCACTCTCAATCAGGATTCTGATGTTTCAGGTGCTTATTAAAACACCACCCCAAGTTTTTGATTCTGATACAAAATTATTTGTGCTGCACACAAATACACTCTGTGTTTCCAGCGATGTCTCTTCAGTAATAGTTCTTAGACTGTAGGTCCCTTGAAAGTTCCTTGCGGTACAAAACAATTATGATATTTTCAGTCAATGTATCACACACCATAAAAGAATTGTCAGAGATGTTATGTGGAACATAATCCATGAGAAAATCATTGGTTATCGCTCTTTCATTGAAATCTAATAACATACCATATTTGATGACATACAAGAACCTCTCCTTTATTTCAGTAGGATTATTTAGAAATACAGGCTTGGCTGTTGCAGGGTCAAACTCCACTCCTACTTCTATTCCAACTGAACATGGTTACTGCAACTTTTGTATTGTATATAGAATAGATAAATTTGGCTCAGTTGATAATTGAGCCACCTAGCAATCACTCAGTCATGATTTAAAATCATGGTAGGGAAATGTTAATTTTATATCTCAGTTTGGTTTAATGTGATGGGATAGATGAACAGTTTACCTCTTCAAGTTAGGTGAGGATTGTTCTTGTTCTTGTTACAGGGGAAAAAGGAAGTCAACTTGAACTATGACTGGAGTTTGACAAAATGTATTTCCCTAAATCATTCTCATTTATCACCCAGGATTTGAACTCCTTTTCAGATTCTGGCCAATAAGGGGCTCGACAATGATGGTTACAGTAATTATGGGTTGATTCATAAATGTAATGATTGAATCTCACCACCTTCATTATTGCTACAGAATGGGTTCTGGTCCATCCTAACAAGCTATCAAATGTTGACTGTTTTCTCCTCTCTTTGTGTGGCTTTTATCCCTATGGATTTGAGCTTACCAATTCCCATTAGATCTTATTTAGAGTGGAAATGGATGTATTTTGTTGAGATATTTTAAAATCAGGTCTAGCTGATCACGTATGGAAACTGAGGGGTATATACTAACCTCTGTGGGATAAGATTAAATAATAGACAGGGTAGAGCATTGGGCAACAAGATGCTTGAAGGGATCTGCACACCTATCATGCTCAAATCATTTGATCAGCAGGCAAAGCACAGATTTAAATAGCAGATAGAAATTATTGATCAAAAAAGAGAACAATTAATGAATTTATGGTTCCAAAAGAATAACCCAAATAATGGGAGTGCTTGTGAAATTCACTTGGTTCACTTAAAGGTCATTGGCACAATGTATGATCAGATGAGAACAGTTCTAAAACCTTGCTTGCAGAGGAACTTGATGTTATGTATATGGATGGGGGAACAGATAATCCCCAAGAACGCTTCAACTTTTCCCAATAGAAGAGACACCTGAGGAAAGCAGAGGGTATAGAAGTGATTAAAACAGCAAAGACAAGGTGATTAGTTTGAATGAACCATAACAAAACCACAAAGTTCAGACAAAAATTCATATTTTGTGTGAATTATTTTTTTTCTACTAGGCAATCCAACTTGTGGAAAATGATCTCAGCAACAAACTCTTGGTGTTGGAAATGCTTCAAAAACTTTCAAGACATTCTGGTAAGACAAAATCTTTTATTATAATCACAGATGATGTTATCAAACTTTTATAGTAATCAAAATCTTTAGGTGAACCTTACTTAAAAGTGCCTATAGGCAGTTATTAACTCTTACTAACTGACTGTTCAATGTAAAAGTATTATGTAAAACTGTTTATAACAATGGATTTAATAACAAAGAATGTCATTTTTTCAATTTTCATATCCTTTGCTTAATGTTATCAGCCTTTTACTGTTATCTGAAAGTCCCTATCCTAAAGTGATCACAATAAGCAGCTTCCTCTACATTTTCTATTATGCTGACCTAGATTAATTATTGATGTTTGTGAAGAGATCCAATCAAAAGCCAACTTATAATAACACCTTGCTACTGATATTAACAAGCATAACAAAGTGAATTAATTGGTTGATTATTTCCCCTCAGATCAATGCCAAGACAAAAATTGTTTTAAAATGACATTTGAAAGTTCATCAG
This sequence comes from Thysanoteuthis rhombus, assembly GCA_963457665.1. NCBI lineage: Eukaryota > Metazoa > Mollusca > Cephalopoda > Oegopsida > Thysanoteuthidae > Thysanoteuthis > Thysanoteuthis major. The sequence continues at coordinate 34,914,330 of OY735218.1, forward strand.
GATCTCACAAGAAACTATTGCAGGGATGGAATTTCAAACAAGCATTAAATATTTTATATTATTATCATCAGTCATTAAAATTTCAAAATATACTACTTTCACAGTTTTTTGAATATCTCATCTTCTAAATGGTAAATGTAATTCTGTAATATTCAGATTATCATATTTTAAAAGGTGATAATCTATGATATTATATACAGATATTGGTTTATATTCAATTATCCTGTGCATGTAAATATACTATACTTTCCACGGATAATAAATCAATTCAACAAAATCCTTGAAACAATTTTGAAATACTGGAATAGTTTACCATCTTATGTAAAAAATTGTATAATTACAAAAAAATCAAGAATAACTTTAGATAACAAATTTAGAAAATGAATTAATAAGGTAACTTTGGGAGTTATCAGCTGAAATATACAGAAGAATTGAAAAAAAAATGTTCCTGGTAAATGTTTTCAGTACTCATAAGTTTGTAATTTTCTGTTAGATCTCATCCATTTTTATTGATTCAATTGATGTACATTCTAATGTTGAATACTCATTTTTTATGTAAATTGTATGTAAAAATGAGGCATTTTTATTTGAAAAAACTAAAAACACTAACAAAACCCAAATTAATTACACAATGATATGTAAATTTTATACCTATAGCAATAACCAAGGAATTTTGGTTTTGTTGTTTGTTGTTAATGATTTAGTATTCAAGTATGAAAAACCGTTTTTCTTCTGCAAACAATTTTAATTCCTGTTTTTCTGCTTCCTTTGTAGCAAATTGTTGTGCTCAAATGTTGAGTGAGAATCTTGCTTACACACTGTGTTCTCAATTAATGGATCCGGATCCAAGTGGCCAGCTGCTTTTCCGATCAGTGGAAATCATGTGGAATCTTATGGAGAACACAGAAGATTTGTCGCTGATTTCAGAACAACTTAATAATTTGGAGTGCATTTGGTTTGTAATTAGCACTTTTCAAAAAAAAAGAGAAAAAGGAATTACCCGGTTGTCTCCCTTTGATCTTAAGCTAATCCAAGGGAGGCAACTTTTGCATTTCAAGTCAATATAAATTTTTAGTTACGGAGTTGTTATTAATTTTGGACTAGTATTTTCTTTCATCTTAATTTTGTTAGTTGCTTTTAATCGCAACTTCGCACAGATTGCCACTCTATGGCAGTGAGTGAACAGCATGGATTAGGAATGAGGGATATAAGCTCTCGGTGATTTATTTCTGATCTGCAGTATTTATTCTCTGCTGTATTTTGACGGTGATGGTTGCAATGAAAAGCAACTAAAGCTCTAACATAAAATGATTAGAGATAATATTGCTACTACTAAAAGTGTTATTATCACATTTTTTTCCATCATATCTATACCTCTTAAATCTGGCAAACTTTGGATCCAGACATTGGAAGACTATAGAAAATGCTGGAAAAGAGATATTGAAAAGTGATCACCCCTATGCAAACATCCATTTTTAATTGATTTTTGTAATAGTCTGGAAAATAGAACAATGTATATTTGATATAATTTATATAATATCAATAGTATTGGAGGTTTGGAAAAGAATGAATAAATATATCTCTGATTTAATGCTAAAATAAACTTTGGAAGTTGTTGAATTTAGAGATCTTTGATCTGTTTTCAAACTGCAGAGATGTTTTTACACATCATATGTTATAAAACAACTTGAAAGTATTACTACTCATCATCATCGGTCTTTTAACATCTGTCATAGACCTTCCCCAGGATTTGCCACACCTTCCTATCTTGGTATTGCAGAGCCAATAATTTCTTGATTTGTTTAGTTTGTCCCTCCAGTTTGTATTCTGCCAATCTCTGTTGTGCATGTTATCTCTTGAGATCCATGTTGCGAGTTATGATGTCCATCGGTTGTCTGCCATTCTTGCAACATGGCCAGCCCATTGCCATTTGGGTTTTTTTAATGTCTCAGACTTCTGTCTTCTCCTGGATGTAATGTGCTGTCTTGTGATCTCTCCATGTGCGGTTGAGAATGATTTTTTTAAGTGCTCGTTGCATGCTTCTCAGTTTGAGGGGCAGTCCCTTGGTTAGGTTCCATGTTTCAGCTCCATAAGTGACTACTGGGAGGATGAATTGGTTGTATATTCTTCTTTTTAAGACAAATGGGATCTTGTTTTTGAAGGTTGAGCTTGCTTTGCCAGAGGCTTTCCATCATTTGATTTGTGCTGCAAGCTACCACTTTTTCTTCCCTTTTCTCACAGTTCTAAATGTTTAATTTTCCTATTTCTAGCCAGTTGCAAAATTCGTTCATGTACCAACTGACCCAGGGTTACAGCATCTATGACACTCAACTGCGCAATGACATTCTTGTCATCATAAACCTTATAGCTGCCAACACACAACATGCACCATTTGTGGAAAGTGGACTCGTCAGACATCTTGTTTTATTCGCTACTCATCCAGAAGGTGATTTAATTTCTTCTCTCTGCAGATTTTTCTTTAACTGTAAATCCTAAAAAAACAGTTTCAGCTATATTTTTTCCAATGTTGATAAAAAGGAAAGACAAACAAATTAAAAAAAATACTGCAAGCAAATTAAAAAATACTGCAAGCAAATTAAAAAATATGCCAAGCAAATTGAAAAAACTGTAAGTAAATTGAAAAATAAGGCAAGAAAATTGAAAACATATTGCAAACAAATTGAGAAATAATGAAGAAAATGAAAAAATGTAGCAAGTAAATTGAAAAAAATGATTGAATGGAATAGATGCATATGAGTAATCATACACATTTATGCAGTGTCAGTGAAATTGCCTATTTCACAAAGTTTGAACTTTTCATAAAAATAAATCATTCTGACTCGATCAAAGGTTTATTTAATCAAAACAAGGATAACAATAGCAATATTTTGTGATAAAAAATACTGGTAAACAGACTGAAATCACACTGTTATTGCAAATATCAAGTAAATCTCGCCAAATTGTTCAAATGAAAATTTATTTTTAATTTCAACTTTGGTTTCAGATTCATTACCTTTTCAGATTTGCTGTCATTTGTGGCTCATTCAGTCTGAATTTGCACTGGCTGATGTCAAATGTTCGATCAGAAAATGAAAAAAAAAAAGTAAAAAGAAATAAATCTTATACCAAAGTTAAAACTAAAAATGAATTATCAATCAAGCATATCATATACACAGGATGTCTAAAAAGAAACGTACTAATTATCGAAGAGTTAACCCCCCTAAGGAAAGTCAGTAAGTTCCAAAAAGAGCTTATATGTATACATTACTTTACTGAAAAAAAAAGTACTGACTTACTCCCTACACTGTTTAAATTTCTAGGGACTTAACTCTTTGTGAAACAGTGTGTGAATTCTTTTTGGGACATAATGTGTATATGAATATATATATATATATATATATATATATATATATATATATATATATATATATATATGTATATAAATAATAGGTGTATATATATATATATATATATATATATATATATATATATATATATATATAATATATATATATACACACATACACACCTCACATAAATTAATTACTTTAGCCTGGAGTGTACTAGAATTAATTACCTAAAATTATCTGAAGAGATAGAAGAATCTGTAGCCCACTTGGCTGTAGGTCTATGGTGATTTTTCTCTCTCTCTCTCTCACACACACAAAAAAAAATTATAGATTATGTTGTATTATATAGAAACTCTTATCTGAAATGATCTCCCATTGTTACATGGTTAATGTATCACTTAACCTAGACAATGTAAATAGAATACACAATTGAAGAAATTGGGGCTGCTGCAGGAATCAAAACAGCTGCTGGTAATGCAATTAGCTCAGCGGTAAGTGGCTAACCCTGTTGGTCAAAGGTTTGATTCCTGCAGCAGCAGCCTCATTTTTCTTTAATTGTTTATTGTATTTAAGTTGTTAAGTCTTAATGATACATTAATCGTGTTACAACCGGAGATCATTCCAGGTACAAGTTTCTATATAATATAAAGCAAATATAAAGCATGATTGGAATAATGAATTCACATTCATGATGATACTGGTCTGAATATCTCCTGCAATAACAAAAATTACGAATTTATTGATAAATTCATCTATTCATTTTTCAGTTGGTGAAAGACTGAAAATCGTTATTAATGATTTTTTTATCTTTGTTACTATTTTCCTTCATGATAATACTTTTGTTGCATTTTATCGCAACTTTTTACAGACTGGGTTCACTCCTGGATGAAGGGAATCCAGTCAGAGAAAAGTTGTGATAAAAAGAAAGAAAAATATTAAGATGAAAATTAATAGTAGTATGAAAATAAAAAAAACTTTTAACAATGACAAAAAATGAATATTTTTTGGTCTTCTTTGCAGTAAAATGCCATAGCATTTTGTTGAAGCATTTAAAACTCACGACCTGCCATGAAGATTTTGAGATGAAGAAACTCCTCTACATGGTTCTTTGTTCATTGAGTAAAGATTCTGCTGTGTTACCAGTAAGTACTTGGCAAGATGCTATTAAAATATTAGCTTGTTGTATATGAGATGTCAATTTTTTTTTTTTAATAATAAGATGAAGGATGATATAAATTTCAAAAATGTTAAATAATTGATCGAAATATGATCCATTTGGAAGAATGACTTTGAACGATTCTCTAATGATAATGTGCCTCAATGTTGGCAGTGGTATTAGATTTGATGCCCTGCTGGACAAACTCGGACATCATAACATTTTCTAAGCTGTGAGAATGTTCCTTGCCCTTAGAACAGATGACACGTCCCTGTGTGGGGTCTCCAGTTCATTCCTAATTTTGACCATGAAGGGCCTGATCATGTTCAAGAAGCTGGTGACCTTCAAGTCATTGTGGTTGACGATTAGGGCTATGGGCATGGAATGCCTTTTCATTTCCTATGTCAGACTGGAAGCTGATACTGTTGATATGTCTGAAAATAAAAAATTTTGCATATGCCACATAACATTACATTAGGTCATCTCCCATTTTGTGGCCTGTTAAATTTGCGCACACTGTAGGTATATTTATGTTTTACAGTTATTCTCTCAAAATGTCTGATATTTCTCAAAATAGGTGGTTACTTTTGGGGCAGCCTCTATTACTCAAAACCCTTGCTTTGTTCACAGATCCTGTCGGAGGGCCATCTTCTACAGGCCTTGTTTTCTTTTGTACGTAATAATCAAACAACATCTGCCCGACAAGACTGGTCAGTGGCAGAATATGAAGAACTTCAGCTTCATGCCCTTTCATGCCTGTGTATTTTGTGTCCACTTCTGTTGGATGACTTCATGGCTTGCCAAGGAAACACTCGCATTCTCCTTCTCTTGGAGTGGTGTACATACAAAGGTTGGTGATATTGAATCTCTTTTTTTCTTCTCCTCTATGTGGAATGGCTCTCCACAACTTCTTTTCCTTTGTCGTACTTGACAGCTCCCATTCTTCTACAAATTTTCAACACTTTAGCATCATTGATTCTGCCTGTATTCCTACTTAAAATCTGAAGAAACCTATATTGATGTTGGCAGTTTTGGTTGACGGTTTCTAACAGGAAATCTGAGGATGAATTAGAACCATCCACACAACACGATCACTAAAATAAGCAAGAATATTGAGGAGAATGCTAGAATATTGAGAAGACTTACTATCACCTGATCTCCAGTGAAAGCCATCAGACGCTACTGGAGTGAAAATATAGAATACTGAGGAGAGTTCTTGAGTATTGAGGATACTTGCTGTCACTCGATCTTCAGTGAAAGACACCAGATACTACTTGAGTGAAAAGTTAATCTATATATATTTTATAATCTGATATGTATGTTTTTTTAACATAATATTGCTAAAATGGCACATAGTAGTGAGATTTTCGTAGTGTGGTGTCTTTATTTGTACTCATCTCAATAATCTACAGCATGAGGATGTGATTTCACAAGAGAGATAATTCCAAGTATATTAAATACTAATTATAGAGCAGATTCCCTTATCAATCTATTTGCAAATAATAATGATATAAATTTTATAAATGGGAAGTGACCTGACATTTAGTTGCATGGCTGCTAAAGGTGGCATATATAGGAGTGAGTGCAAAAAATATGAATCATAATGCAGGCTACAGATGGTGAATGTATTCAAAACTTTGCTATCTCAGAATTTAAGATAAACAAAGTACCATATTTCTTGAATATAAGTTGAACATGAGTATTTGATGAGTTCAAAATTCAGCATAAGATTTCAGAAAATCTTTTGATTGCGACATGTAACTGCTGATTTGGGCCATTCAAAAAAAACAAAAACATGTCTTATGTTTGAGAATATACAGTAATATTTCCTGAACTCATTTATTATTGAGTTCAACTTCATTCAAACAACTGAAGAGTCATAAGAATCTTCTAATTTCACTTCTTTCATGAAACACTTTTACAGCCTATCAAAGTCTTGATTTTATCCTTTCAGATGAATTTAAAGGCCATGGCAACAGTTTCTATGGGGAGAAAAGTCGAGGCACTAAAAATGCCCAGAAGAGACTTTGTCTGCGTTTATTGTTCAGCGTTGTGTCAACGAAAAACGAGCTCATCATTAAAGATTTGGTTGATCAAGGAGCAATGAATCTTATCATCTGTGAGGACCTTTTTTGCATATTTGATTTATTTCCTCCCTTGATTTACTTTCCTGATTGATAATGGAGGATTTTTATAGATTATAACAATTTGTATTTTATTTGGAAGCGCCTTTTATTTAACCTCAGTTAACAACAGTTAACTTTATCGGTATATTAAAAGATCAAATTATCCCATGAGCCAGAAGTTTGTTGTAATACCATACTGGGCCTTTCTCATGAAAGAAGAGATTGGGGTTACTTGTCAGAGCCCAACTACTCTTATTTGCAAGACATTAAAGAGAAACTTTTCCTTTTCAATATTTTAGTTTTGTTTAACTTTGGAGTAAACAACACAATAGGTCAAAATTGACTTCTAACTCTGTTAGAATCCATTTGTATAAATGTGTATTCATGTACATCCACACATATTTTTTATGCATTACACTTTTCAATAAGAGCGCAGGTACTGCACTCTGATCTTAAGCTAAAGTTCTAGAGAGCATCATTTTGATCTTAGACAGATTGCACAGATACTACACCCTGATCCTAGGCAAAGGATCAGAGAATGACACTTTGATCCTAGGTACTCTGATCCTAAGCATATCTAAATAATTCATACCAAAATAATCCTGTCATTTTTAAACTGGTATTCAACCTGAAATTGAGGAAAATTCACCATCATAGTCAATAATCGAACAACTATAGCATCAAATGTTGAAGTCATGTAAGAAAATTCCATCAAAGAATAAATATGGTCAGAATAAATTCAATTGATGACATCAGTGGCATTTACCTCAGGAAAATATCTAGAATAGAGTAAAAAACATCTTGAAACATTTTATCAAGAGGCCTGTCAGAATAAAGCCCCCAGAAGCTTCTTTCCAAATATCAAAAAAGCATTTTTAGAAAAAGTGTAATGGAATACTGATGCCAATTTTCAAGTCTGTAGACAAAACGGTATGGCCAGGAGCACTAGAACACACAAACATGTAAACAGATGCACAAATACACACATATATAAAAAAGAACCCTTTGCCATCTTTGATGGCTACAGTGTTTCAATCTTTTTCGTTTCAAATGATTATGTTATAGCTTTATTTAACTTTGAAGTACACAATAGAACAGTATCATAACCCAGCTGGCACAATATTTTGTTGAATCTTTTTCATTTAAAATGTATGTTTTTGTTTCATTTAACTGTAGAACATGAAATAAAACTATTTATGGAGAAATACAATATTTGATTGAAATTTTCATGTCTTAAAGATCAGATTTCAGTTATTGGAAAATTTCTAACAATCATTACACTGACTAATGCTTTCATGTATTGATAAAGTTCTCAACAAAGTTTGACGATCTATGAAACATTGTATGCCTAGGACAATGGACAGCTAATGATATATGTATATGTGTGTGTTTTTGTATGTGCGTTATGTTGAATCAGTGAAATTGTCTAATGGGCAAAATTTAAAAATTTTTCACTAAAAATAAGTGAATACATAGTTTTGATTTGATCAAAAGTTCATTCAATCAAAACAAGGATGCAAAACAGTTATTTTTTACTGTCAAAAGTTTGTGAAATCAAACTTTTTTACAGAAAAATAATTAAATATGTAGTTTTAACATTTTTTTAACAAAAAAACCCAAGTAGTTTTAACTTGATCAAAAGTTAATTTAATCTAATCAAGGCTATAATACAACTATTCTTTACAATCAAAAGTTCTTATAATCAGAATAAAATAAAACGTTTTTATGGTAAATAAGTAAATTTTGCCAATTAGGCTTTCACAAAGTTGGTGTAACACACACACACACACACACACACACACACACACACACACACACACACACTCTCTTAAGGTTATGATGTATGAAATGTCATAATAATGCTAAAAGTGAAAGATATTTTTGGAGATTCAATATAAATAAAAATATAATTCATAATAATTGGAGGTTTTGACTCCTTAGTAATAATGATGTCTACCTAAGAAGACTAATTTTCTGTTTGTGAACTCAGTGATATTACTGACTCAACTTAGTCTGGCACAAGGCTGTAATAATGAGGTACCCAAAGAGATCATCAACCCAGTTCAGTCTATCACAAGGCCACAATAGTAAAGCACTTAATAAACTCTTTTCTTTAGATTGTCTTTCAAGTGCTGCAATTACTTCGTTCAATTAGGATAAAATCAAAATTTGGTGAATAAAAAGGTAAAATGAAAATCTTTAATAATTATTGTTTTTGTGCTCTTTTTGTAGCCATTTTGAGTTCATCTTTGACTTGTACAAATGGGAACAGTACGATTGAGAATGAAATGAAATCTACAATGCTCCTCATTCTTTCTCATTTTTGTGAAGTAAATGTACACAACAAGGTACGTTTGACTATAATTCATTTTGTTTTTTACTGATATTAGCAACCGTTAAACAAAACTATTATTATAACTATCAACATGGTTTCTTCAGTTTTTAATTTGAATTTGGGTTGGCTAGTTGGCCGGCAGGCAAGCTATGTACTCTCGGGTGCCAAATAAACGTTCCCCTGTCAGCGTATTAATTTTAAAGAATTTTTATACCCCCCTCCTGGACCTTAATAGGACCCCCCCAGTTTATTAGATTTTTCATGTTCCTTTGCTCTGTAAATAGGTTTCATTGGTGTGTTCAATTTGCAGTGTAAGTTTCTGCTAAATTGAGCTCTTAGTTTATGTCCAGCGGCATTCAGGCTTTTTTAGTGATCATTACTCAATAAAAGGTGAGAGGAGTGACTTATTCATTGATCATCCCTTTTCTCAATTTTTTAATTGATCACATCCAACATAGCATGCTGTCAAAAGACATTGGTTATATGATGGTTTCTATTGAGTGGCTAACCAACCCTGTTTTTTTTTTGTCTTGAACTTTTTAGAAGCTTTTAATTAACTTGCAACTTACTCAGACCATCAACCTACAGCAATGAGTTAACAGTGTAGATTGGAAATAAAGAATAGAGAATAAGCTCTTAATGAGACATGTCTATTCTATATCTAGACGATTCCTAAGTATGGCACTGCTCTACTGACTGAGCTACTAGAGCTCTTACAACTGGCAAAAGATCAAATCTTACCTTCAAACAAATGATTCATCCTTCCCTGATTGTTGCCATTTTTGTCATTGTTTTTGCATTCATTAGTTGTAGCAGTAGTAGTAATATTATCCTGATTTTAAAAAAATTTTCAATAGTATTTTCTTTAATCTTGGTTTTTTTAATTGCTGTTTAAGATGAAAGAAAAATTTTGTCAAAAATTAATAACGATTGAGAGTACTCCATCTAAAAAATAAAATCCCATTACAAGGTAAGTTTGTACTCCAAACTTCACCTTAAGCAATTCATATGCTATCCGTGAAGATTTACAAGACAATAGAACCTTGATGTCTCTGATGCATTCTACTGACAGACCTAAAGTACCAGCTGGAATGAAATGTAGAAATCTACTTTCCCATCGTTTCTGCACTTGTCCTTAAATTGAAATGACATTCTCTGTTTTTCATTGGTAAATCAATAAGAATGTCTTCACCTCCTTAAAATGGATGACGTAGTCCGTCGTGCACAAATTTCTATGAAACTATTTCCCATGTATAGGTTGACCCCCAAGTTTGGACCCCAAAATCTGGTCTTATCATATGCAAAAGTAAATCATTAAATTTGTATTCAATTGGCATGTGTTTAGTAAGTTTTTTAGCTTATAACAATTTTAGATAAGCTGCCTACTCAGTAAGTTCATCTGACCACCCATGTAGAAAGATGTATGAGGTCTGTCTGGGAAGTATCCAGCCATTTTAGTTATCTCAAGAACTGTTTGCGTGGCTTCAGTGTAACTCAGCAGCCTATCAGAATGGACTTAACTACACAATATGAACATACACTCTCCTATAGAGTTACTCAGTCATTAGAGAGTTTATGTATTGTGTGATGATTGTATTCACACTGAGCCTAAAGATTCTTCACATTTCATACAGATTCACTTTTTTATTAAAATATTGTATCACCCAGGCCTGTCAGTCCCCTTACAGTACAAGCTTTACTTTTTGTAACTTCTGGATTCTTGCCATTGAAAGGGAGAAAACTTAAGACCATGGACGAGATTAGGAAGAACATGACAGGCAGCTGATGGTGATCTTCTAAGAAGATTTAGCAGATTATTTTGGAAAGAAGGGATGCTTGGATAAGTGCGTAAGGTCTCAAGGGGAGTAATTTGAAGGGGACTTGAATGCCATTGCTGTAGATTACACTATTTTTGGTTGATATTAAATGACTGGATACTTTCCAAGCAGCCCTTCTAATTGAATTCCATGACCAAAGTTATTGGTCTACTTTGCAGTTGAGAAGGTTCCATTTTAAATCTGAGCTCAGGCAAAAGCCAGGATTTTGAATTTTGATCTTCAAGGTAGGGAGGCCCTTTCCATCTGAAAATGTTGTATAACACAATCTTCTCATCCCCACTTAACTTCATGTTGGGTCTGTATCAATTTCTTGAATCTCAGATTACTGCCTGTTCATTTGCTCGCTGCTGATTGGTCAACTCTTAATTCCCAGAAAATCACGGGAAGACGATTTGAGGGCCTTTCTTTCATAATTGATATTTGCAACAACACCAGTTGGTATTATGATTAGGGGGCTGTTTACCAAAGCTTGATATGGACAGTTATAGATCTTGGATGAGTTACACTGTTGTCGTTCTCCAAATACCCTTGTAAACCATTTGTCTTATAATCTGGTAGAGAGTGAAAATGTTTTATTTCTTTACTTCAGGAACTTTTTGGTACTGCCGGTGTGGACATGTTGACTCACTTCCTGAAGACTGACTCAAAAGTGATTAATAGTGGACAAGGTTTTCATAGTCTTCTTCTGGCTTCAATCGATTGTGTTTGGTAAGTAAATATTATTGGATTGATCAAAGTTCATAAATTCAAATGTTACATTTTATTTTGCAAATCTCGTTTGGATAATCCAATCTCTTCTTCACACCCTTGATGTTGTCAGCAACATTTCAGCTAATCCATTGATTAGCTCTTGTCAGCTATATGATTCAAGAAGAGAGGGCTGAAGAATGAAATGGCTGAAATGTAATATTGACAACACCATGAATGCAAAGGAGATATTAGATTGTATCAATAAGATCTTGAATGTTAATGACTTCTTTTGAAGTTATAGACAATTGAATTTTCTTTTTTCGTTTTTCAAAAAAATATAGTAAGTATTTATTTGCAGGGCAATTTTTATGAATGATAAAATGTTTATAAAGATCTCTTTATCTAGATTTTTTCATACTCAAGATTTGACATTTTATAAATATAGAGTCATTTACTCAATTTACTGAAAAATCTCAAGAGAATAGATTGAGATATAAGTAAATAGTCACCGTTGATATGCTGAAAATGTTACTTATTTCCCTCCATCTTTAGTCTTTGAATCAATAAACAAAAATACCCCAATTTTGACAAAACTTGTAAAAAATGGATGCTGATATGAGAATACAAAGTGGCCTTTTTGAATGAAGTTGAAACTAAACTGTCCTAATGCCATCTAATGAGAAAAACAGAACAAACTTTGGTGAACTCAATTTTGAAATGCAAGAGAAATAAACACACAATCACCTCATGATGCCTCGTACTCCAAGAGCGTAGGAATTGTTAAATAAAAAAAAAAGGTAATCAATCTGAGGTTAATGTCAAATTACATTGATTCTGGGAATAACTATTTTAACTGCGAACTTTGTGGTCAGACGATTCATGAAGGAAAGGATACCACTGCATTTTTCTTTGGCCAACATAGACCATCAGACAAATATCTTCGCGCATTAACATGGGAAACTGGGAAAATCCCCATTGCGTACAGCAGTTTGTGGCTGCATTAGCCTCAGGATAAAAATATGGTATCTTCATCTTGTGGGTCATAGGCATCCATTGCCATTTTTCCAGGGAAAGGGGAGGGGGTTGCAAGACAATTTATTTCCAAATGGTGATCAAAAGGGTATATTCAGAATATACCTTTGTGGCAACCCTGTTACCAGAGAATGGTGATACAGTTTTTTATACAGGGATATCAAGTTGGGCTTACTTAGAATAATTGTACAGCACCATTATCCTTTATTGACTCTAAGGTTTCAACTTTTGAACCCCTTGGTCCTCAGTGAGAAGCCCCCACCTCTAGTGGACACCCATTCTGACTTTCTTAGCAAACTTTTGTTATATCAATTACAAGACATGTTATTCCACAATGGTAGACTCATTTATGAAAATGATACTCTTCATATCTCATTACAGGTGTTCACTTATTGGCTGTACTTTATATGAAAATTATTTCTTGGAAAATGAGGGTTGCTTTCTGCTTTTGGATCTTCTTGAGGTGAGTGATTGATTATCCTCATAACCTTGACATATAGACATTTGTTTCACACCTTATCATAATCCAAGGTAGGAGCTATCCCTAAATACTTGATAAATAATATAACAGTACATGTAGCTTTTGTGGTTCAGGAAAGTCATCTGTGCTATAACTGATCTGTGATCAATTTAGGTTCAGTATCCAACCATGTTATAAAGTGAAACACACTATGATAGGTGAGGCTTGTATTTATGATATGTTTTCTTGTTTCGTCTTGCCTGCCTTCATATTCTCCTTTGTCAATAGTAATCCATTGAAAATGACTCAGAATTGAGATAAAATTCTCACTCTTCATCATGAAGAATGCTTTAGTAGTGTCACATAAGCTTTGCAATTTATACTTTAAGAAATTGATTATAAATTTTCTCCTAATCTAATCAGCAATATTGACTTCTACTAGAGTTGGTCGAAAAGCAAGAATGGATCTATATCATTATCAGATTTCTTTATGTTTCTTTGTGGGTTTGTTACCATAAAACAGCAGAAGTAGCACATCATGGTGCAATTTTTGTTAGCACAATACCAATACATTGCTCTAACTTGAAGAATAAAGCAATTTCCTGTCCAATCAAGCCACTGGTTTCTGAATAATAAATTTAAGTATAAATTGACAAAAAAAATGTGTGCTCAAGGGAAATAACTCCATGTATATTGAGCGTTAATTACAGTTCTTAATTCTTAATAAGCAAATAATTATGATATAAATTCTATAAACAGTAAGTTACTTGACATTGAACTGAAAAGTCTGTGAAAGCAGCATTCAAGTGAGTAACAATTAAGATATAATTTCTGTTCTTCAATATTGAAGCTGACCTGGTAGTGTCACAGTAACAACTGAATGTGTTTACACTGAATAAAAATGTTTCCTTTCTCTCTCTCTGCTGTAGATATGTCCATCAAACATGCAACAGAATATCTTGGGTTGTCTTTTGGATTTGTGCTGTGAAAATCCTGCAACGGTGAAACATATCCTGACTTGGAAGGGATCCAAAGGAAGTATTTCGGCTCCTCATTTTTTTTGTGAGATGTGGCGACAAGAAGAAAGACGAATGGGAGTTAGCAGGCAAGCATCGGGGGCCATTGCAGGTAAGGACGTAGGCTCATGTGTCCAAAATATTCAACCAATTTGGAAATTTATCTCATTCTTTTTTTTCATGCTTGCAGACTCTACACATTTCTCTTGTCCAGAGAGAATGTAAAATGAAAATATCTCTAGGGAAACTTGCCTATTGGAATTCAGTAATAAATTAACAAGTGGAGTTATGGCTGTTTTTGTTAATATTTCAGTGATTATTCACACCATCCTCACAAAATAGTAGATCTTTCTCTTTCAACTTGAAGTTGTTCTTATGGGTTGGATGGTGCAAGTTGCCTAACAGTTGGCAGCAATGAAAATGAAATCGGCAGACTAAGTTCAAACACCATACAGTTTGCATTCATTTCACACCATTATAGGTTGGTGACAGATAGATTAGGGAATATGTGTTCAACAGGACTATGGTGAAGCTTTGATGGCCCAGCAAGCCAGAAATAGTTTATAATAAATTGCTCAAGTGAAATGAAAAAAAAATAGAGGACGGACTGAATAAGGCAAGTCTCCATCATTTCCATCTGATTTTGATTTGTCTGTCTTGATTAAATGGTTTAGTGAGATATTCTATAATTAGCTTTATATAGTGTAGAAAAATGACTAAGAAATCATCCTACATACTATATATAAAGATAAGGCCCTTGTTTTAAGCCCCTATTTAATGTCGATTGCTGTAGACTTTCAATATATGTTCAATTGTTTCTATTGAAGAAGAATGGCCTCTTATGCTTTAGTGCAGTGATGGTGAACCTTTTTAAGAGTGCATGCTCACATTAGCAATAATCTTCTAAAACAATTCCCTCACATGCCCATAGGAATCTTTGAGCCGCAGATTATCATTTCTTTCATATTTGTCTTTTCCAAAATATCTTGAATGTTTGGAAGCATTCTTAAAGAAGTCTGTTCAGACAATCAATAACTGACGTGACAGCTGATAAATTGAAGATTGCTAATTTTTAAAAAATTAAATTTTTAACAAAAAATTAGCTTTTTCACATGCCAATAAAATGTTTTTGTGTGCCACCTTTGGCACACCTACCATGGATTTGCCATCCCTGTACTTATGAGTTCTGCATGTTATCAAACAATGTTTTGTCCCTCAAAGAAATTTCAATACTAACTATTTTTTTTAATTATCATTTTGAAATAATTGTAATTTTCCCAATCCCCAATACAAGGTCTGTTTGAAAAGTATCTATCCATTTGATATTAACAAAAAAATAGCCGACCCACGGGTATGTTGCTTTAGTCCATCCAAAGTTCTCCCCTTCGGACCTTACACACTTAACTCAGTGTTCTTTCTTTTTCAAACAGTCTACAAAGTCTTCTTTTTGGATGGTTATCAGCTACCTTGTTATATTCTCTTTAATCTTTCCCGCATTCTGAAAGCTTTTTTGCAAAAGCCAGAAATTGCAAGGAGTCGAATCTGTAGTAGGATGGCTGACAGATCTAGAAGCTGCAATGTTTTGCCAAAACCTCTGCAGAAGAAGTAAAGAATGATTTTCTCAGTCATTGTGAAATTGAGTCACACAGTACACAAGCTTACTCAATAGCATCCCACTACTGATTATGTAATCCCTGGAGAGAGTGTCTATTCACACGTTCACAGTAAAGTCCCATCTGATTGGTTGCTAAGTTGCATCAAGACCATGGAACTGGTTCTCAAGATATCCAAAATGGCTGGATACTCTCCAAACCAACCTTGTATTTTAGTTTTTGTATATTGGCTTTTTTTAAATTCACAATTCAAGGAAATTTTGAAAAATATTTTGTTTATTTTCTTATGAATGGGAAGGTGAAATTTACTGAACAAAAACTACTAATCAGTATGCTGTTCTAAAGCCCAGAACTTTGTTGTTTATCTTCTCCAGATCCAGGAAATCCTTTGATGGGTCACATCCAGATGGAATGGGGATGTTGTCCGCAGCCAGCCTATTGTGCAAGCCAAGCAATTGTTGATATAGCAGAAAACATGAGAGGAAAAATCTACTGTCTTTTTTGCAAACTGGGTCAGTGTTCATGATGCACACAAAGACAGACTCAGACACTGACACAGGCTCAGACACAAACAATACACGCACACACATACACACATGCACAGGCACAGGCACTTGTATTGGCACACAGGAAAAGAGACACAGATCACACACATGTAAAGACACAGACAACATATACACATATGGAGAGGTATTGAACCATCCGGGGGCATGCATACAGACACGCACACACAGACAATGGCATACACACAGAGGCATAGACACATGCATCAGTTTGCACATACACACACACATATCCAACATTATTTTCAAATACTTCTGGTGGATTTCTGAATTCATTTTGAAAGAAATTTTTTCATTCCCATAATACAGATTTTTGAATTTTTAGATTCTTTTTCAAAATATTTGAATGATTATTCATGTTTGTGGCTTAAAACTTCTTTTGGGGGTAAAAATTCTTTCAAACCTATATTCAAACAAAAGTCCATTTTCTTTTTTTCCAAAATTGGTCTATATTTTTCAAAATTTTCTCTAATAATGAATAATGATAAATATCTACTTGGTTCCTCTTTGTAGTAGAAGCAATTTTATATATCAAGCATCACCTATGGTTGGTGTTCAAGTACAAGTAAAAGCTAGGAACATGACCTTTGTGGTATAATGCACAGGATTTTTATGGGCAAATTTGGGGAAAAGGGTTTGCATTAAAGGGATTTGTGGTATCACTAATTCCCAATATCCTGTCCTTGAGGATTTATTAGTTTGTATTTACTTGGGCAATGCCTGTTCAGACAGAGATTTCTTTCAGGTGAAGAAGTGGTTTGAAAGATGTTATACAAAAATGCAAATGAAACCCTGCAGTTATTATTTCATAAATTTCTTCTATGTATTTTATTTTTTCAGGTTTTGATGATCTTCCTGGACTCCAAGCGATCGACCATATAACTTTAGTCATTATTGAGAAATATCTGTGTTTCAAGGTGAGGATATATATATATATATATATATATATTTTTTTTTTGAATTTCATAATGTATATCTCTATATTCTTGCATATTGTTTGATTAATCTCTTCAACTTTTCAAGTGATTGAATGTTTTCAATGTTTACTTTTAAAAAAAATAACATTTTCTTTTGCAGCTCCACCATGTCATGCGACTTGTTCATTTTCTATTGTCTTTTTCAATTTTCATGTAGTGCACCCTTCATCAATGTATTTCTTATACAAATCATCAACCTGGCCTCCCCCCTGCGGATACCTATGCCGAAGAGTTATCAGTGTAGAAAACAAAATCAGTGAGGTTCAAATATCAGAAAAGAAAATAAAAGCATGATGGGAAAATGATGTTTTGATGGGCAGTTTTCCTCCCATGATGAATTGGTGATGCGCAGATTTCCTGATGGGCACTTATCTGAGACCCATTTATCTCCACAACCCACAACAAACTGGTTTAAACACTTTGGCTGGGCTCAAGTTATTTATGTGTTCTGATAATTATATACATGCTTTTATTTATGTATCTGGACTTTGCCAATCTCTTACCATTTAGACTAGGAAATTAAAATTCTGCACACATTTTTTCTGATTTTTTGAAAAAGTGGAAGATTCAGTTTACAATACAAGTTTATTTTAGATTTACGTGATAAAAATATACATGGCTGGTGGTGATTCATAATTTCCCTTGGAAAGCTATTTCTTTTTTCACTTCCTTACAAATGCTGTTGAACAATTCAGATCTAGTCTTAACATAGTATTGCGTCATAGTTGATAAGAAGAAGGAAAAAAAAGAAAGAAAAAACAAGACATTAATTTTTTCAATTATGATATGATAATTCATGATTTAAAAAATTTTAAAGTCTCGTTTTTCTTTTTCTTTCAAATATTAACAAGTTAAGCGCTTTCTATGATTTGTTATAGGTGACAATAACAACAACAACAATAATAATAATTTGTGTCATTTATTGTTTTATTTGAATTTTTTTCAGGTTGGAGAAGTGTGGATGGAGATAGTGAATGAACTGGAAATAGAGAGAGTCAAGCCCCTTGATGATGATAAAGTTGTGTGTGAAGCCCTCTTGCAAAGAGTGAGACAATGCGGCCAGCAAAATATGGAGTTGCAATTGGAACTGATTAAATCACAAAAGGCTATGGATGCTTTAGATGAGCATGAATTATATGATGAGGTAATAGAAAGGTTTATCAAAGCTACGATTAACATTTTGCATGCATTAATGCCTTCGGAAAAAGCATGAATTGATTTCTCCCTGTACCCCCTTCGATGCTATATATCTTGACAAAATATCTCCTTGCTGGAATGGCCTGATGATTGATGGAGAAGAAGTTGTTTTCTTTACTTTTGGTCACCCTAAGCAAGGCTTTTTGGCCACTTCTCATGTCAAATGATTTGTAAATAAGGGAGTCATTTATGCCATAAAATTATGACCAGTAAAAACATATTAAAATAGCTCAAAATAAAATCAAAATAGTTGGAAACACTAAAACATGATAAGTCAAAAAAACATAGGTTTCTTTCAGTTTTTACTCCATTCTAACAACATATGCATGTATGTATATATCTGGAACATCAACAGGTGGCACCAATCAACCTATGAAGCTGAAAATTTGCAGAAAGTACTCCACTAGACCCCTGTAGAAACTATACAGAATGCAGTTTTCAAACTATAGCCTGGAAGATATGAATTAGTAGTCTATCACACACTTGTCAATATTTTTTTTCAACAGCCACCCCCTGAGTTTTTAGTAGAGATTGAATCTGCAATTAAACTTTATGCCAAAATTGTCATTAGTTTGTGCTTGGCAGTCTTGAACATTTGTAGATGACATCGATTGACCTATAAGGCTGAAAATTTGTATTGGTACCCATTAAACCCCTTCTGGAATTTTTGAAAATGCTTTTTTGAATTTTAGGAACTCTTTGTCTAGAAAACACTAATTTTTTTAGGATTTTGATAGTGCATTAGTAGTCTAACACACTTTGCCACTAAAACTCATATGAAATGGAAGTTGATGCCAACATGTTTTTCTGAAATTTAGACATTTTTAGTGATTGCGGCCCAACAAAAAAAGATTATGTAAAACGTATAGAAAATGTCAATTCTTCCCTTCAAACTTTGCTTTTGCAACCAGGGCAGTGATAATTAGAATTTTTTTTTCAATTGATCAACAGGTGAATTTACTCATTTTTAATCACCTTAAGTAAGAAGAACAATTACACTTGAATATCACTATCCTAGTCGCAACCAAAAAGTTTGAAGGAAATAATTGATATTTTCTATACTTTTTACACATGAGTGATCAGAAAATAACAATGTTATGCATTTATTTATGTATTTACTGAGGACAAAAATTTATTTTTTACCAAAATTATTTTATATCATCTTCACTGTAAATATTATAGCCTGATTCTGACAGTAATGTTTGCCTTACTTCCTGACAACAGAATCTCTTTTAGATTCATCTATAATACATTTCTATAATGGAGGTTCATTATAAATATAATGGCTTTATTCTCTTATTAACACCTACATTTATTCCTGACCACTGACAATCCCTCTCCCCAAATTTGCAATGCATTACAAGTGGAAACCTGCTTTATGGGGGAAGTTGTCTCAGATTAGTCAAGAGGGTGGAAAAAAATCTGGATTGTTTTATGAGGAAATTTTGTATAGATTAGGCGTCATCTCTGGGTGTTGATATCCACCTCTTGGGGTCAATTGCACAAATTGGGGAGTCGATAAATGCCAGGAGATTGAAAGGGAGTTGATAAACACTGTGGGGTGTCTATTGAATTTTGTTGTTTTACATATATTCTCTTTTATTTTGTATTTTACAATTTATTTTTTTGTTAAACTTCTAGTTTTGATAGATAAACATATTCTGTGGATTTGGTTCATTTTTGGAAGTGATATCTTTCTTTTGGTAGCCCTGCTTTGGGACTAGTGAGGGAACAAGGATTCCATGGAGGGGTCAATGGTCTAAAAAGATTGTTGACCCCTGGTATAGATGGAGGTGATTCTATTATTGATAAATATGTGATGCTTTTAAGAAAGGCCAAGTGGTGGTCTGACCTGGAAGTTGCAATTCTGAAAATAAAAATATTGTTTATTTTTTCAGATACGAGAGAATAATCGTCAGAAAGAAATGGACCAAAATTCATGGGCTGAATTCGTGTCCAGAACCTCCAATCATCGTTTGTTGAAAGTAAGTTTCACCTTTTAATTCAATAAAAAGAATGATTAAAAATGTACTATGTAAAGAAATTAAATAATGTCTTGCATTGAAGATGACAATGGTATTTCAATTTAGAAACTTTAAATTTAAGTTTAAACTTTGGTTAAATGAGCAAAAATTAAATAAATATGTGAACCCATTTATCAAATTAGGTATTTAGGGTTATTTTAGATGAGGCTGGGTTTATATTTTGCACGTCATAAGCTTCATTTTAGTACTTACCCCATCTTGATAGCTTATGTAGTTGTGAAAAACTTTTAGCTTCAGGTACTTGGGGAAATTTCCTTACCAAAGTTTCTAGAAAATTGATGTTGAAAGTATACTAACCATGACTGTATCCAGTGATGCTGTTTTGGAAAAAAAACAATTATAACATATTTTGGATTATTAAACAATCATATTTTCAATGGGAATGGTTGTATTTATGAAGCCATTTTTGATGGAATCTGGAAAAAAAATTATTTTTAGCTTAAGCAGAAAACTGACCCATGAGACTTGATACTTGATTCAGATTGCTGGGTAACATATAATTCCCACTCAAGGAGTACCTTGCTATGGTGAAATGGCAGCCTAGCAGACCATTGCCACTGTAGTGAGTTTGATTTTCCTTAGATATATCACATTAGTGGCCTTGTGCCAGCCTAAACTCTAAGGAAAAATGAAAGGTACCTTCTCATGATGTGATGCTTAACAAAACAATTACTACTGCAGTGAGTATGATCCTCTCTGGTACAAGTCCAAAGAAATGGAACACCCAGACTGAGATAATCTGAGGGATGTAATGAGGTTTGGCAAAGATAAGAATCATGCATTGTGTGTTTAAAGGACAGGTCAGTGATGGCAAAGCACATAATCTAGTCTTGTGACTTGAGTACACATCAGGATTATGGGTCTTTGACTTGGAAATGCATCAACCTGATAGTATCCTGTGGAGCTAAAACATGGAGCCTAACCAAAGGATGAATCCTAAAACTGAGAACCATGCCATGTGCATATGAGGGAATCGTGTTCAACATCACATTGACAGAGAAACAGGAGTCAGTGATATCATAGAATCCTTTAGAAAACTCAAATGGCAATGAGCTGGTCATGTTGCAAGAATAGCAGACAACCGATGGACATCACAACTCATATCTCCAGAGATCGCATGCAAAACTGTGGTCAGCTAAATATAAGATGACAAACTAGACAAGTTCAGAAAGTATTTGCTCCATGACATCCATAATAAAGAAGGCTGGCTAATCCTGGGGAAGATCTATGTTCAATGACGGACTCTAAAAAGCTGATGATAATGTTTATAAAAATGTATGTAAAATGAGCAATTAGTCACACCAGTTGGAGACTGACTGTTGAAGTATTTACACTCACTCAAGCAAGCATTCATTCAATTGTCCTCACTTTTTGAGACCCCAGAGTCTCAAGACACATGGAGTGGGGCACTACAACCACATTGTTGCTGGTTGTCAAACTATTTGAATTGGAGAAAGAGAAGTTAGAAAAAGAACAAGCTTTCTCGATTTTAAGCTAGGTTATCGAAATCATGTCATAAAAAATGTATTCAAGTCACATATGCTGGAGATCCGTAATGAGGCAGAATCACTTATAATGCGGTTTGAGCATGGATCCCAATTTTCAAAATTTTGAATTTGGCTCTCAAAATAGATAAATAGAAATACCCCCAAGAAATGTTATGCACTGGGTCCCTCAATGTTAAATTCAACCATCTGAGGTAGAGACATATTGAAACTAGAGAGACCAATGAGATCGGTTTTGCCAACACACAAAATATCTTTTGCACTAGTTTAACTGCCAAAAAGATATTAAAAATAGTCCAAAACAATACTGAATCAGGTTATGCTAACTGTAATAAGGGAATGAATTAGACACTTTCCCTTTCATCTGCCGCTAAAAAGATTACTAATGTATTGTCAACTCTTGACACTTTCTGCCTTCTGGCTTGACTAGCCTTACCCTACCCACACTCCTGTGTTTGTCTCTTCATTTTTGCGCAGATCGGTCTTGTAGAAGTTGGGAGTGGGGAACTCAGATCAAACTTTCAAAGATGGAAATTTTGTCAGATGATGAATTAACTTATAATACAGAAGAAAATTATGTACCCTGACCTCCACATCATAATGGGTCTAAAGTGTAATTTGATCTTAGTAGGGCACCTACCCAACAATGTAGCTAGCCGATCAGACTAATAGTTGAAAGTTCGATCCTCATTGGTAGGGGGGTACCCCCACACCTGTAGCCTTATGCCAAACTAAGCTGAGTTTAGTTAATACCTCTAACGACTCTTTACTTGATGATTTGCCAAATGTTATTTCACTGAATCTAGAAATTTGTTTCTTTTTTTATTTTACAGGCTTCAAAAATCCGCCAAGATTTATCAATTGATGGTTCAAGATTACCATCAGGATATCGTGAAGAGTAAGAAAATTACAATTGTTTCTAATTGATACTTTAAAATTCTTTATTTTTGCATGAATTTTAGAATAGTACCAACATCTTTAAAGGTAGGTAAAGATAAAGCATCTGTCTCTTAGGAGACAGCACCCATTGGAGTTTGAACAACCTGTGGCAAAGTCCTGGTCTCCTTCGCCTGCATCAGCTTTTGGATCCTTGCAAGTTTCAAGTGTAGTAAGAATGAAGTCTTGGTTTCAACCAGTTTTATGACTACCCTCTTGGCAGGGGTCCACCAAAGGGATACCGATACCCTGATCACACAGTCTAGAGGGTACTGAATAAGCTGCTGAGTGTACAGGGAAATTTGTTTTAATGAAGAGTTTTCCTGACCAAAACTATTTTGTTTCAAATCCATTTTTTGAACAGAAATATTTATGTAGAAATCAGAAAATTCAAAAAGATAAATTTTTATGCTTTGTTTCTCCAGTTATTATTTGGTCCAATTTTTAGTATTAAAAACCGATTGCCCTAGTTTTTTTTCATTTAAGTTAGTTTGAAATACATGGCCTTTTTTTTTCCAGGCGATTCTTCCACAACATAACCATGCCATGTCTGGGGACAACAGTAAGTTAAATTCTATTTTTTTAAAATTTACAACAAACTGTATCTAATTCCACAAACATAACAATATTTTCAGTGTTATACATTTTAAATTTCTCAGAGAATGGTAATGAAACAATTTCAAAAGTGACGACTAGTCTTTAAATAGGAATCTAAAGTAACAAAAACTAAAAAGAAAATCAGTATCTATCAGCTCCATAAATTCAGAGAAATTGAAAGAAAAGAACCCCCCCAACCGAGAGTGTGTGTCAAATGCATAACTACAAAAAAGTATGCTTTAATTAAATTAAAGATAACTTATATTTTTAGCATGAACCATTCAATTGGCTATTCTATTGATATCATACATTTCATAATTTTTTTTATCAAATATTCATGGATTTCTGGTCTGTCTTCTGACCAAAATCATCTACCTCTTAGTGGCATTCTATTTAAAATTTTAAAAAAATTTTTTATGAATTCATCAAGGGAAATAACTTATGATAATAATTATCCCCTTTTGTCCATCAGGTGAATTCTAATTTATTTTTTCTATCGAATCCATAGCATTCCATTATTTTCAATTCTATTCATTAAAGAGGTCCACTGTCACTTACAAGTGGTCTTTAAATTCAAGAGTTAAATTAGGTTGTTTAGAAATCATACTTCAAATGTTCGTGTTGATATCTATTGCATTTAATATGGACATTTTTGCATGAAGATAAACCTTCAGTATTAATAATGTAGTAAATGTGGTGAGAAAATATCCAACAGAAGTGGCAGAAACCATGTTTTTAGCCACTGAATTTAAAGAGGTTGGAGTTTCTTTTCTTTATTCACCATAGTGAGTTGTTTCAAATTAAAGGCTAATTACTATATTGAACAAAATAAGAGGTGATGTTCCATCCATTAGTCAAGGTAGGTACTGCTACAATACGCTCTCGTGTGTATTCATGGCTAAAAGGTTAAAAAGTTTATGATAAATATTTTAGATTTTTTTTCTCATTTCCGAAAAAATTACAACACTTGAGATTGAAACTTGATGTAAAGATATGAATGCAAGTATCTTATTTCTTCCTTTTTTTTCTTGAAGGTATTCAGTGGTTTCCATGTGCAAATTGAGAAAAGCACTCCACAGCATATGCACTTCCAAGTAGAAGAGCATGACAGAGAGAAGGCACAATAAAAGTTTCAGAGACCTTTTACTATTCTAGGAATTCTGTTTACTAATTAAAACATCATCATATTCATTCAAAACATGGTTTAAAAAGGAAAATCAAGTGAAATCATTTCATATAGAATATGATTTACACAAAGATGAAAGATGTGATAATTTCAACCTCTGCCTAAAAATGAATCATTTTAGCCTAGTTGCTTCTTTCTTGTTACAAACATTGACATTGAATGAGTGTTTGATGTGTGGTCTTATTTTACCAAGACTAAAAATTCAGAACTGGTGAAAAAGGTGAATTTCAAAAAAGTGATGAATTGTATATATATATATATATATATATATATATATGCACATACACACACTTGCTCACTTTCATTCCAACTAAGCTTTTTCACAAACATCTACAATGTCATAATGCTACGTCATGGTGGTGCTAAAAAGAATGTGTCCATTCCACATGGATTATTATTGTAAATCTTGCATCCCCCCCTCCATGAAACAAAAAAAAAAAAAGAGTAAAAAAAAGCAAAAATGAGAGGCTAGTGGAGTAAACATGTAAATTTTCAAGATATTGTCTCCGACAGACAGATAAGTGAAAAAGGGAAGAATACCTCGCCATTTTGCAGGTCGGTTGTGGGGCCAGAGTGGGCTACACCAATTCAATATTTGAATAAAGAGATTAGTGAAAAACAGCAGAGGTTGAAGGACCTCTACTTTTGATGATTCCCAACTTTTTATACAGATATACAAGTGTGTGCATAATTTTTAGGATTTATCTTTAATTACCTTCTTAAAGAGACTCAATTTTGCTGTTTAATCTCTTACTAATTTCACATATTTTTTTATGTTGGAGGAGAAAAGACTATGATACTGATTAAGAAAATGTAATACTTTGCATGTAACGGGAAATCAATATAGCCCCTCTCCCTCCTTTGTCATTTTTTGGGCTGGCCAAGGGTAAGCAACTTTTGTTCAAGAGGGCTACCCCCGCCTAGCCACACCTCCTATTGCAGTTGTAGGGGTAGGGGTAGGGTTTGGGTCAATCCTTGATGCCAGAGGTGTGCCAAAAAGGAAAATAAAATACTGAGAGACCTAGACAATCCCCCCACACACACACACACACACACGTATGCCTCTAGGGCCCTCTACATTAAACCTGACCTTGTGTCAAGTTTACCCTTTTGGAAACGAGAACAAATACCCTGATGTCATGTGTCTTTTGCTGACTGATCTAAACTACACAACTTCTTTAATTGCTGTAAAATGTTTATATTCACTTTTAGGATTAATCAAGTTTTGTCTTTAAGCCTGAGTTGTGGTTTTAACAAGAGTCATTTTTGTCAAACTTTAGTTTAAGTCAGAGTTCTTCATTTTCTCTCCATAAAAAGAACAATCTTCACCAAATTTAGGGGAGCAAACTCTTCATCGTTTGTCTATCCTGTCATATTAAAACAAACTGAGAAATAGAATTAAAATTTCCCTACCATGTTTCAAAATAACTACCAAGTGATTGCTTGGCAGTTTTCTTACCAACTGAGCTAAACTGACAAGTCCTATGTACCTACAAACGTATTCATCATATACATAATACAAATGTTACTGTAATCATCTTCGATTGGAATAGAAGTAGGAGTGGAGTTTGACCCTGCATCAACCAGGCTTATTGCAAATAAAATCTGAAAAACCATTCCAATAGAGAGAATTAGAAAGAAAGGAATTGACTAACGTGAAGAATAGCATTATTACATATTATCATTACTGCTACTATTCCAAATAGACATCACGACTTACAACATGGATCCCCAGGGATCACATATGCAACCACGGCTGACAGAATACTTGATAGAGAGATAAACTAGACTGGGTTCAGAAAGTACTGGCTCTGCGATGTCCATGATAGAGAAGTCTGGTAAATCCTTGGGAAACTCAATGGCAAACCGGAAAGTAGATTTTAAAAATTTGATTTAATATTTCATATTTTTGTCCAATTTTCTGACTTAACTCTATTTATTCACCTATGACTGCTCACTTGAAAAAATATTTTAATATCCAAAATTATGAAAAGTTAAATTATACAGGAATTTGTATCTGGTTTGTTTTTATGACAAATTTTAATAAAATATATTTTAAAAATATTTCCAGAAAACTTTTTTTTCCTCTACATAAAAAAAAAAAAAAAAACTTTGATGGTGAATCACATTTTATAAACTTGTCTTTCTCTGTGATGTAAAAATTAAAGAATAGATGGAATATTTGGAGAATTGGGGCTGAATGGATAATGACTTGGAGAATGAATTCCATTGACTGAGTTTTAACTCCAGTTCGGTCTGTTCATGTTCACTTTGCACTAATCCTTTGGGAAAGGCATGAATCCATTCTACCCAACCCCAGCTTTGGGTAAAATAGCACAGGAGGAAGTTAATGATGCTACTTTGGGTGCTTGTTGCTTCTAAGACTATTTCATGCACTGAATGGGCTGAGTAAGAAGTATGTGAAGCCTAAATAGGTATGGCTGAAAGGGCACTACTTACTTTTGCAAGTTTATTCAGAAAATAATCTCTAAATAGAGATATTTGTTTTTTATATTGAGTTACATACATAAAATGATTTTAGACAAAAAAGATCTATTTTTTTAGATAATTAGTTCTAGTACGCATGTAGGCTATGGTGATTCATTTATGCAAAGTACAGATATAGTAATATTTCCCTAATGTTCCATCTGATATGATGTGTGCAAGAACCTTTACTACAGTCAATATCGGGTCTGCAAACTATGGACCTTGGATCAAATCTGGCCTCATTTCATCAAGCCAATTTTATTGAATATGTGACATAGCATACCTAAATGTTTTGTTTTTCTTTTCTATATTGGATATTGGGTTATTGAACAATAAAATTTGCTATCAAGAAAACAGAGCAAAAGCCTCATTTTTGCAATGGTTTCAAATGAATCAATGTTTTATTGCTGAAAATATAGCACTATGCAGGCTATAGGGTTGATAGTTTCTATTGTGTGAGGGAGAATGTAGGAATGGTAGTTGGTTCTGTGTAGTAAGGAGATGATTCTAGTTGCAAAGGAATTCATCCCACTTGTTTGATTTTATCACCACATGCTGTGAATATTAAACATAGTTCATAATTCAAATAAAGACAAATGCATAATGTTTAGACAAATAAATAGGACACACATAGGCATTACATTCAAAGCTGAAAGGAAATGACGTGTTATGAACATTAATATGATCATTTTAAGGAAAGAGAGTGGATCCATGATAGAATGGGTATATAATGACAGCTAGTTGGTATGTCGAAGAGAAAGAAGTTAGCGCTTGAGCACATAGGAGCTCTTTGCCAGTAGTCATAGGAGCCATGAGTTGATGAAATGGAGATAAACTGAAGTGCTTTCAAACCATAACACTTGGTATTTCAAAGACCAAGGAATAATAATGTTGTCAAGGTTATCAGTGCTATGCCAAGTTGGGGGCAATGTACTGCACTTGAATTTATGATTGCTGAAAGTAACTTTGGGGCTACTTTTGGATGCTGAAAAATATGACAGAAAGACTATTTAAATTGTAGAAAACACGTAAGGGTTTAACCCATGTGTGTTCCCTGAGAATTGGAAGACACAAGATAATCATGATTGTTCTGTAGTAAATACATTATCATTTCATCCATGGGAAACATTTTATTCGGATGGGTTCTAAGCTAAATAACATGGAAATTATTTCATATCCACTTGATTAGATGCATGAATAGAGAATTTGTGGACAAACCTCTTAAAAGCAAAACTCAGTGAGACTTGAGCTACAGCAGACCTCTTCCCCTATTAGCTCAGCCTTAAAACTGATGTGGATTCAAATGTAGGAATTTTCATAGTAAATATGTAAATAGAATGAGGATGGGTTGGACCAGGAAGGCTATGACATGGCTGTATATTTTGAATCATTGAAATCAACCAGTTTATGTTAGATATAAACTTATGAGATCTATGACTGAATGAAAATTAAATTAAAAGTTATAGAAAAAAAAAATCACAAGGAGGTCCCATACACTTGATAGTAATATCCAAATTCTGATAACAGTTCTTAATAACTGTAAAGCAAACTCACCATCACAGTGAATAATTGAACGGCTGTTGCATCAATATTTGATATCATAAAAAAAAAAATTGCATTAAAGAATATGGTCGGAATAAATTCTATTCATGACCTCAGCGTTTCCCACAGAAAAACAAAAAACATACTAAATTTCATTAATAAACCCGTCAAAATAAGCCCCCACCCCATTTTTGGAAGATTTTTTCCAAAAATGAAAAATCATTTCTAGACGGTGTCTAGTGGAGT
Organism: Thysanoteuthis rhombus; assembly: GCA_963457665.1. Lineage (NCBI taxonomy): Eukaryota > Metazoa > Mollusca > Cephalopoda > Oegopsida > Thysanoteuthidae > Thysanoteuthis > Thysanoteuthis major. The sequence goes on from OY735218.1 coordinate 34,943,227, forward strand.
ACTGATGCCAATTTTCAAGTCTGTAGGCAAAGTGCTATGGCCCGGAGTATGCAAGCACATAAATAAACACATGCAGGAATAAGGGAAGAAGAAAGGAGAAAAAAAAAAAAAAAAAAAAAAAAAAAAAGGATAAAATTCTTCGAATTTGATGGCTATGGGTGTACCATTTTTGTCCTCCAAGTACAATGTTAAGAAATAACAACAAAAGAGAACAAAAATTGTTCATTTCCTGTTTTATTTTTCTAGCAAATAGCAATAAACTGTGAAGTTAATGTTTGAATCAACAAGGACTGGAATTCAAGTTTATATAACAAATGAGTTGTTGTCGTCACAATGTATGATAGATGCAACATTGGAGGTTATAGAGACAAAAAAATTACATAAATATTATTTGTGCAAACATTCCCAAGATGAAGCCAATCCCAAGACAAACTAAATATCTGGTGGTGGCTGTATTCAAAGACAATGCTAAAAACTGAACAGCTTCTAATTGCTGTTTCTATGCCATCAAATATTGGAAGCTAACACTTCCACTCATTTTCAATAAATGTTTCAAATAGAAATTTAAAAAAAAAAGAAAAATAATAATTCACTGGGACAAAGTCTTTCAAGATTAAATGTAAAAAAAAAAAAAACAAAGAACAAAATGAACAATTGTCCAGTTTGCTGAAATACTGAAACCATTAAAAACTAACATCAATGGAGTTATCATATCGTATACATACAATACACTTTAGTAAAAAAAAAATGACAAGATACAAGTTTATATTATTATTTAACATTAATTTGTGGGCAAAGAAAAATAAATGACAAGAGTAAATGGAATAAGTTTTGTGGTCATCATATTTATGGGAAAAGCTAGAAAAACTTTTAAAACATTTCATAGTATGATAATGATTCATATGAATTAATAATAATAGAAACAGAAAACTTCTACCCAATACCTAGTTAAGAATGGAAGTTGAAGGTTCAAGATAATGAAATATCATTATGGAAGAATTAATCTTGCAATATTTAGACCCTAATGGAATGGAAGCTTTTCTTCGATACAAGTAACTTTAGGTGTTCAAAAGATTTAGTATACTACTCATGTTGGATTAAACTGTTTCATAAAAAAAACAAAAAAAAAAAAAAAAGACACTTATATCAACTATCTGAGTAAAAGCTTATAACTAGACATCTTGTTAGTCACTCAATAGAAACAATCATGTGACCACTGTCTTTTGGCAGCATGCCAAGTTGGGGGTAATCAATTGAAGAATCTGAAAAAAGTGGGATAGATAAATAAATTACTTAATTTTGCCTTCTGTTGGGCTGTGATCACTAAAAAAAGTTTGAATGCTGCAGGACACAAACTAAGGGACCAATTTAGCATAAACTTACATTGAATTTTTCTTTAGACATAAACCTTTAAATTTTCAGCCCTCTAGCTCCATTAGTGTGGCCTATATGCACGACACATACATAGCCAGCCAAACTCACTTGAAAACTGAAGAAGTCTATGTTGACAGTTTTGGTTGACGGTTTCTCATTAAATATTGAGGTACAACCTAATCATTTTCAGTTAATTCTATTAATAGATAGAGTTGTTTTTCCAAAGAGACATTTGAATACATTGAGAGGTACACTTGCACAGAGCCCAATGAAAGATGATAAATAAAATTCTGATGAGGATAAAATTCTGGTTCCTGAGTCTTAACTTGTTTATAAACAGCAAAGTTTATTTTTGTAAAGTGCTGTTTTACCATATTCTTGGTTATATTAAATATAAAACAAGAATTGGATAAGCTTCTTTTAATTTACAAGGCTAAAATCCATAATCTATATAAAATTATTTTTAAAATCTTGCAAAAATAGTTACAGGCAAGAGAAGAAAAAATATAGACGAGAAAAGAAGAGGCATTTGTTTTTCATACTTTGTGTTTTCAATATTGTATTAGAGTGTCTCCTTCAAAGAATAAACACTCTACATATGTCTAGCTAATTTGATAAAGATATTTTTATCACAGAAAAAGATACTGATAAGAAATACACAACACAAGAGGAGGTCGGGAAATACAATGATATAAAAAAAATAGTTCTATAAAATTAAATAAAGAAATTTATAAGTTCATTGAATTCAACTGAGACAGATCATTTGGATGAAATGGCTTCTATAATTTATGAAAATATGTCAGACTGAAACTAGAGCCAAGCGATGATGGTTATCAAGTTAGGAAAAAGTTTTGAACAGTGATTCCGTTTATGAATGAATAAGGATTAATCAAAAGCAAAATTTCATCAATAATTCCTTATTAGTTTTCCTTAGTTCAAAAAATACAGATCCAAACTTTAGTTATCAGTAGTTTGAAAATACCCAGAAAAAGTCAACTGTCAAAAGGCACAGTTTCAGAGAAGATTGAATGAATGACCAAAAATGCAGGGCAAATAAAAACAAACTAAAAATTCTTTATTAATTCTTATGTCCAACTTTGAAGAAAATAAAAGGCACAGGATTCTTTCCTCAGTAGACCTAGCTTATAACTTAGATACAGGCCTCCCCCGTTATCACGAAGTTTGTTATAGCATGGTTTAGGATAGGATATGAGTTGATAATGAACCCCAGAATATCATTCTAGCTCCGAAGTGGCTAAATTGGCAACTGGTTATGATCTGATCGGATATCTCGAACCCCAACAGCTGCAATATAACAGGGGACTTCTGTATTTGATAAACTAATATTTGACAAAAACTTTTTAAAAAGAAAAATGGTTTTATCCATTTCTAACTGAAGCAAGTAAATTATTTATATAGAGAAAAGTCTAACTTTGAAAAAAACAATTTCAGTAATAAATTACATCTCAATTGTTTTATACAACGATACTTTTAATTTTCTAAATTTCATTCTTGGTCAAAGTACTGCAACATTATTGTTAACTTTGACTAGTTTCTACCATTATTCTAACTTTCAGTTGCTTGTGATTAATTTGTGATAGAAAGCAGTTAGGATTAAGGTAAAGACTAGTCAAAATTAAAAATAAAGTTGTTTTATATTAACTAATGCTTTGAGTCCAAAAATGAGAAATACAAGATTTAACTTTTTGAAGCCGATTTAACTCTTAATTTGTAAAAGAAGATCTGGAGATTATTCAAGTTTCAAATTATTGAACTGTGCAATTGATTTTTTTCCCAATTTAGTGAGGTTTTATTGTTATCAAATGCATGAAATCACAAATGTGTAATTTATTATTCAATGACTGACTGAAGCAGCAGCTTCAAAGATTTGATGTAAAGAAACTAAAGGAGTGACCCTCAATGTGTGAAAAAAATCCTGAACTTGCACATCCAGATAAAATATGGTTTGTTTACACAGACATGATAGAAAGGAAAAAAAATTGGAACTCAAGATATTTTAGCAAAAAAATAAAATGCAAAGGTTTTACATAAATGAAGATATTTTTTTGATTATCACATTTCAAATGTCTGAAGTTCCGAGATAAAGCATATCTTTGAGGTTTTTTGTACTAGTAATTATTCTTATCTTCACTATAGTGTCTGAGAAGAGGAAGTGAAAAAAAAGTGAAGATGAGGAAACCATGTTTCAGTTTATTATCAAAAAAAAAAATAAAATAAAAAATAAAAAAATAGCTGGTTATTCTTAAAGAGGAAAGAAAACTTGATCACTACTTTTCTGGCAAGAAAAGTTTTGAAGTAAAAAGAAAGCAAAAAGAAAACTTCTAAAATGTGGGTCTGTCTTCAATAACCCCCTGCCAAAAAACAAAACAACCTCATCCCCTAAAGAAAACAAACTAGAATTTCAATGTTCATTATATTTAAATTAGACCAACATAAAATATGGCATCTGAGTGAATCAAATGATGAGCAGCAAAATTCAATTGAATAATATTAGAGTAAATTCATGAATATTTTGGAAAATTAGCTAAAAGAGGCATTTATTTAAGCAACTAGTTAAACCATGTGAAAAATTCATGGACATATTTACATTTCTATATCAGAGCTTTTAAAACTTGGGATATTGACAACACTTATTAAAAAAAACAAAACAAATTCATTGCTACACATTACTTAAATTTTATTAGCCAAGCCAAACGAATGTCATCCCAGCAGTTCAGGGAAAGTATCTTTTGAAAGATATACTCAATTTTGTTACATACCTAGAGATTATCAGAGACACACTGAAGTGTTGTGACATACATTTTGTAAAGCTCTGTTCTAAAACAATTTTTCAGAAAAACTAATAAATTTGTTTCAGTGGGAAAATCTATTGTTCTAAATAGTTGGAAAATTTTTTCATTAGCTGAAGTATTACTTTTAAGTGAAAGAATCCATTGTTATAGGTAGAGAAACAAAGAGAAAAAACTAAACAAAAAAAATCAGTTCATTATGTAAGTAGATTGTATACATGGCATGTGGTGTGTGTGTTGATGTGTACATGACATCTAATCAAAATGATAAAATATTAAGATTTATGCCTGACAGGCTAAGTGTGTTAAATAAGAGAAATAAAAAATGAGAAAATAATTATTAGGTATAGTTTGAAAAAAAAAAAAAAAAGAAAAGAAAAGAAAAGGAAAAGATAACACTGTGCTACACAATTTTTGTTCCTGGTTAGTGAGTATTATTTTCTGATTGCTTATGAGTAAGAAGTGTCGAAAAATTGTTATTTTTCTGTACATGATTGAAGATGTGCTGATTTGTTTGTTGTCTAAAACATCTTCCCCAGGAGCAGGGAGGGGAAAAAAAAAAAGAGAAAAGAAAAGTAGTACAGTGTAATCTAAGTGCTGAATCCTTTTTGGGCTTTACAAATGGGATGAAAATACTCTTCTTTCATTAGGAAAAAAAAAAAAAAAATTATCAAATTTGTCAATGAAATATTCTTTGGTGCTAGAACATTAAGGAAATGTTTTTTATTTTTTTAAACTAGAGTTTAGAAAAACTACGGCTCATGCACCAAATTCGGACTGCGGCCTCATTTCTGCCAGTCTGCCAACTTCAGTGAATATATAATGTTGTATACAAAATTTCTTCATTTTCTTTATCTATATTTGGCTAACGAACAATAAACTTCAGTAGGGGAATAAGATAAAAAATTTTTAAAAAAGAGAAAAAAAAAAAGGAAAAAAAAAGTGAAAGCCTCATTTTTGCAGTGGCTTCAAACGAATCAATGTTTTATAGCTAAAAATATTTCAATACTATGCATCCCACTGATCTGTTAATATACCAAAATTTTACATAGTTCTCATTGATACAACATGGAAGTTAATATAAGTATATACTCCTATAATGAAAAAGTCATAATAAAACAAGCTATTTCCGCAGCCTTGTATGATCATGGTTTCACTTTTATTAGCCTTGCCTGCAAGGCATATAAATATTTTTAAGCTGGCCTGCCCCCAAAAGTTTGACATCCCTGGTTTAGAGCATTCAGTCTTGAAATGCATTTAGATAATTAAAAATGATCTTGTAAAATTTAGGTAATGCAGAGAGAAAAAGTGTTAAAGGGGATATTTATGTAAATTTGAAGGAATTTACAAATTTCAATGAGATCAATTTCAGTTGAAGCACAACATTTTCAAAATGATAATGTTGAATGCCAACTATCAAAAGGGCTGAGATTTATTAAAAAATAAAGCATATCTGGGGATAAAATATCATCTATGAATGAATAAAATTACCTGAGTATATATGATTTTGAATTGGAGGGAGAGAGGAAGCGGTTTGGATGGGCAAAAGAAATTATATTTGGTACTCATGTGATAGAGGAATCAAGGTGAAATATGCATGAAAGACAGAGTTATTCCCCTTGAATTATTGTACTTGAACCATTAAAATAAAATGAATTACTTGTATACCAATTGTATATCAAATTATTATTAAATTGTTTTGTATTAAAGTCAATAATTGTTTTCATAGGGATTTCTCCCATGTATATCCAGGCTACAAAATTTTAAAAAAATCTTGCAAGGGGAATAACTCCAGGCCTTCACACATACCACGCCCTGGACCCCGCCCCGCTAGTACATAAATACTCAAGATTTTATCAAATGCAACATCGAGCGTAAGTGGTTGGATTCAAATGAATATTCAACTTTTTGTGTAGGTTAAAAAAGATACTTAACAATTGAAGACCACCACAAAATTGATGTGAATATGCGAAAAGCTCAACTCTATTTCATTCGGTATTCAGCTGTATTAAACTGGACTATTAAAAATACAAGTCTGGTCAGACAGTCCAAAGAAACCATCATGTGATCAACATCTTTCGGCAACATGCCACGTTGTAGGGGGGGAGGATCAGTTGAAAAATTGTAAAAAGGGGTGATCAATGGATAAGTTACTTTTCACACCTTTTAGATCACTAAAAATGTCCAAATTTCAAAAAACATGAACGCTGCCGGATACCAATTAAGGGAACAAATTAGCATAAACTTACATAGTAAATTGAACCTCTCCCTAAAAACTTATTTTGAGGAAAACTTTGAAACAAAAAAAGAAGAAGACATTTTTGTAATCATAAATGTTTAAATTTTCGGCCCTTTAGTTTCATTGGTTAGGCCTGGACATGTGACACATACATACATAGCCAACCAGCCAGCCAGCATCACTTAAAAACTGAAAAAACCCAAGTTGACAGTTTTGGTTGACGGTTTCTAACATTTTCTATGTGTTACAAAAACCAAGTTTGGTATAACATAAGATTATGAAAGTGGCAGTGATGAAAAAATAAGTCCCACAAGCCAATTATTGTCTAAATGTATAGGTAAATCATGGGCGATACAATGCCATATCTTAAAATGATGCCATCTATAAAATTTTATCCAGATAGCAATACTTCAATGCATTTGCATAGGCAGCACAAGATACTAACTATACAATTTCCAAATTCCTAATGTCAAAAACATTTAATTTCCACCAGGTATTGATTGATATAATGCCACTATAACAATTTTTAAGTCATTGGCACAAGTATTTCAATTGAATGGATGTTTCTTTCAAAAAAAAAAAAAAAAAAAAAAAAGAAAAGAAAAAAATGAAAAAAAAAATGACAAAAAAGATTAACTAAATCACTTATGTACTAACTTTTGTTTGGACTATCTAATCTCTTCTTCCTATCTTTGATGTTGGCACAAAGTTTCATTCTACAGCCTTCCATAATATTTGTAAGGAATAAGTCTCTTATCGGGCTCTTTTTCTGATTAGTATATTTATAATAATAATAATGATAATAATAATAATAATAATAATAATAATTCTTCTCCTCTGCTCAACAGAGACATGAGATGGAATTCTTTGTTCAACAAAGAAAAAAAAAAATGGGAACGTCTCCAGGTTGAAATTATGGAATCAGCTACACAGCATATGTTGCTAAAACAGAATAATTTATTTACAAGCATTGTGGTTAACATTTATTTTTTCTGTTTGATACTGTTATTTTTCTTTGCACTGCAAGAGAAGGAGGCTGATAAAAGTAAATCTTTCCTTATGAATATTACATATTACATCTGAGGGAGGCCGTAGACTGAATCCTCCGAAAAACCTTGTCAACATCAAAGGCGGGAAAAAGAGATAAGATTGTCCAAACAAAAGCTGGCATGTTAATGACTCTTCTCAAAGTTATAGACAATAAATCATATACATTCAAAATATTAAACAACCAAGTTGAATTTTGACTTGATAGACAACTTTGCAAGGTGGACAGATTAAATAGGATATATGATTCCAATTTTAAAATAGGCACAAACATTAGTTAAAGCCAAACTATTTTGGATAATCCTAACATTAACATTAAACCTTTTTTTTCCCCTCATCCAAATATTCACAGGAGAGAAATGAGAAATGGTAAAAATATTGATCGATATATAAAATTGATCCGCAAAATGGGGGAGGGAAAAAAAAAAATCACCTTTATTTCCGCACTATATCTGGAGGGATAGAGTGGTAAAAATACTCTCCTCCAAAAGTTTTTTTTCAATTTTGATGATTAAACATTCAAAATTTATAATAATGACAAAATTGAGTAAGGATTAAAATATTTCCAAAATGAAAGCAAATGCCACCAGAAAAACAAAAACAAAACAAAAAACAAAAAAAAAAATCACACACACACACACACACATTAATGCCCTTAAAAAGGGGGTTTAACCTCTTCTTTATATCATGCTGTTGTGTCAAATTCAACATGATCAAATGGATAATATGAGAATCATATATATATAATGACAAACCATAAAGCTGACAAAACATTCTTTATTTTGAAAGACTTGAAAATCACAGATATCTTGAAAAACTGATTTGGTTGCTCAATGACAATCAGTCACCTTGCAGAGAAAAGGTTTCAAATTCAATCCGAACAATTGGCCAAACTTTTATCATCAGCAACAGACTGAAAATATTGATCTCAGTCATTTGAACATTTGCTGAATTTCCGGATCTCACAAATAATGAACAAAGCAAGTAATACATTATTTTTTATTCATTTTTGCCTTCATCTTGATTTTAGTCATTTTTATATAACTTTCAATTCAGGCCATTGTTTTCTATGGCAAAGAATAGTGTGATTGGAAATAAAGAGAAAGCCTTCAATGAGAATTGAAACCTACACCTCTCATTACCAAAGGAATTTCAGATTACACCTGGCCACCTTTACCAATTGGCCACAAAAGTTTTTCATGGTTAGGCAGAAGCCAATTCACACAATTTTCGATTGTACTTTTATTCATTGCCAAGTAATGGCCTGAACTGAAAGCTGTATAAAAACAACCAAGATTGAAATGGAGGTAAAAACTAGTCCAATCTAATGAAAATAATGTATTACAATATTTGATCCAATGATAATATAAAATGAAAGCAAGTAATATCTCACATTGGAAATTGGCATCAATTGACTGATCAAGTAGGAGGTGTAAGAATAAAAGAAAGAAGAGGTTTGCAATGAATTCCGTTTGTAACAAACTAGACAATGTAAACAATATTTGGAGGGAAAATCTATGGCAAAGTCATACGTAACCAATGTTCCCTCTAATATCTTGTAGTCAGTGGGCGCAAAAAATCTTATGTTGTGCAAATTTTTTTCCTGTGACAAATCTATGTGCGCACTTTTGAATTCAAAATAGGGAATTAAAATTTTTTCAATAAAAATTTAGGAAGCTATCTACAGAATTTGAAATCTTTTGTGCGCACTTTATTTTCCTTTGTGCGGTTGTTGCAAAACGTGTGGACACGTGTGCACAGCTTAGAGGGAACTATGTACGTAACCTACTTCAATTATTTTTTTTCAAAGGATCGATACACAATAAAAACAATATTAAATCACAAAGAAATTAAATTAGCACTTTGTGCTATAATACTGAAATGGTAGATTTTTGAAAAATTTCTGAGATCAAACACTCACAATTTTAATTATTTCACTTTTTCTAATGATGCATAAAACTTTGAAATCAAATGCATGGAACTGCAAGTTATCTACCATGTTCCTTAAGAGCAAGCAATTTTCTAATAAAATTTTTCAAAGAAAATTTCTGATTAGATGAGAATAATTTTGGTTTTTATTTCTCTTTACGAACAAGAATTTGGGAAGAGAATAATCACATGTACATTGATGTTCAACTGAAAACAGCACAGTAAATTATCACGTACGGACAATCACATTTCATTATGTATTAAACAATTCTGATTGTCTAATTCCTATACAAATATAATAGATGTCAAAATTAAATTTTAAAATATGAATTTTAAACTTCATAATTTAAAAAAAATTCTGCAAACTCCTTTAAACAATAATTGATGTGACAAAAAAATGCAAATAAAATAAAAACTGGTATGGTTGAACGTCTGAAACCCAGCTATTTTTAAGAATCAAATAATCATTCATATCTACATCATTTATAAAAGTGTCCAAACACCATTAAAAAATGTGGGCCAGTGAGATTTTGGTATGGGCCTGGGAGATTTTGGTATGAGCTAGTGAGAGTTTGGTAAGAGACCAAACAAGCTATGGTGGTCACCAAGAATGTAAACAACTACCACCGTCACCACCACCACTTACACTTGGAAGTGGATACAGAAGAAATAAAAGATGAATAAATACATCATTATTACCATTTATCATCATAACAGTTTATTCCTTTTTTACAGGTGGAGTCTGCATGATTTGTACTTTATCAATATAAGAGTATTTTTAAATTCTGGGCTATTGACTTAACTTTGTGATATACTTGACCCGAACCTGTAGTACTGAAATTGGACTAGCCAATGCTGAACCCGAAACTTGTGAATTTCCTGAACTCATGACACCCTCAGTCCCAAGGATGCTGAATTTGAGACGCTTAACCAGTATTGAGAAAAAAGTTTGCAGTCATTAACAGTGAATAAAAATTGCGCCATTCACCTTCAGCGAAAATTCCCCAAAAGTTCACTGATTGTAGTAAATCAGTAAAAATCAATGAATAAAGTAAGTAATGTGACAGAGCCACATTGAAGTCTTCATGCAAGATGCCTTGTTTAAGGCTCAATCCACTTGAATGAATAGGGACAGGGTAGTTGGGTTTTTGAGAGGGGATTTTGTAAAAATAAGCTGTTATATGTAAATAGTCAAAACCATGACACCAAATGGAAAGAATAAAAATATATATTGATAGCTTTCCTTAAAAAAAAAAAATAAAAAAAATAAAAAAAAAATATATTTATATATAGAGGAGGAATGAATAAACACTTCAGGGATGTGCTTGGTAGTTTAAAAGAAAATTATCAAGTGTTTGCAAAAGTTTCCGGTAAAAAAAAAAAAAAAAAAAGTTTTAATTGTGTGTCCAGTCACAAGTTTTCCAAAAAAAAGTGCACAAGGAACTTTTGCACATACCTAATAATTACTCAATAACAAATCATGAACAAAAAAAAAAAAAGAAAAAAAAAGAAAAAAAAAAAAAAGAAGAGGTAATCCTTAATAGAGGAGTCCAAATTTCAGTCAGCTATAAAATAGCTATTTCTGGTTAACTTTGGCTCAATAGAGGTACGGCTTACATCTCATTCTAAAGTTTCAATTCTTCCATTATTTCTATTTTTTTTGGTTAAGGGTTAGAGTTGGGGTTGATAGGATTTAAAAAATTATCCAGAAGAATTCAAATTTGAATGATTTCAAAATTTTTAGGGTTTAGATCAAGTCTACTTTTAAAACCGGAAATAGCCATTTTTATAGCCAGAGTTGACTGGAAATAGCCATTTTATTGTTAAGCGGAACTTGAGCTCGTCAAACCAAGGATTAGCAAACAAACGCAGACAAGAAAAAATGAATAAACAGTGAAATAAAAAAGGGAAAATATATCAAACACTGTCTTTATATTGCAAAATTTCCTTGTAAATGTTGCTCGCAGCAATAAACTTAAACAAGAAACTTTTCTGAGATGATTGCACAACTGTTCCAACAGAGATTCTCTTGACCTCACGGTCTTGTGTAGTAGACGAAGTTTCATTGGCTTCTAACAAGACCTTTGTTCCAACACCATTTCATCTTCAATGGGGATGAAGTGCTAGAGGGATAAAAATAATACGTCACATTGAGAATCATTTTAAAGGTCTTGAAATAAAAGAAACATTTATGGTAGACAAATGCTTATGATCTCTTCAAAGGTGAAAAGAGAAATTAATTTTAGTGAACAAAAAAAAAAAAAAAAAAAAAGAAAAAGTAAATTTTATATTTTAGGATACAAGTTTTTTTTGCAATAAAAGGCAACAATAATAAGATGGAGGAAAACTAGTGATAAAATGATAGTAAGAACAAGGGTCTGCTTGGTTAGTGTAATAGTTAGCATGTATGCCTAACATGCAGAAGGTTCTGGGTTTGATCCCCTGTATGAGCGACGAGTGTTGGAAGCTCTTCATAAGGATGAATTTCCCATGCACTCAGCAATTGATTAAGTAAACTCAAAGGTGTGTGATCAAGATGGGGAAATCCCTTCAATGGACTAGCATCCTGCCAAGGAGGTTGTCATAAAAGTCCTTATCTCAACCACACTTGCTAGAATCAGTAATCTGGCGCATGAAACAGAAACTGGGACTGTCACCAGACATCATACTCCATTGAAGGTTGTCTCTTTAGAGATGTGACATTTTACCTTAATAATGAAGAGTATATTGACCCAGAGTGTTACAATAAAAGGCAACAATAATAAGATGGAAGAAAACTAGTAATAAGATGAGAAGTAATAATGAAAGAAGTTACCATTGGCCAAGCAGTTAATGAATTGGGGAATGGAATGCAAGCAGCATTCAAACTGACTGTTTGCTTTAACTTCACACTAAAGCCCTTGGGAAAAGCATGTTTCCATCTCTTCCAATGTGTCATGAGTCAGTGAAGCAGGGTAAGGCCCTTCACTCCAAATATCTGACACTTTGATAAAGCCTCAGTCCAATAATGAACTTTAAAAGCTGATAAAAAGAAAAAAATAATGGAAGTACTCCATCTACAAATTTTGACTAAAAAGCTCTCAGAAAGTGAATAACTCTGCAAATGCCATACACTAACTCAAAAGAAATTCCCAAATTTATTCACTTTTCCCTAAGCCCTTGGCCCACCCTTCCACAAAATTTGAAAACTTGAGACATCATATGGTCAGACATGAGCAAATACATAACTGCATGAAATTTGAAAATATCTCTCAATCAGAAGCAACTTCCGGGATCAAAAAATTGAATCACTTCTTTCTTAACCCATAACTCACTCTTCCACAAAATTTCATGTGGACAGACAGAACGACATAGGGTTATATATATATATATATATATATATATATATATATATATAAACTTTCCAACTTTGTTGGCAGAGGTGAAAATAACTTGACACATTTAATCATAAAAAGTTTATGTAGGATAAAATTTGATATAAACGTTGTTATTCAAATATAAAAATTCCTTTTAAAATGTAAATTTTGCACAACTGATATGGAGTGTACAATTTAAAACGAATCCACATAACTGTAGTGCGATCTGTTTAGCTATCTTAGAGCTAGATTATAATTTTCGGCTCCACCATCCACCAGAGTTACAACATAAACTGCACTATTAGGCCGTATTAACGAGGGAGGCCTGTATAAACTTTGTGATCAATAACAAATTACTCAGTCCATCACTCACCTTATCATCACCACCAGATAAGAGTTTAGCAACTGGATTCTGCAAGTTTCTTTGAACTGGAGGATCAAGCTTGTCAAATGTGTTGAAACACTCATCATCAAGCCTTTCCTCATTGAATTGTGCTGTACAGGATGAAATTATTGAATGGAATGAATCTCTCACAGAGTCTGATTTGAGAAAAAATAATGGAAGACTGGGGTTGCTTTCTGTACATGGTTTAGCAACGGTTTGATGAAGTGGCTGGTCATTTTGGTCACTGTTATCACACACCAGGCATGACGGCTGAAATACATTTGAATGCACCGTCTTAGGAGAAAGATCTTTTGAATTTTGAGGCACAGGATAGAGAATTGTATTATTCAAAATTTCCAAAGCTGATGATGTATTAGCACTGCTAATATGAGAGCATGGTTGAGGAATGACTGAAAGATATAGGGATGGTGATAGAGTGGTGAAAGGACTGGACTCTTCCCGGCAGAGTAAAGATGTGTGGACATAAGAAAAGTTATTTGAATCAAAGTTTGAATTGCAAAAATGATTTTCTGTTGATTCAATATATCTTTCTTTGTTGAGAAGATATGCTTTATCAGTAAAAGATGTTGCCTCATTAATTGGGTGAATTGGGTGTCCTTTTCGAAACCGATTGCGGTTTTCTGACAGAGAGATTTGACAAAATGCAGATGTAACATCGGAAACATTTTCTGATGCTGACAGGGTCCCAAACTGTTTTGTATTGCATAAGTTCTTTGAGAATTCTGTTGCTTTCAGCGCACCTGGAAGCTTGTTGCTGTGTGAATAACACATTAAGGAATGCCCTCGCTTGTTCTTCAAACATTTTTCTGTAGAATTAAATGCTTTAAACCCATAGAGAGAATTTTGGTGAGAGGATGTATCAGCCAATAATGAAGATGAACAGTATGTTCCATTGCTGGCAAGTTGTAGTTGGTGTAGAAGTTCATATTGTTGAAAAAGCCATGTTAGAAAGACTGATTCAGATACTTTATCCAAAACAAACTGTTTCTGCGATCCAGACTGTAACTGACGCTGTTGAATAGTTCTCTGAATTTCCTCTGAGAACATTCTGAATATCCAAGCATCTATTTACAGAAGTTAAAAGGCTTCATCAAGTTTTCCCTTTTGGTGGAACATGTATCAGGAAACTGTTGAGAAAAAAAAAAAGAAAGAAAAAAATTAGAAAATTATTACAAAACTATGAAATCATTAATAAAAAAATCCTAATAATTGTAAAGTAAAATAATGAGTGGACAAAATATGTTTATGCATACAAAGCAACTAAATTTACTAGTTGAATTGAAATATAGTGTACTATAATAATAAGTCTACAGCTTGAATATAAATTCAAGACAGTTGAGGTTGGTCACTCAATAGAAACTATCACACGACCAACTTCTTTTGGCAGCCAGACAGGTGGGGGGATCAATTAAATTTGAAAAAAGAATGGGTGATCAATGATTAAGTTACTTTTCTCACCTTCAGTTGGGCTTTGACTGCAAGAAAATTTAGCATGAACTTACACTATAAATTGAACTCGCCTCTAAAAACCGGGGGAGGGGTAATAAAAAACAAAAAAAAAACAAAGAAAAAAACCTTCTTCAAGACATATTCAAATTTTCAACAGTCTACCTATGTTAGGGCAACTTTTATATGCAACACCTACATAGCCAGCCAGCCCCACTTGACAACTAAAAAATTGTTCATGTTCATATAATCTAGCTTCATATCGTTGAACCGATACAAGGATCTGCACACTGTATCTAACCGTTTACATTAACCAGATACTGATTATAGTATAGGAAAATTTAAAAACTTTTATTAAACTAACACAATATACTTCGGTTAGAGTAAGTAAAAGTTATGATTTGAAAAAAAAAAAAAAAAAAAAAAAAACTAGAAAAAGTATGATTTGCACAACTCTATGATGAAGATATTTCACTTCAACATCTTCCCATTTACTAAATTCTATTTCTGAGGTGTTAAACAGTAGAAGAGAAATGAAATTGCACCAGTATAGATGCTTATGGAGGTGGGTTGGATTAGAAATGTTTCAAGGTTTTGCGATGAATAAAAATTGTAACAATGATCATACAAGTCTTAGGAAATGGCTTGCTTTTTTAAAAAATTACTTTAAATGTTTTTCATGTACTATCAATCAATGAGAACTATGAAATTCATTGTTGGGGAACAAAATATTATCGTTCCTTTAATCAGAAGTGACTTCAAGTGATGATTAGTTTGCACAGATTTATAAACAGATTTAATATACCACATCACCGAAAAAGTTTTTCAAATGCTGAAACCTATCTCAGCTAACCGAAGACATATAATCTTAAATTTCTATATGAAAGATACATCCAAAAAAATACAAACTGTGACTAATTTGCAAACCACAGAATAGTATAACAAACCAAAGAATAAAGGTTTTTGCTGTAAGGTTCCTGACTATTGATTCCATTCAACAGGTATCTTAGTTCATTACAACCCAAACAAGTCTTAGAGGTATAAGGAAATAAAAAGTTTTTGAAAACCTTGTTTCTTGCCCAGGCTTTTACTCAGAATAATATATTCATTTCAGATCATGTACTTCATATAAACATTTTCATTTAGAGGTAAATATGGTTAATAACCTTTCAACAACATTAGATTCTAACAAGTGTTAGACATCAACTAATTTTTTCCCCCCATGTTAACAAGGATCAAACAATGATAAAAAGTTTTAATTAGTTCCATAAACAATTTTTTAGGCCAAAGCATAAGAGACAAAAAAACTTATTCAAATCATATTTGGAATTAAGTATTGTATATTGTACGAAATCCAATTCCATTTTAAAGTTGAACATTCAGTCCTTCAAGTCTACAAAAAACCTTTTTTTCATTTTTTTAACCCCCTTCTTAGATTTCTAGTGGGGTTGGGCATTGATTTATCATGAAAGTGTATGCTAAATTGGTCTCTCAATTTGAGTCTGGCATTGTTCACATTTGTTTTTTTGAAATTCAGACTTTCTTCCAGTGATAACTGCCCAACAAAAGGGAAAGAAGTAATTTACTTTTTGATCATCCCCCCTTTTTCCAATTTGAAAAAAAATTTTTTTTATTGATCACCTCCAACATGGCATGCTGCCAGAAGAAATTGGTTGCATAATGGTTTCTATTTATTGAATAACTAAACCAGTTCACTTTTTATTTTGTGAACATTTTGGTATATGATTCTATATATTTGACTGGTATGATTAGAAGTTCTTACAATCAGGCAGATTATTTGATAATAACTCCACTAGCATGGTTTGGTACTGTTGATATAAAATGAACAATTTTATTTCTACTTTCAAATTGCCTTGGTTTTGCTTATTTTCAAACTATTATGAAATCAGTATTCTGCACATTGAAGAAGGAAAGAAAAAATTCAAATATCTAAAGATGCTTCAGAAGACTTAAAAAAAAAAAAAAAAAAAAAAATCTAATTTTCCATTTTTTTTGTTTTTATACTTGCCTGCAAAATGATTAGAATATATTGATAAGAGACCTAAGTTATTTGGAAAATTGTCAGTAAAAGCACTTGATTAATAAAAACAGGTCCAGTTTGTCACTCGAAAGAAACCATCATGTCGCCAATATCTTTCCACAACATGCAAGATGTGGAATTAAAAAAATTGGACATGATCAATGAAAAAGTTACTTCTCTCGCCTTTCGTTGGATCACTAAAAAGAGTGAATTTTCAGGAAAAAAAAAAAAGAATTAAGACTACCGGGCACAAACTAGGGGACCAATTTAGCATAAACGTACATAGTAAATTGACACCTGCACCAAGTAAAAAACTTGTTTTGGAGGGGAAAAAAAACGAAAAAAAAACAGAAGAAACCTATGTTGACAGTTTCTAAAGTTCAAGATGTGAGCAGAACTGAGGAAAAAGTATATTAAACACAATTTAATCGATAATCATCAACAGGCAAAAAAAATTCAAGATAATCTCAAATATAAAAGAATGGTAAATGTCCTAAGAAATTAACTATTAGTCATCATTGCATAAAAGATGATTTTGTTAACTAAACTATAGCTATTTGATTTGACATCTCTGTATAATAATACTATAATTCACCAAACGTCTGTTTATCTATCTTTGTTAATAAAACTCGGAAACCAAATGAGAAATCCTCACAAAAAGTATCTGATTGTACAGATATTTTTAGCTAGTTAGTTCTTGAAAATTCCAAAACTTTTTAATTTGGGAGGGGGGCGATTTACCATGTACATAATATGCTAAACAGGACCCTTACTTTTACTTCACCAAATGTCTGTTCATCTGTGTTAACATAACTCAAGGACAGTAAAGGCTATAGCCACAGAATTCTATATGTTTTTTGCGTACCAGTTTAAATTTAAATTTGGGGCCTGTGTTTGCACTCTCCCCTATGAGCTGATTTCCATACATCTTCTATCTATATGATACTAATAGTCTGATTATATCTATCTGTATGTGACCTCTAAGTAGGAGGATTGGTGCATTGTAGTAAGTCATATAGAATTAAGGTGTTCCTAAAAAAGAATTTGATCTCTTATTGGGGCCAAAGGCTCTGTTTAGGCCTTCTGTAAGAACTATCTGAAAATCCTGCCCCATTGGCGAGATTTGGAGCTATCGAAGGTAAATTAATGTTTGGAAGGCTAAGCAAGAATACGTATTGAATGATTTTGGAAAAATATAATTTTGAAGTATTTTATATGTTGCTAAATTTTCATTTAGATACTGTTAACTTAAGAAGTTGAAATAATTTATTCAAATTCTTACAGGAGAGAAAAAAAAATGAAATTAAGCAACTTCAGTTGATATAATCAGAGTTTAAAACTTATAAATGATTTAGCTTACCAATTTTTGTTTATCAAAATACATTTTGAAATTACAAGTGAAAGCTATAACAGATCTCGTGTTATTAGCACTGGAAAAACAGTTTCATAGTGACAAAATTTATCAAGTTTTCTATGACTCATTTAGAATGTATGTCTATTTAAAACTGTCAACCACAAATGTCAACAATTTTTTTTAAGTGATTCTAGCTGGCTATGTACCACACACACAGGCCACTGCACCAATAGCGTTAGTGGGCTGAGAATTTGAACATCCACTACTTATGTCTACAAAAAAAGATTTTTTGTTTTTTGAGCCCCCTCCCTCACATAAAACGTTTTTTAGTCCTCTAGTTCCATTGGTGCTGCCTGTGCAGGTGATGCACAGCCAGCCAGAATCACTTCACTTAAAAACTGAAGAAACCTATGTTCACAGTTTCTAAATTTTCTAACAAGAATTTTCTATTAAATGAATCAAGACATACAAAATCTACAGCCAAAATCTGATAGTCACAACTCATTCTAAAGGCACAGGCACAATATGCTAAATTGGTCCTCGAGTTTGTGACCACTAGCATTCAGTTGTTTTTTTTAAATCCTGACTTTTTTAATGATTAACATCCAACAAAAGGTGGGAGAAGCGATTTATTCAATCCTTTTTTTCTAATCTTTTAATTGATCACCCCTAACACAGAATGCAGCTAAAAGATGTCAGTCACATGACAGTTTCTGTTGAGTGACAAACCAGATCTTATTTTGATTTCAGATCTGTTTATGAAAAACATTTTAATAAGCAAACAAGTATTCAAGTACAATAGTCTTTGATTTGGTAACAAATATATGTATTTGAAGTGTACAATATTTTTCAGATTTCCAGTTTTCGTGGTTTATTACATATGCGAATTCATACCATATTTTATTTGGATCTTTGTACATTTATGTCAAAATGATTTTTCCATGATTTCTGTACAAATGATATTTTCTGAATCAAATCTAATCATAGGTATTTGAATTTTTTTTTATTAATTACCATTTTGTGAACCTAATCAGATCACTTTGTTGCAAAAATGATTTATGAAAGTGTCTAAATCTAAAAGATCCCAAATGAACCTGATAATGCAACAATATATAAATACTTTAAAGTGATTAAACAAGATGTTAATAAAAGTTCATACAAGTCCAAAACTTGATATAAAACCTTTTATTGCCAGGAATAGAGCTGTGAAATTCATAAGACAATGAAAAAGAAAGAAAAATTTTTTAATTATTTAAATACTCATATCAGAAGATACCATCTGAGAGAGAGAGAGAGAGAGAGAGATTTTGATTAGAATCACTTAATTACTCCTATTAAATGAATCAAAATTTAGAAAATCTACAGTAAAAAATCTCATTGTAACAACACTCATTCTAAAGTCACTATTCAATAATGTGTTCTAATCGCATATATTCTCACATGACTATTCTCAGAGATTATACCTTTTCCTGAGCAAATTAAAAAGAAACCAATTTGCCTGCCATATTAAAAGAACAAATTAGCGTGAAGTATTTTTGAAAAAGGAAATAAAAAGTCATTTTTGTCTGTATTTTTTGGTTTCTCATTAATACACTTGGTATAAATTCCACCTGTCATAAGGGTGAATTTTTTGATGGCACTCCCTGAAGGTGCTGTAATAACAGGAATTTACTATATTTAGATAGAATTAATCATGAGAAATGATTATAGCAGGTTGAAATTAGTAAACACCTGGTAACGCAACAAGGAAGAAGCAGTTTACAATATTACTCGTACAATGAACAGACATGTCAAATAAACAAATCAAATATTAAAAAGAGTTGTTAACTGATAAGATATTGATTTATTATTCAAACGTGTTTAATGACTAGATATCAATAGATTAGGCTTTGTAATTTTGAAGACTACAGCATATAATATAGTTTGATATTTGATTTAGCTTATTAAATCATAAATTTCAGAATTAATCTCAATTTTGAAATTAATAAAATGTCAAATTCAAGAACCAAAATAAGTAACTTTCATAAATATTTTATGATGGTTTCCATGAATATTAATGAGTTGAGTAAACTTCCAAAAAGATAATTGTAAGGACTGCTAATAGAGATTCACTATTTAAACTTTAAAATGTATATTGAAATACTGTAGTTACCTAACTAAAATTAGAAGATTACTGAGTAATACAGAATTAGTGATCAAAACGCAATTTGTACGTAGATAAATGAACACAAAGGCAAATCTACTGTAATAGTAATATTTACATAGATATGAACATCTAAAACATGAAAAATAAATTAGAAAAATTGCATATAACCAGTGATAATCACTTTTTTAAAATGCACATATTTTTGCATAAAAATAAAATCTGTTTTGTTATTTGTAGAATCACATTTAAAAAAAAAATCCAATTTATGACTAATAAAATAGGATTGAATATATATTCAAAAATTCTACATTTCCTTCTGAAATTAAGAAGTTGTGATAAATAGTGTTTGAGAATCAGAAACAAATATATTCATACAATAAACAAGATGCTGAGATTTTTCCTATTATTCTAGGCATTGTAAAAAGAAAAAAAAGTGCAAATATGTGTGCATTTCATATAAAGAGAACAAGAATGTTTCCCCACTTTATTAAGAGGAAATCAACATTAAACATTGATTATGAATAAAAATAGAAATAAAGTTGCATCAAATTTTTTATGAAGAAAAAAGAAAAAAAAAGGTCACCAAGTTCAAGTGATAAGCATACTCATCAAAACACTATTTGGTGAGTCAAAGAAATCACATTTATTGAATGTTTTGAATCAATCATAGAATCAAAACCTGAAATTGATTCAAGTTATAAGTACAAATCATCAGGTTACACTCTAATTAAAATTCAATTTAATTAATAAGTTTTTCATTTTGTGATACTATTTCTTCGCAATATTCTTTCATGTATACAAAGGATCAGAATTCTGCATTTCATTCTTGTTTTGATTAAATTAACTCAATTCTGATTATGGTTGAAATTTTGTGCAATTCATTTGAATCAATTTTTTGGTCTGAATCTTACAATCGATCCAAGATTTTCATTAATTTCAAGGATGAAAAAAATGCACAATCTTCTCTTGAATTTCTTTTTTTTTCTTCACTTGTGAATAGATACAAAAAAAAAAACATAAACATAAAAATTTTTAGTTAAAAGCAAAAGGAGAATTTTCTTTAAAAATTGCAACTTCAAATGCTTAGAGATTATATCAACTAAATGAAATTTAATAATAGACATTAGAAATAAATAGAGTAAAATTTATCAATTTTCTCAACTATATCATGTTGAATTGATATAAAACTTGGTCCTGACCTTAGGGTGAACCAGCCCCATCTTCCTACCGCTATGACTACCACAACTAGTAATATTAAGTATCAGTTTTTTCTGCCATACATTGAATTTATATGAAATTTGGTCAAGATTTTCAGGTGAACTAAGCTCATCTTTCTGAGGTTACTACTCCCACAACTAGTATTGCTTCTACTACTTCTCTGTTTAGAACCCCTTTGAAATATGAATGTAAGGATGGTGAACGCATCATTGAACTTACTGTTTTCTTAGATTAAGGAAAAAAAAATTAAAGATTGATTAATATTGCCCTTAATTTTGCATTGAAAATAATCTAGTCTAAAATACTATGTACTTCACAAAAAATGTTTGTACTGAAAATAAAATGAATTGAAAATTTTCTACTTTGAAATTTAAAAAAACTTTCATATCAAATGGGAGTCAAATTTTTTAAAGGTGTTAATTACAAGTGATAGATTTAAATTTGAATTTGAATTTACACAAAAAAAGCATAAATTGAAAAAAAAAAAAAATTATGTATTCAGTTGAATGATTAGAGAAAAGGAAAAAAATCTATGTCCCAAATAAAAACAAAATCCATGGTAGATTTTTTTTTAATCATGTAATTTTCTTTCTTTTTTTAGGTGTTCAATTATGACTGTGCCTTAGACTCAATGTTATAAAAACAAAAGTATATTTTTTCACTACAAATGACATTTTCACTACCGGTTTTCCGATAGAAAAGACATCTACTGTTTTTCATCTACTATATCACTAGGTGTAAAATGGAAATCTTCATACTGCTATTCCTTTACAATATAAACAAGCAGTAAAAAGTAATTATTGTGCTGCAATCAGTGATGAAAATGGATTTGTGGTAATATCTCCATTAATGGACATTGAATATACAAAAAAACTCAGAATTGACGTACCCCTGTATCCTGGCTGCAATATTTGAAAATATCTCTGGAAAAAGTATTGTAAAAAAATCTCATTTCCATTAAAATTTCAGTTATGACCTAAATAGTAAAAGAATTCTAAATGGACCACTAATTTACTACTTAGCTTAGTCTGGCACATGGCTATAACAGTGGAGCATTCAGAGAGGATCAAACTCACACCAAAAATGATTGAAAAGGATGCATAAAATAACTATATGAATTTCTATATTTTAGAATGATAAATATAGGAATAACTTGAGCAGGTTTGATTAGTGTGGTTCTTGATGTAGAATTGGTAAGATATCACTCTACAAATTAATGTAAATAAGTATAAACTAGAAAAAAAAAATTATAATAAGACCTTGAACAGTGGGTTTTGGGCGATTGTTACCTTTTCTGCATTGAATTCAAAACAAAAATATAGACTTTATGTACTATTTTTCAGTGTGAAACTACCATCACAATAATGACAAGTTTACTGCTTTCATCTGTTCTGTAATTGTCTTATAAAACCTTAAGTACTAAGACGAACCATAAACACTAAAGCTAACAACTATTGTTTATAGTTAAATTTGATAAGATATTGTTTAAAATGGTCATGTTTTCTGTTGCTTTCATTTGAAAATATGATTTTTGAAAAGTAAATTCACAGATAAGGTTAGAAAAAGTGAAAAACTTCTGAAAAAAAAAAAAAAAAAAAAAAAAAAAAAAAAAATAATAATAATAATAATGACGTCCTGAGATCTCCAGAGTGCAGCAAAATCTAATGCAGAAAAGGTAACAATTGCCAAATGGAAAATTTTGGAAATAATTAAATGCACTATTCAAGGTATACCAGTATTAATTTATGCTAGCCAAGTTTATGAAAATCTTTGTACTTCAATACTTATATTCAAGACTTAGTAAATGTTAACTAATATGAATGTATAGTCTTAACAAGTTTTTGAATGGATTTGAGAGCAAAATTAAGAGGCATTCTTATATTTTTAACAAAATATGATTGCGCAAATTATTATAATCGATAAAAATATTAAATGAAACAAAAGATAAATAAATGTTCTAATGAATTTAGAACTGGAAGAAGAAAGAAAAAAAAAAATAAAGAAAGTAATTTGCAGCATCCTAAAAAGTATTTCTCAATTATATAAACTTTCCAGGAATCTTGTAATGGTCAACCTTACAGCCTACCATATTTCATGGCAAATAAGCCCCCCTCCCCCATTTCAGCATAGAATATTAGGGAAAAGAAAAAGGCATTTCCCTGAATTCTTCTAATTTATCAAACAGTTTTTTTTTTTTTTTAAAATCTTCAAGTTCTGGCCATAGCATGGCTGGAGAATTGAGTTTACTTTTTGAGCCATATTTTTCTCCAAAAAGTGTTGGAGGGTCTTATATGCTGTCAAATATGATAATTCTCTTGCAAATGAGTGAATAATACTTTATTTGGATGTCACACCAATAGAAGCATACTAAATTGAGGGCCATTATTGTACTGTTACAATCATAAGAGCAAAGGTGAAATTTAGATACAAAAATAAATTTTATATAAGGTAGAAAAGAATGAGAATAATAAGTGCTGAGGTCAGACCATCACAGATCTATGACATTTGTAAGTATTATCAGGAAAGTCTAAAATTTCATTAGTCATGATCAATTATAGATAATTAGGGGAGCAGTCTGCATGCCAATTACAGTGGCAGCTAGTACATTAATTTCCCCATATCATGAAGACCTTACATACAATCCTTTGATGTAACATCAATAACAAAACATCAAAAGCAATAGAGAAATCTATTATCAGAAAAGTAAAGAAATAATTTACTATGAACAAATACACTGATAAATTAGAGAAATTTCTCTTTGAATCAACAGGCCAAACTTTCAATAGTCAACTAAGTAACTCTACTTCATAATCTAGAATTAAATTTCCTTTATAACCACACATCAAATCTACTGTAGAGATCTACCCATAATTATATGAAAGACAATGATTAGTCTGAACCATCCCACATACAATGACTAAATGATTATTAAATAAATGGGAAATTTATAGGAAATTGGATTTCAAAGAAAGAAGTCCTGCAAATCAAAGTAATTAAATCTATTTGCAAACTTAGTTATTTTTCTCATATGCTCAAATGTAAAAGATTTCCGTTGGTTTATCACAACTTTGAGATAAATGAATCATATTAAATCAGGAGAAAATTCTGTACGTAATATGATGTTATATCAATACATTTAATGCAGAAAGACATTGAAAATCTTAACATAATTAACACTCAGTTATAAATGAATTTCAGCAATACCCTGAATAGTATGGCTTTTGATGTAGTATACTTGAGGTATTGCAGTGCAAATTTACGTAACTCAGTACATGCGGAGAAAAAAAGAAGAACATTAAATTATAATTAAAAACTTGAACTGAGCAACTTTTAACAGTATGTAGAATTTTGCAATGAATTAACTACGCTAATCAAGGTATGCCTGTACTTAATATAATAAATGAGAAGGTTTTGAATCTAAGAAAAAACACCTAAAAGTTGTGAAACAAGATCCTGCATATTATGCATGTTAATAAAACAAGAGTTTTTATCTGGATTTCTCAGATGAGAAAATCATTATTATACACTGATTTACTTGGGCATCTTGGTTGTAATAGTCACAACATTTTGTTCACCATTCTTCTCTCATAATATCTGTCATAATTGATAATCTCCTGGTTTTGACTTGAAATTCCCAGGTTACCTATCACGACAGACACAAAGACAGCCGCAGGATATAACGATTGAAACATTGTGATTAAATACTAAGATGAGCAGGATATAACATGCACTTATTTAAAATATATGTACTAGCAAGTGTTGCATTGTATTGATAATGAAAAGGCAGGACAAGAATTTTACTTGATATTTACTAATTGATAATCAACATTACTTTGTTGGTATTGATACAAAAGATAAAATAGTTTATGGAGTATAAGTGTAAATAAAACAAAGCAATACAACTGCTTACTTTTAAGATTATTCAATAACAGGTCAGGTTAGTCATTCAATGGAAACTGTCATGTGACCAATGTCTTTTTGACTGTATGCTGTATTGGGGATGATCAATTAAAAATTTGGGAAAAAAAAAGGAGTGATCAATGAATAAGGTACTTCCAATGCTTTTTGTTGGGCAGCGACCACAAAAAAGAGTCCGGATTTTAGAAAAATAAGTGTGAACACAGCTAGGGAGCAATTAAGCATAAACTTACATTGAAAATTGAACCCCCCCTAAAAAAAACTTATAGAGGAGGAATTTCAAAATTCAAAATTTTTTTTTTCTTTATTTTTAGATATGAGTAAATGTTAAAATTTCCAGCACTCTAGTGCCATTGGTGTGGCCTGTACAGGTCATCAATAGATAGATAAATTGCCAGCCAGCAAGCCAGCCAGCCAGACCCACTTGACCATTACCTTTGGCGACTATTCTGGTTGATGGTTTTTAATAAATCAAAGACACAGATTTTAGAAGAATTGATTTAATTGGTATTATTGATCAACTGATTGAAAATGAGATAAAATTAAACTAATACAAGACGGATACATTAGATGTTGTTTATGTCAGCATTTTATCTGATAATTTATATTTTTCTTCATTTAAATGGAACAGTTTCAAAAAGTAAATCCTTCTAATTAGCCAAGCTTTTAATGTTAGACAAATGCTCCCCCCCCCCAACAGCAAAACATAAGAAAATAATTGCGAATTATTTATATTTTTTGAATACACCCAAAAATACAGAAATAAATGACCTTACATTGGTGGATCCAAATAGTTAAAGGCAATAGGGTGGAAGTGAATCAGAGTAGATTGAATAACCGGAAATTCTTTTTTAGCAACGGAGTGGTAGGATTATGGAATAAATTACTGGAGCGTGTTGTGCTATTAACAAATGTAAATGAGTTTAAAAAGAATTATGATATTTATCACACCACCCCTAATGCTAATGTCTATGACTGAGACATTGTGTAAATGCGATTATTTGATATGTGCTTTTGTATGCAAGTTGTATACTTTTTTTCACTCAGTAATGTTTTAATATTCTAAAGTTTTTTATATTCTGTAAACCCCTTACTGTCTTATTGCACAGAACATTCGTTATTAACAGTCATCTTTATACATAAAACTTGCTCCTGAACAAGGTGTGGTTACAAAACCAAAGACTTATAATTGCTTAAAGATACATTCAGCTCAGTCATTAATTGAAGCAGCCATGACGTTATTCTATTAGAAGAAAATATAACATTCAGTCAGAAAATACCCCCCTTATAAAGTAGACAAAATCAAAAAGTAAAAATTGACTAGTAATTGCCATCTGAAATTGTAAGTGTTCACTGATTAATTGTGTATTGCAATATCAACTACTTAGGTGGGAACTAGCTCATCATCAACTCATGAAGTACTGTCCATTGTAGATGAAGTGCTTTATTTCTTTCAATTGCAAATATATATCTATTGACTATCATCAATTCTAAAGATTCCAAGTCTATTGTGTTTTACCTTTTATTCTATACATAACAATAGAAGCTCTTCAAGATAAATATCAAGGTATTTCAAATCCGTCTATACCTGATAATCAAAATATTGGCATTTAACATTCTGTGGGGGACCATAGTAAAACTAGAAGAAAAGAGTAATTGTATCTCTAGCGTTACAAAAATCAAAGACATTGAGAAAAAATAAAACAAAACAGGGTTGATTTGCCACTCATTAGAAATCATCACATGACCAATGTCTTCAGGCAGTATGCAGTGTTGGAGATGATCAATTGAAAAATTTGAGAAAAAAAAAGGTAGGGGGTAATCAATGAATAAGTTATTTCTTTTGCCTTTTGATGGGCAGTGATCACTAAAAAAAAGTCTGAATATAGCTGGACACAAGCCGAGGGATTAATTTAGCATAAATTGTAAATTGACTCCCCCCCCCCGAAAAAACCTATTGGGGGTAGGAGGGACTTTTTTCTAGACAAATAAAAGGAATAGATATTTAAATTTTCAACCCTCTAATTCCATTGGTGCTGCGCGTATGCATCATACATACATAGTGAGCTAACTTGAAAACTGAAAAACTTATGTTGACAGTTTTGGTTGACAGTTTCCAGACGGACAACTATCATGCGTACATAAGGGAGAAAATGAAACGTTTTCATAGAAAAATTTTATCAAGAGTTTCATTTGAGTTTGGGGTTTGACAAGGTTTGAATAACCGTTACCAAAAAGATTTCCAATTGAGAGGAAAAAAAAAAAAAAAAAAAAAAAAAAAAAGGACGAGACATTTTTTTTTTAAAGTATCAATTTTTTAAAAAATTGAAAAGACAATGGACTATAGTGGCAGCAGTGAGTGGCGGAAAAAATATACTTTACATGTAGAAAAAAATTTACAAAGAAAAAAAAAAAAAGAAGCAAGTTGGTGTTGGGTTTGATAGTTATTAAAAAATGATTGTTAGACATTAGTTGTTGCCTATGCGAAAGAAATTTCAATAAAATGGATTTCAAGCATATCAGAATTCAAACTCCTTTAGAGCTAAGTAAAAATATTGTTTTGATATGATTTTCAAGTTATTATAAAGTATTAGTAAAAATGCTAAAATCTGAACCAACTCGATTTTTTCAAATTAATGTATTTTAGCACAGAATTTAGCAGATATTGTAAATGAAGTCCTTTTTATATTGAAGAAAAGGGGAAAAAAACAACAATCAAATAGAAGAAGGAGAATAAAGTAAAATAAAATACTGTAAGTTTTATACATGAAAATCACTAAGATAAGAATGGCAAAATCATGAAAAAATTATATTCATCATAGTGGACAAATGATAGCCATAGAAATTGTCCAATTTTTTTTTCTTCTCATCCAAGTCATACTAGTTACTTTAGAGGCTAATAACAGTGCTACAAATATAAAGAAATGCAGTGAATCGCATTTCTAACAGCAATTAAGCATTACAATTTATGGTCTCAAACCTTTTCTCAAAGGTAACGATGATGATGCCAGTAATTCATAATAAAGATTGATGAATTATTTAATCTTTCCAATACAATTTCCAAACTTTGTCATTTTATAAGTTAACTGAAATTTCTCAAGTGTCCTTGAATATTCAACTTCTTCATGGATAGTATACTTACCTTATTGCAGTCTGTAATAAATCTCATTTTATGCAAACGCCTCCAGTCTAGAATAATTATTCATGGCAACTTTTTACAATGGATAATCAGAAATACCAGATGACCATCACAATATCAAAATGCAACAATTCTTGGAACTCAGGACACCTAAACTATATTTTCTATCAATAAAAAAGTAAGAAGTTATCTCAATCTCATATGCAAATATACTAAAAACGTTGCAATGATGGAACGAGAATCCTAGACCGATATGAAGACAAACTAAGTACTGATAGATTTGTTGTACAAATATCAGAAAAAATACTTAAAATCATGTAAATAAATTATCTAAATGTTTCTTACATTGTAAGGATGATGTAATCACATATTTATAATATTTAATACTAGATACCAGAGAGCCAATAAAGTTGTAACCAATGAGAGGCTCTGAACATGCATGTCTTGTCAACAGACGAGCCATTTCATTGGTTGGATTCTTAAAAAGTTCTTACAACTTATAAAAAATGTGATTACAAATGATCTATAAATAGCCTTGTTACACAGTTAAATAAAAGAGCTTGCCAAAAAGGCAGGTAAATTTATAATTCATTGGTTTTTTGTTCACTTTGTTTCAAGGCCTGTTAAAGTGGTAAATAGTGTGATTTAAACCTGACAATTCTCTCATCTGCTAACAGGTTGCATCATTTAGATCGTTTAAGCATACAAGCCGGGAAGGGGGGGACCCTACCAGCATTCGAGCATAACAGTGTAATTCAGGCAAAACCATGTAAATTTTCAGACAAATCAGCCATCGGTCCCATTTAACCAAAGAGTTCCTATAAGCCCACACTTTTAAGTATGACTAACAATGACAGGACTTTAAGTTTAGGTACTTTAAAAGTGGTCTATAAAAAGCCTTTCTTTTCAAAGAGTTTTCTTTTTTTTTTTCTATAACCTTTTTAAAGTACTTAATGCTTGAATTTTAAAAAGAGTGAGAAAAAGCCAAAATTGTGTTAATTTTCATTCAAATGGTAAAAAAAAATAAAAATAATAAAAATATTCTCTCAATAAATAAAAAAAAATACCCTATTTTGTCCCAGTAGATATTTAAGTAAAAAAAATCTCATTCCTTTTTTTTGTGAAACATGCATCCCAGTAGACTTCTAAAAAGACATCTAGGGGACATATATATCCCAGGAGTCATAGAAACCTTGATTACACACATATATATATATATATATATGTTCCAGAAGTCTTAAAGGAAAAGAAAAAACATTCCTGATTCGTTATGCTTTGATTCTTAAGTTAAAAAAAAAAAAAAACATTTTAAGATAAAAATCAGTTACAATATTTTCAGTTTTTATCCATTGGGTTAGTAATTGATCTTTTTGTAATATTCAGCTAACTAATGAATATTTTTATTTTTATGTTAGACACTTGATATGAACAAATATTCTGATATTTGAATACTGGGACATACCGATGAAAAAAAGCATTATTTTTTGCAATTTCAATAATTTTCACTTCCCAAATTTAGCCCAATCAAAATAGGTTTGGTTAGTCACTTAATAGGAACCGTCAAGTGATCAATTAAATCTTACATTAACCCCCCCCCAGAAAAAAAACACAAAAACAACAAAAGCATTTCTAGCTAAAATTCTTTGTTTAAATTTTCAGCTCTTTAGCTCTATTGGCCCAGCCTAGATGTGCAACACATACATGAATAGCCAGCCAGACCTATTTGAAAACTGAAAGAAACATGTGGACAGTTTTGTCTGATATTTTCTAATAAGTTCATTTATTCAGAAATGTTATCAAGAGATGAAACAGTATTGTTGACAGGAAGAGCAGCTGCATTTTTTACTTATTGTTCCTTTCTTATTCATACTTATTTTAATTAGAGAGATTGTTATGAATTTATTCAAGGATATGATTTTGTAACAATTTATAAGAAGAAACATGAAAGCAGCCTATTCATGTTCTAATTGCCTGATGATTTTCAAATTCAGTGATAGTTGATTTAAAAACAAGACATGTCTAAAAATAAATTACTTATATAATGAAGTGTGCGAATTTTTGTTTCTCTGTAATAGACTCTTCTATTTGAAGGTGACAATTTCGCTGATAATATCTCTTATACACCATTTGAAATAATGGACTTTTCCACTGAAACGAGTTCAGTCGTTTCTATTCTTTAAAAAAAAAAAAAAATAAAAAAAATTAAAATCTCAGAAATTTTTTCACAGGAAATTGCAAGAAATTTTGCATTAGCAATAATACAGTAAGCACAGACCTTGCGGTATCTCTTAAAAGTAACCATGATGTACTAAAGCATCATGAAAGCTATGCTAGACACAAGCAACTTTGGAGAAATCATTCATGAATTTGTAAAATCTGAATTAGCTAAGCAGCAGAAATATCAACTTGCATTTTGCAGATTTATTTTTTATTCATTTCTTCATTCACAAACAACATTTAACATCCACAATTTATACTGGTGCAAATTAACATGACTAAGGATAATTCAAACCAAGCTTCCTCCTTTCAAAATATATCAATCATAATCAAAAGAAATATAAAAACAGGTCTGGTTAGTCAAGTAACAAACATTTTTTTAGAATTAAGATTAAAAAAAAATTGTAATAGTAGGTGATAAGTGAATGTGTTACTTCTTTCGCCTTTCGTTGAGTGGTAGATACAAGCGTGGACACCACCGGACACAACATATTGTAAACTTATCTTTGGAGCAGGGGTAAAAAAATAAAAATAAAAAAAAATTAAAAAAAACAAAAAACAAAAACAAAAGAAAACGACTTTTCAAGATATAATGTTTAAATTTTCAGCCCTCTAGCTCCATTGGCATTAGATAGCCAGCCAGACCCACTTAAAAACTGAAGAAACCTATGTTGACAGCTTTAGTAACTGTTTTGGTTGACAGTTTCCAACGGCAAAATTTGGTATTCTTTTTTTTTCATACTAGAAGCTATGTTAATAATTGAATAGCCAAATATAAAAACTTCATACGGCTATCTATGTAAATGATGTGCATAATATGCTAAAATGGATATAAGAAGCTTAGAGTAATGTGAGAGCAAGCTAACTTGTCTCATTGACCAATTTGCTAGTGTAGTCAGTACAATCTATTCGATGTCATACAATAGCTTAGCCTGGCACAAGGCCAATAAGTAAATAACCACCCCTAAAATGCATATACAAGTTACTTTCATGATAAAAATTCAATCAGAAGGGAAGTTTTTGCTACTATTTAATTTTGCTAAATACCAAGAGCAAAAATTTCTTTTAACAGGTTTTGATTTAACAATTATTTTCTATTGTGATTTGTTACTACTTAGATGAGAAATCAGGCTATCAACATGTATTCAATAACATTAATATTCCATATTTATGTGTTGAATTTCGACAATACTTTACAACAGTGATTCTTTGAGATCAAAGTCATATACCTCCTCTCTTGATTTCAGGTACCCTGAATTCCTTCCCCATTTTGAATAATCATCTATTAATTTTTCACCATTATACATTCTACCCATGATTGAAATTCCTCCTTAAGATCTCCGACTGAAATTTTTCCCCTGGGAGCCAAGTTCCTCCTTCATGAGAATCACTGCTTTATAGGTTATTTTGTTTGGCAATCTCATATCCTTGTTATTGAATCTCTTTAGTATTGGGTAAGTTTGAATATTTCCAAAGATAATTTTTTAAAACATACTGAATTTATAAGCATGTTTTGTTTGCCTTTCTATTTCTTTCGTGGATTGATGTACTTCTCTTGAATTTTCAGAGTTGTCAAAAGGGAAAAATGTTTGGGAGAGCCAAGAGGTAACCAAACCAAATAAAGCTTGAGATTCAGGAAAATTTTCAGATCTCCTTGCATCTTGGGACTCATATTCACTTGTATGTATAAGCCCACCTGAAAAATTCCCTAAAGTTTGGGGAGCCCAGGCCTCCCTGTCCCCCCCCAACTCATTACAGACCTGATTTTTCTCACCCGAATCTGTCTCTCCAGTTTTATTTTGAACTTATGGTTCATCCTTCTTCAGAACTTATTTTTTTCAATGAATACTTTTTCATTTCTAGAGAATTAGAAAATGAGCATTTGAAAGCCCTGATACGGCATTGCAAGACTTCAATAGTAGAAGTTCGCTTTAGTTTATTAGTAAATCAAAATGCAGTCTTTACTACACCTAGTTTGTCAATGAGGCCATAGACTAATGACAAAGAGGAAAGAAAAAAAAGAAAAGAAAAGAAAAAAAAAGCATCTATTTTAGAAACATTTATTTTTTCAATATAAACTTTCTTATCAATGCACTTAACCAGATACTCCTCTTTACACTACAGATTGAACATCAAGTAATGAAATATACTCAAAATTCAGCTAATAGCAGTGTTGAGGGATCTTATCTATATATCTTCACTCTCTGAATCAATCTAAATCCGATGAATTAATTTATTCAAAGAATATATGTATATCTAACAAATAGTTAAACTGAATTTTCCTAAACTGTCTTCATTCATAATGTAACATAATGTTGTCTGTTTCAAGAATGCTGCAATATATTGAACTTAACTTGCAAAAATGGATAACTTTAATACATTTATCAGATTAAATTCTTGCATTTTTGTAATTGAGTGATTATTTTATCAAAATATAAAAAGAATTTGAAACTAAACTTATGTTGTACTTTTTTCATCTGCCATGATAATAGTCCATTATGCATGGGTGGATCAAAGGGTTTGTAGCCCGATCTGAAATTTTCACCTATCTTTAGAGAAATGTTAGGTTAAGTACATTGACAAGAAAGAAGATTCTGCTGAAAAATAAGTATTTGTTGGGTAAAATAAATGTTTTTTTTTTCATCATTAAGCTATGGACTTTTTGATGAACCCATATGTATTACACATAGGGTCTACTTAGTGGTTGAGATTGTCATGCATTTCCCAAACATTTTCCCGCGTTGGTTGGAGCCTAATCTCAGGTAAATGATATGATGCTGATATTCAAAGCAGGCAAGCTCTCTACACCAAGACCACTGGTGCAATACTATCTTCTAAGCTTCCATTTGTCCATGCGTCAGACAAAGCTAAGTTTAGTACAGACACACACACACATGTACATATATATATATATATATATATATCAGTTGGAGCTGTTGTTTTGTCTGCTCCTACTTTGGACAATCCTTGTCCTATGTAGGAGCTTTACTTGTAATTTTCCCCACATTACTTATTGCAAAATAGGAACTTTACCTAATTATCTATAAGTGATTATCTATGAGCAAAATATGACTTCCCATCAAATATCAATTAATAGAAAAAGATGAATCTAGTCAATTGATAATAATCTCAAAGGCTTCTTTTATGTAGGCAACACTGCATAATTTTGTTAATATATCATTGTTAAATGCTGTTGAAGAATTTTATAACCAAATGTTCAAGTTTTCACAGATTAATGAATCATCAAAAATTATCAGCTCTATATTTAAAAAGACATCCGTAAAATTATCTTAATGAATATCCTTATCTGGCATAATTCAATTTTTTAACAGCATGATTAATAATATAAGGAAAATAAAATTCCACACTGAAATAGAATTTTAGGGGGTTTGAAACCTTAAGTTATAAAGGCAACAAGCATGATTCTGATATCTTATTTAAAATTACCAGTTACTGCAATCACTTAAAATCTATTTTTACAAAGTATAGACTTTGCAAATAATTATAGCCACTGGCAATTTTGCCTCTTCATGTGTTTTTATACATCAATAACTTATATCTATTCCTAGCTATGTATTGATAAACAATAACATAGAACTTCATAAATCTACTAAATGGAAAAATATGAACAAATTGATTAAAAATTTAAAATTTTGATGATCATAAATTCATTCTGATTTGAAATATTAGTAATATCTATTTATGATTGTACTTCAGATTACATTTCTTGAGGTAACAGATTGAAGAATGCAAGTAACTCAATATTAATGACTTATAACATTAATCATTTTTTTGATATTTTTCAAATAGTTTTTAATGTTCCAGGATATTTATAACAGGATACTAATCTGAAAATAATGAATATTAAAAGTGCTTGAAATATCTATAAAAAACAGATTTGATAAATTATTTTCTTATGAAGAAATAAAAGTAGATAAATTCAAAATGTCAGTTGAAAAAATACTTGAAGCCCTAAATCTATTACAAATCATAAGATTAAAGTTTCCCTAATAATTAGTTTAAATAATTCATAATAGGAATAAAGAAAATGATAGTTAAGTTAAGTTCTAGTTGCAGGAATAGGAGAAAACTTTAGTCCAATAGTCATTCCAAAAACCCAATGATGTCATTCTATCATTTTTAGATAGTGTTAAATGAACATAATAAATGCACATAACTTTCAGAATTTAGCAAAAGGCTAAGCAAATAGTATAGAAATTCAGGAAGTTTGACAGTGCTTCTTGCTTATTCCAAACAATGTTTTACTTTTTGAAGAAAACATTTAAACAATTCTGAGAGCAGTTGAACTAATTACATTTGGAATGGCTTTATACACAATTTTGGTAAGAACTTTTATTTTCTGAGTTATTTTAATGCATAAGATTTGATGAAAATTGATAACTTAGAGGTTCAGAGAAGTAGAGTAAAACTTCTGAAATAATTATTGAGATAAAAACAACTAAAATCAATATGGAGGTAAATAGTAATCCAAAATTAATAATTAATTCTGAAATTACGTTTTAAAAAAAATCATAATAATTCACTAATTAATAATGTTAGAATTTCACAGTGTAGAAGAGGATTGCACTAAAAATTTTGGCTGTCAGAAGAACAACTTAAAATATATTTTAAATATCTTTTTCTTTTGTTTGATTATAAAAGGAATTTCTAAATTGATAAGTGCTGATGGAAAAAATTCTTTGCAGGTAATAATGCAAGTCTTCTAAAGTGTTAGAAACATTTTATTCTTCTGATTCCAATTTTTTGATTTTTACCTGATGAGTAAAAACTGGCTCATGCCTACCCCACTTGCCATATGGGAGATGATCATCCTGTTAAATACATTTTTAGTTTATGCAAATTGACTAAATCTTTTTAAAATGGCACATATTCGAATCAGTGAAAAGTTCTGATAAAAACATATTGATGTAACTTCCTTGAAATATATATTATTTTTTATGTACTTTATCAAATCTAACAGGATTTAAACAAAAGCAAATTTTGAATACAGATTGTCGACACTACTAAGACTTAAAACTGCTTTAGAAAATGAATGACAATAATTCATACATAATGTATTATTTTGTAAAGTTCTTTGTCTAGCATCAAGACTTAAAGGAAACATATCAACATGAATAATTACCGAGATGGACAAGAATTTATACATGTATGTTTGTAAACAGACAACCTAGTTTTATTTTTAGATTCCCTAAGCCTGATAACCAATATTATTTTTTACTTTTTAAAAAAAAGCAAAAACAAAATATATACTACAGTAATACTGAAAAATGTTAGTATTACCATTAATAAGGTAATAATAGGTTCACTTTTCCAGTTTATATTTAGGGGTTAAAAAATGATCTCGTGTATTATCTATCGGAGAAAAACATACTCTTGAATGAATTGGTATCTTTAAATTTTGAATTAAATACGAAAAGGAATAATTTGAAGTAAAATTTAAAAAAACAACAAAAAACAAACAAACCCAAAACAACAGTTTTAGAGATAAGGTAGTAAGTGCAACATGTAGCTTTGAAGTATATAGGGGAAAGTTTTAAATGACCTCATCAAAGTGGAGAAAAATTTTAAATGATTTTAATTTCACAAAATCTATTAATATATAAATAGAAAAAAAACAATTCTTCAGAAAAAGGTTAAACAAGGAACCAATATGTAATCAATATTGATTACCTATCAAGGTATGTCCTTTCTGTGGGGATGTAAACAAATACAAACAAATCAATAACAATTAAGCTCATTTTGTATTTTTAAGCATAACATTAAAAGATAATTAGTGTGATTACAGGTAAGACTAGTTACAGATCCCACATAGGTATCTAAACATAAACATGCACGTAATAATACACATTTACCATGTATACAACATTCATATCTAAATCTAGATGCATGCACAGTGATAGATATAGAAAAATCAGAAGCTATTCAATCGAGGAACTCTTTAAAGAAAATAAATAAACAAACAAAAAAATTTAAGCAACTCACATGAGGAACTAGCAAATTTGTAGTGTGATCCCAAGGGGCATACCTAGCTTTTGTCTACTCATTGGGACTGTCTCTTTATGAAATGTACCATTCCTCCAACTACTACTCCTTATCTGACAGGTAATGATGATGCGTGCGGCTGTTATTGCTACTGGTATCACTGAATCTGCTACTGGGCTTGTTTACTGGATGAAGAAGAAGATGTTGTGGCTGCTGCTGCTCTGCTGGTGGTGTTGGTGGCTTGGGTAGTTTGGGATGAGTCATACTGGATGAATCATCACCATTACTGCTGCCAGAGCTGGTTCCACCGCCACTGCCAGCAAGAGTCCAGCAAATCTGAAGTTGATGTTGGTGCTGATGCTACTAGTGATAATACAACAAATATTGCAATTATAAGTGACTGACTTAGTAGTTAAGCTTATACTAAGTGAGTCCAAGGATGCTGATGTAGGGATTCATAATAATGAGAAGACAATGAATGGCAGCATTTTTTTAGATGAATTATTTACATTGAATTAAAAAATCTAATTTCATTAGAGAGGCTGTGATGAAAAGTTGTCATATTATCAATCATCAGAAAATATAATTGGAGAAAGTTTGAGATAAAGTTAAAGAAAATTGAATCTAATGCATGAGAAAACATTTAAAATCACTAATTGAAGATTTTAGATGTTATCAACAATAGCTCCTTGAATGTATGTTTTATTTGTACATCTAGACAATGGGAAATATGAAACTAAAAATAATTATAGAAAAAAAAACAAACATTTTTCATCTTTTTCTTGTACTTTGAGAGTTTCAACTTTTTTCCATAAGACAATTGGCCAAGTTGAATTGATTTTTTTAATCAATATTAACTTTTTTTTAATTTGTTGACTAATTTGTTGATGATAAACTGCCAAGTAAACTCTCCTATACTTCAGAAAAGATCAAAGTGTATCATATGTTCTTGCTTGTTCAACTAGGGGTAATGTAATGACTTTCAAAACTAAAATATGTTGGGCAGACTAAGGAGTAAACACGCAAGCAAAACATCCAAAATTTTATGAAGGATTATTCAGCAATTCAAAGATTTTATAACCTGACATCCTTACTGTCACTGCATGAATTTATATATTAGACTAGGTCTCAAAAGCAAGAAACATTTAGTTTCCTATGAAATGATACAAAAATCAAATATTTAGTACTGATAATCAGATAGCTAAATGTATTCTATTTAAAAAGAAAAAAAAAATCATCACTCATTAATTTTTGATCTCAACAAGCCTGGCTGCTGCAGAGACAAACTCCACTCCTATTGCTATTCTGACTGAAGATGATCTCTGCAACTTTTCTTTATTGCACATGTAATAAATGAAAAAATTATGAAATATGTTTTCAAGTAAAAATGTATTTATTCATTAGAATAAAATAAGCCCTTGCATATTTTCATAGATATGTGAGACTTGTCAGTTTGACTCAGTCTGTAAAAGAGCTGTCTGTAGATCCCTTGGTTGTGATTTCTAATCATAGTAGGGAAATGTTAATTTCATACATTGGATTGGTTCAACGTGACTTTACAGACAGACAGTGAAAAGTTTACTCCCCTAAATTAAGTGAGGATTGTTTTTGGTTTGGGCAAAAAACAAAGTCAACTCCAGCCAAACTTGGATGGAGTTTGTCAATAAAATTATTGGCACCCTTCATAAATTGCAATGAGAGGTATTATGCATTGCATGCAATAATAAATTACTCTTTTCATGTAGAAAAACGGAAAAAACAGTCATATATTTATAGTACTTGAAAATAAGCATTCTTTGAGGCTTGATAGTTCCATTATATAATTCCAACATATAATTAAAGTTTTGTTTGTCAAGAAACTTTGAAGCAGAAATATGTCAGTTTTACGTATGCATCAACTACTATGTGTGTCATGAAGCATGAAATTTTTGTGTTGTTAGCAAAATGACCATTCATTAAAAAGGAAAGAAGGAAATATATATCTTTTTCAAGGAATTGTAGCAAATATTTTTTATTACAAACCAGCTGATTAGACAAAGGGATATTTTTCCTGCCTC
Organism: Thysanoteuthis rhombus; assembly: GCA_963457665.1. NCBI lineage: Eukaryota > Metazoa > Mollusca > Cephalopoda > Oegopsida > Thysanoteuthidae > Thysanoteuthis > Thysanoteuthis major. The sequence continues at coordinate 34,981,927 of OY735218.1, forward strand.
TCCAGGGGGAGAGGCAGAAAAAAATAGATAAATGTAAATGATGTGTTGAAATACAATAAGGTAATAGGAATTTAGGATTTAGAGGATATAGGAAAAAAAAGCAAAACAAACAAAACAAACTACAGTTCAAAATTGGGGAAAAAGAGAGACCAGACCATAGTCAATGATTATTTTTCAATAGATGGCACTTTCTTTAATAAGTGTCATTATATACTATGTTTTCAGATTCTATGCTATTTACCCTCATTTTAATATTTTTGTGTCTCTTTTTATTGTAACTATTCTCAGACTAAATTCCCTTCAGCTGTGAGTAAATAAACAGTGTGAATCAGAATAAAGAATTAAGCCCCTAGTAAGACCTGAACTCATGATCCTCTATGCCAGAGGTAGGCGAAGTATACGTTCTACTGCTCCTACCAACTGAGCTAAGGTAACTCACATGACAAGCACGAGTCCAAATCAGACCTTTAGGCTCACTCCTTACCCCAACCTCTTCTGCGCCGTGTTTTTTCTTTTATCAACTGGTAGTGATAGTTTCAGTAAATATCTTTATTTATTTATTCATTTTTGGTAGATGAAGTCTTGTAAATCATCAAAATCTATGCTTTTTCACATTCATCTAAATATTTTTTACGCTTTTTATTGCAACTTTCCTCAGACCGGATTCCCTCAAGGTGAAGGTAAATAGTAGCAAAAAAAATGAAAAAAATTATTAATGATTTACAATCCATCATCTACTAAAAAACAAAATTCAATAAGTGTATATGGAATAACTGTCAGATGGAATACGATCAGGGATTTTAGCAAGAAGATAAATTTTTCGAAACATCAAATAATAGAAGCATAGATATTCATTTCACAGATTGTTTCATTGATGAGGCAGAGGGTGATAGTTCTTCACTTGAGCACTCTCTTGTGTACTTTAGCCTTGGGAGGTTTGTTTAATACTCTGCAAGTTAAACTAATAATCTAACTGGAAATTTAACAATTGAAATTTTATTTAAAGAATCATCTGATTTAAAAGAAAAATTAATGAAAATTTGAGAACTTTCTGGAAGCAACTTAAAATTGTTATAACAAATTAAGCTTTAATATAGGAAATTCACAGCAGATGCAGCAATACCTTAAGATAAAGTATGGTTAAGGTATTGCTGTACAAATTAATGTGAGTAGTATAAGCTGATCAAAAACCATCTTAGATCATAAGACTCGAACAGTGAGGTTTTGAAAAGTATAGAAAAATTTTGAAAAAAAATTAACTTTGCAAATTAAGGTATACCTGTATAGTCAAATAAGGTTTTTGGATATGAGAATGATGTACTATTGTCACTTAGAATTGTCCAAATCAAAATATCTTTAGTTTGTTGCTATATCAACAGCAGTACATAAACTGCACAAACTACATAGCAAAAATATCATTAATTGAAATTGGATTAAAGTTACATACTTATTTGCATAACTTTTCCACTTGTAGATTTTTTTTCAATAAAAACAATTTTGTAACAAATAAAACACTATGTATACCTCTAACAATACAATTGTCATTAAAAACTGAATGAAAATCAGTTCATGTATAGCTACAATATAGCGGAGGTAACTGTGAAAACTCCTAGATTTTCCCCAATAATTCAGTCAATTCTGCCTTAGCCCATTGCTCGCCCTTTCACAAAACGTCATAGAAATTCATTTAGAACAAGGCAGATACCAGTGAATGCATATACCTCCTCTAACTTCGTTGGCAGAGGTAAAGTGTCTATATTAGTATTCATACATGCAGTTTCAGTAAAGGAACACTAAAAGGGACAAAGAAAAAGATGACAATGGGAAGGATACAAAGAATTCAATTTTAAAAAATCCCTTCAATTCAAAATTGAGCCGAAAATCAAGATAAGAATAACTTGAGAGGAACTGTGCATATAAACAATTGATATTTTCACTTCATTCTGTATTTCATTCAGATTTAGAGCCAGTGGTGGAAATGGGGGGTGGGGTACGGCGTAAACCTACTTTTCCATTCCTTGTATATCACAAACCAGCCTCGAAATTAGATGTATTGAAAAAAAAATACCCATGGGGGCTTACAGTGCCTCAGAACCCCCAGCTGCACGGGTTCACCTCGTTCATCCCTGATGGAACCCTCAGCTATCTTCGGAAATAAATCCAAGATACAGTCTAACCGTATACTTAGTTCCCTAAACCCATTTCCATCTCTGTTTAGAGCAGCAAGTTGCAATCAAAGAATGACAAAAAGGGAGATTAGAAGTTTGGGGGGAAAAAAAAGACGAGATAACACGTACATTTGGCATATTCTCGTGAAGTTGGAAGCTAAAAATGTTTACTTGAAATGTGACAAAATCTTAAAACGATTCTTTAATTAGTATTGATTTTACGAAACCCCTTTTAAAGCTTTGTATGCAAAAAAAAAAACATTATCTCTAATACTTTATGAAAAAACTCGTTTATGTCATATCAAATGAGAAAAATATGAAAAAATAAAATAAACAAAAAACTAACGCTATAACAAGGATGATGTAGACAGACTCTTTAAATTTGACCCCCCCTCAAAAAAACGGAGACTTCATTATATTCATTAGTATTTTATACAATATCATTCAAATGAAAATGCATTAGTTATCAGTAATATTGTAATAGTATTTCAAGTTTTCCTAATTAAAATAGTTCAAATTTCATGCAACTAAAATTCTTTTATTTCATGCGACGCATTTCCTCGCTAATATACTTGAAACTACTATACAGCAAAATTAAAACAATTGAATTTGTATCCGAAAATAACAATAAAACACTTGTTGTGACGATTAAAACTAATACGGGGAATACCTTGAATAGTGCGGTTTTGATGTAGTACGGTCAAGATATTGCTGAACAAATTAATATAACCAAGCATAAGCAGGAAATAAAAACACTGAATTATAATAAGATTTTGATCTGTAAGGGCAATTTTGGAACGAAGTAACCGCACTATTCAAGGTATACCTGCAGAGAAAAGGAGCAATTTCGAATTCGCTACTGCTCAGCTTCAGGATTTAACAAACTGAAATTTTAGTTTTTCAAAATAACTATAAAAATAAAATGGAGTAACTTTTTACAGGTAAGCATTTAAACACTTCAAAACCGCGTTCCAATAACAAAGACAACACCTTGCAAATAAAATAAACAACAAAAAAAAACATTGCAACTCACGTGTGCACGCAATCTTGACACTTCCAATTGTTTTGTTTAATGTTTGCTAACTTCGCGTCAAGTAAAGCCAGTTGTTCTAGTTAAACAACAACAATGTATTATTTCATGTTAATCCAATCGACTAACCAATGTTAATTATAATTATTACGTAAGGTTGCAATAAAAATGAGAAACATACTTTTAAAATGTCTTTTTCCTTAAATAGATAGAGTGTGGGGAGGAAGTGAGAGAATTACCACAACCTTTTTACTATGTTGAAAGTAAGAGTGCTGTGATCATTTTCATACAAGACCGAAATATAGATAGAGAGGGGAAGGGGAGAGGGTGAGAGAGAGGGAGGGAGAGAGGGAGAAGAAGAAGAAGAAGAAGAAGAAGAAGAAGAAGAAGAAGAAGAAGAAGAAGAAGAAGAAGAAAGAGGCGAGAAAGAAAGAAAGCAGCGAGAGAAAGAGAGACAGAAAGTTACGAGACGGAGAGAGAGAAAGAAATAGGCAGAGAGAAAAAGAACGAAATAGAGAGAGAAAGAAAGAGGCGAGAAAGGCAGAGAAAGAAAGAGGCGAGAGAGAGAGAAAGAAAGAGGCGAGAGAGAGAGAGAGAAAGAAAGAGACGAGAGAGAGAGAGAAAGAGAGAGGGAGAGAAAAGGGGAGAGAGGGAGAGAGAAAGAGAGAGGGAGAGAAGATGAGGATCAGAGAGAGAGAGAGAGAGAAAGAGAGAGAGAGAGAGAGAGAGAGAGAGTGAGAGGGGGGGTGCACGTGTTTATATTCCAACATTTGAGGTCATGTGATGTAATGTATGAGAGGCAAAAATATCACAGACGTCACCGCTTCTTTGCTGATGCCATCAAATGAGCCATCCGTCAAGTAGACTAGACGAAATGACCTTTATTTAAGTAGAATTCTCAAGAGGTAGAAACAAGTGCTTTACCTGCAATTTAAATTTCTTTCGAAAATTTTATTGCCTTACTTAATGTGATACCATAAGCATAAATTTAAATCAGTCGCCTAAGAAGTGATAAAGTGAAGTATTATTAAAACTTTGGCATCAACAGACAAAAAAATATTAATCGGTTTTTTAAACAATTTAAAGATAATTTTTATTTAATTTTCAATTCTAAATAAAGAGGAGAAGCTTGTTAAAATGTCTAATGTCTAGAAGTGTTAGCGAGAAAGTTTCGAAAAACTTGCTCAACTTTAATTCATCTTTCCGCAATATGACTCAGGTACATTTGTGAATGATTAATATGCTCAGAATACATTGGAATCGAAATTCAATACAATAATGTAATAAAATTTTGAAACTAGAGTAAAATGGAATTTTTTTTGTAGTTACTTTTCAATTTAGTATTGTTATTTCAAAATTCAAAGTTTCAAATTTCCAAAGATTTTAATTAAAAAATCAATAATTCAAATTTGTATTTCTCGAGAAAAAAATCTTGATTATTTTAACTTATCACTATGCTGTCCTCTCAAGTTCGATCTGAAAATTATGACTGCTTTTTAAAAAAATTGTTGAAACGTCAATTCATATTGTTATGCTAAATAATCAGATAGAATTAATCAAATCAGAAGTACAATTTTCTTCAGACAATTTACACTGAGCATCAAAAAAGGGATAAAAGCTACAAAAAATTTAGATTACAAACAATTTGCAGACAATTTTCAGTATACTTACAAAATAAATCCAACCTAAGTAAATAATATAGTGGATAGGTATAGGTTTCCCTCGCTATCCGAAAGTATAGTGTTTCTATAAAACATTTTGTAAGGCTAAATGACGTAGAGAGGAAACAATTACCATTAATTCTTATGGGAAAGATTTCTGAGCGTTCACAGACCCCCAAATGGTGTTGATGATATTTTAGACCGAGTCGTCTGAGGTTGGGTGGTGGGGATGTATATGAGAGAGAGAGAGAGAGAGAGAGAGAGAGAGAGAGAGAGAGAGAGAGGGGGAGGGGGGAGAGTACGCGCTGCCTCTATTAAGGCTCGCAACAAAACCAACCCTGAAGGCTATTTTTACCTTTTTTCGTAAAAGTGAAAAAATTGTAATGCAAATTTTCGAAAAGCAGGAGATACCTGTACGTGTAACATTAGCCACCACCATCTCCCTAGTTCCATCACATGACTGACATTTTTCAGAAAATAAATAAGAGGATTCACGAGTGGTAAGTTTACAAGTACAAGATTTTATTAAAAACAAAACAAACAAACTAACAAACAGCGGAAAGCCTTGTCGGGCAGGGTATGTATAAAAACATTGGGCGTTCTTTCGAAAAACGTCGCCAGCTGAACTAACCATTGGCGAAATCAACTTAAGTAAGGCAAAAAGGCGGAAATGCCTAGGTACTCCTAAATTTATAAGGAAAGACAGCATACAAGAATATTTAATTATCAAATTAATTAGACAGGATTAAATTAAATTAAATCAGATATTCAAGACGGAAACATCATTGTGTACACACACACACACACACACACACACACATATATATATATATATACATATATATATATATATATATATAGATAGATAGATAGATAGATAGATAGATAATTAGATTATCAAATTACATACTGAATTTGATTAAATTAAATGAGACTGAAAAGTAGAAAGATCTGTTTCATTTCAAATTCATTCATTTAATTATTATTATTTTCTCCTAAAGTAATAAATAAGTAAATCAAATGGTCTGCAACATTTGCTTCAATTTAATGTTTTCCAACCTTATAAATATAGGCATTTCCGCCCCTCTGCAGATGACTGGCGACGTGTTTCGAAAGAATGCCATACATCTTTTGTGTGAATATATACACGTGAACACTCTCATAAATACACCTCAAGCAGTGCCGACCCGTCTATTAGTTGTCCCTAGGCGGTCGCGTAGGGCGCAAGGGTCCTTGGGGCGCATACCAAATCAAAGAAAATAGTCGTTAGAATACAACCAAGAGCTAAAATTTAAACTTTCGCCTCGAGTACATGTAACCCTTACGCTGGCCCTGACCTCAGGTTTAATAAGATTATCACCATAAAACATTTAAACAAAGAAAAAGGAAAAATCCAAACAAATATTGTCTGTTGAATATTTCACGTTTCATCACATCAAAGCTTTAGTAAGATGTAACAATTTTAACAAGCTCTTTTAATATTGTCAAGTTTTAGAACAAAGCTCTTACAACGATTCCGAAAAATGAGATACTTTTGATGATCTTGAATTCAAGTATTATTTCGTAAAAAAAAAAAAAACTGGACACAAAAACTGATAAATGATTCGACACCCAACTAACTTTACCGAAGGCAGTATTGAACTTTATTGAAAGTGTTAATATAATTTTCCTCTACGATTTATTCAGAAACAATCTGAAATTAAAATCATTTCACTAGGGTTAGAACTGGCCCAAAATAACATTTCCATGACTTAAAGGGATATTGATCAAAAAATTTCAAATTTGATTTTTTTCTTACCGAAAAAAAGGGCACCATCGCAGTGCGCTCCTTGCGGACTTCAGTTCAAGATCAAAATGTAGTATCTGTTCTTCTCATGTCAACGAAACATAGAATTAACTTCCCGTTTTCAATTTAAAACTTTATCATGATCGTATGACGACACAGTGTAGTGGAGGTGATTCCGACTGTGAAGTCTCACATCCTCGCGCACTTAATCTTGAAAACGGTTCACGAATTAAAAGAAATAAGAGAAGAAATGAAAGAAAAACGATAAAAATGATATCGTAAAAAAATCAAAACAGGAATGCCATGTCACCTGATTTCCAGTGCGGCAATAAATAATATTCATAACCTGTTTTTGTCAATTGGAAAAAAATTAAAATCAAATTAAAATTCATGAAGAAAACTATTAAGATACAATCATCATAACGTTTTGAATTGGAAACAGAAACTCAATGCTGTTTCATTGACGTGAGAACAGACACTACACTTTGACTTTGAACTAATTGCTACTGGAGGCGCATTCCGATTAGGAACCACACTGCTACGAGAGTGCCAAAAAGTCTTCATAAAACTCTCTTCGTTTGATAGAGAATAGATATATTTGATTTACCGAAACGACACATCAAACATTCGTTATCCAACACAGTCATAAAACTTGACAATTGCGCTAATCTTTTCCTGTCGAGATTAATTTACTTTTCGTCAGTTTCCAAGACTTATATTCAATTTGATAACTTCGTATTTTTGTATGTTTTCCATCTTTATAAATTTTGGCGTATCCAGACATTTCTGCCTCACTGTACCTGATTTCGCCAATGGTTGCTCCGGTTGGCGACGTGTTTCGAAAGAATGTTAAATCAGACAACTACAATTTTGCGATCAAGTATTAAGAAAAAGGATTAAATCGCAAAACTGTGGAGCACAAACATTTAAAAATCAAATCAGAGAATCTGTAATAAGGCACTTCACTCTTGGACAACAGAACAAATTCGATAAATGCTAAAATAACTAAGTTTCAACTTATAAGATAAACGAAAAGTTTGAATAGTGCAATTGATTATTTCTTAATATATATTTTCTTAAATATCAAATGCACCACCATCCCGGCATTACAGACGGATTTGTAACATCAATATCCCTTTCATAAGAGAACTCCTCTTTAGATAAAACGGTTAACATAATTTCTATTGATATGTTTTGAGACGACCCATCAAAAGTAACTAGCTAACCACAAGTACAAAAATTTCTGAAATACTCACACCTTAAATGCCTCCAACTATTACATCTGTTAAATGTATTTTCAATTGGTCATTTTCTTGATATATTTTTTTGATATATAAAGATTCATTTAGTTTTTTTGTTTTTGATGGAGGGCATCGTTTGAAAAAATGATAGAATTTCAAAACAAGGAAAGTTAACTCTCTTGAAATAGCACTCAATAGAAGATTCTTCGCAATTAGGGATTTGTAAGACGAATGATTGAACGAAAACAAGGGTTTATACAAGAAGATTTGCTTTTTTTTCGTAAAAAAGGTCACTTTATTGAAAGGAAATAGAAAGCATAAAACTTTCATTAGTGAAAAAACAATTTTCAAAATCTCAAAAATATTAAGGACCAGTGTCAAAGAATGATAATTTGGATTTTTCTTTTTTTTTAAAATTTTCAAAATGTATTCAAAAAGAATATGTAAAGAAAAAGAAGGGTCAAGATTAATTCTAACAAAATTACAATATTTTTCCAAGAGGGTATTTGCAATGTAAATTGCACATTAAGTGTCGCAAAGACAGACGCAAAGTCAGGGTCCAGTTCTACATTATACGTATATTGTAAATTCGATAAATGCTTTTTTTAGAGCCAATTCACTAGCAGCCCCTATAAAAGTTACTTTTTCGCAAAGACAAAAAGTTTTAGGAAGAAACTAAGGTCAGATTCAGTCAAAACAGTTTATACTGCATAGGAAAATATGTTTTATGAAGATTTTCGTTAATTTGCTGAAACGTATCTTGACCAAAGAAGAACCAACTTATTTTCTTGTGACCTAAAATGATTTTCAATTAGAAACAATTTTGGAAACTGAAATGAATACCAAACATAAGAGCAGCTATGATTGAACAAATAATCTTGTAACTTGAGACTTTCCGCAACTGGAACTGTAAGAACAAGAAAGTGAAAAGGCGGTGCCCATAGTCATTGGCGTACCTGGAAAAGTATCAAAGACAAATCTCTTGTACTAAAAGAGCAGAGAACTCAAACGATACAAACGATCACTCAATCTCTGGTCGGTAATAATCATTAATCAGATCCTACTCCCTGCGTAAAGGTATATAGAAAAGAAAGAAATTAAATTTGACAATGAATATCGTAGGCAGAGAAAAGTTTTGAAATCTAATAATTTCCACTCTAATATCAAAGACAAGAGAAATCATATCAAAAATAGATTAAAACTGTATTTTTGAACTTTAAAGCACACATTTCAATACATTTAACTACAAAGGATAAAAGTCAATTTCGGAACAAATAAAAGCAAAATATTTGACCATTTAAAACTGTACATAATTAGATTTAACCTAAAGAATATAAGTCAGGGTAATGTTTAAGGTTTGTATTAGTATTTAGGGTCAGCGTTAATCTTTGGGATCAGTATTATGGTTATATAAGTAAATTACGGAACTAATGAAAGCAGCAAACTTAATATCGCGGCAGTAGTTTCGCCACTAAAAATGGTTTATGCTGCCACACAGAAATTGCAAGTTTACGCCACTTCAATATATAACAACCAACTGGTGATTTTGAAATAAGAAAAGATTTCAGGTTTGGTTGAGTAAATGGCCAAAGTTTAGGGCGTTAAAAAGCTTTTTTTGCTTTGAGGTGACTATTTTCTGTTGAGATTGTATCTCCATGGTCCTTGAAAAAATAGACCAGTAAAGTTCACACTTTTTTATTCACAAAAATAACTATTGTAATTAATACAGATTAGTTGTTTTGAGTGTTATAATTATTAATAAACTAGTTTAACCATGCTGTCAAAAATGACGACATATATGAAATGAATGGATTTACACATTCCATTTTATATACGTGAATGATGAGAGATTTCCATTGCAGCAAGCATAGAGAAGAGCTTTCTGTTGACCACAAACGGATTTCTATCATTTATTTTCGTTCAATTTAACGTTTTACTACGTCAACAGGACATAAAATTCTATTTTATAACGCCAGTTGCGTCCCTGAGCGTGACGGAAGACAAACGCACATTGCTAATTATGATATGTTATAATATTGGATGCATGGATAATGATTCTCGTGCAAGTTTGGATAGAGATTCAGGTTTGAATTAGAAAAGATTCATAGTTCAGTAGATTTGAAAGGAAGTAAAAATGAGATTTTTAATCGGATACTTGCAAAGATTAAAATCCATGTTTTTCGAGGACATTATTACAATTATCCCTTGTATTCCCATGAGGAACGATAAAACTATTTTGACCCTCATTTTCATCGCAAAAAAAAACTCAGCTTTTTCTCAACAAGAAACTATTTAATTCAAGAGAAATTTTTTTTTAGAATTTAAAGACTTGAAATTATGAGTTGTATTTCTGAGGCCTATTTTTACTTTTTGGTAAAAGATTTCGACTACACCTATTTCTGAGGTTGGGTTAAAATCCGCGCTCGATGGGAAGGGCTACTCATGGAATTTGAAAAAAATATTCCATTTATTCCATTTTTCACTTCAGCCAGGATATATTCGCCAGTTATAAAATAGATAAAACTATTGTTGTGTCAAGTCAAGACCTGCACCACTTTTCCTCTGGGTGGTACCGATCTTCATTTGGTCCGATTTAGTGGTACCAATCTTCCCTTGGTTTGGTTAGTCTATTACAACATTCACAGAAATCTTTAGTACAATGTCAGGCATACCTGCACAGCCCAACTTTTTAAAATAGTGCAGGTCCCGTGATGTTTAAAACATATGGAATTTGATAGATTGTAGCAAACCCATTGATTAAGGTAAGGAAGGGCTAGAAAATCTAATCCTTAGTAGTGCTGATCTTCAGTATTGTTTTACAATATCCCGACTGACTTTAATGAATAGTTAAATGGAAATGGAGAATATTTCTGGTAGAACTTTAAATTTATCTTTAGACGTGCAGTCCCTAACGAAGAGCAGTAATGCGAATGAGGAATGGGGGTATGCCCACTCCTCAATTTCCAGCTTTTTTGTATATTCAATGTCATCTAAAGGAGACATTACTGTCATGGTTCACTTTTAGTTGTGGGCATACTTACACACACACACGCACGCATACACACACACACACACACACACACACACATTCTCTCTCTCTCGATTGTGCACAAAGGAAATTAATGCACACACAAAGTATTTCAAATCTTGTCGATAGCCAACTGTTTTTATTGAAAAATATTGATCAACTGTCAAATTCAAAAGTGCGCACATACTTTTGTCACGGGTAAAAAATTGCACTACATAAAATTTTTCCACACACTGACTATAAAAATTAGAACGTTTAACACGACTTACATCAATTTCAAAACTGATTTCTTCAGGGCCACAAATCGAAGGTCGACCTATACGGGAATTACGAAACCAGGGACAGGTACGCGAGGGTACGGTGTATATCTACTTCTCAATTTCCAGTATTTTTGTATGTTCAATGTCTACTAATGGAGACATTACCTCGCTCACAAATTAAGTTTGACCCTATACCTAATTCCGAAATTCCCATAAATGTATGGAATCAAATTATTACAAATTATTTTTCTTATTTCATCTCTGGTAAAAGAAAAAGAAAATCTGCAAAAAGGCGATTCAAATAAAGGGATGGTTAAATTCAAAATTTGGAAAAATCCTAGTTTACTCACGCAGTGAATACAAAGATATTGAATGAAAAATATCTAATTTCACACACCTTTACTTCAGTTTTCCGAACTCTTTTACATTTTGAGCAAAATTGTTTTATTTCAAATATTTACTAAGTAAAAAGAAACAAATCCCTCTTCAATCTGCAAAATTGCAAATATGGCGGTTTATCATAAAAAAGGAAGAAAGCAGGCTTTAAAAAAAATGTTATTGTAATTTATTCCAGGTGTAAAATGTAAATAAAATTCGTTAATCTAAAATGGGCAATATTTGATGCATACCTAAATTAGAATTTTACGAGAATTTCTACACAGGATTGTACGGTTTATTCGGTCTATTTCGGATTGAGTTTCGATTTTTTGAAACACGCAGTGTTTCTCCAAAAGACTTTTTTCTTTGAAATTTTAGGTACTTTCAATCCATTAGATCTAGAACATTAGTTAGTTTTTAGAAAAAAAAGTTTCACGGGCGTGTGTGTTCTATCTTCAATGTAATTACAATGATAAAGTGGACCCCTGCTTTCCGAATTTTTAGTGCGCAAAAATGTTGAAAATGGTGCTATAATGTTTTGCGTCATTTATAGCATGGAGTGTGTGAAAGTGAATAATCTAGGAATAAGAAATCATGGTGATAGATAAAAAGGTAACCTGAAGAAGGGGCAGATAATTCTTTTCAGCTGTATTTCCGTGAAATGGCGAAAAGTAAGTGCTCAGTGTAGTATTATAGGTACACTGTAAATAGAACGGCCCTCCAAAATACATGAAAACTTTTCTTTCTAAAAAAACTAACAAATTTCTGGAAGCTTCAATGGAATGGAAGTGCCTAAAGTTTTAAGTTTTTTTATAAATACTCTCACAGCACAGTGTATTAAAGAGTCCGAGATATCATAGAATCCAAAAGAAAATTTGAATGGCAGTGGGCTGGCCATGTTGCAAGAATGGCAGACAACCACCGGACATCACGACTCACAATGTAGATCCCCAGAGATCACATGCGAAACCGGGACCGACAAAATATAAGATAGTGCGACGGACTCGATAAGTTAAGAAAGTACTGGCTTCGTGACGCCCACGATAGGGAGATGTCGCGAATCTTGGTGAAGCTCTGTCTAAAGGCTGATGGTGATGAAAGTTGAAAGGAAAAAAAATCGGTATTATCGTAGCAGTGGACCCCCAATCGGAATGTGCCCTTTAGTTCAAAATCAATGTGTAGTATCTGTTCTTACCCTATCAACGGAACAGCATTAACTTCCCGTTTTTAATGTTAAACATTATTATGTGATATTGTACTCAGCACAACATAGGGAAGATACTCCCGATTGTAAATTGTAATGTTTCACACTCTCGCTCAATTGATACTAAAAATGACGTATAAATGAAAGAAAAAAAAGAAAAGAGAATTAAAGAAATAAAAACATCAAAAAATGATAATGGTTAAAACTGAGATCGGAGATGCTATGTCACATGGTTTTTAGAGAAGGAAACCAATAAAAATCATAACAGCTTTTGTTTTTGTTAGTTGGAAAAAATTAAAATTGAATTGAAATTAATGAAGTGAACAAATACAATACAACCATAATGTTCAAAATTGAAAACAGGAAGTTAATGCTGTTTCATTGACATGATTTGAACAGATACTCCACTTTAATCTTGAACTAAAGACCGCAAAATTGGCATTCCGATAGAGACCCCACTGTTGCTATGGTGCCAAATTTCCTTGAAAAAAATATTTTCTCTCAAAAAAGTGAATCTTAACCCGACTCTTTAAAAAATACCTTTATAGGAATTTCGCAGTAGAGATTTTTTTTGTAAACAAAACGAAGTGTCACTGGATTAAAATGAATAAATTTATAACAATCCTTGTCAGTTTAAAGTGTAAAAAAATCTGAGTTGAATAATCTCCAACAAGAAAGAATGGCGAGAAAAAATTAAAACAAAACGACCAGAAAAAAAAAAAATGATCCTACAGAGGAAGAGACGTCATTGTGTTTTTAAATCACAAGGTGGAGCGGAAGGAAAATATTTTTTAAAAATTTGACATGGAACCCAAGTTAATCACCGAGTCGGTCCGCCAGTTTTAAGAAGCAGATATCAGCAAGTTTTATCAGGAATTACAAAATCAGTAATAAAAAAAAAAAAAAACTACATGAGGGTTAGGATTAGGGTTAAAGTGTCAGATATCTTTCTTTTTTAAATTTTTATTTTATTGACGTACCTTTGATTTAATGCGCGAGCGCACAATAAGCACGAGATGAAGATGGTGGGCTACCTCGCTGGTTGTCTTCCACAATCGAAAACTGTCTCATTTTTGACTAGCTGGGCTACTCAGCTATGCCCGTGAGACCCTCTCCCCCAAATCTATTTACAAAACTCAACAGAAAATGATATTTTATTCAGATTTCACAAATTCAAATAAGAGGTCGAGCCAGCATACATTCCTGGGTAGACTCGCACAGACACACGCGTACCCTCAGTCAGCACACCCACTCCTAAAGCCTAAGACCAACTTCTTTTTTTCCCGTAACTGATAATTCAAGTATTCACTTTTGACGTTAGTGGTTTGCACGTGAAAGCCGACAGTCGGATTCATATTGTGCCAATGTTTTATTGTTGCGTTTGGGTGGGGATTAAGGTTAGAAGTAGGATTAGTGTTTTTGCTCTAAGAAAAACGTGTTTTATTATCAGGTTAAGGTTAGATTCACTGAAGAAATACTGCCAAACTGGTATAGGCACTGAGAGAAGAGAAATTCACATCCACAGTCACATATGACGGATGGAATATGAGGTTGTAGTCTAGCATTATAGTTACATCGTGGATGGAACTCCTATCATAAAACCTTTATATATTTCATTTATTAAAGCTGACAAATTTCCAGAAGGTTTGAAGGTCTAATAGATTGACAACACATGAAATTCAAAGGAAAAAAAGATTTTCTCGGTTGGGTTTTGAACTCGGTTTGCCGATTGTATTTACTTCGTGTCTAAACACTGGTTATCGTTGCGTTCAATAATTTCTTTAGCAATAAAAGTGGTCCTTTTTCCTCCATGTGAGTGCAAATCAACGATTCTTTTGCCAAATTCGACCTAAAAATGTGTGCTGTGGGCGAATAGAGACATGCTGATTCCGAATATGCCCTTGTTTATCCATATGATGCGTAGCTCTCGACTGATAAGAACACGTACACACACATATACACACTTTTCTACCATGATATAGATGCTGCCAAAGTGATAACTACTCTGTAAAAGAGGAAAATTCACAACCGTGTATTCCTATGGCAAATGGAAAGGAAGTGTCTAGTTTAGCATCACAGCTACATTGTAAATTGAACCCCCCTCTAAAAGTGTATTTTCCCTCTCAAAACTGATGAATTTTGGAAGTTTTGAAAATCAAATAGATTGAAAGCATATGAACTTGAAAGTAAAAAAAAATAACATTCTCCGTTGGAGTTTGAACTCGGCTCTTGGACAACAAGGATCTTAAATGGATAAATGAATCTTTCATTAGGAGCTTACGAATTAGTGTGGAAAAATAAACAAATAAGAAGCGTTGACCAAATTCAAATAAATGGCATAAAAATCTTCCCGGATGATGCCAATTCAATATATATATATATATATATATATATATATATAGTTTTACAAGTCTAATTCCAGATAAAAAATATCCTCGGACAAAAATTATCATGATAGTACGAACGTAGACCCCACCTCAATCGGAGAATTTTTTAAAAATTTTGATAAAAAAATGTGTGTTGTAGGCGAATTGAGAACTGCTGATTTCGAATATGCCTCTGTTGTCTTCTATAATGCACAGCTCTCGAACACACCCACACTTAACTACCTTATAATAAAGAGTAGCTGGGGTACCCGACATTGCCCGGGGAAAAAAACTTTTAAATCAAGCAATACTGGAAAGTAGATGTTATTCTTAACATATTTCATGAAATCAGATAAGGAAAGAGAGATTCACGCAAATCCACCGGTTGAGCCAGCGTATGTTTTATTGCCAGTTTAGGGTTAGATTCATAGAAAAATACTGAAAAACTGACATGAACTTTGAGAGAAACAGAAAAGTCCAACGTCACTTATGACGAATGTAAAGTAAGGTTACGGTTAAGAATTATAGATATATTGTAATAAGAACCTCTTCTTATTGATCTTTAGATATTTTTGTTCTCAAAATTGACAAATTTCCGGAAGGTATAAAGGTGTAAAAAATTGAAAACAAGTAAAAAAGTGAATTTTTCTCCGTTGGGTTTAGGACTCAGCCCGCCAATTGTACACTGGTGTGTTGTTGATATCGTTGATTTCTTTAGTAATACAATTATGCTTTAGTCATGTGAGACCCCATAGAAATAGACGTCTTTCGTAAAATTCAACCTTAAAATGTGTGCTATAGGTGAATTGTGACCCGCTGATTTCGGATATGCCTTTGTCTTTCCTTAAAGATACGCAGTTCTTGAATTTTTGGAACACAAACACATACTTCGGTATTTTATATAACATTCCAGCATACACAAATAGTTTTATGGATCTAACTCTAATAGTTTTTGAGTAAGTCTGAGATGAAAATTTTTTTATGACATCAGAAAGCGCAAACGCAAAACACAAAGAAATTTTGTAAAATTCGATTCAAAGGTGCTGTATGCAATTCTAGATTTGCTGATTTCGGACACGCCTCCATTCTGTGATGTGTAGTTCTTGACATCTTGGAGTATAAAGATGCATACATACTTAAGTACTTTCTCATATAAATAGATACCATCAAAATTAGATTAGCACTGGGAGTAAGAGAAATCCACATTCGCAGTTTTCCTATGTTGATCAGAAAATGAAGGCCTGCTTTAACATTATAGCTGCATTGTAAATAGGACCCCCCCTCTGAAAGCAAATTGAAAAACGATTAAAGCTGAAAAATTCTTTGGAGGTTTGGAAGCCAAATAGTTTTGAAGAATACAAAATTGAAAGGAAAAAAATCGACTTTTCCAATTGTAGTTTGTACTTGGTCCACCAATTACATTTTCCATTCCTCTAACCACTTGGAAGTTGGACTACACTGTTTTTAAGTCCCACGAATTAGTGCCTAAAAAGAAATTCCAAAAAGTATTGGCCCCCTTATATACGTGTAGGTTTTAATAAATGGCGAAAAAGCCTTCCCCAGATAATACTGATTCAATATATATATATATATATATATATATATATATATATATATATATATATGTGTGTGTGTGTGTGTGTGTGTGTGTGTGTGTGTGTGTGTTCTATGGATTTAACTCAAATAGTTTTTGAGGAAATTCTACAAGGAAAAAAATCTTAAACTTATTTCAGAGGGCACGAACGCAGACCTCAAAGAAATAGACATTTTTGTTGTTACAAAATTCTACCAAAAGATATAGGCATTTGGAGACCTGCTGATTCGCAACATGCCTTTGTTTCCCCCCTGTGATGCGTAGTCCTCGATATCTTGGAGTACAAACAAACTTTACTCCTTTATCATGTATATAAATGATATTTTCCCATGTATCACTGTTATAAAACTGTTCCAAGCAGTGACACACAATGACGACGTCTCTCTCCTTGAGATTATGTTGTTTTCTGGTCAAATTTCCCAATCGTAATTAACACAATCTGCTTACTAAACCCTTATTTTTCGGAATTGTAAATATCAACTCTTTATGTTCGAGAGAAAGTAAGATAGTGACCATTCATTTTCTACAATGAACAAAAAGCGGAACACTCATGAGATTTCATGGGAAACAATGGCTGTTTTGGAAAAATCATAAGACACTGTTTTGAACAGGCATAAAAATATTGGATTTTTGATAAAATAATGTAGAACCACCTCAGTAAAGTTCAGTGTGTTTACAAACAATAAAATTCAGTAGTAAAATGAAATCTGATTTTGTGCCAGGATTCCCCTCCAAAATAAAGTTGGTTGACATAGTAGCAACGATTCAAATATAAAAATAAGTTGGCAACAGTTACAATTCATTGGCCAACCAGGATAAAAAAACGAAGCATGTCCTTTGGAGCCTACCTTGTTCGAATAACTCACACTCACTCACACGTGCGCGGGCAAAGTTTTCAGACATTAACTACCGAGGCAAGTGAGTGACTTGCATACATACGTGTACCATTGCATACACTCACACTACACAACAAGTGTTATCACGAACTTTCTTAAGAACTTTGATACTATTCACCTTTTCGTTTCATATCAAACTCATGAACACTTGGCAATGTAAGACGCACTGCTTTCCAATAATTCAATAATCATGCTGTTATTGTTCTGGGGTTAATTTTTTTATATGTTACATACAGAGTCGTTTTTCATTCATTTCATTGAACCTTGAACAAAGCCATTCTAAATTATTATTGTAAACAGAGATACACTGTCCTTACAAATTGGTGACCCCGACCTAGAAAACAACAATGCACCTTCTGAAAAACAATGGGTCGCACCTAATAATATCATTGAGCGAGTGTATAAAGGTGAGGAAAAATAAAAATCTGTAATAATTTGAAGTGAAGGTATTTTTGCCGAAAAGGTCTAGGATTTTTTAAAAAAGCCAAACCTCAACTACGAAAAAGGCAAACATTTCACTGATTATTTGATTGAAAAAATATGAAAAATGATAAAAAATATACATGATTAGTAAAAATTATTTGAAAATATAGATGGAATATAAATATTAATACATGAATAAAAAAACAAATAAAAGAATTTAAAAAATACTATATAGAAATTTAAACAATTTGATGAAAGTATGAAAATACAGCTACGTATGTTATTATATAAATATGATGTATTATGAAACCATATAGAATGAAATATAATTATTGAAACATCAATATAATAACAGACAAATGCAAATATAAAACATATATAATGAATATTAAAAACATCATTTTTTTTAAAATCATGTCTCGACGAATGAAATAATTTTTAGTTCTTGAAGAATTTTTTTTTGCAAAAAAACATTGTGAAGTTAGTGAAAGGAAACAACAACAAAAAAAGACATTTTTTTCCTTTAAATCTATTATGAAGCAAAAATAAATTATTGGTGGGGGCTGCTATCGAATAAGATTTCCCAAAACAAAAGATATTAGGGGACCTCATTCATCATTATTGTATTACTAGCTTACTCTTTCGTCAAAAAATGACGGTATTAACTAAGTAATTTTGCAATTGAATAGTGAAATATCATAAACATTATTTTCTATGGCATTTTCTTGTTTATGTTCAATACCTGAATATCAAACTAATCTAAAGATAAAATTAAAAGAAGATACAATTTATCAAGTTTGACATCATGTGAAAATCTATTTCTACTAAGTTACGTCACCTGACGTCATTCATGACGTAAGCGTGACAGACAATTAATGCACATGACTAATTATTATATGAGTTGATTACTTTAATAGATGTCTATCATTTATTTGATATATTTATTTGTTAATGAAATAATGAATTTGTGTAGGAAAATATATTTTCTTTTGTACTTGGATGGGCTTTGAATAAATATGATCTTTCTCTCTAAAAAATTTTGATTTTCTGAGAAGAAAAAATCTTTTACGTTTTTAAGTTTGTTAGTTGGCTGTATGGTGGGGTTCGATTTACAAGGTAAGTATAATACTAAACTGGACACTTATTTTGCACCCGCCTTCAAGTAAATGGCTGTGATTTACCCAGTAAGCTCCTTTCTGACCGTAAAGGTTTCTACATATACATTGTGAAGGTTGCTATCTCAACTTTTTTTTCAAACGATCAAACTGGTTAAGGTTTAGGGTTAGAGTCCATTTTAGCAATATACGTAATTGCAAATCAAACCCCACTTTGAAGGTTTATGTTTTTTTGAAAAATTAAAAATTTACGAAAAAAAATGATGATCACATTCATTCGAAACAACAAATTGCATAAGGTAAATATACTCTCCTACAAAAATACACTAAAACTGAATCTTTTTTTACCTATCATTTTATTCACGGTTTTTTATTCACTACTACTCGTAAAATGCAAAATAAGAATCAGTGTTAAAAAATATGAATAAATGATTAAAAACTGCGAAAAAATAAACTTTATCATTTAATTTAGTTTTTAAACAAATTTATCTATTATTCAGCGTAAAAAAAAATTGAATAAGAAATAAAAGAGATCTAATTAAAATTAATTTACCTGGTTTTTGTTCCCGTTTCAAGTTGGTTTCTCTTCTTGTTTTGTATTTTCTATGTATTTCAATCAACTTTTAATTGAGAAATTTTTGTGATTTAAGTCTTTTTTGTAGAAAAAAGATGTCAACAGCGACGTCTTTTAAAACCGCCCGTGTTCCTTAATATTTTTCTTCAAAATATGAATATCGGGAGATTTTTCCTCTCTTTTGGAAGATTTTGTCTTGTTCAATTAAGGCTACTGTACGAGAACCTCATGAACAGTTAAATTGCATCAAATTTGGTAAAATTAAGAAAGAATAATCCATGAAAAATTTCTCGTTACACGTCCAAACTGTGAGCAGAAAAAAAGCAGACGATAATGGTTGCAAATTCTTGCGTTCGGTTTCATTCGGGTTGATTCGGTCACAATCGGCCAGACATACCCAATGAAAAACCTATATTTTTTTGTTAACAAATATTTTATATTTCACCTTTAAAAAGACAATTGTCTTAGGGATACGTTTTAAACTAAACTGTCTCGAATCTCTCAAATGATTAAAAAAAATATCCATGCAGTTTTTCAAAACCTGGAACCACTCGTCGCATGAAATACGCAAATCAAATCTCTCATTAGAGAAAAGTATTGACGATAAGGAGAATACATTTGGTTACTTATTAGTATTCATTTACGCTTAGTTTGACATAAGGCCAAATGGAGGTATGAAAATTATGTTACGCCAATCTTCCTGTGTTGAAAATCAACATTATTCCGAATTCTGGCTTTTTTAATACTTCACCTACGATTAACGTCATCTGGTCAATGGATGCCAATTTGAAAGAAAAAAAAATCAGATCAAATTTGAAAAAGTTCAAATCGTTCATAAGAAAAGAAGGGGGATAGGGGTAAAAAAAAAAACATCTTTCTTTTTAAGTTTAGCTCAGTAATACACAAGTCTAAATGAATGTAGGAAGATTGGCTTATCAATCTTGAAAATCAGCTTTCAAACTGCTTACTTTTACCTGAGCCCAAGCACTGATCCCTAGCATCAGCCAGACAAATCCTTATAGTTGTCTACTAAGCTTAGCTCACAATAGCACAAAGCCACACGTTTGGATTGAACTCACAACTCATTAGCAATGACCAGCTTGATAATTATCACTCCTTAGCGAGGCACGCAGGAACATTTCTTTACATCAACCAAGCTTTATCATAGTTTGGCATAGAACCACAATAACAGGGTACCCAATGAAGATTAAACACACTAAAATGGCAGAGATCTTGAGAGGAAGAAGTTCACTATCCAAAAAGTTTAGGGATCTCTTGTTAAGAGTTGGTAGTATTTTTGTTGATTCTTACAAGAGTCAATCGCAAATCAGCATCAGCGGTTGCAGCCTTTTAGCGTTCGTTGTTGGACGCAGACCTTCCCAGACCTCTCTATCATGGACGTCGTGCAGCCAGTATTTTTAAAATTGTATAGTTCGTCGCCCCATATAATTTTCTGTCGGCCACAGTTTCGCATATGATCCCTGAGGATCCACGGTGTGAGAAGTAATTTCCTGCTTTTGTATACCATTCTTGCAACATGTTCAGCCCATTACCATTTGAGTTCTCTTATGGGTTCTATAATAACTCTTTTTTTCTCTAATATAATGTGCTGACTTGTGATCTATCCATGTGATGCTGAGCATGATTCTATCATGTGTTCATTGCATGGTTCTCAATTTGAGGGTCATTCTTTTGTCTAGGTTCCACGTTCCAGCTCCATAGGTGACTATCGGGAGGATGCATTGGTTGTATACCCTTCTTTATATTCACATATAGTTGTTTTTTTTAAATTTCATCTGATTAAAAATGTGCAAATTTGACCATGATCTCTCTATGTGAGGTTGAGCATGATTCTCTCCAGAGCATATTACACGGTTCTCTGCTTGTGAGCTAATCTTTCTGTTAGGTTCCATGTTTAACTCGAATCTTCATAAATTACCGTAACCACAATCACCAACCGGACCGAACAACCAGCCAAGTGGTGAGGTATCCTTCCTTTTTCACTTGTTTTTCCTTGCTGCGTTACCCCTACCAGGTACAACATTTGGCATAGAACCTTGCAAAATCGCACGAGTAATCCACTAGATATGTTGTTTTTTTTTCTTCTATCAGGTGTTTTTTTTTTAATGGATTTTTTGAACTCTTTTTATCTTACACCGGACACACCATTTGGCCTGGAATCTAGTTCATTCGTACTTGAATTCCGCTAAACATCTTCCAGATTTTGGAAATTTCAAAATATTCTTCAGGGATTTCTTCTAGACTCTTTTAATTTTGCGTCAGCACTACCATACACACTATTAGGTCTCGAATCTTTCAAATTCACATGAGTGCTTCAATAGACTTATTCTAAAAACATTTTTATTTTTTATTTCTTACCATTTATTTTCAGTTTTTCGGCATTCTTTTAATCTTATGTAAGCGCTACCGGATAATCATTTGGCCTATAACTTTTTAAAAATTGCATGAGTACA
Source organism: Thysanoteuthis rhombus (assembly GCA_963457665.1). Classification (NCBI taxonomy): domain Eukaryota; kingdom Metazoa; phylum Mollusca; class Cephalopoda; order Oegopsida; family Thysanoteuthidae; genus Thysanoteuthis; species Thysanoteuthis major. Next base: position 35,004,125 of record OY735218.1, read on the forward strand.
CCACTAGACATCTTCTGAAATTTTTTTTTCAAGTTTTTCTCAATTGAATACACCCTGTACAGACTTTCTAAAATGTATTTTTGAATTTTTGGAAAAATACTATTTTTTGTGTAAGAATTTCATTTTCAGATGGATTAGTTGCAGTTGTTGCAGATACAAACCAACATACACATATGCACATATATACAAGCGTTCACCAAGATTTCTCCATTTCATCATCATCATCATCATCATCATCATCATCATCATCATTCTTTTAACGTCCGTCGTTAGACATAGACCTTCCCCAGGATTTGCCACACTTCTCTATAATGGGCATCGCAGAGCCAGTAATTTCTGAATTAGTCTAACTCGTCTCTCTATCTAATATCCTGCTGGCCTCAGTTGTGCATGTGATCCTGGGGGATCCATGTCGTGAGTCCATCGGTTGTCCGCCATTCTTGCAACATGGCCAGCCCACTTCAATTTGAGATTTTTAATGGATTCTATGATATCCCTGACTCTTGTCTTTTCTCAGATGTACTGTGCTGTCTTGTGGTCTCTCCATGTGAGACCCAGCATAATTCTTTCATATGCACGTTACCTGTTTCTCTATTTGCAGATCTGTCTCTTGGTTAGGTTCCGTGTTCCAGCTCCATAAGTGACTATTGGGAGGATGCATTGGTTATACACTCTTCTTTTTAGGATTAATGGGATCTTCTTATTTTTGAAGGTTGAGCTTGCTCTGCCAAAGGCTTGCCATCCTAGTGTGATTCTTCACTTGATTTCTTTTTCTTTTGAGAGTCTCATGGAAATTCATTGTCCTAGGTAGATGTAACTTGTGTTTAAAACACAGTAAAGTCCCTTCTCCATTTACCCCCTTTTTATTTTCCAGCAAGCAAACTCAGGTTAAAAAGTTGACAGTGATTTATTATATATTTTTACCATTGGGGACACAGAAATATTTTTAAATATTTTATAATAATAATCATTTGAATTGGAAAAAATGCCTTTTTGAACACTTGTATAATTGTGTCACTGCTCCCGTACATGCTAAGGTGATCAATAAATGACTGGTGTGGCGTTTTTGTTTTCTATTTAATAGAAGTAGTATCCTCTCAAATAACTTTGAAATCCTGAGATGAAGAATCAGAGGAAAGAGTTGGTAGAATGTGAACAAGCTGAAAACCCTGTCTGAACAAGAAAGCTTCTGTAGCCTATTGATAAAGGCATCATCCATGGAAACTACTTCTTTATTCAGATTTCAACTGCTTACTGAATTAGCTGGAGAATGGATAGGCAGAGTTACCCTACTGCTGGGACAGTTGCGTATTTGCTCAGTGATGCCAGAGGTACGTTACCAAGCTCAAGTGAAAAGCTGTGGCATTGAATGTTGATTTTTCAGACAGACAGGCCCTTCCCAATTGGAAAATTGGTGTAATGCAATATTTCTACTCACTTTCAGCCCTGTACTCTACATAGCTTATCTGTAAGTGTCTGTATATACATTTACTATTAGGCCTGCCTCGTGGCTGAAATAGCATTTTCCCCCAGTGATGTCAGTGTTAGGTGTTCAAGATCAAGTGAAAAGTCAGGGTTTTCAATGATGATTTTCTAGACATACAGGCCTTATCCCAACTCGTAGCTTTGCGTTATAAATATTCGTTGCCACATTTTCTCTAATTTTAGCCTAATGCCGTATTGGCCTACACTTTGTAAATATAAAAAAGGATAATCAACCCTATTTACCATGAAGTCATGGAAAACATTAAAATAATAATGTTTTCGTCGACAGAAAACAATAAATGGACTGAATTAGCAAATATATTTTCTCAGTTGATGCAAAGAGGTGAATTGGAATAAATAAATAATGATTTTGTGATCAGTATTGTTAGTATAGACAAACTTTTCTATTGAAATCAAGTCACATGATTTATCAGATTAGGATCAAAGTCATGATTTATTCAGAAAATAAAATGGAAAACCTGTCACAGGAAGGAACCAAGGGTTGCGGGTTGAGGAGACATTTCTATTTATGCATATTTTTCGCTAATTCATTATTTATCAATTTTTTCTTATTTTTACTTGTATTTTTTTAGATGTTGGGAGAAGTATATGCACTCAGTCGTGTCTATCCATCTGTGTAACTATCTCTCTGTCTGTCCATCTATCAGTCTGTCCACTCCAGACGTCCACCCTGAATCTCAATGAAATTCCTTGAAACGGTGGGCATTGGGCCACGGAAAAATTGATTAAATTTTTGATCGCATCCTTGTTACCTTCCCTGCATCATGACGATATCTCCAAAAGTTCTCAATGAATTTTGATGAAATCATGTGAACGGCTGGGCATTAAGCCACGAGAGAATCAGTTGAATTTCATAGAAACCTCCTCTTCATCGAAACTATTTGTGAATTGATTTTCAATCGGCTTTTAGTGACAATATGGTTGGCAGAGGTGTGTGCTCTCTGAGTGTTTTCACTCTAATGATATTTATCAAGCTTTGTGTCAACAGGCACAATGCTGCAAGTACGGAGCTTCAATATGAAGATCGAAATCACTGCAATAGTAATGGTCTGCACGACTAACTTGTTATCATTATTCCATAGCAAAACTCCCAATGGATATTCATTAAGCTTGGTTTATACTGAAGCAAGGCCGCAAATGTGAAGGAGTTAATGAAGACCGAAATCATTACAATGTTAATTGTCTGCGAGACTAGCTTCTTCATTGTAAACAGTTTGCACACTGGAAAAGCGATCCATATTAAAGTCCGTCAACTAAAACAATCAACATTATTTTCTTTTCTGTTTTTAGGTTGGTGTCGCTGGCTGGCTGGTTATTTATGTATATATCACGTAGGCCGTACCAATGGAGCTAAAAGTCTGACAAAATGAACGTTCTCTATTTTTACCTAGAGAAACCTATTTTGTTTTTTGAAAATCCCCCCAAATAGCTTTTCAGGGAGGTTATTAATTTACAGTGTAAGTTTATGCTAAATTGGTCCCTCATTTTGTGCTCGGCTACGTTTAGGCTTGTTTATAACTAAATTCGAACTTTTTTAGCGAAACAACAAAAGGCGAAGAAGTGACTTATCTACTGATTACTCGGTTTTGCAATTTTTTAATTGATCATCCCCAAAGCCACACGCTGTCAAAGTACGTTGGTGACATGATAGTTTCAATTTAGTGACTAATCAGACGTCTTTTTATACTTTGAATTCAACATGCTGCTGATATTTTAAAGCTTGGCTTCGTGGGTTGCAGGCCATAAGTGTGGAATATTTAACTCACTACGGTAGTAATAGTTCGTAAAAAGAGCTTGTAAACCATTAACAACGCTTCAAAATGCCTAATCCGCTGCTTATATCGCAGTTCATTCTGACTGCGAATAGCAACTATAAGTTAAATATTGATACTTGTTCAAATACGATGCTTGTCAGGAAAGTATACAGCCATTTTTGAATATCTTGATATACAGTTGTTTGACTTTGATGCAACTCGGCAACCAATCAGAGAAACCTTTTCTGCGCAAGTGTGAACAGGCTTTCTCCCGTGGTATTTCTTAGTCGGTAATTTGACGCCATTAAGCGTAATCGTATACTATATGACCGTCTTATTCACAATGGCCGAGCCTGCTCATTCTTCACGTCGCATGATGGTTTTTTGTTGTTGATAAAACATCGCATCACCAAGGTCTGTTAGCTCCCCTTCCTTACAGTTCAGATTTGGCTCTCTGCGACCTCTGGGTTTTCCCAAAGATATTTCGGACCGTGGACGAAATTAAGGAGAGCGCCATGATGCAATTATCGACGATAACGATAGAGGACTTAGTAGACTGTTTTGAAAAGTGGAACAGACTCTGGGAAAAATGTGTGAGGTTTCAAAGGGAGTACTTTGAAGGGGACTAAGGCGCCATTGCCTAGGTAGGATATTTTTCCTTTAATATCAAATGACTGGACACATTCCAAACAGACCACGTATGGTAGTTTGGAGGATTCACTGTTGGAGATTTTCCGATGACATCATATTTGGAACTAAACCAAATGTTCTTATCACTCTTGATGAGAGACAGCAGGAATTTATTTTTTGAGTTGGATGAGTCAAATCCAAATAACAAAAAAAACAAAAAAAACAAAACAAAAACAAACAAAAACAAAAACATTCGTTCGTGTAATTTTTCTGGATACTGTAAAAATCAATCTAATTGGTTGTTCAGAAAATAATGTCGTATTATTGGAAACGGAATAAAAAGCTGTTCAAATATAACAAACATTAAATTTATATGTCAAGAATATAAACATCATTATTTACATTCATTGCAGCGGACTTAAGGATGACATTTTTATTAGCGAGAATAGGGGTCGACAAACTTCTTTTGTAGGCGGGCTGGATTAGATTTTTTTAATGTCTTTCGGACCAAGGGCAATAAAGAATGAAACAATGACAATACTAGGAAATAGCTTGTTATTTTTTATCACTACAATGTTTTTCGTCACAGGAGTATATACCAAAATAAACTTCCATGTAATACCCATCACTGAGGGCAATAAAATTCTTTTTAGGGGTACAAAATATTGTCCAAATTTTGGTAAAATGTTGTTTATATTAATAAGACAGGAATGCGTAGTGTTGAAACATTTGATGCTATAAAACATTGATTCAGTTGAGGGCACTACTAAGATGAGACTTTTGATCTATTTTTCAGTATTGAATTTTATTGTTCACTAACCAAATATATATGAAAAAAACAAAAACAAAAAAAACCGAAGAATCTTTGTATGCAACGATAAATATTCAAGTAGGTGGGTCGGATGAAGATGAGGCCACGGGCCATACTTGGCCAGTTGGTTGTAGCCTGCTGACCCGTGACCTAGGATATATAATTCTTACTGCAGAATCATCATCATCATCATCATCATCATCATCATCATCATCATCCATTTAGTGTCATATCTCTGACCCCTGTTTGTTATCTAATACAAAGCACTGTATGTTTTGTGATCTCTCCGTGTGATCTTGAGCATGATTCTCTCTCTTACACGTTTAATTGTTCTCAGTTTAAGGGCCAATCTTTTGGTCAGGTTCATGTTTCAACTCCATATGTGACTATCAGGGGGTGGATACATTTGTTACAAACCCTTTTTTCAAAAGAACTAATGTTTTTGAAGGTTGAGCTATCTATACTGAAAGTTTGGTAACTTAGAGTGATTCTTCAATTGATTTCTTCTTCTTTTGAGGATTTCGTAGAGATTCTTTTTCTAGCTAGATGTAGTGGTCTACTTTCTTCAGATCTGCATATTTGAATTCGATCCTTGTGTCTTGTCTTCTATGTGTTTGTTTTTTTATTCGGCTTTCCCCAAAATAATGATGATTAATCATCATCATCATCATCATCATCATCATCATCATCATCATTCTTTCGACGGATTCGCCACACTTCTCTATCATGGGCGTCGCAGAGCCAGTACTTTCTCAATTTGTCTAGCCAGTCTCTCCATCTAATATTCTGCCGGCCTCAGTTCCGCATGTACTGACAAATAAACTTTTACATGTGTTGCAATCCTAATCCCCGCTAAGTTGTGCGTGGGTACCCGTACACACGCATTTTGCAAATATCGCACAAAGGAAAATTATATGCTTACTAAAAGTTACTAACCTAAAATTATGTGATAGTATATAAGTTGAATGAATTTTGATTCAACCACTTCTAGCAACTGTAAAAATATAATTATCAATGAATTGATAAGTGTTATTATTATCTATCCGCTTCAATTTTGCATCACTTAGAAATAAGAAATATTTATCAATGTTTTATTTGATGGAGAACAAATAGAATAAAGAAGTTCAAAGTATAGAATAAAATCTTGACTATATACATTATTTAGTAGAATACAATCATACTTGTATCATATTGAAACATGTCAATACAGTTTTATTCATGAGAGATAGGCTGCGCCACAATCATCATTATTTATTTATTATGCTCCTTTGGGCATCTCCAATTATACACAATATTTACACTTCTATTTCAAAATACTTACAAGATTCATAGAAAATTGAATGAACATGAATACAAATAACATCTTTGAACATTTTCAAGTTCACATATGCACAAACATTCTCTTGTCAGGGGAAAAGAATTTGCACAACTGAAGATTTTTACGCACCCTAACAACTAAAAATTAGAGGGAACATTGGTTACAATCTAATAATATGAGTTATAAAATTCTGTCTGAAGACATAAAGCGGTAGTTTTAGAAAGGCTGATACTGTCTAATTTTGCTAAGGTTAAAAAGTAGAATTCTGAAAGATTCCCAAATGACTTCTTAGATTTATTCCTATTGACTCAGCTCTGAAAATAGAGAAAACGTAATCTGTTTATGGGGTGGCCCGCGTGGCGGGTGAGCCAGCTGGGTATTTCCAACCAGCGCCAGCGTTCAGTGTTTGTACCTAGAAAAAAGCCAGGATCTCAAATGTTGATTTTCAAGACAAGCAGGCCTTCCCCATGGGCGCAGCACAGTCTTCAGATTTCGCTTTATGTCAGATAAGATTTAGTTTAGTCAATATCTTAGGTCTGTAGTTGCACCAAGAGCTGAGGTCCATCATTTTAAAGTACGGAAGCCTAAAAAAATTAGATTAGGTTGCATTGTCAGAAACCATCAACCAAAACTGTCAACATAATCAACATAGGTTTCTTCAGATTTTTAGTTAATCTGGCTGGATGCTAATGCATGTAGATGTGAGTCATGTGTACAGACCGAGACAAGTGTATTGGCCCTAAATCAGTGATTTTCAGCCTTTTTCATTTCACGGCACAGCGAGCCAGACATTACAATAGTCGAGGTGTGTCTCAGTAATTGGGAATAGAATCGATCATTTAAAAGAAACTGAATTATAGTAATGTGTTCATAAGCTAAACAAACTAATAATTTAATAATTTTATTGTCAAGTATATTGTATGCGGATCATGGTTTTCAAGAGATTTTGAAAGTTTTGCGTATATTTGTTAATACTACACGTTGAATCAAGATGTTATTGAAAAAAGATGCCACTAATTAAAAAATAATGAGGTTGTTGGTTCTACACTACAGAATTCACGAGAGAATTTAAAACTGCTTTTTGGGCCGTTAATGAACAACACATTCATTCATCTAATGAAAAAAGGGAGTTTAATACATACCATAGAGATACAAGCAAACGTATCAAAATATTATTTTTGTATTCATACTGGGGAAACTGTCTAATAGCCCTTGTTTGAAAGAGGATCGACACCTCCTCGAAACTCTTGCGGCACACCCAGAGATTCTTCGAGGCATACTAATGTGCTCCGGCACATTGGTTGGAAATCGTTACCCCAAACACTGGACGACACGTCTGGATTTTGCGACCTGATGCACATTATAGACAGTGCATCATTGTAATATGGTATTATAGGTATCGATTATCATTGAACTTCGTTATGAGGTTAATACTGTAACTCTTCGGTTGGGATGTTTAATCACACTGTTTCTAAAAGGGAGTCACTATATATAGAACACAAATAAGCATTTATCATCTCAGTTGTCCGTGGCTGAAAGTGTCTCTGATGTAAACATTGATTTGAAAAAAAAAATAACAAAAAAACAAAAGCAAAAAAAAAAAACAACATTATTCTGCATCGGAGCATAAGCAGTCGTTGATAATAAGGAGGAACATAAATCTTTCTGTTGAAAAATCTCGCAGTTTATTTGCGAAATCAAGGAACATTATAGAAATTGGCTGGTCTCAAAGACCAAAGTGTTGGCTTTGAATCAGTGCTAAATTATCTGGAAATAGCCACGTATAGGTTCTTAATTTCATTTGATCAACAAATTACACCGTGCAACACGATTTTAGTTCCTGGGTAGCGAGTGTTATTTTCTAATTACTTATGGGCTAAAAGTGTACAAAATGGCTAATCATTATTATCATCATCATCATCATCATCACTATCATCATCCTTTTAGCATCCCTCGTTGGACATATACCTTCTCCAAGATTCGCCAGACCTCCCTATTTTGAGCATTGTAGAGCCAGTGCCTTCTGAATTTGTCTAGCTCGTCATGCCATCTAACTTTCTGTCTGTCACAATTTCACATAAGATCTCTGAGAATCCATGTTGTGAGTTGTGATGTCCAGCGACTGTTCGACATTCTTGCACTATGTCCAGCCCATTGCTATTTGAGTTTTTTAATGGTTTCTATGATATCTATGACTTCTGTTTTCTCTCTAATATACTGTGCTGTCTTGTGATCTCTCCATGTGATGTGGGGCACGATTCTATCATGTCCTCGTTGTATGGTTCGCAATTTGAGGGTCAATCGTTTGTTTAGGCTCCACGCTTTAGCTCAGTAGGTGACTATCGGGAGGATGCATTAGTTGTATACCTTTCTTTATATTCATATATAAATGTTTTTTTGTATTTTATGTGATTAGAAGTGTGCAAACTCGACCATTCTCACATCTGAAATAAATAGATTTTGAATTATCTATCTTCTGGGAACGAAAGTTTGGAAGGAATAATTGACATTTTCAATATTTCTTTTTAGACATAATCAATCAGAAAATTGTCGTGAAAATCATCTTACATTCCACTTGTGAACTGTGGTGTAGTACAAAAAGAAGAAGTAACGGAATGCTGGGAAATCTGCTTTTGCAAGGATGGCGATCTGGTGAGCGAAGTGAACTTCCGTAGCCGGATGGTTCGAAAGAGAGGTTTTTTTTTTTCTGAGTTCCCTTTCTCGCGAAAGATTTTAACCAGTTTCAGAGACATTTTGAGGTCACATGGGATGAGTATTTTGACGTACACTGGCTAATTCTTGTTATTAGTAAACTGTTCAAATAAAAAAGATCCGCAAACTGAGATCCATGCAACGTGCACATGAAAGAATTATGCTGGGCCTCACATGGAAAGATCACAAGACAGCACAGTACATCCAGGAAAAGACAAGAGTCAGAGACATCATAGAATCCATTAAAAAACTTAAATGGCAGTGGGCTGGCCATGTCGCAGGAATGGCGGACAACCGATGGACATCGCGACTCACAACATAGGCCCCTCGAGATCACATGCGCAACCGAGGCTGGCAGAATATCAGATAGAGGGACGATCTAGATAAATTCAGAAAGTACTGGCTCCGCGATGCCCATGAAAGAGAAGTGTGGCAAATCTTGAGGAAGGTCTATGTCCAACGAAGGACGTTGAAAGAATGATGATGATTATGATGATGATGATGATGATGATGACTATATAGATAATGAGAGAACACCGTTTTCCCTCTCAAACAAAGTGAGGTAATGCCGTTTCCATGCGTTCTCACAACTATATATAAAGCCACATGGTGATACCATTTCTCTTAACTGCATTTGATATTAGCTCTGTTGTAAAAGTTTATAGATAAGGTTAATGTGACTGCTAGAAACTGTCGACATTGACATCAACATAGTCAATATCAACACAGATTTCGTCAGTTTTCAAAGGAGTCTCGCTGACTAGTTATGTATGTGTTGCGCGTACAGGTGGAACTAGAGGGCTGAACATTGAACCATTTACTCCATATTATGTCTAGAAAACGGGCTTTTCTGTTTTTCGATCCCACCGTCTAGAAATGTTCTCAGTGATCACCACCCAACAAAAGGCGAGAAGAGTAACTTATTCATTGATCACCCCTTTTTCCTATTTTTTAATTGATCATCCTTAACACGCCATGCTACTAAAAGGTGTTGGTCACGAATCAGTTTCTATTGAGTGACTCACCCGACCTGTATCTCTGTCAATGTTCACTGGTATTGTCAATTGATGATAATGTCCATAAGAAATCTGTTACATTAATGTCCATGTTTACAACTGATTACTGTTATATAATTAATGTTAATCTTAACTGGTAAATAAGGATAATATTCACAATTAATCATTGTTAATTAAACAATGTTATAATTCACAGTTAATTAATCTTGATGTCCAATAAATCAATAATGTTAATGTTCGGAAGTAGTAAATAGTGTGAAGAATGTAGGATTGAAAAGACGTGTATTACATCTCAAAATGTATCATTAAGATAAAACTTTATGCATTTCATCTTATCGCAAGGCTTCATCAGATGTTGAAGCACTTAAAATATGGAACCAGCAACATGTTGGAAGCAAAAATACAAATGGATAAATAAGAGTTGAAGAAACTAGCTCTCTTGGATGAAAGTCCTTGTGAAATCGGATAGGGGTCAAGGGATTAGGCTTTAATATATCCAATTTCCCCCAGAACAATAAATGTTATACAAACGTTTACTAATGATTTTAAATAATACATAATTCTGAACTACTCATGATGGAATAATGATAATGACCTATCTCAGAATTTTAGACAATGAGGAAGGCCAAATAATGCATTGACCAGAACATAATTACAAAACCCAGAAGGAGGATATGACTCTGAACAAATCGTGGATTAATGATGATAACTCATCTTGGAATTTCAGACAACATATCGACCGAAGCATAGTGATGAAACGAGCAAGATAAGAATATCAGTCTAAAAAACCCGTGGAATCAGGCCTGCCACAGAGTTTTTAGCAAATGAACGAAAACCTTTTGTTAAAACGTACCCAATCATCTGTAAAAGTACCAAGTAACGAAAATATGTTTAATACTATCATTTTAAAAGAAATTATTCGAACTTACCGTAATTACTGAAAAAACTGCTTCATTTTAATCTGTATTTTCATTTGAATGAAGGTCTATTCCCATCTTGTTTAACAGTTTTTCAGTCGGATTATTGAGAGTGGTGTTGGTTTTCCTTGCCCATCCCCATGTGGAGCTAAACTGTAGTATTACGCTATTCAATACTAAATATCACTGAACTTCATAACCTCACAAAAAAAGTCAAACGAATCATATTTTGATATTTTATTCAACTATTAATCAAAGCATAAGTTTGAAAAAAATTTTTACCCGTGTGGTACCAAATGCATCAGAATGATCAAAAAGTACCAACTTTGCACGAATGCACCAAATGTGGCCATTTTGCATGCAATAACAACAAAGACTTGAGGTTATTTTTAAGGTTATTTGGTAAATTTCTCGTATCATTAAAACAAATCTCTTTCTAAGGAAGATCTTTCTAAGGGTATTTGGTAAATTTCTCGTAATATCAAAACATTTCCCTGCAGTGAAGATAATTTCAAGGATATTTGGTAAATTTCTCGTATTACTAAAACAAATTTCCCTGCAGTGAAGATCTTTTAAGAATATCTGGTAAGTTTCACGTATTATTAAAATAGATTTCCCAGCAGTGAAGGATATTTGATAAATTTCTCGTAATATCAAAACATTTCCCTGCAGTGAAGATATTTTCAAGGATATTTGGTAAATTTCTCGTATTACTAAAACAAATTTCCCTGCAGTGAAGATCTTTTAAGGATATTTGGTAAGTTTCTCGTATTATTAAAATAGATTTCCTGCAGTGAAGGATATTTGGTAAATTTCTCGTAGTATTAAAACAGATTTCCCAGTAGTGAAGATCTTTCTAAGGATATTTGGTAAGTTTCTCGTAGTATTAAAACAGATTTCCCAGCAGTGAAGATGGTAAGTACATCATCTGATTACAATTTTTTATGAAGATACTCTTGAGAATGAAATCATAAAAGGTGCCAGAGAAGATTCCAGACTAGTTTCACCCAGGAATTAATAGATGAAATGTTGATAGATTAAACATTTGTTCTATGAATGGTGTCAAGCCCTTATCTACTTTAAATATTTCTGGTTGGCAAATAAAAAAAAGGCTTTTACTTTCACTTCACCTAACTTCCTCCTTTTCCTTTTCCTCCCCCAAAAGTAAAAAGACTGTATTCAAAAGTTCCCCCAGGGCTGAAAGCGTTCCTCTAAAAACTTGAAGCCTTAATGGCGTAAAGCGAAAAGGCAATTACCATTATTTTACGTGGGGAAACTTTTTGAGCGTTACCATTTTATACGGGAAAACTTTTCGCGCGTTTCAAAATGCTGATCACTTTTTTTCGCGATTTTTTCTATAAAAACGAAAAAAGTAGCGTTAAGCGAACTTACGGAAAACGGGTTACCCTTACACAGATATTCCTCGCTTTCCTAAAATTCACTTGACGTAAGTTCACTTTTATGGAAGACCAATAGTAGTAACTGTTTTCCTTGCTAACTAAAATGGCCTGAAGCGAAGAAGGAATATATGGGAAACTTCTTGAGTGTTTTTAGAACCCCTTTCCAAATAACCTTATTCTATATCTATCTACTTAGATGGCAAAAGCCGAGGTTCCTTGTCTGCTGTGGCTGATATGGAAAGCTTAAAATTACAGTACATGCTTAACTGCTTAGTCTCGGGTATATTACTATCATACAGTTATTTGTAGATACCCAAAACATCCTGCAAACCTACCCTAAATCTACGTACCCTTTCAAAATTAAAGTAATACATTTTTTCAATCATTGCAGCACTTCCAATTGTTGCAAAAATCTCATCCATTTTTTTAGTCAGTAAACGCTCAAAAAAAATTATGATAATTTCTTCTTGCTTGACGCCATTGCAGCTCACAGAAAGTTCCATAGTGGTGCATATATATATATATATATATATATATATATATATATATATATATATATATATATATATATATATATATATATATATATATATATATATATATATATATATATATATATATATATATATATATATATATATATATATATATATATATATATATATATATATATAAATATGAAAATAAAAATAAAAATGAATAAAATAAAAAAAATAAAAATTATTATTGTTTCTTATTGTGTCATCAGACAGCTGTTTCGTTGTATTACAACTCTTCAGTGTGGCTATAGACAATCCATTATCCCATCCAGTACCACGAGGCAGGATTGAAACCTTCGCTTCAAGGCTGGTATCCTACTGCTGGGCTACGGAACTGGACGGTCAGTAAGGCTGAATTTAAGCGATATGTTTATTTAGCTCTCAACCCTGAATAGAGGAGCAATACATAAATATTAGCAACTGCATGTAGATACGGAGGCAAATACACACAAGAATCTTCTAGACAAAATTGAACTAAAATAGATGAATTTAGATAGATAAATTTCACAGTTAAATATCAGTAACAGAAGACAATAATACAAAAAACTGCCGAATAACAGACGTGGCTGTATTTGAAGACCATAGAGTAAAGAGGAAAGATAGTAAAAAACTGGAAAAATACCAGGATCTGGCGAGAGAACTGAAGAAAGGTGTGGAACATGAAAGTCTATAGTACCAGTAATAATAGGTGCACTCAGAACTGTACCAAAGACACTGGAGACAAGGAGATTGAAGGAACTCGGAATGAAAGGAAGGACTAACACTGTACATACCACAGCACTGCTAGGAACTGCACGAATACTGAGGAAAGTGCTAGAAATATGAGATCTACGACGTCAGCTCTTGGCAGTGACCTAACAAAGGAGAAGGGAGAAAAAATATCCAAATGGTAGTGGAGGTAGGAACCACAGCAGGGCTATGATAGGGAGGGAGAGATGAGATGAGATGAGAAGAGGGCTGAAGATCTAAGATTTACTGTCACAGCCTTCAGCTATGACCACCGGGCAACTGGTGTGAAACTGTAAACCACAGTATTGCTGTGGACTATGAGAGTGTGGAGAGGAGGGCTGGAACCTTGAGGAGACTCAGTGTCGCTCAACCTCCAGCGGTAACCATCAGGCAACTGGTGTGAAATTGATAAAGGACAAACTACATAAAAGCAAAAATCGACAGAACACAGACAAACAGCAAATGCCGCATGTGCGGTGAAAGAGATGAGACAGTAAACCACATAACTAGTGAATGTAGTCAGCTCGCCCAGAAGGAGTATAAGCATAGACACGATAGAGTAGCAACGATGATACACTGGGAACTAAGTAAACAAATGGGATTCAACCATGGGGAAAAGTGGTATCAGCACAAGCCAGAGGCAGTTTTGGAGAATGACAACCACAAACTACTGTGGGACTTTGACATCCAAACTGACCACCTCATCCAGGCAAGAAGGCCGGACTTAGTAATAGTAGACAAAAAAAAGGAAGGCCTGCCAAATAGTAGACGTTGCTGTGCCTGCAGACCATAGAGTAAAAAAGAAGGAGGGTGAAAAAAGGGAAAAATACCAGGACCTAGCAAGGGAGTTAAAGAAAATGTGGAACATGAAAACCAGGGTAGTACCGGTCATAGTGGGAGCACTAGGAACTGTCCCCAAAACGCTGAGGGAGAGACTGGAGGAGATCGGGATTAGGGGGAGGATAGAGACCGTACAGACCACAGCACTACTGGGAACTGCACGGATACTGAGGAAAGTGCTAGAGATATAAGTACTGCAACGAATAGTAGCTCTGTCGTGATATGCGAAAGAGGGAGGAGACGTTAGCTGAAGACCTGAGGAGACTTATTGCCACTCAGCCTTCAGCGATAACCACTGGGCAACCGGTGTGAAACTGTAAATCGTAGAATTACTGCGACCTATGAGTACTAGGAGAGGAGGGCTGGAGACTTGAGGAGACTTGCTGTCATTCAAACTCCAGCGGTTACCACCAGGCAACTGGTGTGAGATTCCAAATAATAATAATAATAATAATAATAATTATAATAATAAAAAAAAAAAAAACCCCAAAAGAACAAGCTTGGCCGCGCTAGGGTCAAATTCCCTAGCTTCATTCATCTAAATCTAAAAGGTAAATAGAACAGGATTAATTCCGCTGTATAATCTTATTCCTTCATTAGTAGTTCTTGCAATAATAACAAGTCGACCTGAGAGGGAAATCGTCTTGCAAACGTAACTATCATTCGGGCATGATGTCACAAGTTTTTGGTATGGTCATTGTCATTGTAGCGACCAACGAAAGTAAAGTCATATCTCAACAATACTAGTTGCCTGACTTTGTAGGGCCGCCTTTAGAGAATAGATCTTAATTAAAAAAAAAACGTTAAAAACACTCAATCGCTTGAAAACTTTAAAATATCAAGGAAACAATCAGCCACAATGCAACGATATACATTATAGAATTATATATATATATATATATATATATATATATATATATATATATATATATATATATATATATATATATCCTTTTTCGAACGTTCACTTCACGATACCTTTTCCTTTACACAAAAAAGTGCTAAAAAAGCGAAAGTAGTGATAAGTCATTGTTTTGCAGGAAGCCGTTTAGGAGCCAGTGCACCTCCTTTTCCCTACACTCTAGTCTCTTTTACCCCTACCTCCAACCTATCCAAACTTAAAAGACTAACATGTCATCATCATCATAATCATTTGGGAAGTTTGGGAACGCTAAAAATTCTCCCCCAAAATGAAGAAATGATAATTGCTTCTTTCTGACATTTCAGCTAACAAAAGTTGAAAAAAAAGAACAGTCTACTTTCGGATAACGGGGGGACATATATATATATATATATATATATATATATATATATATATATATATATATATATATATATATATAGTAATAATAATAATAATAATAATAATAATGATGATAATAATAATGATAATGATAATAATAATAATAATATAGTATATAATAAAAATGATATAATATTTTATATCTCTTCATATATATATATATATGTATATATATATATATATATATATATATATATATATATATATATATATATATATATATATATATAAAGAGATATAAAAGATATATTTAAAGATATTTAAATTAAATCAATGTTAAGAACTTGAAAAATACTCTGCCGTCCAAAGTTATACTTACCTGGCACAGGAGTCAACAGCCCCTGTCGTCTTGTAGTTCTGACCTGCTGAGCGTAGCTGGGATACCATTGTCAATGAGGGTTAACTGAGGCATGGTATGGCTCTGCAGAAGCAATGGCAAGCCATGTCAAGCTTGCTCGGGGTTCGTCATGTGATCAAGTCAAGCTTGCCCTCATGTCTCTGCGACACTAGTTGCAGGGATAAGAGCTATTTTTGATAAGTCAGGACCCCACCCTAAACTCGACTTCATGTCAAATTTGCCGCTGTGGGGAGGCGAGTGAACAACCTGTCTACTAGAGTTATCCTGATTCATTACGACATGGTTACATGTTTGTTTTAGTCACTCAGTTTGTGAAGAATCCATTTCCCTAATGTGTATTTTTTGTCCATACGGGGCAGGTGCACAGGTGCAGACATACAGTTTTATTGCTTATGTTGAACCTCAATACAAGCATCTGACACGTTTGAAACGAATCAGCTTCAACACAAGTGCTCGTGAACGCTTACCGGCTGTCTTTTACAGAGTGATTCTTCGAATGACTCATTTCCAGCTGGAAACCTCCTAAGCCACTTTTGAGCAATACAATCACTAACCTCGCCTCCGCCAAACGCTGCACATTTTCTATGAGTTGCTTCTGTTACTTTTGTTCCATGTTTTAATTCGTTCAGTAGACAAACACTTTCAAGCTGTCATATTAATTACATTGTTCTCCAAACTGTAATAAATTCTACTAATTTTTCGCTGGTTGATAAGTGTTGGAAACAACAACTTGGCCATCCCCCATATATAGAGACCGTCGACCGATGCCTACCTCGAGGTTGAGATAGTTACATATTCCCTTATGGCACCAGTACTCAGTGTTCGAGCCTCAATAAAAACAATTTCGAATGCTGATTCTCAAGACAGGTCATGTATCTCTGTTTGGAAGATTGGCGCAACTCTATCTTCCTCCAATTTTCACCATCTGATCTTGTGCTATACGAAAGTAAACTTTGTAAATGTTTATTGACCGTCGGTTGCTCTAGTATTAAAGGCAAGCAAACGGAGAACAGAGCATTGAAATAGCAGTCGCTAAGCAGACAAAATACATCATCCAACAATTGCTGGTCAAAAAAGAAGATGAATGAGAAGAGGAAAAAGAGAGAAAGAAAGAAAAAAAAGAAAAAAAAATCCGGTCCGTTGAGAAAGGAACCAACAACTACTAAATATAAAGGAAGACTTGAATGAGTCATTTTCCTCGACTGGTTCGCAAG
Organism: Thysanoteuthis rhombus; assembly: GCA_963457665.1. Lineage (NCBI taxonomy): Eukaryota > Metazoa > Mollusca > Cephalopoda > Oegopsida > Thysanoteuthidae > Thysanoteuthis > Thysanoteuthis major. The sequence goes on from OY735218.1 coordinate 35,021,172, forward strand.
TTGATATATAATCAGCTCTCTTTTCCAATTGCTGTTCTTTTTCCTATTGACTTTTGACATGTTTTGCCGTAGGAAGAAAAGGTCAAAATAACACGAAGACATTGATGATTCCTGGGCATTAAAGTGACAAGCCTAGCAGAAAGAAAGTAATATATCTGAAAACAAGAAGTTGAAAATATCAGAAACGAAATTTTTCTTTAAGAATACAATAAGTGGAAAAAATGAAAAAAATATATTGCAATAGTTTTTATTTTAGGATATATTTTTCTAGTTTGAAGTTTTGGAAAACTCAAGTACTTAAGAAGGATGAAAAGTTGCATAATTCAAATCGAGAAAAAAAAGAAAAGAATTTCCGAAATGAATTCGTGGAAATGTTTGCATTGTACACTCGTACAAGTACCCTTAGCTTTAGAACATTACGTTTCGGCTAATCCACTCTATAGCCTTCCCCAGGTCTATTTGGGATCCAATCATCATCATCATCATTTTAACGTCCATCGTTGGAAATTGACTTTCCCCAAGAATCACTCGAACCAGACAACGTAAATAGAATAAACAATTAAAGAAAACGGGGCTGTTGCAGGAATCGGACCTGCGACCGATTGGGTAGCCATTCCAATGTAGCATTGCTCTCACCATTGAGCTAAACAGCTTCCAGCAATAAGATAATTAGGGTGGAAATAGTTATTTGGGCCTTTGCATTACTGGTGGATTTTTAAGTCAATGGTGAGAGCAACGCTACGTTAAAGCGACAGCCCTATCAGTCGCAGGTTCGATTTCTGTTGCAGCCCTATTTTCTTTGATTGTTTATCCCATTCATTTCGTCTAGTTCGAGTGATACATTAACCGTGTAAAGACGGTAGATCATTTCCAATAAGTGTTTCTATATAATAAAACGCAATTTATGATAATGATAGGGCGAGTTCAAACCTGAAAGAGACGGTTGGATTCTGATTTTGACGTCCTTCCGGCAGCTTCTGCAATCAAGCTAATGCCAAAATTACTACACTCCATTATCATTTAGATTACATCAGCAAGGCCGAGGAGGGGGGGGTCTGTCGACTGGGTATCCAAGGATCTCCGTACCCTTCGACCAGGCTTGAATCTCTCAGTGTCGCCCCATTGTATATCGATGCGGAAGCAGGCCTTGTGTGAATCAATCTGACCAGTATCTTCCTTTTCTTGTTTTGATCACAGTATTTTGACCAATGAACTTTCTAGGCCTCCGCTGAGGTGTGTCGCACTTTCACGCAGTCTGAAATGGAACCCTCCATTTTTTCTCGTCGTCATTAGAAACTGGCAACCAAAACTGTCAACATAGGTTTCTTCAGTTTTCAGGTGAGTCTGGCTGGCAATGTACGTACGTATGTACGTATGTATGTATGTACGAATGCATTGTGCGCACAGGCCGTACAAATGGAGCTACACGACCGAAAAATTAAATACTCACTCGTTATCATGTCTAGAAAAAAATTCTTTTGTTTTTTACCTCCCCTAGCTTCAGTGGGGAATTCGATTTACAATGTTTTTTTATACTAATTTGGCCCCTCAGTTTATGTCACTCTTGTAATTTTTTCAAAAATTTGGATCTTTTAGTTATCCAACGAAAGGCGATAGAAGTAACTTATTCATTGATCAACCGATTTTCCAAACTTCTAATTGATCACCCAACACGACCTGCTGCCGAAAACGGTGGTCACGTATCGGTTTCAATTCAATGACTAACCAGACCTGTCTGTTCATCTTCGCTATTACGTCTTATGCCGTTCCTTGAGATCGGAACTCACGAAACAAAGTGCTCTGTTTCATCATCTTCCCTTCAGGATTCGTGTACAGGTCGGATTTGGGACTTGTACCAGCAGAATTGATTGAAAGAAACACAAACACGAACGAATGACAAATGTGAATAAAGCGTTTTCATTAAATTTTGATCGGATTAAAAGTTGGACTTGTACATGCAGGGTGATATGTGGAATTACAAATAGTAAATATGAATAAACCATTGGGAACAAATGTTGGTCGGATTAAGAGGAATGGTTTGATAGAAGCACAAACAAATAGTAAATATGAATACAACGTTGTGATCAAATGTTGGTCGGATTTAAAAGAGGTCGGACTACAGGATGTGTGCTTGTAAAATGGACAAATAGTAACACAAAGAATGGAGCGCTGTGATCAAATGTTGGTTGGTATAAAAGAAACTTGGACTTTGGAATTTGTACCTTTGATAGAACGGCAAACATGATAACTGTGAATAAAACGTTTTTAATCAAAATTTTAGTCGGACTACAGACTGCGTACATGTAAATTGGATTTATAGACACACACACAAATATTCGATGAGAATAAAACACTGTGCACAAATGTTTGTGGGATTAGAGAAATGTCGGACTACAGGATTTGTACCTTTACAATGTACTGACAGAAACCCGAACAAATGGCAAATGCAAATAAGATGTTTCGATCGAATGTTGGTCGGAATTAGAAAAGATCGGACTTGAACATGTAGAATAAATTGATAGAAACATAAAAAGTAAACGTGAATAAATATTATAATCAAATGTTTATCGCATTGAAAAAATGTCGGATATGGGGATTGTACCTGTAGGATAGCTTGATATAATCAAACAAATGAAGAATGAAATCTCGATAAGCGCCATTAAAAAAATATGTATAATTGAATTATAAATCAAATTTTTTATTTTATTTTTTCATCATAATAGAACCTCATAGACAGAACATACATGCATGCATATATATATATATATATATATATACATATATATATATATATATATATATATATATATATATATATATATATATATATATATATATATATATATATATATATATATATATAAAGGCTATTATGGAATTCAAATACAGAATTGGATTTTTAATTCAATTAAAGACATTTTTTTAAATGGTGCTTATCGTGTTTTGGAACCACACACTTCAAATAGTAAATGAGAATAAAACGTTTCAATCAAATTTTGGACAGATTAGAAGAGAGTCTAGGATATAATTTATTTTTCATGATAATCAAACAAATGCAAAATTGAAAGAAAATCTACAAAATTAGTTCACCAGGATCATGACAATTTAAATTTATGAAAAGACAAAGAAAAAAAAAACAAGAACAAAAACAAAACGACCCCCCCCAAAAAAAAACCTCGTTAAATTGCTCCAAGAAATAAAAGATGGTTACACATTTATATTGTCTATAATTGATAGATTTATTTTTAAAAATGATTTATGCTTAGGTCAAATTGTCTTGTGTATGTTATCTATCATAATTCACCGTCTGTTCAAAATCAATAAGGGAGAAGGAAATGTTTTGTATTTGTAATCTTTTATTCTGTCTCGGATTGTTCTGGTTCATTTCAATACTGAATGAGTTGGAGCCATTAATATATATATAAGTGTAACTTGTATATATGCATTCCCCGCTTCCCGAATGTTTGCTTTCCGCCACTTTTCAGCTTTTACGAAAAAAAGGAAAAAAGCGAAAATAGCATTCAACATTTGTTGTCGTCAACAAGCTGTTATATAAAAAGCAGACACGCCCCTTTCCCTTTCTCCTGCACACAGTCTCTAGTATATCCTACCTCCCCAATCTACGACGACTCAGCCTAATCTTCTTGTATAATGTGCTGTGTGATTTTTTTCCTGTTTCTCTGTCCATAAACAATGGACTCGTCTACATAGAGATGACAATTTTGCCGATAAAAATATTTCCTACCAACTATTTGAAACAGTGGATTCTTCTCCTGAAGCAATTTCTGTGGTTTATCGTATAAGTTCAAATATATCTTCGAATTTTTTTTCACTGTGATTAGATAGTATACCATAATAACCATTTTTGTCTTTGTCTAGTAACGCTTAAAACTTTCTCTCATATAAATAATTTATAATTGATTTTTCGCCTTATGCTATTTCGGCTTACGAAAATCTTTCCCATAGGAACTCTCAACTTTCAGACATCGAGTGAAACCTATACATGTATATGTATATATATATATATAATGATTGTCATGATAGATACATGGTAAGCAATGTGTGTCGTTGGTCATAACGAAATTGACCAATCAGAGAAGACGGAGACACAAACCTATCTTATTTCTTATCTCGCCGAATAATAAATACATTTACTGTCCGTCCATTTATTTTAGGCATATCGCAAAAATGTCCACCACGATTGTAAATTATCAATGGTGTGGACATGTTACAGGGAGATTAGCTACATTAGACGGCACATCTTATAAAATGCCTGTGATTGGTTGCTTACTAATTTGGTAATTTTCTTTTAAAGCACGGTTGGAATACTAATATATCATGTCAAGATCAACCTCCATTTATGAACAAAGTTTACCGCTTTCCTACGTGATGAGGTGCAGTGTTAGAACATTGGATGCATCCTCTGTTAGGAGTAAACTTTCTTTGGGCATGTATCTTCAAGAACAATATCTATCTATCTATCTATCTCACTCTCTCTCTCTCTCTCTCTCTCTCTCTCTCTCTCTCTCTCTCTATATATATATATATATATATATATATATATATGAGCACATATCAATCGACTGGAACTTTCGATCGAGCAAGACTAACCTTCAAGATCAAGAAAATCCGATCGGTCTTAAGAAGAAAGGTATACAACCAAAGCATCCCCCATAGTCACTTATTGAGCTAAAACATGGAATCTAACCAAAATGTTGGCCCTCAAACTGTGAACCATGCGATATGCACTTGAGACCATCATGCTCAACATCACATGGAGAGCTCACAAGACAGCACAGTATATTAGAGAAAAAACAGGAGTCAGAGATATAATCGAATCCATTGGAAAATCTAAATGGCAATGGGCTGATTATGTTGCGATAATGTCAGACAACCGATGGAAAACACAACTAACAAAGTGGATCTCCAGAGATCTTATGCAAAACTGTGACCGACAGAAAATAAGATGGTACCAGAACGTCGATGATAGGAAGGTCTAGCGAATCCTGGGGGAGGTATTTGTCGGACAGTAAAAGGCTGACGGTGATGAATTGCAGATCAAGATATCCTCTTCAAAATAGTTTCCTTTGGAAGCCACACACTGACGATGACATTGTTCCAACTCCTGGAAACCATGCTGGAGGCCTTCAACTGGCTCTGCTCTCAGATGGTTCGTCATGATGTGTTGGATATTGTCAACAGTTTCCAATAGGCGAACTTGGATTTTGATTTTCATTCGAAAACAAATGACCCAGACTTCCTCAACGACGAATCATGGATTTTCTTTAGTATGACCAGGGAACAGAACGTCAAAGTGAGGAGTGGCTCATAAGCTACTAAGCACGTCCAAAGGAAAGCAAAAATGATTTTAAAAAAAAGCCAATCCAAGATCAACACAATGCTCATTTTTTTCATAATGAACGTGTCTCGAGGACAGATCCAGGACGACTCAGAGAAAAGATCATTCGTGTCCAGCCTGAGATCGCTGACTCAACGTGAATCAACCTGTATTCTTTGTGAAGGACAAAAAGAATACTCCTGTGGTACCACAGCCACCTTACTCCCTGGATCTAAATCTTTGTAACAATTTCTTATCCCCAAAAATCATCATTAAGGAATCGTTGAAAACTTCTGTGACAAACCAACTGAAGATAGTGTCAGTTGAAGACTTCCTGCGCTGTTTCCAGGTCTAGGAAGAACGTCTCCGTCGGTGAGCGGTTTCCCAAGCATTAAGTGGATAAAATTGACAATGAATATTCTTGCAGTCTCATTACATTCTAAACAGATCTTGTGTGTATGTATAAATATTACAGTAAGATTGAAAAAGTAGTGATTTCGTGAAACTCGCTAGATATTTTGTGAGATTCTTAAACATTTTTGTATTTTCATGAACTCACTAGTTTTACAACCAGTGTAGTAATGGTTAATAGGTTTGCGATCCTAGCCATTACCGCTGTAATAAGTTCGATCGTCACCGGATGCCTCACTACTGTAGCCTTGTACCAAACTTAAAATGAAATGTTTTAGTGCTCTTGGCTTGAATGGAATTACTTGGAATTTTGGTGTAAAAAACTGCATCAAGCGACGATGGTCAGTACTTGCTATATGTACAACTTACTAGGGTGTTCGTATCTGTAGTGTGCTGGCCCCTTCTTCTTTCCCCAAACTGAACTATGAAGGATCTTGAAGAGAAACGTATCTGTGTGAAATTCTGTCTCAAATGACAAAAACCTTTCTGGAGACCCTTCTATGTTGTGACCTGACTGTCAGTGGAGTTCTCGAAGAAGTAAGAATTTGTACAAAAATTTAAATAATGATTTATGTTCATAGTTTTTTTTAGCCATGATATTAATAATAGCCAGAAGTATAGTCGAAAGCGCAAGACCACAAACTTTTGGACATTATCCACGCATAAAGAATCCAGACATGTTTTGTTGTACTTAAAAGAAGAGTTAATGGAAAAATTCCTAATTTCTTGGTCTTTAACAAAATATGCATCAACAAACGATTATTCGGGAAACCCCTGTCAAAGCCTTGCGCTATTTATTCCACCTCGGTTGACCATAACACGCCAACCTTCGATTCAAAGGGTGTAGTCGGTCGTGCACACGCTGCACTTTAACTTAGAACCCCATTGCGCAGTCCTTTGGTCTATTAACGTATAGGCCTCGCCTACTTAGGACTTGGTAATACTTGAAAAACTCTCCCTGATCTCTGTTCTGGGAGCCATGTTATAAATCATCTTGATTGCCTCAAAATAAATAGAATGATCAAAACATTAGAAATTTGAATCGCAGTGATGAGACGCTTCGTCAGTTAGAATCACGTGTCCATTACGCAACCATCTTCTTACCTTAATGGAAATTCGAGGCTGCATAGAAGAGCGCCCCGATACACACATTTCCACATTGTATATAGAATAACAGAAATAATTTTGTTTTCATTCGCAGTTTGTCTGATGTTTAAATGAGAGAAGTTATTAGATATCTTTACCACACAAGGATCTTATAGACTGCCAGTATATAGAATGGCAATAATAAATTTGTGCACTTGAGATATTTATCTTTAAATATCAGACAAAATAGAAATGAAAGTAAGTGTATTATTTCAACTTTTTTCTGAACAATCCAATCTCTTCGGATGTCAATGACTCTTCTCAACGTTATAGACAATAAATCTATTATCATTATTATTACTAAATGTAAAATTTATCTGTTGCCGTTGTGAAGTCGATATTTTCAATAATTCTATTTTTGAATAACAGACAAAACGCAAACGAAAGCAATTTTTTTTAAATCCGAGGAAAACACACCGATTAGAATGTGATAGAAATAATAAAGATGAGGAGTCTGATCTGCAGAATAATTCATGGAATAATTGAAGTTTCGCTAAAGATTTCTATTATGATTTCCCCAAAATAAGACAATTATCGTCATCCTCCTGCAAACTGATTCCTGACTGGGTGATTTATTTGGACTATTATCCCCATCTTTATTGTTATCATTACAATGTTTTTTTTTCTCTCTGAGGGTTACCATGTGCAATAGTAGCCTACTGAAGACATGAGAGCAGACAAACAAAAACATTGTGCCAAAAGGCAACAGATGTGAGACTACCAGTTCTAATAAATCACCAAGTCACAATAATGCTGAATATTAGAACTAGAGACAAATGTTGCACTAATTTGTGTTATTTGTTGCTGGGTGGAGCTAAAATACGGAAAACGATAAGAATATTGTAGATAAGCCAAATGGAGATTTTCCAAAAGTTCCATGCTATCTACAAAATCCACGCAACTGATGATTGTTTTATGTGTAAGTAAAGAATTTTAATTTACTTATTTTCATTAGATTAAGCATTGTCAACCATTATTAACTTTAAACTAGAATTAGAAACCGTCAACCAAAACTGCCAACGTCAACATAGCTTTCGTCAGTTTTTAAGCAAGTCTAGCTGATTGGCTATCTATGTATGTGTCGCGCGTAAAGGTTGCACCAATGAAACAAGGGGCTGAAATTCTGAACGTTTACTTCGAATTGTATCGAGAGAAAAATCTTTTTATCCCCCAAACCCGCTAAATGATATAATAAATTTGTCTGGCGGAGCTTATGCTTGTTTTTTGAAAATTCGGAATATTTAAATGGCCGCCACCTAACAACAGGTGAGAGAGATAGAAATCATTTATTGATCACCCTTTTCCAATTTTCAATTGATCACCACATACGACATGCTGCCAAAAGACGTTAGTCATATTACTGTTTCTATTGAGCGACTAACCAGACCTGTGTTTCCTTTCATCTTGAATTTTTCAGTTGTATCTATCGCTATTCACTCAGGTCATAAATATTCGCGATCCGTGTTGTTTACTCGCTGCTGTAGATTGACGATCTGAGTGACATACGATAAAGAGTAGCTAAATAAAATTCAAGATGAAAGGATATCTTTGAAAGGATTCGCCAGATCTCTCTACCTTGGACGTCACGGAGCCAATACTTTCTGAACCTGTCCAGTTTGTCTTGCCATCTCATATTCCACCGATCTCGGTTCTGCATTTGATCTCTGGCGATCCATGTTGTTAGTCGTGATGTCGATTGTCTGTTGTTTTTGCAACATGACCAGCCCACTGCCATTTGAGATTTTTAATGGATTCTATGATGTCACAGACTACTGTACTGTCTTGTGATCTCTCCATGTGATGTTGAGCCTGATTCTCTCATGTGCACGTTTCATGGTTCTCAGTTTGAGGATGAGTCTCTTGGATAGGTTCCATGTTTCAGCCCAACAATTGGTAGTAAAAAGAAAAGTTTGAATAATTTTCCTTGTTATAATGACATGTGTTTTGAAAACATCCATCATCAGTTTAGAGACATTAATCGCTGTTACCTTGTATCAGTGTTTATAACCGATAAATTTTTCTGCTAGTAATGAAACTACACGGTCTCTGAATGAAAAGGTAGATTCTGGTACGACTCGAACTTGAACCCTGTACCTCCAAGAATTCGAATCAAACAGCTAGCTACTGGCAAGGGTAAAACTTGCATTCTTTCCTCCGAAATTCGAAATTAACAGGTATTGGAGGAAATATTCGAACTTGCATCCCATACTTTCGGAAATTGGGAACAAGCAAGTAGTTTTGGGCAAAACACAGACTTGGGCCTCATACTCCAGAGATTACGATGAAAACAGGTGTCTTCAGGCAAGATTCCAATTTTCATCCCATACCCTCGAGAATTTGGGACTAAGAGGCATCTTTGAGCAAAACACAGACTTGCATCAATTATCTCGGGGAATTCGAAACAAAGAAGTATTTTTGAGCAAAATACAGACTTGCATCCTTTACCTACGGGAATTCAGAACAAACAGGTATTGAACTTGTATTCTCCGACTACAGGATTTTACAGTATATACATTTGGTGCACGAGCTATCTCGTTTTAGTCCCTGCCGCATGCTTTTTAAGTAGAAAAAACATTGGTTACAGAAATACATTTTCATTATTCCTATAGTTCACACTCTCAATTCATAACACAAAAATATACCATAAAATGGAACTTTGAGTGAAAAAAATGATTAGGTGAGAGGTAATGACGAATTACCTCTTTTCTGCCAAAATTTGGTTCTTGGCTGTTACGTGAAGTCAACATATCTTTTACTTATACCCGCTGATTATTTCTAAGGTGGATTTCTATCAATCTGAATGGTTTATATTGTACTGCTTGGATACTTTTATCGAAATAAAAGTAAGACCATCTTTTCGAATATTCTAAAATTCCTATCCAGAGATATCTATGCAACCCGTTATATCACGGGTAGGATTTATTAAACAAATACGTCCAAACATTCATACACACAAATGATTACATATATAGTGACACGGAAAATACTAAAAGTATTCAAAGAAAATAATTACTATACAAATTATTTGGGAATTATTTTACTATGGAAAAGCATTAAAATTATTTATTAAACTCGGTAAAATTTTCATTCAGTTAAATGATTGCATATTGTGACACAAACAATTTTGGTGTTGCAGGAGCTGATATTTTGGCACTGGTTACCTTCAAACTCGGTACACGTAGATAATGTTTCTGCTATTCTTGTCAATGCCCACTGACTTTACCGCCATTCAACAACTCTCTCTGAATAAGTATCTGCATTAACCAACTAAATATTATTAGCGGTACAGGAAAAAAAATGAAGATTAAGCATCGATTTTGTAATTTTTATATAAAAAAAAATATTTAGGCTAGGTCTGGTAATCAATCAGTATGTTACACATTGCAAATTAAGAAGAAAGGGATTATTAAAGTTCAGGAACGAATGCACATATTACTGATAGAATAGGATTATCATATCTTAGTTCCGATACAAAAATTCTCATATGTTCATAAATATGGATCTATTATATAAGAATGAGGTTCTTGTATGTATCTCAAATTTATTGGACATTTTGCACCTAGAATTTAGTGGATATTAAAAACTGTACATATACACAGGGAATGATTTCTTGGCCCCAAATCAAGAGTTCACCAATACACTAAGCTAATCATGAATCATATTTCTACCCAAATCAAGGAACAACTAATGCATGAAGAATATCATAAATTATTTTTGGTCTCAAGTCAAGGGTCGACCTGTATGCAAGGTATACAGAAAATTAATGATTTCTTAGTCCCAAATCAAGGGTCGACTTATAGACGAGGTAGATCCTTAATGAGTGATTCAATGGCGCCAATCCACAAGTAGACCTATACACGTGGCATATCATAACTTTCTAATAATATGAATATTATCCTCTACATGAGTGTGTGTAATTGGCGTGAAAGGTAAACGTAAATCTCCATCTTAAAGTTGTGTACTGAAATAATGATTTAATGATGACCGCTCCGAAATGTTTATTTCTAATTACGACTTGAATGTGAACAGAGATAAAGTTCTTTTTAAGTAGCAAATCCAATGATATTTTCTATCCTGCAGAATCAACCATTTCGATTGCAACTGTAAGTGATGTAAGCGTATCGTATGTCGGCCATAGTGTTTTTCCATTCCCTTGCACTCGACAAAGTATTATTTGCGGTTGTGAGTCATTGAAGATATTGTTGAGGCAAAGAATATATTTTTAGCGTCCAATTTGTGAGTACATTTGCAACTAAAACCTCTGATTTCTTTCTTGTCTGAGGTATGCTAAAATTTTAAGGTGTGGATTGTTATTATTAATGTAGCAGAGACTGGTTAGAAACTTAGTGTGCCTCCTGCATTGTTTTTATAATTATTGCTACACACACACACACACATATATATATAATAGACGTGGATAAAATATCAAGTTAGCTCAGATTTACGAAACACGTTAAATTGAATATAGAAAACTCATTTGTATCATCATCTTCAGCTTTTTTAATTATCTTTTTAGGTATCCCCTGTTTTACAAAAGTTCACTTTACGCCAATTTGTTTTTACGAAAGACCTCAACCAGCCCTGGCTTTGATCTGTGTATGTGAGCATATGTGTTTTATCTCGATTTTTTTTTTGTGAATCCGTTAACAAGAAGTGTCGTAGGTATCAGAAAAACCTGAGAGAGATCGTAAGGGTGTTATATTTAGTGTTAAACTATCAGACATAGAAAAAGGTTATTTTTTTGATCTTGGACGACTCGTAAGATTTTTCCCATATAAATTAATGGTAGCCGTTTCTTCACTTTACGCCATTTCAGCTTGCAAAATGCTTTTATAGGGACGCTCGATATTCGGATAGCGGCAGACACCAATATCTTAGCTTCGAAACATGCTCTAGTTAAGCAAATATACTCGTGATGAGCTTGAAGGTAAAATAATTGTTATTATTGAATAACCATTACTTCAAGTAGCATTACTCATATACCTCTATATATAGTGAAAGCATCTGTTGTGGGAAGATGATCAGCAAGTTAGTTTAGATCCTCAGTGGCTGCAATTAGTTAGACCAAGCTAAACCTAGAAAATACAGTTTGTCAGGAAAGTATTCAGCCATTTTGAATATCTCGTGGACTGTTCGAGCGGAATTGATGTAACTTAGCAACCAACCAGAAGGGACCTTAAAGCGTAAAAATGAATTGACATTCTCTCGTGGGGTTCCTCAGTCGGTAGTGAAACACAATATAGTCACTTTGTATACTGTGTGACCGTCGCATTCAACACTGCACAAGTAATTCTTCATGTCTAAGGCCGGGAATTATAGTAAAACATCGCATCACCCAGCTCTGTCATTTTCCCCCTATAGTCTTGATTTATTTCCCCACCACTTCTGGCTTTCCCCAAAGAGATTTCAGGTCGTAGGTAAGGTCAAGAGGAACACAACGGGGCAGGTGATGGTGATTCTGAAGACAGACTGTTTTGAAAAGTAGAAGGGAGGCTGAGATGAGTTTATGGCGTCCCAAGGGGAGGACTTTGAAGCAGACTATGGTGCGATTGTCCTGAGTGGGCTATTATTTTTTTAATATCAAATTGCTGAATACATTTCGGACAGACCTTATATCATCATTTCAGGGCACTACCTTGAGAGCGATGGTGTGCGAATTGGTTTCGAAGGCCATTAGTGAGTTCGATCCTCAATTTGAGGAAAGAATCTTAAGAACTGACTGAAGTATAATGATAATAACAGACTTTAGGATACTAGCCCGATCAATTTGGAAAATAATGAATGGGAACTCACCATTTCTGTCAATAATTGAACAACCTTATCGTCAAAATTAGAAGTATTGTAAAAAAAAAAGTGTGGTAACCCTATATTTCTGGTCAAGAATTAGATACGAAACCCTCCTTTTAGCCAGGCATCTAAAACGTCACTTCCTCCTCCGACTCCCTAAAAAAGCCCTGTACGCACATGGTCAATCGCCTCTTTGCCCCGGCTTTCGAGCCGGTTATCTTATCTTCCTTTCTTTCTCGCACACATGGTCAATCGCTTATTTGGCTCCAGCATCTATAACCAGTTATCTTCCCATCATCATCATCATCAGTCTCTTAACGTCTGTCTTTGGACATAGACCTTCCCCAGGATTCGCCACACTTCTCTATCGTGGGTGTTGCAGAGCTAGTATTTTCTGAATTGGTCTAGCTCGTCTCTCCATCTGATACTCTGCCGGCCTCAGTTTCTTATGTGATCTCTGGGGATCCATATCATGAGTCACGATGTCTATCGGTTGTTTACCATTCTTGCAATATGGCCAGCCCATTGCTATTTGAGTTTTTCGAGTGGATTCTATGATATTTCGAACTCCTGTTCTCTCCCTGATATATTGAGATTTATAATGGACTCTATGGTGTCTCTGACTCCTGTCTTTTCCCAGATGTATTGTGCTATCTTGTGGTGTCTCCATGTGAGGTTGAGCATAATTCTTTCATGTGCACGTTGCATGGTTCTCAATTTGCAGGTCTGTCTCTTGGTTAGGTTCCATGTTTCAGCTCCATAAGCGACTATTGGGAGGATGCATTGGTTGTAAACCCTTCTTTTTAGGATTAATGGGATCTTCTTCTACCCCTCTCTAAACTGGTGTAGTTCCTTCTTTGACCATGACTATATATATTGTCTTATCACTTATTTCCCTCGAGTTAAGTATTCGCTAAAACTTTATAGCTATTAAATGTGAATACTGCAACTTCTATTTTTGGCAACTATCCAAACGCTGCGTTCATTATTTCACCCCTTTTAGCTCCTTCTTGCACCTATCCTAACCAACCGTCTTTTAGTTATTTTGCTTGGTCAACTATACCTCTCATTATAAAAGGCACTCATCAGGTCCCATTCGATAGGTAGACGGAACGACAATAGATCCTTTATGCCATGTGTCCCTTAAATTCTTATTTTATTTTGTTTCGTTTTTACACATAGGAATAGCTTAAAACTAACAGATCTCTCCTCTTCTCTTCTTAACACAATCGAATATACTAATGTTTCCATTCCTTTTATTACATTTACATTCTTCATTTGTTCATTAAACGTATCTCTTATTTTTCACATCAAAGTATTTGTATGTGTCTTTTTGTTCCATTTAATATCTGCGTCCACATTTGTTCTTGGCGTGCATGTTCTCTATATATTTCCCTTCTTCAACTTTTTCACTTACGCCCACGTGGGCCCGCTAACACAGCGAGCATCTATTCTTCGACGGGAACCACTAGAACTATCAAAAACCATAATTTCTACGAACAGTTCTCTTTCCAACCTGGATATATGTAACAAAAAAATTCCCCCAAAGAAAAAATTCTATTTATGACATCAGAAGCGTTCTCCAGTGGACAGCATCTACATAATAAAGGAAAAAGACATCTAGATTCTGGAGAATCTATATGTTATTAATGAACCCGTCAATAATGCCAAAAAGGTCAAAAATTCTTTTTTCCCCCTAATTAGAAAAAACACTTTTCGGATGTATTCAGTAGAGTACTGATGCCAATTTTCAAGTCTGTAGACAAAACTGTATGTCCAGAAGTGCTGGAACCCACAAATGCACGTACATATAAGAGAAGGGATGAGAAACTTTCCCAATATTTGATAGCAACGGTTGTTCAACTTCGGGCAATACCAAAGAGCAAACAGTAATCGAAATAACAATGATGTGGGTACTAGTCTACTTAATTCATTGAACTGACCAAAACATAGAGACCAATTTAACAAAGATGAGGCTATCTATTCTTTTTATTAAATGAAGCATTGTAACCACTATCACTTTTTCATCGGTATATCTTCCATCTTAATTCTATTTGTTTTATTTTTGTATTGACCACTTAGACCATCGGTCTACGGCTGGTAGTAAACAGTCCGGATCAAAAATAAGGATAAACTCCAGCTGAGACTTAACCTTACACCCCCTTCGTCTTGGGAAGCCTAGTTATATTTACCAGTTGCTATAATTCTTGAGCTACATTTTTTTAAGGGTGCCATACTGATTTTACTTATATTGTCCCCCTGATCGCTTGGCGCCATATTGTTGCTTTGACGTACACTAGCAGAATGTTGTATTAGTAGTAGTAATATTAGCTTATTATTAAGATGAATATACATCATAGGAGAACCAAATATTATATATTGACTGAAATGTTGTGTCAAAAACAACAAAGATAAAGTTTGAGAATATGTGGAGTTGTGGAAATAAATCATCCCAGAACTCCAGTCACTACAGAAAAACTGAATTATATATTGACTGAAGCATTGTCTCAAAAACATCGGAAAGACAATAGTCTGATGAATATTTGGAGTGATCTCATCATGTGTTTGTATTTCTTTGAAGCCTTTAACTCTGAGTTTCTACATCGTGGAAAAAGAAGGAGGCGCAAATTTTGTTTAGGACTGCAATGTAAACTAAAGTGGATCTTTATACAAAGCATGACGTATCAAATCATAGGCAACTCGCTTAAATAAACCATATCATGTCAGACCGCGTAGCCTGTGATGTGTGTTGGTTTTTGTAGGTGATGAGATGTTGGCCTTGTCAGCCGCATCAGTCTGGATCACTTGTAATTATAGAGATGTAGATATGAGATAAGTTTCAGAGATGAATCACTAACGCTAACTTTTCTTCTTGTTTTCGAACCTGTACTAGCACGAACGGGCTGTCCCCAAAATGTATCTACAGCCAGAGGCGTAGCTGAGAATGAATAAGGTGTTGTTTGAAGATGACTCCCTGGGGTCCTCAATGGAAAGGGGCCTCCAAAAGTCTTAGTTCACTCACTAAATTTCTACTGACATTATATATATATATATATATATATATATATATATATATATATATATATATATATATATATATAATAACAAACGTATTTGTTCATACATGAATTTCATAAATAATAATTTAGTGATAGTGCATATCTACTTATTGCAAATTCCCTTTCTTCACCAAATCTTGTAAAATAAATGAGGGTACCCTTCAAGGAATCAAGCCCCACGGGCACTAAAATCAATGACTATCTCTAGCTGTGTTAATGTTTCTTTCTTTTAAATGGTGTAAACACTTGTCAGAAAATGGCCCCCGTTTTATCTTTGCAGACAATTGAACAACCCCTCCTAGGCGAATGCCAGGCTGAAGCTTATTGAGATACAGGGATGTCGAATCGTCAGAATCACCCACTCGTCGTTGTTGATGATACGTCTGGCTACAGGAGCTGCCAGAAAAGTATCAAATCTGGTTTGAAATAGGAGTAGGGCTTCTCTTCGACTGGTTGCTTTCTCAAGGTAAGAGAGCCTGATCTTCCCAGTTACATAACCCATAGCCGAGGAGAAGAGATGGATTCGTACCTTGTACGAAGTGGACATAATCAGCCCTGATCGGAGTTTGAATTCGAGTTATCGAATCCAGTATTTGAGCCATAACCAGCAACGCCAATCGTACCTCCATATACTTTTCTATGAGTCAAATCTACAAGACCAATATTTGACGCGAGAAGAAGCTAGAAGCTAATATATACGTAAGAGTTTCGTTAGTAAGTACAGGTTTCTCCCGCTATCAAAGAAGTTGAGTATTGATATTTTATTCATATAAATTAATCGCATCAAAATCCAGTCTTAAAAGTATTTTCCCTGGTTTTCTATGACCTTACACCACCTTCCACTTAAATTTTGTGTTCCATTCTGAAAAAAATCCTTTTTTGATTGGTTTGTCATCAATGAATTAATCGATATTTTAAATCTGTGGGAACTGCTGACTAAACAAAAGTGTCCCATGGAGCAAAACAAATGCTAGTCTGAAAGTGACAGTTCTAGAGAATACGCTTGATGTGGAAGAACTTCCAATCCTAGCTTCATGTAACATTTTTAACAGATGGAAAGGTGTTTCCATGCAGCATAATTAGTAGACGACTTAATCGTCTTTTCTCCTCCAATGAATCATTCAAACGAGCCAATTGCTCATTGTACAATTGTCCTGTGACAGTAGGTCCAGGTTCCAGCAATTCATGATAGAGAAACTTACATTGAATCCCTACGAGCACAGAAAACACTTTCCTCTAAGTGCATTCCATTTAGTTGGGTTGTTGAAGATTTTTCTTCGTTTTACATTCTCGTAATCCATTTTAATCGCCAATGGCTTCTTGATCCGAGAATGACATTTATTATATAGAGCGCGAAGATGAGGTCAATATTTTAAACGCTGATCGATGTTCGTCTCGCAAGTTCATGTAGAGCCCATTTTCTTGGTCTCTGCATTTGTTCTAAGCCTGTGAACGACGTACCACAGTTAAGTGAATGCACAAGCAATGGCACCACGAACATCTGCATCAACTTATTGCTTGATAAGATACTGTTTTAAGTTGATTATTGTTTGGGATAAATCGCCAGTTGATTAATCACGAATGCCTTAATATATCGTATTTTTATCATATAAAACGTACATTTGAATAAACAAAGGAAAACTACATACATATTACAATACATCCAATGCACTCATGTTATGATCAGGGGCGTTCAAAATGGACATCTATGGAGCTTGGGTAAGTTTCAGTGGGCGCCAGTCCTACAATTACCTTTGTAAATACGTCGGGAAATACGGCAAGCAAGATAGGCGATTAAAAGGTGTACGGAGAGTAATTCAATGATCTTATAGCTTAGAGATGTTGGTGGGTGGTTTGCAAAGTAGCAAAGATCTCTTTTGATTAGCATTAAGCAGACAATTGCATTCTTCTCTTAGACAGTGGGCTTACCACGACTAACAAGAAACGATAATCTAGTTCGGGAAGAACGGGATTTACTTCAAGTGTGCACGAGTTGAATGTTGTCAAGGAGTGTTAGTTGTGTAATCTTTCATGTTGGTTTTTCATTACTCCTCTAGATCTTCTGCCAAATCATAATTCTTGCTTTTTACCACAACGTTCTCAGCAAACTTACATTTCGGCTCAATTTAAATCTATTGATTATGCACGAACGCTTTAAAGTATCATATTTTTTTCTTATAAGACGCACATTTGAATAAACAAAAAAAAATTGAAATTTCCATGGCTGAATTGGTTTTGGTATTGTCCATGCAAGAGGGGATGTAGGTTTCGGAAGCTATCTCCTTATGCTGTCTTCACACTGCTTAAATTTACGGTCTAAGTGTAAGTCAACCTAATATGTTGTGGTAAAAAGCAACACTGAGATGGACAAAATTGTTCAAACATTAAGGACAAAAATATTCAAAGAACTTAAGGCTATTAGGGTATTTTTCGATAGTTTCCCACCATCACTTGATACCAGCTTATCAGAGGGACACGGAAGAACGAAATATGTTGATGAGTAAAAATCCCAAAATATATACTGTATATACTCGGATGTAAGTCAATTTTGTGTATAGAGCGACTCTTGATATTTTAATTTCTTCCATTAAATAACGGGACAAATATATATGAGAAGAAAATGAAACCAAGGTGTGCACTTATCAAAGTGAAACCAATGGCTGTAATTAAGTAACGGCTTTTATCATCGAAATACAACCAGTAGTTGTAATTAAGGAAGCGAAACCAATGGTTGCAATTACCAAGTGGTCGCATTTATGGGAATTAAACCAGTGTTTGTAATTATAGAAATAAACAGTAATTTTGATAACTCAAACGAAATGAAGACCATCGCTGTACTCAAGTAAATGGAACTAATGGGTGTAATTAAATAGTTAAGCTAATTTTTGTAATCCTTGTAAAGGAACGAATGACTGTTATTTTCGAAATCAAACCAATGTTTCTAATGAATGAAATGAAACCAATGTTCGTAATTATCAGAACGAAACCAATGGTTGAAACTAAGGAAATGGAAACCACTGGTTGAAATTTGAGAGATTAAATTATCATCAAACTGAAACAAATTGATGCTATTTAGGGAAATTTTGTAATTAGAAAAAAGAAGATCAACTGTTGTAAGTATTGAAATTAAACCAGTAGTTGTAACTGAGGAAATTAATCCAATGATTGTAATAGAGTAAATTATGTAAAATGTTGAAATTATCAAATAGAAACCAATGGTTGTTAATACCGAAATCAAACCAGTGGTTATGATAAAGTGAAACCAATGTTTTTTTTTGTTTTTTTTTATTGAAATGAAACCAGTGGTTGCATTCAAATAAATGAAACAAATTGTTGTGATCAAAGGAAAAAACAACATTTTAATCAAGTAAATCAAACCAAAGTGTAATTAAGTGAATAAAACAAATGGTTGCAATTATCGAAATGAAACCAATGGCTGTAATTAAGCAAATGAAATCAGTAGCTGCAATTAAATAACATGAATCAACGGTTGTAATTCAGTAAATGAAACCAGTGGTTGTAATCGTTGGAATGAAACCAAAGAGTGTAATAAAAGAAATGGAAGTAATGTTTGTAATTATCAAAATGAAACCAATGGTTGCAAATTAGTAAATAAAACCAACAGTTGCAAAAAAGGATGTAAAATCTACGTATGTAGATATTGGAAAAGAAAAGACGGTTGTAATTTTCGAGATGAAACCAGTGGTTGTAATTAAGTCATAAAGAAATAAAACCGATAGTAATTAACGCAATTAAAGTCATAGTTGTCAGGATTTGGAATAGACAGTTGAAATAAAAGCATTAGTTGGTTTCATCGATTTTTCATTGATCCTATAATAGAGACTCGTCAAATTCTACAATTATCATTCTCATGGGACTCTGACAGTTGCTGACCTATATTTGATAAACAAAAAGAATTCTGGGATAGAATGACTCACCATAGGGAAAAAAAAATAAAGTTTCTAAAATATCTGATGAATGCAAATAATCATTTCAACAGGGTTGGGCATAACAGCCTTGTTCATCATTAGATCCCGGCTTAAAGTTTATAGATTTTTGCTGTTATTGATGCAGCCAGCTATAGATGCTTATTGATTAAGATATTGTGACTGAAGAGGCGGTAGTATATGGATAAAGGCAGGCGGCAGGTGCGGTGGAAGTGGTTTGAGAATGACAGGGAAGGGTTAGAATCTTTGTGTTTTTTGTTGGTAGTTTAGTATAGTGATGGCTGAAGGCAGTCATCCGTTCAGGCGTACTGGGCGGGCCACGTCTCCAGACGCAGCGGGTTAAATATCAGTCGTTGCCTGGTGACCGGGGCTCCGTCTACCAATCATCACCTCCCCATTGCACTAAGCGGATTGGTGGTATACGGATGAGGGCGAAGAGCAGGTTCGGTAGAAGTGGTTTGAAAATGACAAGGAAGGGTAAGTTTTTTTTTCTTTGGATTGCATAGTATAGTAATGGCTAAAGGCAGTCATCCGTTCGTGCTTATTGGGTGGGCCACGTCTTTGAACAAGGCAGGCTAAATATCAATTGTTGACCGTGACTCCATCTTTAATTCATCACCTTCCCATGGCACAAAGTTGGACAAAACCGGAGTCACACCATGAACTGGGCAATTTCTAGAAGATCCATCTTGAAAAAGCAAGTCGTGTGTCGTATGAGGTTGGGGATACAGAAATCACTCATTAAACACTGTCCTTGGGCCACAATTTTTATTAGCCATTACAGAATGGCTAATAAATACCAGCTGTAAGTAGTCTGTATTGTGAGGTTGCTGATTGATTTGACATGATTTACAATACAAGGTGCCCCAAAAGTCATGGAAAGGGTTAAAATATTCAATCTTTAAAAAAAAAAGTTTCTGCTGCTATTCGAAAAGAGAGCGTTCCTATACCGAAATGGCGTGAAGAGAAGAGGCAATTACAATCAATTCATGTGATGATGGTGTATTAGGCTGAGTTGTCAAAGGTGGGAGGTACAGTAGACTGAGGCATAGGAAAGCAAGGAAGAGAGTACGCGCTATCTCTATAATCTATATCTTAATGATAATACGAAGTCTCGAGAAGAGGGGAATAACTGTGCATTAATTTTTGGATCGACTCGTATTTGCCGTTCTCATCACAATTTGAACTACTGGAATCTTATGTGATATCCAGTATCATGATAGGCGATATTACGCTCTTAAGAAAGAGACCAGAGCCGGTCCAAGCCATTATAAGACCCTCTGCAGAATTTTATTTGAGACCCTAACCCCGTTTTTATGGGACCCTAAGCAGAATTCTGGTGTCCACGATGCTTCAAGCCGCTGCTTAGTTCTCTTTTGCGTCGAGCTGGCTCGGATGACAACCGAACTTGGTAGGTAAAGTTAGCGGTAGTTTATTTCGTTTGCACAAGGACCTCGTGCTCTACAAGTTTTTGCAACATTGCCATGTTACAGTTTGTTCAAAAAGCAGATCATTTTTGTTGCGTTTAGCATACAGAAATACGGTCCATGATGCTTTTTCACTTATGTGTAAGGCATGCATCAAAATAACTAACATAACCAAGCTGTTAAAAATCATTCTCACCACTTGTATAAGGTTGATTATTCTCAAGTACTGCCTTTATTTAATCACTATCAACCTTTACCGGTCTACTCGACCATAGATTATCATTCAGCCAGAAAACCCAAGCATGGAAATTCCTAAGCCACTTATGATGTATACCTTTCTCATAAACTTCACGCTTTTTCTTTGCATTTTTACCTTTCTTAATATAAAAAAAAGTGTAATATGCCAAAAATTTTCTTCCATCTTCAATGTTAAAATCGATAAACAAAAATACACCATTTTCGACAATCTAAATGCTGATATGATAGCCGTCACAGCATAATCAAAATAGATCTTTTTTTTCAATGAAGTTAGTTAAAACTAAGCGGCCCCAATGCCATCTAACGACAAATACAGAACAATATTTTTAGCCAACCCAATAGAAATGTAAGTTGAAATAACAGCTGTCACAATAAAACTGATATTTTTGATAAAGTTAATTAAAACTAATCAGTCCTAAAGTCACATATACTAATGATAAAAACTGAACTTTTGGGGTAATCTACCACTGTAGCTTCACGTCCATACTAGACAGTTGGTTTAACGCAAATCAGTTTAAATAGTTTCTGTCTCAAATTGGATGTTTTTTACGTCTTGAAGCTGCGGATTCTACCTGTGATTGCTGTTTATGTTAGAAATACCGGACCACTGACAATATTTGTTATTCCTTTGTCTCTCCATGCTTCGGTACTCCAACATCTGCCAGACCCTGTCTACGGATCACTCAAGCAACGAGCGGTGGTTGTTGACGAAAAGCAGTAACAAGCCGAGAGAATAACACCAGGTGAACCCGGTTCTCGAAAGCCTTGTGATGTTTTAAACAGGTGTTATTCAATGTCTCTTGACAGCGCAACGCACAGGTGGTACTCTAGCAGGTTGGCTGGGAAAAAGCCAAACATGAAATAAAACTCAAGCAACGATTCAGCTACTGTAGCTAATTCTTTTTGAAATTTCACATCTCTATAATTCTTTATACAGGTATCACATCGATTTGCCGGCATTCGAGGTTTCAGAATCGTGCTGGGATATTCATTTTGCCGGATCAGTGGTGGTCACGTAATAATAATTCGATTCTACACCTCTGGCCCACTTTTAATGCACATCTTATATCGTTAAAGCAATAGGAACATGAAAAACTTGAATGAAATAAATATTGACTATGAATTAAATGGTTAAATGCAATGCATTAACATGAATGATATAGTTTATAAATATAAGTGAAACAGACACAGATATATCAAATAAATGCAATTATGCACTTACAGAGTACTAACACACCCAATGTGACAAGTCAAGAACGGTCTTGAAGAGGAGAACTGTCATGATTACAGACTGTTTCGCAATTGACACTTGCATCATAGACTTGAGGTGTTTAAGAGCTTACTTGGAGTTGAAGGGTTTTTAGATTCTTCACCAAAGCTTTGGAACTCATTATTCCTTCTTGAACATATCATACAGGTGAAGTTGTTAATATACGAGAGACATGAGAAGTTCAAGTGTCCGCTCGTGAATTAGTCTGGATTCGATGAGGTGCAGGGCTATAAATACTAGAAAATCGGTGGTGCACCTGTATTAATACTAGACTTAAAGTAACTGCTACGTGACGTTACTTTGCATGGAAGTATTTTAAGGAATGTCCAAGAAACACTCACTATACCAAGCTCACGGTTGAAAACTAGGAAATGAAACCGATCATCATCATCATCATCATCATCATTATTATTATCATCATCATCATGATTCTTTCAACGTCCGTCGTTGGACATAGACGTTCTTCAGGATTCGCCACACTTCGGTATCATGGGCATCGCAGAACAAATACTTTCTGAATTTGTCTAGCTCATCTTTCCATCTAATATTCTGCCTGCCTCGGTTGCACATGTGATCTCGGGAGATCCATGTCGTGAGTTTCAATGTCCATCGGTTGTCCACCATTCGAGCAACATGGCTAGCCTACCGCCATTTGAGATTTTTAATGGATTTTATGATTTCCCTGACTCTTGTCTTTTTCCGGATAAAAGACAAATCCCAAGGAAGTGTGGAGGTCGCTGACGAGGACCCAGTTTCTGTTGGATGCGTCAGCGTGGCGATTCTTGCAAGTTGCAAATCTGGTCGAGACCAGAACTTTATTCCTACAAGTTTTTTTTTATGATGCTAGTACATCGATGGGATACCTCCACCCTAATCACACAGCTTACTGTATACTCAATTATCGGCCAAGTGCTCAGGGACATTCGTCTTAATAAACACTCCACACTCATCGCTCTTATTGGGAATCGTACTTAGGACCTTCTGCTTGTGATGTTATCCATTATACTATCCGAGCCAGCACCGAACTAGAAAATCTTTATTGCTTGTTTCGGGATCATCATCTTTGTCGATAGTAGAATACATCATCATCGGTGGTAAGAATTAGTTTCATATAATATATGGTTATTGGTTACGGCGGAAGTGCATAGAATGTGAGTGAAGAACTATCCACAGAACAAGAAGAATGGTTAAATAGAAATTGTTACTATGATAATATTCATATCCAAAGAGGAAAATTTTGAATAAAATTGCTGAAATATCATTTCGATTAGTTTCATTTATATGAAGCATAGTCAACCATTTCTAATGTTTTACTTTCCTCTGAAAACATGCTGCAAAATGTATGTATTTACAAGGGGTGAACACAGTTCAAAGGTCAATAAATAGAGCTTCTACCATCTCCAACCATATCTACTGTCAGCAGCATGTTTGTTTTCAATTTAAATTTTTCCGATGGATGACAGGAAATGTCAACACCCAATCAAGTGTTCTTTCAACGCTAAGTGAAACAGGCAAGGGGAGGCAAATCACATTCCTGAATTATGCGCTACCGTACTTGACGAAATGTTTTGTATGTAATTAAACAAAAAATAATAGAAAATTCTTTAAAAAACAATAAAAAACAGACTCATCTAAATTTGTAAAACTTCACAAGATAAGTAAAACATCGCTCTTTTTGAAAACAATGTTTCAGATGGATCCAAGAAGCACAAACCTTAGTAATTTAATGACAAAATTAAAAATAACTATTAGAGAAAACATTTCCATTAGTTTTTTTGTTGTTGTTAAAAACAGAAAGTATGCACTGTGTCTTAATAATAATAATAAAAAAAGGTACTGAAAGTTTCCAAACTGAATAAAGTTATTTATTTATTTTTTTACATTTATCATATTCCGATTCTGGGCTAATTAGGAAAAAGTCTAAGCATCAATGGTATTTCAACAAATTTCTCTAGCGGCTTTCCTGTATAGAAATGTTTTGTTAGGCATCCAAGAGATATTTTATGGGGATTTTATAAAACTGAAATGGAGCGGGAGGACTTATGAAATAGTATTTTCATTAAAAAAAATCAAATCCAATTTGAATATATACCGAAATTTCTTTATTGAAATCGACCAATTAGTATATTTTGAAAGGTGTGTGTGAATTGGGATAAATTTCCTTTGTGCAAATTCGGTTCACGAGTGTAAACAAGTTTTTAACCACGATTCTCTCCAGGTTTATATTGTTTACATTGAAAATATAGTTGCTAATTTTCTACCATCTGTCTTCTTATTAATAACACAAAGATTGTTACAATAAATTTAGTCGATTACAATTATGGTTGCTATAACTATAAATATCTATGCTTTTATGATTTCCTAGACATTCTATTTTTTTAATTAATAATTTTGACGTGTTTTTACTTCAAGCCCACGATTATAAAAAGCAACTAAAAGTTAGGATGATGGTAAAAACTAGGTAAAGTAATAATAATATTTCAAGACTTGATAAAAAAAATTTGAAAAATTAAAAATATTTTCGATGTTTTGTCTATAGTATACGACGTATTTTTCAAGATGCGGTTTTTTAAGGTCCGCTGCACCCTCCCCCTCAAAAAATCATCATCATTATCACCATCATCAGCCTGTTAGCGTCCGACGTTGGACATAAACCTTCCCTAAGATTCGCAAAACATCATGTACTATCTAAATTTATCTAGTTTGGCACGCCATCTTACTTTCTGTCGGCCAATGTTTCGCATATGATGTCTGGGGATCTATGCTGTGAGTCGTGATGTCCACCGGTTGTCTGACATTCTTGCAACATGTCCAGCCCATTGTCATTTGAGTTTTCAAACAGTTTCTTTGATGTCTCAGACAGCTGTTCTTTTTTTCTTTGATATACTGCGCTGTCTTATGATCTCTCCATGTGAGGTTGAGCATGATTTTCTCATATGCATCTTTCATGCTTCTCATTTTGAGGGTTAATCTTTTGGTTAGGTTCCATGTTTCAGCTCCATAGGTGACTACCAGTAGGATACATTGGTTGCATATCGTTCTTTTTTGGTCAAGTGGGATTTTCTTGTTCTTGGAAGTCGAGCTGGTTCTACCGGATGCTTGCCAACCTAGTGTGATTCTTTGCTTTATTTCATTCTTCTTTTGATGACTCGCTGTCCTAGGTAAATGTAGTGGTTTACTTTTTCCAGCCCTGCTATTTCGATTTCAATCATTGTGTCGTTGTCCCCAGCATGTTTGCTATACATGATATTTGTTTTGCTGAAGTTCATGTGGAGGCCAACTTTTTTTTGCTTGATTCATTCAGTTCGTCTAACATTATTTGGAGATATCCCATTAAATTATTAATGACTGAAAATGCAAATTATCGAAACCGCGAACGGAAAGCCTGCGAATGGCAAGGTAACTGTAGTATTTCTTTCATCTTAATTTTAGATGCTTTTCATTGCAATTACTCTGACTGTCAGTCTACGATGAATAATAAACAGTGCAGTTTGGTAATAAAAAAATATCCCTCGGCGGGACTCAGACATTCGTCTCTTGCCTACGAAAACTTATTTTTCTGTAATTCAAGTAATTGTAGTTGTAATATTATTATTATATTGATTCTTTTTCTTAGATGGAGCTTTGTCAACCCTTAAATCGTTGGCCGTGGTAGGTCTGAGTAGTTGCGATGAAAGGAACCAAAATGTAGGTGAAAGAAATACTAATAAAAAATCAATGTTTGATATTGTTCCACCTAATAGAAATTGAGATAATATCATTGCTGCTCGGTGAAGAATCATACTCAACCTAACTTGGAAAGATCACAAGACAGCACAATATACCAGGGAGAGAACAGGGGTTCGAAACATCATAGAATCCATTCGAAAACTCAAATGGCAATGGGCTGGTCATATTGCAAGAATGGCAGACAACCATTGGACATCACGGCTCACGACATGGAATCCCAAAGAGATCACATGTGCAACCGAGGCAGGTAGAATACAAGATCGAGAGACGAACTAGACAAATTCAGAAAGTATTGGCTACGCGACGCCCATGGGAGAAAGGTGTGGCGAAGCCTGGGGAAGGTGTTTGTCCAACAACAGACGTTAAAAGCATGATGATGATGATGATGATGATGATCAAGGATTATCTTCAAGATTATCTTGCTATCCATTACACTACGACAAGGCACCCAGGATACTATAATAATAACAGTTACCGTTTTTAATAAAGTTCGTACATAATTAAATGCCTTAGCACAGTGGTTCAATCTTTTCCTTTTTATTTAAACAAAATTCTCCTCGGAACTAAACTCACGGGCCCACAGCAATACATTTGTAGACCCTCAGGGGTCCGTGGACCCCAGGTCAAGAACTTGGGCATTGGTAAATTCAAAGCATAGGTTTGTATACTTCTCATCGAAAAGCATTGATTGCACGAATGTTTCGCCAGGGTCTGTTTAGTCATAGATGCTAATTCGAATTAATCTGTTTAAGGTGTGGTTTCAAACTTGTCACTACCGGCTGAGATTTTACCACTAATGGGTTACATCATCAGCGCTGGACGTTTTCCAGAAACATTCCAACATGCACAAAATTTAGAAAAATAAAACAGTCAAACATATTCTTGAAAAAAATTCTACTCTGGTTTTAAATAACAATAAACCATCGTGTTAAAAAATATAGAACACAGGCCTGGTTAGTCACTCAATGGAAATCCTAACGTGATCAGCGTCATTTGGCAGCGGGCCGTGTTAAGGGTGATCAATCATAAAATTGAAAAAAATTGGTGATAAATGAAGTACTTCTCACGCCTTTTGCTGGGCAGTGATCACTGAAAACCCGAATTTTCAAAAAACGAGCGTGAAAAAACTCAAATGGCAATGGGCAGGCCATGTTGCAAGAATGAAAGACAACCGATGGACATCACGTCTCACAACATGGATCCCCAGAGATCACATAAGAAACCGAGATGGAGAGATGAACTTGACAGATTCAGGAAATACTGGCTCCGCGATGCCCATGATAGGAAATTGTGGCGAATCCTGGGGAAGGTCTATGTCCAACTACGGACGTTAAAAGACTGATGATGATGAACAGTGCCAGACACGAACGAAGCATGAACCTATATTGAACACTCCACTAAAACAAATTTGGGGGAAATTTCTCAAAAAACAAAGGAAATTATTTTTTGAGACATTATAAAGAGTAAACATTTGAATTTTCAGCCCTCTATCTCCGTTTGTTGTGGCCTTTATGCATGATATATACATAGACAGCAAGCCATAATCACTTAAAAACTGAAGAAACCTATGTTTACGGTTATGGTTGATGCTGGCAGTTTTGATTGACGGTTTCTAAAAGTGTTGCCTATTTAAAAGATTTCCCCGTCTCTTTATGGTTTTGGTATTCCGAAATATATCTACGCGAGGTCGATCCAGAAAGTATCCAACCATTTAATATGAACAAAAAACATATCTAAGGCAATGATGCCTTAGCCCTCTTAAAATTGTTCCCCTTTGGACGCCAAATACTTATCCCAACGTCCCTTCCACTTTTAAAAACAGTCTATCGATTTTCTTACGGGATCGCCATCAGCTTCCTCGTTGCGTTCTCAACGGCGATTTTAGCTTCGAAAAAGCCAGAGGTCGTAAGGATAGCAGGATGAATTTTCCGATCTCCTTTTTTCCCTACTGGTCATACACCTGAAGAACGCAGTAGGGTGATTTAGACGAAATGTTGTAGTAACAACAAAAGCCTCAAGATTAATTCAATACTCTGGACTACTCTTGGAATGTTACTGTGAATCAGACAACGAGATACCGTATGTTTTATAATATAAGTCGACTATGAGATGTCAAATTAGAGCAGAAAAGCTATGTAAATCGGACAACTCGAATAAAAGTCGATCCCAAAACCATAATCATAAATTTGATGATTTCGCTTTAGCGAGAGAAAAAATAAGGCAAAAACACTCACAAGTAAGTTCCATATTTTTTTCTTTGAAGATAAACTAAATATCAATAAATGGTAACTTTTGAATGTAACATTCATTTATCAAATGTAATATTTATTTATCAAAAAGTAGCAAAGAAAAATGACATCGCTCGTTCCGACATTCGTCTGCAACAAAGTTGTCCTTGCTTTATGACTGCTTTTACAATGAACGGAGGCGTTAATTCTAAGCTACCTTTCAGGTAAAAGAACTTACGGTAAGTATGAAATATTTACACTCAGGAAAAACTTGAGTAAACAAAAATCTCATATATCAGGCGCTTTTTGACCTAAAGTGCATCTAAGTTGCCAAAGTTTCTAAATTCAATGGACCAAACCACAAATGATTAATATTCCAAGATTTGTACCGATAATTGGACATTCTCTAAATGTTGCTGCTTTTATGACCACAATGGTTCGGCTCATCATTCTACAGCCTTCTTATAGGGTATAATCCGTATAGAAAACAACTAACAATCGCATTGTGTCCAAATTTTGGATTAAAAGACAAGGATGAGTTTATGATTTGGGGAAACATGACAAAGCTTTACCTAAGAATTTTAAACGATTAGCAGTGTCCAAATTTAACCATAAAAACAACAAAGATGAGGATAGCAAGTCCAATTTACTCGGGGAATAACGACAAAACTTTACTTCAGAATTTTTTCAACAACAAACGTATCATCAATAATTTTTTTTGTTTTGCGCTACCGAATTAGAGATACTATCTTTCCTTGAGGATACTAAACCTTACTCATGAAGAAGGCCGTAGAAAGAATCGACTGTAACGTTATGTTAACAACAATGATAAGAAAAGGAGATTAGATTACCCGAAAAGTTTGTAAACTAAGAAACGTACAGTGGACAAATTTTGTAATGAAAGCAAAATGGATGAGGATAGATGTCTGAATAGATTGGCGTTGATGACAAGGCTTCATCTCGAGAATTTCAGACAGTATTTGGAGTATAGCTGTACTTAGTGGAGGCTACCTTAGCTATATTAAGTATTACCTGAAATAAATCGAGGTATTCTATCATTTGACACTGTCAGTGACTAATATGTGACTGATATGTAAATAGATACGGCATTGTGGCTGTTGTAAGCACGCATGTGTGACATGGGTGTGAAGTGGGTACTTGGAGGGAGAACTGGGTAGGCGGTGTGTCAGGGAGGGTGAGAAAGAGTAGTAGGTGGTGTCTTCTAGGGATAAAGTTTTGGTGTAGAAGAAGTGGAACAAAATGACTCACAGAGGGATAAAGATTAAGGGATTATTAGAAGTATTTTGATAAAACAGGAATTGATTTGATTTAGATCTACTACTACTGCTACTACTACTACTACAACTACTACTAGTAATAACAGTTCTGGTTAGTCACTCAATAGGATTCGTCATGTGACGAACATCTTTTGGCGGCATGTCGTATTGGGGTGATCAACTAGAAAAAATTTGAACAAGAGGCAATCGATGAGTAAATTACTTCTGTTGCCTTTTGCTAGGGTCATGACTACTAAAAGAAGTTCAAATCTTCAGAAAAGCAAGCGTGGATGTTGCCAGGAACAAAAGATAGACTAATTTAGCATAAAGTTACATTGTAAATTGCCCCCTCAACATACTAAAAAACTATTGGGTGTGAAAAAAACAAAACACTGTTCTCTAGATTTGAGGAGTATATGCTTGAATTTTCAGCCCTCTAGCTCCATTGGTGCGGCCTGTATCCGCGACTCATACATAGCCAGTCTACCAGCCAGACCCACTTGAAAGTTTTAATGGCAGTTTTAGTTGACAGTCTCTTGTAATAATAATAATAATAATAATAATAATAATAATAATAATAATAATAATAATAATAATGTGAAAGTCTGTGTAGTACCAGTAATAGTAAGTGCGCTTGGAACCGTACCAAAGACACTGAAAATGAGATTGGAGGAACTGTGGACGAGAGGAAAGATTGAGACTACACAAATAACAGCACTATTCGGGACTGCACGAACACTAAGGAGAGTACTGGAAATATGATATCTACGACCCCCAGCTGTTAGCAATGACCTAACAGACAAGAAAACGGCATGGGGAGGGCGGTATAAACCACAGCACTGCTGCGATAGGTGAGTGTGTTATGAGAAGAGGTCTGGAGACATGAGTAGACTCGCTGTCACTCAGGCTTCAGTGATAACCTCCAGGCAACTGGTGTGAAACTATAATCCACAGCACAGCTGTGGACAGTGAGAATGAAAAGAGGAGGACTCGTGACTTGAGGGAGACTTGCTGTCACTCAGTCTCCAGCATGTGAAAATAAAGGAGACTTACTGTCACTCAGCCTTCAGCGATAACCTCCAGGCAAATGGTGTGAAACTATGATCCGCAGCACTGCTGTGGACAGTGAGAATGTGAAGAGGAGGGCTCGAGACTTGGAGAGATTTGTTGTCACCCAGCCTCCAGCTTGTGAAAATGCAAATAGAAGGAGGGTGAAAAAAGGGAAAAATACCAGGACCTAGCAAGAGAGTTAAGGAAAATGTGGAACATGAAAACCAGGGTAGTACCGGTCATAGTGGGCGCACTAGGAACTGTCCCCAAAACGCTGAGGGAGAGACTGGAGGAGATCGGGATTAGGGGGAGGATAGAGACCGTACAGAACACAGCACTACTGGGAACTGCACGGATACTGAGGAAGGTGCTAGAGATATAAGTACTGCAACGAATAGTAGCTCTGTCATGATATGCGAAAGAGGGAGGAGACGTTAGCTGAAGACCTGAGGAGACTTATTGTCACTCAGCCTTCAGCGATAACCACTGGGCAACCGGTGTGAAACTGTAAATCGTAGAATTACTGCGACCTATGAGTACTAGGAGAGGAGGGCTGGAGACTTGAGGAGACTTGCTGTCACTCAAACTCCAGCGGTTACCACCAGGCAACTGGTGTGAGATTCCAAATAATAATAATAATAATAATAATAATAATAATAATAATAATAATAATAATAATAATAATAATAATGATTAGCTGAACCCGTTAAATTTCCTCGAGTGTTGACTTTTAAGATATCATCATTACTCTCGCGTATATATTTCGACAATTAAAGTATATAATTTTGTTAACGTAAATTATTACCCGTGGAATGTAACTATATTAACTTTAATAACACGCATAGGCAGATGAAACTGATATATCTGTTGTTTTTATTATCATTTACATACGTTCGCTATCTGCCTTACTTTTTAGACTCAAGACTTGCGAGGGAGGGGTGATGAACAAATGACAGTTATAGCACAAGCACCCTCTTCCATTCTTACCCTTGTTCATTACACTGCAAGGGTGGGCGAGGAGGGAGAAAGAAAGAAAGGATGAAAGATATGAGGTGAATTTAAATGGTATTGCTGCATAATACAATCGCTAATTTCCCGTGGACAATAATTGTCTCCTCACCTTCTTTACCCACTTCGTGAGTGGTGAAAAGAGGGAAAGAGTAATAACTCGAGGACATATCAATACAAATAAATCAATACGTTTTATTGGTGTGAGAAGACACCAGACAAGAAATAAATAATAAACGATGTTACATATAAAGAACCATAGTATTAATATAGAAAAATTCATGTAGAAAGGTGGCGCAGAGGTATTATACCCTATATTATAATTTGCAACTTGTACGTCCGTCTGCCCGCCTGTCGTACTTTAAAAATAAAGATTTTACGTTGAATGGGATGGATGGTACGTGAAAGGTTCTAAGAATGGAAACGCAACACAAAGAACGCAAAGAGGACAGGGAGAAAGAGAGAAAAGTAGGGTGGGGACACGTAAATGGGTGGGAACGAAACATAAAGATATTCGCTAAAAGGGGACGGCTGAACTCCTTTTCGAGTGTCTGTGAGCGTAAGATTTGGGTTAGTGCCTGGAATGATACTTAAAGCTTATTCCATGAGTTTTCCAGATACTACACTGCTTTAGGTTTCCACCCGTATGTATACTATTAGCAAAGCAACGGGTATTTTACCGAATAAAACTTACTTATTTTACTTGATAAAACTTTCGGTATTTACTCCTTATCTACTGAATTTATTTTTGTAAAAGAATAGTGGAAATATTTTTTTATTTACGTAAGTGCCCACTCTGCCTTATTTGATTTTATGACATTTCATTGAATATCAAACCAAACAATTAACGCCGTTCCTGATTAATGGGAGTAAATAATTTTTAAAAGATTTTTCTCCACACGAGATTATCATCCAAACCCACTTCATGCAGTCGAATGACAATGAAGCCGAAGGGTTATAATTGTACCTCTTAGCTTTATAGTTGTTCCAAGTTAAATATAAAATGAATGGGAGAATCATAATTAATCATAACTTGCGTTAACCTTTCAAGTTATCATGTAAACATACAGAAAAGGAACATAGCTTTGGGTATGTAACGGGTATTTACTTGTCATTACAAATAAGACGTTATAAAAGTTTAATCGTTTTTAACTAATGTAGCACCGTTAATCAATTGAACGTTACTAAACATTATAACATTGCAGCAATCAAAATATGATAAAATTTTCAACATTACAATTTTATTAAACAGTATAAAATATAAATATCAATTAACAATATGATATTATTCAACATTGAAACATTTTTAAACATTGAAACATTACAGTATGAATCAACATTAAAACATTATTAAAAGTTTTCAAATATATATATCAGGTAGAATTTAGAGACTAATCAACATTATTATATTAAACATAACATTTTAAGGGGAACAGCATCGCAACTACACTTGGATATGCTTGGATCGGATCTAATATTGTTTGATTGGAACCTATCAAGGTTGACAATGGGGGCAATAGCCTTTTTGCTGCAACTAACTTGGCACATAAGAGACTTATAGAATGGTGGTTTGCCCAAAATAAATATCATATCATTATTGAAAATTAAAACATTGAAATATCATGAAATGAAACATTACAGTATTATTCAACATTGTAATATAAGTATTATAGCATCATTAGACATTATAAAACAATATGATATAAGACACACAATCATTATTCATCATGAAAATATAAGTATCATAGCATTTTTATGCATGTCATTGAAACATTATGACATAAAACATTAGGACATTAAACATGACATAAATACTATACCATTATCCAACACTATAATATAAATACTATAGTTATACTTAACATTATAACTCTAAAATATTATGACATGATAAATCTTATTCAACATTATAAGAATAGGCTGGTGCAAGTATATGTGTAAGGGAGCAATTGCCCCAGGCATCTTCTATACAAAAATGTAGTAATCAAAAAATACTTTCTTCGATAAGAAATAAATTGATAAAGTAAATTCTGCTTGAAATTCATTATAAGGCCTCCAATTATTTTTAACAAATAAATAAAACCACCGTAAGTCCTTTGGGCCAACAATAATTGGAATATGGGAATATTAAAAATTGGAATTTTGATGATGTGTATTTACATATAACCATGTAATTATGTCTGATATAAAACTCATTTAACCTTTCAAAGAATGTATAACTCGTCAGTTCTAATTAAATGCAATAAATAGACTTTGATGTGTAAATTTCGTGATTTGCCGTATTCTACATTTCTTTGTATAAGTGCACCAGCCTCCCAAGGCCTGAATCCAGCCTTGTGCGCCTGACTAAAGTGAGTAAATAACCGGAGTGCATCGCCAGGTAGCCATGGTTAATAATATAATCCCATCGACCATTATTACTATGGTGAGTTCTATCTCCATTGGTTGCTCTATATCTGTGGTCTCATATTAGATTAAACTTACTGAGTCTGTATTTTTAAAAGCACCCCATAGTGTTGCAATAGTTAGCAAACTAGTCTTGCAGATTATTATTTTTGTAATGAATTCAACCCTCACTGAGGGCTCAACACTTATGCCATTGTACCAGACTAGGTTGAGAAAATATCAATGAATGAGGATAAAGGTATTTGTCTGGATATGGCACATTCTTTCTATCTGGTGCCCATTGACTAGGATATGCTTGAGTCGGATCAAATATTGTTGATTGGAATTTATCAAGGTTGACAATGGGGCAACAGCCTTTCACTGATACTTACTGAGCACATGAAATACTCAGAAAATGATGCTTTGCCCAAGCGTTCACACATCCACTCTCGATTAATCATTGCAGCGTGTCAGTGACGGGTTCTTTTTTGGCTATCATACCAGGCGATGAATCAATGCAATGACAAAAATTGAACACGAATGGCCAAAGATGGATTTTGAAGCACATTTTGTTAATGCCTATTTGAGCACCCCTGGGAGAGCGATGCTTAACGAGCTGGTCAATATTTTGATTGGTCCTTGCCAAAGTTGACAACCGAGGATAAAAACTTTTGCTGCCATTATCAGAACGTGAAAGGTAGTTGTTGGAGAGTATTTTTGATGAATGTTTACTCAACTGCTCTTTTCTTCATCCATCGTTGTCACATGCAAATGTCAAGCTCTATTTGTCAAGATGTCAGTTGATTTCAACTCGTTTAACAGATTCTGTTTTCTGTGCCGATAACCTTTGTGAAACCAACGCTTCTTTTATTAAGAACATAAAAGTCCTGTTCTTGATAAGTTTTCTCTAATTGATTTTTGACTGGAATTTCTTTCGTCTTATTTCTGTGGCTTTTTATCATAACTCCCAGGTCTTCCTTCTTGTCACTAAAGGGGTTGATCTATATATTAAAAAATCCTTCAATCAAAACTGTGACATAGATTTCTTTAGTTTTTAAGTTGGTCTTTTTGGCTATGTATGTATCGTGCTTACAGGCCCCACCAATTTACTCAATATCATGTCTAGAAAGAACGCATGTTTTAAACCCCTCAATAGGTATTTAGTGAAAATGTTCAATTTCCAATGTAAGTTTATGCTGAATTGTCCCATAGCCTGTGTCCCGTAGCATTCACGTTTGTTTTAGTGATCATGGCTCAACGGAAGACGAAAGAAGCAACTTATTCATAGGTCACCCCTTTTTCCAATTTTCAATTGATCGCCCTCAACACAGCATACTGTCAAAACAGGTTGGTCACCTGACGGTTTTCACTGAGTGATTACCCAGACATGTAGATATAGATTTTTGGTTTGTCCGAATTTCTCTGATGAAATATTGCCAATTTCCATTAATTTCAGACCAACCGGTCTTACAGACCCTTGCTACTAAAGCGAGTGCGATCTTTCACCCTTGGTCTTGTGTCAGACTAAGATCGCCCTGTGAATACCCCCACCAAAAATAATTACCATAAATGAAATGTACTTGGAAAATTTTTCTCGACGTTTAGCCAAAATAAGCAATAAAATTAATTAAAACAAAAAAAACTGGCATTTTTATAAGATGACTCACAACACCCACACTTCTAGAAAGAAAGCATTTGTTTTTTTCTGCAATCTATACCATATTGGGGTAGGCTGGTTGGATAGAACTTATTTTAATTTGGCATTGGGGAAGTTACTCACCAATACAATCCATGGGTGAAGACAAGTTAGGATAAACTATATTTACATATCACATGCAAAACACATACTGGATCGGCTGTGTGTGAAAAGGTTGAGTCACCTGTATCATATTCGGCTTTCTGGGGGTCCAGATGCCTAAGAGCTGGCTGCCTCAGATGAAAAGCCAATTGGCTCAGCTTTGCTTGTTAAAGTGCTTTGTTACTGACTTGGGTTTATAACTAATTTAAACAAACTCTCTTTTAGTGGCTACTCTATGTCTTCACAAACGCCTTCATGGTCCTTAAACTTGATTATTTACAGTAACAGTGCACCAAAATGTTTTTCTTCTCGACCCTAAATGTCGAATATTAAATTAAGCACCAGTTGTATATTCTTGGGGGGGGGAGAAGATGTTTTATATAGGATGGCACAAGGCAAAAATTAAAGAGCGTTTAGTGAGGATCGAATCCATTCCATAATATCAATATCTGGAAGTCTACTTTGCTAACCACTGCCAAATGGCGAAGTGCCCATGTGGCTATTAAATAAGCTTAGTTTATCTAACATAATACTACAAGTGTAAGGCAGACAATCAGTGATGACCAATAAAGACGAGGACATTATTCCGAACTAATTAAAATACGATGATTACAACATCTTATCTAAAAAAAATCAGACACGATAAGGTACTAATTGGAATCATCATCACCAGCGATTCTTGTTTTTGAGAGGAGGTCAAGAATGCTTTTTTGTTGATAGTTTCAAAATCCAATCCTCGAATGGCATATTGTTCTATACAAACTGCATGGAAAATACCCGGTGATGTTTTGGTTGTTGAATCGTTCTTTCCACTGCTTGCATATTTCTCGTTTGACTTCTGTATCTGATCAACGTTTGAACCCATTTCCCTCCCTTCAATAATTGCCAATTCCTCTCCATGTTGACCTGTCACATGCAAATATATCTAACAATTAAACGGTTGAATGACGAATTTCTTAAGGGGAGCCTCGGATTGATCCTTGTATCTCTCTTTTTTTTTTTTTTATCACCCCTTGTTCTTGATCCTTTTCTGACTTCGGAGTATAGGATTCGCTTCGTGCCATTCGTTCTTCGTACGGAAAGAAAAAAACTGTCAATCGAAGTTGAAGATATTTGGTGATAGCTTCAATATTCATTCGATTTGCACATTCAAAGACTTGATTGTTGGTAACTCTGTCCTCCCATCTGATGTTGAGGACTGACTACTACTTTGATCTATGGAATCTTTCAAGGCTCTTGATATCAAGACGATACAGAGTAAATGTTTCACCTTGATAGAGTAATGTGTTGACAACTACGGCTTGATATACCATGGCTTTTGCTTCCTTTGAGAAATCAAGACCTTTCTAGTTGGAATAATCCGTGGAATAATGACGGGGCTTTATCTGGGAATCGTTACTACTAAATTGCGCTCGACACACCGGTTCTCGTACAATCACAGTAATTAAGCGATGTCGAGCCAGGTCAGTACCTAGTTGGGTGACCGCCTGGGAATACCAGGCGTTGTAATCATCCGGGAATCATGTAAAAATTCTCCCGTGGCGATCCTGTTGGTCCCCGTAATGATCTCTACGCTACACTCAAAAACGCAAGACAAAGCCCCCTTCCTTGCTATCCCCCAGAACCCTGACTGAGAGTGACAAGAAATGAATAAATGAATGAATCTTGGAACTTGAAACAAAACCTGAAATATTATGCGTTAAAGTGTAAACAACTGCAACCCTAAAATTCTCTTCAAGTGAATATGCAGTTACAGGATTATATATTTTTTCATGTCTTACGGGCCAAGGATTAAAATTGATCATACTAGGCCGTGGAGGTTTTTAATTTCTTTGATTTTTTTCATCATAGGAGTAAATACCTACATAAACTTCCATATGCTATTAATCAACGAAAATTTCGAAATCTTTCTTGGTACAGAATAGAACCAATGTATGATTCAATTTTAGCCGAGTACATATATTATTAACAGAACAGCAGGAATGCGTAGTGTTAAAAACAGTCTAGCTATAAAACGAGTCATTTGAGTTCACAGCAAAAATGACTTTTGCTTTATTGTCCGATGCTGAATTTCATTTTTCGCTGACCAAAGATAAATTTAAAAAAATTGTGTGCAATGTCACATATTCTATGTAGTCGGCGGACCGGATGAAACGGGGTCGTAGGCTGGATTTGGGCCGCGGGCCATTGTTTGTTGATCCCTGAATCGGAAAAAAAATAACCTTAACGGTTATATCTGAATTATTTTGTAAGCTCTAAAATCGGAACTTTCTTTGTTCCTAAATTGTTATGTTTGTGTAAAGATGAAAGTTTTGCTTGTTGATAGCCTGTCTTCTCTTTTTTTTTGTTTCTGCGATTCTCTTTTCTATTCTTTTATTTTTATTTTTTTCTTCGCTTGTCTAGACTACACTAAGATTTTTTTATCGTCTGACCCAAAATAAAACAATCAGTATCAACATTGGATCTGTGCAACAGTGACTCTCCCACTTGTCCTCTCTAAATTAGTAATGACTGTGTAACTGGTCGTCATGGCTACGGAATGGATAAATTGGCTAAAAACAGAAGGGTTGGGGATGGGGGGTGAATACTTGATTCACAACGAGACCTATTTTCCTTCTGTGTTTTGAATGGTCAAATTAAAAAGATGGTTTCTGTTCAAATTGGTGGCTATTAATCACAAAGCCCTTTTATTCGAAAACTGTAATTCTCAAGTAGGAGACACTAGGCTCCAAGGACAGGAATTTTCTAAGGGGGGAAGAATTTTATCTATGGGGAGAAATAATGGAAAGTATAACGGTGGAAAAATTACTAGATGACAATTCCAAATGCGGGGGGGGTGGGTATTGAGGAAACCTGGGATTGCAAAGAGGGGAATGTTACCTGGGACCCCGAGGATCAGTTTTTCAAATAGTTTTCTTCTTTCTGCAGATATTTCGAATTACTTTCACAAAATTATATGTACAGCCATACGTCGACTTGCATCCTGATTACTTTCTGGTGATATGGATGCAACTTGATCTAGGCGTAAGTCGATTATTATAGTGTGAAATGAAATATAAAGACAGCAAAAATAAGATATACATCCTTACAGTCATAAATTTAGTTGTCTGTCTGTCTCTGTGCCTTTATCTGTAAACAAATCCAGTAAAGATAAAGCGAAGATATAGTCATAATAAAGAATTGACTTTCGTTGTATATACTGACCAAAACAGTGTGATAAGATTTCTGTAGTAAGCTAATTTGCATACATTAATTAATAAAAAAAAACAATAAAAGATCTTAAAATAATCAAAATGATTATTAACACTGAGTGGTGAATGAGTGTCCTTACGCAGGCTACGGTAACCGCTGTCCCTGCACGAGCTCCACGTATTACAAGTTTCTACTCGTCTCAGAGTTCTTGGAGGTTTTTGAAATACGGGAGGAGACAAGAACCCGAAGTGGCGTCACTCACTTCATTATACCATATTTTAATCATAGCTGGGATAATCAACACTGATATTGTATTATTCTGTTAGGGGAGGTACTTCCCATTCATCAAGGGAGATGATCCTAATCTTTCTCTCATTCTTTTTTTTACGCCTTGCTTCTATTCTGTTCAGTATTTTGACCGGTGACTAACCATTTCGGTTATATGTAATCATCATTTTTATTACATTTCATGTTTGCATAACGAGTAATATCTATGAACTCACAAGAAGCACACACACACACATACACACACGCACACACACACACACAAACACACACCCACCCACCCACACACACACACACACACACACACGCACACACACACACACGAACACAATCAGAGTTATTAGTTGTGGAAAGATGGACGTAAAATAAGGGTACCATTTGCCATTATATTTGCATTGGAAATCGAAAATCCAACAGACGGATACAAACTAAAGGTCCAGTTTTGCATCATACGTACACAATAAATTGAACCTCTATTTTATAGCCAGTTGCCTTGTGTCTACTTAAACTGTTACCTTTTCTCAAACATTTAAAAATAAATACACTGAAAGAAAATACATTTTCATTAGAAATTACTCTGGTTTGCCAAGTCCAAAACAGATTCTTAGCCATAGAAAGTTTTTATTTTGCAAGCTGATTGATTGGTTCAAGAGTTGGAGTTTGATTTATGATGCACGTATAATGTAGAACTAAATAAGTATTTTGTGTCCATCTTCTTGGTAGCTGATTTAAGTATACTGCTAATTTGGGTTCTTCTTTTTGGTCCATCTTGGGGCAACTATCAGTTGAATTTTAGTCCGGTTTGTGATCATTCTCATGCGGGTCAAATTCTTGTTACCATACAACAATACAGGTTTTCTTTTGCAAATAATGATCATAATATTGATGGATTGAGACAGCACAGACCACAGCACCACTAGGAACTGCACGGATACTGAGGAAAGTGCTAGAAATATAAGGACTGCAACACTAAATCTTAGTTGCCTAATAGAAGAAGGGAAATGAAAGCGGAGATGTGAACCACAGCACTGGCGTAATAGGCGAGGGAGAAGAGAGATGAGAGCTGAAGACCTGAGGAGACTTATTGTCACTCAGTCTTCAGCAATGACCACCAAACAACTGGTGTGAAACTGTAAACCACAGTATTACAGTGGTCTATGAGAATGAGGAGAGGAGAGCTGGAGTCTTGAGGAGACTTGCTAT
This sequence comes from Thysanoteuthis rhombus, assembly GCA_963457665.1. Lineage (NCBI taxonomy): Eukaryota > Metazoa > Mollusca > Cephalopoda > Oegopsida > Thysanoteuthidae > Thysanoteuthis > Thysanoteuthis major. The sequence continues at coordinate 35,061,970 of OY735218.1, forward strand.
CACTCAACCTCCAGTGGTAACCACCAGGCATCTGGAGTGAGATTGCAAATAATAATAATAATAATAATAATAATAATAATAATAATAATAATAATAATTGTTTGCAAAAAACAGGGGAGAGCTTGAGACTCTGTTCAACGAAGTAAGGGAATATAGTGAGGACATAGGAATGGAGTTTGGGATAGAAAAATGCGCAATCATGGTGATGCATAAAGGAAGGCTTTCAATGACTGAGGGAATTGAACTTCCGGACAACAACAAGATTAGGGCATTGACTGCACAAGACCGATACAAGTACCTAGGTGTCCTTGAATGTGACACGATAAAACGGGAAGAGATGAAGGAGAAAATTAAGAGAGAATACCTCAGAAGGATAAGGAAAATATTAGAAACCAAATTAAATAGCAGAAATCTAATAAAAGGAATGAACACCTGGGCTGTGTCAGTAGTTAGGTATACAGGACCATTCCTAGGATGGACAAAGGAAGAGCTCCAATCAATGGATAGGCGAACAAGGAAACTTATGACGATGCATAAAGCATTACATCCTAGGGATGATACAGATAGGCTATACGTTAAGAGAAAAGAAGGTGGTAGGGGGCTCATCAGCATAGAAGATTGTGTCCAGAGAGCTAAAGTAGTCCTAGATAGATATGTGCAAACAAATAGTGAAGAAATCATAAAGAGCGCGAGGGATAGTGCGACAAACAATAAAGTAGAAAACAATGGAACAGTACAGCAAACTAGAAAAGAAAAGTGGGAAGGGAAAAAATTGTACGGCGAGTTTAAAAGACAGATAAAAGATATAGCAGACGAGAAATCATGGACGTGGTTACGAAAGGGAAACCTTAAGAGAGAAACAGAATCGCTCATCATGGCAGCCCAAAACAAAAGCATGAGGACAAACTACATAAAAGCAAAAATCGACAGAACACAGACAAACAGCAAATGCCGCATGTGCGGTGAAAGAGATGAGACAGTAAACCACATAACTAGTGAATGTAGCCAACTCGCCCAGAAGGAGTATAAGCATAGACACGATAGAGTAGCAACGATGATACACTGGGAACTAAGCAATCAAATGGGATTCAACCATGGGGAAAAGTGGTATCAGCACAAGCCAGAGGCAGTTTTGGAGAATGACAACCACAAACTACGGTGGGACTTCGACATCCAAACTGACCACCTCATCCAGGCAAGAAGGCCGGACTTAGTAATAGTAGACAAAAAAAGGAGGGCCTGCCAAATAGTAGACGTTGCTGTACCTGCAGACCATAGAGTAAAAAAGAAGGAGGGTGAGAAAAGGGAAAAATACCAGGACCTAGCAAGGGAGTTAAAGAAAATGTGGAACATGAAAACCAGGGTAGTACCGGTCATAGTGGGAGCACTAGGAACTGTCCCCAAAACGCTGAGGGAGAGACTGGAGGAGATCGGGATTAGGGGGAGGATAGAGACCGTACAGACCACAGCACTGCTGGGCACTGGACGGATACTGAGGAAGGTGCTAGAGATATAAGGACTGCAACGAATCGTAGCTCTGTCATGATATGCGAAAGAGAGAGGAGACGTTAGCTGAAGACCTGGGGAGACTTATTGTCACTCAGCCTTCAGCGATAACCACTGGGCAACCGGTGTGAAACTGTAAATCGCAAAATTACTGCGATCTATGAGTACGAGGAGAGGAGGGCTGGAGACTTGAGGAGACTTGCTGTCACTCAAACTCCAGCGGTTACCACCAGGCAACTGGTGTGAGATTCCTAATAATAATGATAATAATAATAATAATAATAATAATAATAATAATGATAATAATAATCGGGATTAGGGGGAGGATAGAGACCGTACAGACCACAGCGCTACTTGGAACTGCACGGATACTGATGAAGGTGCTAGAGATATAAGTACTGCAACGAATAGTAGCTCTGTCATGATATGCGAAAGAGGGAGGAGACGTTAGCTGAGGACCTGAGGAGACTTATTGTCACTCAGCCTTCAGCGATAACCACTGGGCAACCGGTGTGAAACTGTAAATCGTAGAATTACTGCGACCTATGAGTACTAGGAGAGGAGGGCTGGAGACTTGAGGAGACTTGCTGTCACTCAAACTCCAGCGGTTACCACCAGGCAACTGGTGTGAGATTCCAAATAATAATAATAATAATAATAATAATAATAATACAAGATGTAGCAGACGAGAAATCATGGATGTGGTTACGAAAAGGAAACCTTAAGAGAGAAACTGAATCGCTCATCATGGCAGCCCAAAACAAAAGCATAAGGACAAACTACATAAAAACAAAAATCGACAGAACATCTTATTGATTGAAAGCACAAACATTTTCGTTGGAAATTTTTTAGACGGTTTTAGAAATTTTCTGCGCATTCAAGTCTTAACCTTATCTTTATCCCGGGCAACGCTGTGGAACTTCAGCTAGTACATACCAAAACCTTCATATTGTGCGTATGTTCTCTTTGCCATTCCAAAGAGAAAGGAACGAATGTCATCTATTAGATTTCTTTCATTAAGTCATTAACTTAATCCAGCAAGGTGTTTACTCTTTTACTTCTCACCTTCCTTGTCTGGAGAACTTCAAACGAGCATAACGTATACCCAGCTCATTCTTTCAGCAAGCTAAAGATAGTTATTTCCAACACTATCTACTGACCTTCGTTCACCCGTACAGAAGCAGAAATGGTTAAGTAAAAAATTGAAAAACATTCCTTGTCAGTGATCTTTAATTAAACTTGCAATAATGAATAGTGGAGCAGATAAAATGCATATTTGAGAGATATCGTGCACATTATGATACAAGCATGACATTTTGCGTTTGTTCTCCATGGGTTTCTGATCATATCCGTCCAACTGGCCACTTGAAAATCCACGATTGCGGCCATTTTTCAAGATGGCTGCAAAATTGGCTTTACAAAGTTGATTCTTTTTTTCTCATATAAATGTATTTTTTCCTCTATAGAAATGTGTGTAGTGGGCCAGTTTCAATGATCTCGGCGTCGATTCTTAGTTGAAGCTTGTTGAATTGGATTTTGGTGATTTTAAGAGGCGTCTGGCCGATTTATCAGTTGGTCCCAGTCGATATTGGCCTATCAGATATATTGGTATCGGTATATATATATGTATATATATATATATATATATATATATATATTGTCCGATTTGCACCGATATGAAAACTTATGAAAATATGAGAACACCAGAAAAAGAGGCTTGGCATAAATTTATGAATGGCGTCAAGCACTTCGTCCAGCAGTGTACTTTAACTGTCAGCAGCAAATACGACTGTGTAGGCTACACAGACAATGGTATGGAGCAAGGCTGTTAGCCCTGGGTTTTTAAACTGATATCTGTGTTTTTCAGCACACTTAAGGGTTTCTGTTTGTTTTTTCAATCAATGAAATCTAAGATTTTCCAAATTAATTATATTTATTTCATGCATGTTAGCCCCTTTCGATCGGTATACATAAAAAAGATATTTTTTTAGTGTATAAAAATGTTGTGTCTTGATGACTAAATGACAGATTTATAAAATTAGGACTGTTCACCAATAGGTGCAAAAGAAGAAGTGCGAAGATCGTGTTTGTGAATGAATAATCGTAGTATCATCGCCTGGCCAAAGGGTCGATGACCTGTTGTTGACGGACAACTACCAAAAGGACTAAGACCATCGTGTGTCGGTCACAAACATACATATATGAACACACAGCACGCACACAGCCAGCACTTACTGATGAAGGGGGTATTCCATGACTACTGTTGGACGATCATATCTCACCTGTGAAGACTGGTAAAAACAGAGGCTAGAGAATCCTGAGTTTCAGCTCTGGAGTCTGCTGCTGGACAAGGAACTCGCTATTTTCACCCTGATCCACTCATTAAGATAAAGGGACTTCAATGTGTATTGTGATGCACTCGCTGAACTGGCCCCCTTACCTCTTTACAGACAATAACGTCATTTATGTAGATTAATGCCAGAAGCGATTTGGGGCAGGGGCTGCTTTTCAGAAATGGAATTTCACTGCGTATATTTTCATTGTGAAGTTTCTCAAAAATATAGAGAAGCGAACAGCAGCCTAGATTTGTTAAAAAATGACAATTTGAGTGAACCAGAGCAGCAAGACCCAAGACAGTTTCCGAGGAGTGCAAATTTTTCACAGTAAAATATCTGAAGCTTCTTGATCGAAATATTAAAAAAAACTGCCATTGAAAAAAGGCTAAAATCGGCTAAAGTTTTAAATTTCCATCTAACTTTACTAATAAAAAAGTTTTATATACTCATTTAAAGTCTGCTTATCGAATAAGATATCTGAAACTCCAGAACAAATAATCGATAATGATAAAATGTCTTCCTTATCAAAGAAAGTCACGACGATCATTTTTTTTTAATTCATTTACGTTGTTGGCTGTTCGATTTACTTCCCGGTGCCCGATAAATATGTTTCCTAATATAATGTCTCTACAATATAATTATCACACACACACACACACACACACACACACACACACACACATATATATATATATGTATATATATATATATTGTGTCATCCATATAATTATATATTCCCTTGGCTACAGCTTAGAATTCGCAAGCCGTCCGCAAGAAACTAATAGTCGTGAAATAAATACAATTTAACATATTATCTCGTATAATTATCATTATATATGAATGTACAATATTTTTACCATTCAGGTAAACAGCTGCCTGTAATACAAAGGCCGAAATACCTGTTTTTCCACAAAATTCTTATATCAGAAATATATATATATATATATATATATATATATATATATAATTAATAATTTTGTCATTCACTGACAGCTGTTTCGTTGTATTTCAACTCGTCAGTGTGGCTATAGACTTGGTATCCCTTCCAGTACCGCAAGGTAGGGTTGAAACCTTCGCTCCAGACCCAGAGGTAGATGCTCTACCCTTGCCCTTCGCAGAGGTAGGACCGGATTAAGCGATACATTTACTTACGCTTAATTTCCCATCGACCAGAGCGCTCCATTCCAGAGTAGGAAGAGCATTGCATGGTTGCTAATAGCAGATGAGTGCCCTATCTAAGAGTGCCCAACCCTAAAGAACGGAGCATTAAATATTGAACGATTGGATAGGGTTTATCCAACATAATGATGATAGAGGAAGAGAGACAACATGGGAAACAAGTTTTTCCAAAAATTGTGACCTGTTCCGCTAATGGAAGAAGCGTTGACGAACAAAAGAGAAATGAAATGATGACACAAAAATCAGGACGAAAAGGTGGGTGTGAATCTTACTTTTTATTCATAGATCAATTCACAAACACCGTCTCAGAGACCCACCTATTTCCTCTTTTGTCCTGTTTATTTGTGTAACCATTTCATCTATATTTTGTTCCTTAAATTTTTTTTTTCATAAGCGAAACATGTTACAAAAATAAGTATAAAAACTCATTTCTAAAATATTCGGTTTCCACACTGACCTTTTCCTCTCCATCATCTTTCTCCCTATCATCACTTTCTTTCTTTCTCTCTGTCTCGCAATATATATATATATATATATATATATATATATATATATATATGTTAGCTGAAGTGCCTGTCTACATCTGATTAGATATCTGAAGATTAAGAGGACTAAAGCTATAAAAAAAAATACTCACTATTGATCGATTTGATTAAACGAGCTAAAAAAGTTTTTCTTCACCTCCAAGAATTGTACATAAACGTATAAACTAAGAAGTTATGTATATATGTATATATGTATATTGAACGGAAAGTAAGGGTCCAGTCTATGATTATGGTTACATAGTAAATAGAAACCCCTCTGAAACCTTTAAAAAATCCTTAGGTCCATTGAGTATGAAAACCAAATTTGGTTGGGTTATGCATCAGTTTCTAAAGTGTGACAGACATGAAGATAGACAGCGTGGCATCATTCACACATGATTACAATATTTTGATTTTATATATATAGATAGATAGATAGATAGATAGATAGATAGATTGATAGATAGATAGATAGAGAGAGAGAGAGATAGATTGATAGATAGATAGATAGAGAGAGAGAGAGATAGATAGATATAAATATATAGATAGATAGATGAGAGGAGACTGTGTGTTTGCATGTTTGTCTGTTTGTGAATATATTTGAGTGAGTCTATGTCTATGTTTTCGTGTGTTCGTCTGTCAAACCACAAAAGTTCGTAAACATTAGGCGTGCCTGCTCAATGGACTCGGTTTAAAGTTTTAAAATAATTTTTTTCAAGGGATTAAGAGGCGGTTTCTATTTACAATGTTACTATACCGTCAAAGAGAAACCTACTTTACTTTATCTATAATTCTTCAAGGGCTGTAAAGTGAAGGAAAACCAGCCCTTTGACGGGTCAAAGGTGAAGGAGAATTTTTTCTCCAAATTATGATTAAATTAAAATGTTTTATTAAAATGTTTTAAGAAAAAAAACGTCAAAGGTGGGGGGCGCCATTTATCATGTAACTATAATGCAAAACTGGACTCTAATTTTCCATTCGATATATATATATATATATACATACATATATGTGTGTGTGTGTGTGCGTGTGTGTGTGTGTGTGTGTGTGTGTGTGTGTGTGTGTGTGTGTGTATTACAATCTACCTATTTATCTTCCTATGATTACCTTATGATACCACCAGATTCCGTTGGCTTTCTCTTACGGTGACTGACCATCAACAAAGTCGGGTACAAATTTGGTACCTTTGGTTAGTGATTATGATGCTTCGAACCCAAAACAATGCCTGACCCCAGACTTAGCCTTCGATGATGAATTTGTTGGTGGCACAGCTTCTGTTTTTTGCAGCAGTGTACGTATGAAATTATACGTATAAACTGTAGCTTATTCTGTATTATAACTTTTGGTCAGCCCCCCCCCTCTCTCTCTCTCTCTCTCTCTCTCTCTCTCTATATATATATATATATATATATATATATATATATATTTATATATATATATAGTCTGGAAAGCTTTACAGTTTTAATTGATAAAGATGTAAAAGAAGTTTCCAAAAGTTTTCGTCATTTCAGTCAATTATTTCTAAATATCTGTTAATGCAATTTATGTAAACTTTTGAAGACGTTTTATGTTTTAAACAGAAATAGATATCCTGGTACCATGTGTGATTTTTCCTGTTAGGATCATCAGTTGTTTCTACATCATCAGTCTTTTAACATCCGTCGTTGAAGATACACCTTCTCCTGCATTCGTGGGCGTCGCGGAGCCAATACTTTCTGAATTCGTCTAGTTCGTCTCTCCGTCTTGTATTCTGCCAGCCTCAGTTGCGCATGCGATTTCTGGGGATCAATCGGTTGTGATGTCTATCGGTTGTCTGCTATTCTTGCAACATGACTAGCCCATTGCAATTTGGGTTTTCTGGTAGATTCTATGATGTTTAGGACTCCTGTTTTATCCCTGGTGTATTGTGCTATCTTGTGATTTCTCCGTGTGAGGCTGAGTATGATTCTTTCATGTGTACGTTGCAAGCTTTTCAATCTGCGGGTCAGTCTCTCGGTTAGGTTCCATGTTTCAGCACCATAAGTGACTATCACGAGGATGTATTGGCTGTATACTCTTCTTTTTGGGACAAATGGGATCTTATTTTTGAAGATTGAGCTTCCTCTGCCGAAGGCTTGCCATTTTTTCTTCTTTGGAGGATTTCGTGAAGATTCCAGCATTGTTGATCGAACATCCCCTCCCCTCAAGCTATGATTTTAATATTCAGCTTTGTTTTATCATATTTAAAGGTTGTGTCATAATACATCTAGTTTGTTATTCTATATAGGTATTATCATAATCTATTGTAAATGCATGTTATTGTATACTACACATCATTTAATTATTTGAAAAAAAAAAGGGTTTACTCACGTAGGTTACCCCAAAACGTACTTGACAATGATGGATCAGTGAATGTAGCAATCGGTGTGAATCATGGTGATTGTGTCAGTTCTATTACGTGTTTACCCATGTGGACATTAAGTTTGTTATGTCAGATTTAATCTCGGGTTGCATGCAAACCAACATATCATCTTTAAGAATACTAGTTAACCAGAAAATAATCCTTCAAGACTTACCCCGTCTCACTGCGCTCGACATCTTAAATTTACTTCTAACTAAATTATCTTTATATATGGTTAAGATGAAATCAAATAGCATTCTTGTAGTCAGTAACTCCATATGGGCTCTCCCATCGATATACTCCAGACATTTGATATTTGGTATTACATGTTCAATCTCCCATCCAACTACCCATATGTGAAATGGATCACAACCGAATGTTTTCCCTCATCCCTGGTTATATATATATATATATATATATATATATATATATATATATATATATATGTGTGTGTGTGTGTGTGTGTGTGTGTGCGTGTGTGTGTGTCCATTGAGTTCGTTTGTAGGCGTATATATCCGATAAAAATTCAAATTTATCGGTCATCCAAAATTGTACGAATTTTATCCGATTTAAGGCTCAACATAAATTCGAACTGATATTTCCGAAACCAAAGCAAACTGCTCAGTATATAAAACATACTTCAGATAACTTTGATGCAGGCTTATTATTTAATTAATAATTTTCGTTCCGACTTAAAGTAGAAAGATAGAAAAGCAATACGTTCGAATTACAATATAAACTACAATCTTATCGCTAGAGTACAGAATTTTCCTGTCAAGTAACTCCATTATTTGTGATACAAAAAATAATTGTTGCTTTTAATTCTCATTTTATTCTTTCAGTTTCTTAAAGATACATAATATATTTTCAAAACGAGTGGTGATTTCGTGGTCGTAAATTTCCGATGGTGACGGATGAAGAGGGGGGGGGGTAGTTAATATATCTTGTGTCCGAATAAGTGAAACAGTGCAATTGTATTAAGAGCCAACACATCGCCATGGATTCAAAATACCATATGGCGATGTGGAATAAGTAATTTTGCATAATATAATCTTAGGTAAAGTTTTAGACCTTACCTTGCGGCATTAAGTTCAAGATCAAAGTGTAGTATCTGATTGTGCGTCAATGAAACATAACATCATCTTCCCGTTTTTAATTTTAAACTTTATCTTAGTTGTATTTCAATTGTTTGTCGCGATGATAAATAACATTCATTACGATTTTTGTTTTTGCCAATTGGAAAATATTAAAATTAGATTAAAATTCATGAAGAAAACATTTAAAATACAACCGTAATAATATCTAAAATTGAAAACGAGGAGTTAATGCTATGTTTCATTGACGGGAGAGAACAGATTCTACACTTTGGTGTTGATCAAAAGGCTGGAACACGAAACTAGAATATTCGCTGCATTTATCAAACATCGTTCGGTAAATAAGAAGACAGTTCCTTATAGTTCACGTGTTCGTTAAAGACGAAATTCATTATATTGAGGTTCGTTACAGCAAGTGTTTACTGTATTTCATTCTATAGCTTCCAAAAATAACGGGGGGAGACCGGAAAACATACCGGTCGAAATGTGATAAAAACGACCAAGATGAGGATTCTAGTTCCTCTAATTCAGGGAATAATGGCAATATCTAATTACAGAACCCCAGACAAGACTAGAAAAGGCTTGAGAACATAGCGGAAGAAATGACAAAAATAGCGAAGATGGGGATATTAGTTTAAATACTTTCCAGAATAATGGTGATATTTGATTATCAATTTTAGACTATACTAGAAGGTTCGGACAACATATGAACAGAAACTGCTCAGGTAGTCGTTCAAAAAATTCGTGAAATAAAAATGTTACTACTATTGGGTTCTTCCAATTCCTTATTTTGTCACCCAATCTCTGTTATTCAGATTTTTGTTTACTACGCAGTAATAATTTTACATCTTAGTATTTGAAAGAAAATCTCTTATCTTCCAGTACTTTTTGTGTCACAACGTTCTCGTTCAGGAGTCGACAACTTTTAGGAAATCTCCGTTGACCAGGTCACGTATTAATGAGTGGGCAGTGGGTCACTTAATGCTACAAAAAGCTTGACTTACAGTAATTAACCATTTAAATAAATCTAGCAATATTTTGCATCAGACCAATGGATAACGCACGCTAGAACATCCTTTGTGCTTAACCAAAGATACCAAAATAACACATTTCAGTCACAATTGATCTCATTCAGCGCATCTTTTGAATCTATTAAAAAGACAAAGAATCTTTAAAACATTGAAAGTCTGCATAGTATTCCAATATTTGCTCGCAGGCCAATCGAAACCCCTTTGCATGCCGGATCTGGCCCGCGAGCTGTAGGTTGCCTGGCCCTGTTGTTGGTGAATATCTTGCCAGCCATTGATATGAAGTGAGTAGACCTTCATTATATTCGACGCAGTTACTTCAAGTAAATTACGACGTTAAGCTACGCCGATCTCGGTCAGTACCGCTGTGGAATATCAGGTACCGGACAGGAACGACTGATGTCAAAGCCAGCGTAAGGGCATTAGTTGTCTATTTCAATGAAACGTACTTGCTGTCGCAGTATCGAAGTCCAGGTGATAGGGGTAATACATCTATGTTTTTATTCATTTATAACTCTCTTGAATCTGCTTGTTCTGCTTCTCATCATAATTCGCAAAAAGTCCGCCCGTTGGTCCGTTAGCTTATTTGTCTGTACGTGACAGCTTACCGCAAAAGCCGCAGAACATAACCGCATTAAATTTTTCCGTGTATACAAATGTGATTCCAGATAAACCAAAAGTTTTGAACCTCCCCTCTCTCTTCCATACACTTTGAATATTCCCACAACAGGGCAGCAGACCCCAATGGCCAGCTCGAGCATCTGACAGGAGAAGGACACTTCTGTCAAACCTACGACCTAGGAGCCCTGTTCTTATCCGTGCCACTTCGATAGACCAGAGGTTACAAATCCTAGGTTCAAAGGGTGGAGTCAGTTCTGGGTAAATTGTACTTTACCTTAGAACTCCATTGTTCAGACTAGAGGGTTATTCTGCTGACAGACCCTGCAGACTATCATCCTACAGTTGCGCCCCACCCGACTGCCTAAAAATTAGTCGTTCACAAAGCCAAGCCACTCATTCATATCTCTCTCTATTTTCTCTCCTATATATATATATGTGTGTGTGTATAAGGTGATATCATTTTTTATCTTTAAAATAAAAGATCAAATTAATAAAAAACAAACTCACCAAAAGCTTTAAGAATATCTTTTATATACCCTGTATATGTTTTTGGACACACACACACACACACACACACACACACACACACACACACACACACGCTCATGCTTGCGCCGAGAACATAAAGAAATGATGAATTTGACAACAAGCTTTTAAAAACAGATGATATCAGTCTGTTAATGGAGTTACCTCCCCTTCTTGTTGCTCATCTTTAAGGTATTTGAACAGCGCTTTTTGTCAAGTGTTATTTGGCTTGTGCCGAAAGGTAGATCGGGGTAGAGGAGGGCAGATAAGAGGGACGGCTGGTTGGGTGTCTGGTGGGATGGGTGGAATGGTAGTGTGCTGAGGTGGGAATCGGTTAGGATAGCGGGGGCTTGAGGGCGGGGTGCTTAGTCAACATGGCACAACAAGCAAATGATACTACAATAATCAGCCTTGAGTCGACACGTCGAAATGGGAGAATCGTGGGAAACTACATTGTCTGTCTTAGAGAATCCCGGGCAGCTGCTCAACAACTACGGAAGCTCATAAACAGGGGTACAGATTAAGTAATGTGGTCCCTAAAAATAAGTGCGGTCCCCCTGAAGAGCTAATAGTTTTGCTTTTCCTCCGCATCTGCAATTACTGTGGTCCCGAATTACTTAACCCTAAACTTAACACCAACCATAACCCAGACATGGCCCAACAGGAATGTCGTTATTGTTAAGGGTAGGTCATTTTGGACCACAGTTACTGGAGTGTATCGATTAAATAAAGAAATGCAACTATCTCTGTAGGATGGACGGCTCTTATTTTTAGGAACCATACAACTTAACTTGTACCTAAACAAGTTATTCTTCCAACTTTTCTTTCATTTCTCTTCATAGTTTTTATAGGTAAAATCGTAGTTTACTCCCGTGAATAATATACCCCCCACACACTTGAACTGAATTCGGTGAATTTTATGAGAATTGCGGTGTCGTAAACCCATTGTACACCTGACACGAGGTATCATTTCATTTGATATTTCACAAAAAAAAAAAAGAAAAAAAAAAGGAGTAAATACTCGATCTGCCCGGAAAGGGGAGCTCATTACGTATTTGTAAACCGATACTCTTCCGTGGGATTTCTCAATCGGTATTGAGACGTCATTGAGTGAGCTTGCGTACTCATAATCATAACATTCACCATAACCGTGCAAGTGGTTCTTCTCTTCTCGTGCAGGTTTTTTGGCAAAACATCGCATCACTCGAGCCTGTAAGCCTCCTTCCCTCAAGTCCTGATTTGACACCCTGCAATTTCTGGCCTATGCAAAAAAGATTTCAGACCGTGGAATAAACTAAGGAGAAGAAAGTTAGGCAGCTCATGGCGATCCTGAAAGTGGACTTTGCAGACTATTTTGAAAAGTCGAAAGGACGTTAGAATAAACGTGTGATGTTCCAAGGGAAGTACTTTCAAAGGGACTGAGGCACCATTGTCTAAGGTAGGCTATGTTTTCGTTATTATCAAATGTCTGGATATTTTCCGGACAAACCTCACATTTAGAAATATATGCTTGATATCATTTTCAATTCTATTGAGACATAATTTTGAGGTGTTCATTTCCACAATTTGATTTGGAGTTGTGATTCTGAGTTTAAAAGTACTAGGCCAGTACCCGTTCCAAAGGTGCCTGTTTCGAAGGGCCCCCACTTCATGGTGTGTAGGGCAGCCATAATTTGCATTTATTTCGTTTACTTCTCTTCAGTGTTACCAATTTAAATATTCTATTTCTGAATAGATTTCGGAAATCAAGGCATATAACAATAGAAACTATTAAGAAAGTCTTATCGGATTTTTGAGAATAGCTGATCCAAAAAAAACTTTTAACTCGTCACTGCACTATGCACTGATTAATATATTTATCGAATGTCAAATTCGTATAATGGCCAGTTGTCGAGTTCTTGCGGTGTATACACGCAGACAAAGATTTCTTCAATTGTAGTTAGTTGCATTTATTGTAAAGGGCATCAACTTGGCAGCTGGATGTTTCGTTCAGAAAGGTGTGTACATACCACTCTTGATGGAACCGAGCAGTATTGAGAAATCGTACGTGTATGTATTTGGCAGATCGCCAGGAAATTCCCGTAACCTCAATCCAACCAAGAATCTTGGTGCCATCATGAAAATGTCGTCTTGGACTTGCGCACGGATCGGCAGCAGTTGGTGCAGATTATTAACGAAACTTCGGAGGAATTAAACAACAAACAAAAAATGGTCAGAAACCTCCGGTATTCGTTTACAACTACGTTGGATTTCGTGAAGACTCCTGCTGGGAAATTAATTAATATTAATAGTACTTTGATTAGGTATCGCTTGCAAAAAAAGTCGGCTTTTTTTTATTATCAGACAGCTTGGAATGCAATCACCGAGGCCTAGCGGTAGAGTGCTCGCCTCCGGTTCGGAACGCCGTGAGTTCTAATCCGTAGATGAGTCTATACCAAAGACTTCAAAAATGGTTTTCAGTGTCTCTAGGCATAAACAGTAGGACAGGGTTAGGCTCAGTCAAGCGATCTCGTGAAAACATAGGTGCCTTTGCGACATGGTACAAGTGATCATCTGTGTTACGGGACAATGGACTTAAGTTGGATTTCGTGAAGGCTTCTGGTTGGATTTCAATCAACAATATTAATAGTACGTTGATTGCAAAAAGAAGTCTTTATTATGTGACAACATTTTAAACTTTTTGCACGATAAAAAAACTCTGCCAAAAGAGCAAGCAGATATTGAGAATGGAAGTTTAGTATGGCACAAGGCTACAAATGCGAAGCACTTGGTTATGATATAACTCACTACACAATAGTTATGGTATGTGCGACTAGTTTGCTCGTTATTGCCTTACGACAGGGCGTTCTACCCACTTACTTAAGTGCGCTCTACGTACTTACTCAAGTGTGGTATGTGTCCACAAGTATGTAGTTTCAAGTAAGGGTCAAAATCACTACACAATTGGAATAGTTTGTTGACTATTGCTTGGGTTATTGTTACTCAGGAACAAAGCCACGAGTGTGGGGCACCAAGTGAGGATCAATCTCACTACAGTAGTAATGGTCGGCGGGACTGACTCGTGAGTCATTATTCCACAGCATAAAGTACCTTAAGCTCGAATTAGTCTTATCCGAGGCGACGATAGTGTAGCACCCCAAGAACTATGCAACGTGCACATGAAATAATCGGACTCAGCATCACATTAAGAGGTTGCAAGACATCACAGTATATCAGAGAAAAGACAGGAGTCAGGGATATCATAGAGTCCATTAGAAAACTCAAATGGCAACTGGCTGGTCATGTTGCAAGAATGTCAGACAACCAATAGACATCACGACTCACAACGTTGATCCCCAAAGATCGTACGCAAAACCGGCAAAATATAAGATGTCACGGCGAACTAGACGAGTTCAGAAGTATTGATTTTCTGTTATCCAACTGAATGTATCATTTGGCCTCGATAACGTACATAGAATAAACAATCAAATAAAATGTGGCTGCTGCAGGAGCAGGTTTTCTGCAACAGTCCCATTTTCTTTGATTGTATATTCTATTTACGTTTAATAACAGGAGATCATTTTAAATGAGAGTTTCAATGTAATATAATGCAATTTATAATCATTGTGTCGGGACATATATGCATTTTTTAATAACATAATAATGATTTATAATAGTTCATCGAATAAAAATGAATAGAAAAACGTTCAAATTTGGCTTTCGTTGATTATGAGAACACTTGACTCAGTAAAATACACAACAGTCTCCAACTCGATGTAAGAGCTAAGTATTCACGACAATTACACGAAAGTTGATGGGAATATATACGAAAATGGCACTGCAATAATCTGACTACATAAAGATAAAAATGAGATAAAGACTGAAAAAGTAGTGAGGTAAGGGAATACAATTTCACCTGAACTATTTACAGCAAGCCTTGAGAGCACATTTCGGAAAACTGACTGTGGGAAAATGAGAGTAAACATAGGCGAAGATTATTTGAACCATTTACGATTTGCTAATGACACTGCAATATAATATCAAAAACTTTGGATGAGTCACAAGACACACTACGTGATCTAAATAGAGAAAGCCTCAAAATAGGTTTAAAGATGAACATAACTAAGACTA
Organism: Thysanoteuthis rhombus; assembly: GCA_963457665.1. NCBI lineage: Eukaryota > Metazoa > Mollusca > Cephalopoda > Oegopsida > Thysanoteuthidae > Thysanoteuthis > Thysanoteuthis major. The sequence continues at coordinate 35,077,273 of OY735218.1, forward strand.
AAGTTACGTTCAACAGTAAGTTTCCAAAAACGACTATAGGTATAGAGGATGAAAATTCGGAAGAGATTGAAGCATATATCTACTTGGGTTAGATTGAGAAGCATCTTGTAAATATAGCGACATATTGAAAAGAGTCGCACTAATATACCTAAACGTGAAGATTACAGGGAACATATAATACAAGCAATGGAGCACAGATGCAAAACAGAGAAACTATCAAGATCCCTTGAAAACTGAGTTACACAAAGGAAAAAAAGCAATGTAAGGAATAACTTTAAGAGAGAGAAAAAAAGATGTATGCTTGAGCAGACCAAGGTAAAAGATATCATAGATTGAACCACAAAAATGGGGATGGACGGGGCACATAGCAAGAAGGAAGTATAAAAAATGGTGCAAAAGGTTAACAGCCTGGTGCCAAAGGGATAGTAACGTCGGTTAGAGAAGACCAGAATAAGATGGAGAGATGATAAAAAATGTTTTCAGGTAATACATGGCAGAGATTAGCATAATTACGGTTGGCATGGAAGGGCTAGGGAAGGCCTTTGTCCATCAGTGAACTTGTGATGGCTGCTGCCGATGATGATTGTTCAAGTGCTGTCGCAGTTACTGGATTCTCTGTCGCTAACCTCTTTCGAGTTATTACCAACTAATCTGAAATCGATTTCACATTACACCCGAGAGTAGCCTGAAACTAATTTCATCTTACCACTGCACAGTTCAGATTATTCCACTCACTGATTTAGCCAAAATGAGAAATCTTATGCATACAACTCATGATGCTAACCCTAATCGTTCCTAACACTTTTACACAACGATCAAATTTGAAAACGCAGAGCTGAAGAGAGTAGACCACTACACCAACGATTCTCCATGAAATCCTCAAAAGAAGAAACCGAGTGAAGGGTCACTATAGCAAGCTTCTGGTAGAGCAAGTTCAACTTCCAAAAACAAGAAAAGCCATCCTCTCCATAGTCACCTATAGAAACATAGAACTCAACCAAAAGATTGACCCTCAAACTGAGAACGGGTATCGAAGAGAATAATGCTAAGCATCACATGAAAATCAAAAGAAAACAAGAGTCAGAGATAACACAGAATCGATTAAAAAATTCAAATTGCAATGAGCTGGTCATTTTCCAAGAACGGCGGACAACTGCTGGACATCACAACTCACAGCGTAGATACCCAGAGATCATATGCGACAGAAAATAAGACGGTTTGACGAACTAGACAAGTTTTAAAAGTACTGGCTCCGTAACGTCCTTGATAGAGATGTCTGGCGAATCTTGAGGAAGACATATGTCCAACGACAGATACTAAAAGGCTTCCGCTGCTGATGATGATGACAAAGTGATTGATGTCTGTCAGCCGACAGAAAAAATGTAGACTAATTAAAACCTCCCAAAAATAAAGCACCCGTAATAGAGAAAGGATTCAACGTAAATTAGTTAATTTAACGATTACTTAACTGGATTTTGAGAAAATATTACTTACTTTTTACTTTAGTGGAAACACATTTGTTTAAAGCAGTGTCTGTTACCTGTTAACTTAGTTTAAAGGTCAAGTGGGTATAGAGAACTGCTTCCATTTAGACCAATTGAAGGCAGTAAACAACCGAAAGCATCCGGAATTAGTTGACAGAAGGGGTGTAATATTTCATCAAGATGAATCAAGATCGCATATTTTTTTCAGTAAGCAGGCAAAAATTGTTACAATTTTGCCGTTTTGCCGTATTCAGCGGAATCGGAGATCCATATATATATATATATGAGTTTACCAAAATAATGGAAACAGCGACCGATTTCACTTGAATTTCTGGACTACATTAATACTTAAGAAAATTTCTGATGACTGGAAAACCTCTGTGAATGTGTTGCAGATTATTACATATTATGTTATCCACAAACCTCGTGTTGGTATATTGAGCTCCATGGAGTTGGATGTTATAGAGGGTCTGCAATTGCCAAACATTAGCTTTTGCAAATCAACATGGAACGTCATGAAAAGTGATGCAATGATCATAACTGGGCAATGAACCAATGGAAGCTAATGATATACTCAAACGAATTTTCACATTATTTCCGTGTTCCGGCTGAGTTTACGTCTGGAGGCAGACCGAAGAGGCTCACAATACTGACTGTCGCTCGCCAACAGTTGAACATGGAAGTAGATCTGTAATGATTTTGGTGGCAATATCATGGGATTCACTTAGTCCAACCGTAGCACTCCATGGCAGGGTGAACTTCCGGGACTATCTGTCAATATTGATTGACTATCTGCATCCTATGGTGCAAACACTCTTTCTAAATGGCGACGTCGTCGTTCATGCACCCATTCACGCTGCTAGAGTTGTTAAAAACTGGTTTGTATGGAAGTGAACATCAGTATTTGGATTGACCTACGCAATCACCAGATTCTAATATAATCGAGCATTGGTGGTGTCAATTAGAGCAGCAACTAAGGAACTGACCCCCCCCCCCCAAACACCTACGTCCCTGAAGGAGCTGGAGCGGGTTTTGCTCGAGAAATGGCTCAGAATTCTTCTAAAAGCTGTATGAGTTAATCACTCGGTATATTGAAGCTGTTAATAAAGCTTAAAATGGGCCAACTCTATATCAAAAAAAAATTTTGATCAAATAAAAACCGGTAATTAAAATAGCCTTTCCATTATTTTGTCCACCCGCTGTATATAAAAAGATACGTGTCACACCGGTGAAGAGTTCTGAACAGTATCTTTTTTTACAAGAAGAAAAACTCAATCGTGAAAAAAGCCGTTCTTTATTTTTGCTTTTTTTATTTGCTAACACCTACCACTCCATCAATAGAAGAATTTTTGGATGTCACTTACACCTGGCACCAAAACATAATGATCGAAATAATAATGATAAGGATACTTGTGTGAAAACCATAGCAATTATTTTCCCGCTTTTTTGTTCCATTTCTTGTATTCTTCCTCGAAGAAAAATTCTGTTTCTGGTATTTTCAAGTTCTTGTTTACAGATATATTACTTTCTTTCTGCTAGGCTTGTCACTTTAATGCCCAGGAATCATCAATGTCTTCGTGTTATTTTGACCTTTTCTATCTAAAGCAAAACATATCAAAAGTCAATAGGAAAAAGAACTAGCAATTGGAAAGGAGAGTTGATTATATATCAACTTGCGAACCAGTTGGAGAAAATGACTTATTCAAGTCTTTCTATATATTTTGTAGTTAGTTCTTATCTCTACGAACTTACTTGTTTTTTTTACTGATAATGTTCGGATGATGTATTTTATCTTATTAGGGACTGTTTTTTCAATGTTCTGCTTTCTGGTTGCTTGCATTTGATACTAGAACAACTGGCGATCTGTAGACATTCATTAAGTTTATTTACGCCAGGGACAAGATCAAACGGCGAGAAGTTGAGGAAGGGGGAGATTGAGTCGTGTTAATATTTCAAATGGAGAAGCCCGACTTACCAGAAAAATCGGCTTTAGAAACTATTTTTTAACTGGGTTCGAATTGACTTTTGGCAGTGGTGGAAAATATTTCTCAGCCACAAAGCAGACGGTCTGTATTAGGGCCTATGAGAGAGGGCGTGGGAAGTACATTGCTTCCGCATCAAGGGGCCAAAAAGCGACCGAGGAGCCAAAGGAGGCCAAAGAATTTCCTGACACCTCAGAAAATGTTTGCAGGATGACTAATGAAGAAGGGAAGTGAGCAAGAAGGAAACTATGCATCTTTTGATAAAATTCCTCTCAGAGGCCCTGGTATATATATAGTTTGAATTACATATTGCGTTGTATTATACGGGACCTAATTTGAGATGATCTCCAGTCGTTACACAACTAATGTATCACTCGCCCTAGACAGCGTCAAAATAGAATGAACAATTAAAGAAGATGGGACTGCTACAGGAATCGAACCTGCCACCGATAGGGTAGCTGTTTCAACGTAGTGATGCTCTTACCATTGAGTTGAACAATCGCTGGTAATACAAAGGCCCAAATAGCCGCTTTCAACTCAAATTCTCACCTCGTTTATTCACGATCCATTCGTCTCTTTCAACGTGACGGTTATGTATTAACCGTGCAACGACGGGAGATCATCCCAAATGAGATTTTTTTTAATGATATAACGCAATTCATAATTCATTCATTCATTGTCTGACCAAATATGTCCATTTCTTGATACATTAACATAATTTCTTTAATTTCTGTAATTACATCATTAGGGTCAAGCTGATAAGTTTTAGAGAGATCAGGTTGTTATCATGGCTTTATTGAATTGTCTAAAAATCTTACTAATTTCGCCGCCTTGATTGACCATTCTTAAAACTAAAAAACAATTTTTAGTATAAAATTGATAAACTTGAGAGTTGCGCTAGCTATTTTAAAATATTTATAATATAGTTCTGTAAAATATATATAATGGAATTCTAGTTATAAATGGTATACGTACAATACGGAACAGAAATGAGTCTCGTTTATTAAACAATTTATAGACAAACATTCCATCCTAGATTTTAATATCCAAATCTAGGAACATTGCTTGCATTCCTTTATGCTTACACGTTAGTTCAAGATCCTTAGGGTACATAAAATTGTACGATTTTCCGAATTCTCCTCCATAATTAGGAGTGCATAAGTCATCAATAAAACGGGTACGAGTTTTAATTAAAGACGACATGAATATATATCCATGTCTATGTAAATACAAATTTTTCCCTGTAGGGCACAGAGTCAATTCCCATAGAGGCACCTACGATATGATGAAATATTCTATTACCCATTTTAAAGTAACATTCCCAGATAAGATGACTAACAATCATGTAAAGTAAGTTTTGCCTTTTTTGCTTTACACCAGGGAGCGTTAGAGTTTGTAAACCCAATATTCATACTATTTCCTCCTACAAATGCCAAGTCTATTATTTTATTTAATTCTTTGATAAGATCTCCATGGGAATTTTTTGTGTAAAGAGTATTAAAATCGTTGGTTGAGATAGATTTAGCTCCTTTACGGGTATTTATGATATCCAATTTTTCTTTAACGGATGCAGGATTATTCACTGCCCAAAAGAGATATAAATTTCTATAGAATTTACTTTGAATTTGAAATATTTGTATTTTATTGCTTATTAAAATATAAACTTTAGAAACAGCTTTGTTAAGAGGTTTAATGCTACAAATTCTAAAGGTTACAATAAAGCCAGCACCTATAGGATTTTTATGCATTTTAGGTATCCAGTATATAATTGGTAACTTATGCATTTTTTAATCTGTTCTAAGTCCTAACACACAATACGGTGTTATCAAATATGATATTAGCTGGTTCATAAGATACTTTACACGTGGATGATGGTGTTTTTACAAAACCTGCCCCAGGCAATATCCTTTGAATATATATTATTTTTATTTATTTAGAAATGCTGTATTATTTGCTGCTTTATCAATCGGAACTATAACAAAATTATTTTGAAGTTCCAAGAGATCTGTTAATACTTGGGAATTTCAAGGTGTTGGATTTGTTTTTTGAGTGGTGTTTAAAACATTTCGCCGTTGGATTTTTCATTTGCAAATCCAGGTACTTTTTCTTCTCATCTGCCGAACACTGATTCTGTTATTCGACATTCATATATATATATATATATATATATATATATATATATATATATATATATATATATTATATATATATATATATATAAACAAATGAAACGGCTAAGGTATTGCTTTCGGCACTTATTATCAGGCGGAAACTTGGTAATTTATTTTTTTACAGTTTAGAGGACAATCTAATAAAAAACAAGGTATAATATTACATGTACTTATTCTGCTGTATAAGTCAAACTAAGTTGAAAACACGGCAAAAGAAGCCGTTATCTATAAGATGACCAAACGACTTCAATGTTCCCCTTCCTTATCAGATTAAACCAAAGGGTAACGCATCGAATGGCTACACTTCGTAAGCATTTTTAGCAATTTGAAACCTACATGCAGTAATTATAATCAGATAACCTTCAAAAGAGCATATCTATAAAAGTAACAAGTGAAATTAACATGACGGGTAAAAAATTGATCAAAGCTTTAGCTTGTAAAGGACGGTCGGTAAGCATTGAAGATGGCAAATTGAAAACTTGTGTTGAATCTAATTCGCTTCAACTGTGTCTGATACGTGCATTGAGGTTTTTTTAACACAGATGTTTGCATCTGCATCGGATCGAAATAAGATGCACATTAAGGAAATGGTTACTTGAACTCAATGAATAAAACAAACATTTCTTTTATGTCAAAAGAATGGTTCAATTTTGACCTCTGATGAGAAATAGCCCGAGTACACGCATGACTATTTAATATTAAAGCCAGATTTATTTGGTTCTCAACTGTTTTTTGGTTACACTCCGAATGAAACCTGAAGTTGGTTTTGTTATTTTCTACTTAAAGGGCTTATTTCATCCAAATAAATTAAATAATTAATAAACTTAACATTTCCTTAACATATTTTGAATTGACTGATAGGCTAGGGTCTTACAGACTGAGCTAAACTGTCAAGTCTCACATATACAAAAAAAAAAATATCTTACCGATACGCAAGGGCTTATTTCATTTTAATAGTTAAATACATCTATACTAAAAATTATATCTTTATGATTAAAAAAATGTATACACAATACAAAAATTACTCTAATCATCTTCAGTCAAAATAGAAGTAGGAGTGGAGTTTGACCCTGTAGCTGCCAGGCCTGAATTCTCCTATGTAAGTTAAAAAAACGAACTTTTTAGCGGCTTAGTACCCTTTCCACGTATGTACGGACACAATAAATACGCCCCTCTATTTTCGAAAAAAAAAATCCCCTTTTCGATAATTTTAACAGTTCAAAAATATGAAAAAATTTGGTGAACTTGCCTTTAGCAGATCTTCAAGTTTTTTCTACTTCAGGCATTGGATTTTTATCAGATCTGCAATCTTCTCTTGTGGTATATCCGTCTAGGCTGCATTGAAAACGCAAAGCATATTTTCTGTTATGAGGCTCGTGGGGCCTTTTCCTTCAACCATCTAATATGGCCTGAGTATGTCCAATTGGCAATATGTCAGAAGACAAATTTGGCATGAGAGTCCTTTAATACTTCTTTCTGGATATGTCGTTCTAAAATCCTTTTTTGCTACATAATGGTGTTCCATTGTCTAAAAAATGGGCTTTTGATTCAAATAATCGTCTGCGCATTTAGAATATCTCTGAACTGGTTACACGGACGATATAATTTGGCAACCAATCAGAGATGGCCTTAGTGTACATGCACGAATATATGGCTTTGGTAATGAGACTCAATGGAAAGAGCTTGCGTACTGTGTGACCATTACATTCACGTTGCATCACTCAAGTCTTCCAGCTCCCTAATAGCCCAGACTTTTGACTTTTCCCCCAAGAGATTTCAGACCATGTATGACATAAATGAGGACTATGGGTCTCTCTACCATTATTCCCTAGATTTTCTGCAGAATGTTGATTGAAGAGGTGGCTTTCATCTGTCTGCTCTGTCATAATAATCCATGCTGTTGAGATGCCGTAGTGTCGTTGTTGGATTGGTTTGAATGCACTCAGTTACTTTGAACTCGGAATTAGTCTTCAATTTTTTCCATCTTCTGTCACAAGAACATATTTCTGATGACCTAATGTCAACCTGAACATGATGCAGTGGTTTCCTTTCCTTCTTCAGTGAATTGCACGATCCCATGGTACACAGCTTAACATGGAATTCCCAATATCAATGTTATTTGACAAGGAATACGCCGTTTTCAATACACGCAAATAATGAATTGAGTAATTGCCAGTGGTTCATATTGTGAAGAAGTAAGCCCCGGGAACCATCATTCATTTTCGACAGGTTTTTGTTTCATCTTAGTTTTAGTTGCTTTACATGGCGTAAGGTGATTTGGTGGATGAATTGATCAGATGATTAAAATGTTAGTCAAAAATTGATAATGATTAACAATGCTTCATCGAAAAAATAAAATGAAGACAAGATTGGCTTTTGCAGAGTCAAACTCCATTTCTCTTCCGACTAAAGATGGTTACTGTAAGTTATGTACTGCATATATAATAAAAAAATATAACTATATACATGTAATTGTGCAAATGTTTTTATTTAGTAGAATGAAATAAAAGCGTATCTGTACGATCAATTTTCGTTGATATCCAAGACCTGTCAATTTAGCTCAGGCTTGGGAATCATTTGATGGTGAGTTCGAATCACGATAACGGATTGTGAATTTGACACATCGGATTACACCCCGAATTTTTGCGAGGATCGTTGCTGTTGTTCTTATTACGGTAGAAAAATAAAGTCAACTTCAGATTTTGAGTATTACGATCCTCGTCAAAATGTGTGGAATCATGAAAAAATACTCAATTTCAGAATCTCAGACAACTTAAAAAAGATTTTGCATTTATAAAATATATCTTAAGAATGAATAATTCCTTTTTTACATCATCGTATTTTCGTAGATCTCGTATTAGTCATGACGAGAAGGACCTTGGTTAACAGGCGAGAAATGGTTCCACAGAACGAAAGCGGGAGACTGGCAAAAATATGATCATGCTTACACGCACAAGGGGGATGAGTCAGATCGGAATGGAAGTGTTTGAACCGTGGCCCATCCAGTTTTTCACAACTTACCTGTGATATCTGGAAGGTGTTGGGTGGGTGTGAAGTCGGGTGGGGCACTAAATATGCTGTACAACAGTCAAAGCAATTTTAGAAGTAGACCAAAAATACATACACAAAAGCATACTAGCACAACTAAGCGCGCACACACACATGCAGTCTCACTCACATGTGCATACACACAATTACAACTACATGTACCTACAACATTCCCTCCCCCACAGACATAATCCAAAAGATAGAACACTTCACTTATATAAATAAGAGGAAATAGAATTATTCAAATGAAAAAGTTTTATAGGTTAAACCTGACCTCTTAAGTAGATACAGTGCACACTTGATTGCAGATACAGTTATGACCTGATACATACATATATATATATATATATATGTGTGTGTGTGTGTGTGTCAGAGAGAGAGAGAGAGAGAGAGAGAGAGAGAGAGAGAGAGAGAGTGAGTGGGTATATTTGATGTGTGGATGTGAGGTAATCCGACAAAATGGTGTCGGTAATTTGACAATGTGGAAAGTGTGAAAAATATTTTACATCTCGACAATTTTTATTGTTGATAGGACAGGCTTGATGAATTTTGCTAGTTCATTCTAACTTTTTCAAAAGCTCATGCAGCGATGCAGAAAACTTTTGCAAACAAATTTGTAGCGGTTTACATGTTTGAGTGAAATGAATGAAATGAGAAAAGATGGTACGTGCACTAGGCGTTATCTGCTTGTTTATTAGGAGAGGAAAGGAGGAGTAGTTCACATGGGTGTCAGTAAGAAAAAGGAGAGTCAAGTGTGAAGGGTCAATTTAGGAGTGTTCTTGTCACTGAGCAGAAGGGTAGATAGAATGAGGAAATAGTATTTGTTTTTTAATGAATAGGTGTGAAATGATATGAAAAGGGTGGATTGATGCGTATAATTTGTCTTTTTTTGTTGTTGTTTTGGTTGACAGTTGACCGGTAGGTGAAACCTGTTGTATGTATCTGTCAGTGAGTTACCTCAGGTCTATTCTTGGTCATTTCTTGCCAATTTTTAGAGCTGTGGGCTACGATGATTCTCCAAGGATGCTGAAATTTGGTATATGGTACATTATCTAAAGGCAAAGATCGCAATCTTATGTTTAACAATCACTCAGGGTCACCATAGGTCATTTCTTGTGATCCTAAATTTTCCAACTTTTCAGCCATAAATTAGCATCTGTGGAAACTGAAAATAGATATAGAGCTACATCTTTCTATAGCAAGAGTGATATTCAATGCAGAGTTGACCTATAAGGTCACCAGAAGTCATTTCTGCTTATTTCTTGCCAATTTCCATAGTTTTGGGCTAGAATTTTGCACCAAAGATTCTGAAATTGAGCATATGGGTATATATTTTCACATTAAAGGTCAAAGGCTAAGCGAGGTTAATCTTTGGGATCAGTCAAGATCACCGAAGGTCAATTCTTGTCAATTTTGTCAATTCTCCCGGCAATAATTTCTCACCTATGTAAGTAAAATTTGGCTTTGGGGTAAATTTTTTCATGGCGTCATTTGAGATCACCTGAGGTAACTTCTTACACGGCTAAATTATTAGGAAAAATGATTTTGATACCATGGTCATTCAGTGTCACCAAATGTCATTTTAGGTCATTTTCAGTGAATTTTCAAAGTTGTTGACGAAAATATTGTTCCTAGGGCGCAGAAATTTTGCATAGGGGTACATCTTCACACAGCAAAAGTTAAGGGCAATATGAAGTTGAAGCTGGGGGTAACTAAAGGTGACTTGACGTCATTTTTAGAAATTGTAACACGGTGCAAGGACAATCTCTCAAGAGTGCTGACCCTTGCCAGACGTGTTCATGCTTTCCCCATGAACAGCTTTATATGGGTTGTTCTAGGCTTGGATCCCCAATTGAACATTTCATATAAGCATTCAATAGGAGAAACACTAATGTACTGTATCCAGAAGCCCAGTCAAACTAAGTGACGACATCATTTGTCCTTTTTTATGCATCAGGTATTTCCTCCGTTACAGCTACTCCTTCATGTGTACATAATGTAAATTTGCTGTGCTATGTAAGTGTGCTGTGTTGTGAAAGAAGAAATATATCAAAGAACATATTTTCCCTGTTTGGTTATCTATCAAGTTATTTTTCCCCGGGTCACGTCGGGTATCCATACTAATACACACACACACACACACACACACATATATATATATATATATATATATATATATATATATATATATATATATATATATATATATATATATATATATATATATATATATATATATATATATATATATATATATATATATATATATGTATAACTCCCAAAATAGTAACATGGTAAATGACTGATAATCCCAACAAGAAAAAATCCCTCATAGAATCCAATTCTGTGTAAAACATAAGCAGTGTGACTATAGACTATTTAGTATCCCATCCTGTACCACGAGATAGGATCGAAACCTTCTCTTCAGACCCAGGGCCTAGCATTTTATTAGGCAGTTCAGCTGTTATGTATCTTGAAGCAAAGCTATGGTTCAGGTTGGCATTATAGTTACATTTGAAAAAGAATCCCTATCAAAAACTCTTTAAATCATTTTTTCAACTTTTGGTTTTAAAATGAAAACCATGGCAAATTCTAAATAATCCCCGTGAAAAAAAAATCAGATATATTTGAATTTCTATGATATCTCTTTAAAAAAATGAATGAATTCGTTTCAGTGGAAGAGTCCATAGTTTCAAAGGCTGGGTAGGCAGAATTTTCATTAGCAAACTTTTTACCCTTGAATGGAAGAGTCGAGTGTTACGGACAGCGAACCCAGAAAATCACCTTAGATTTCGTTTCTCTATAACGTCGTTCGATGAAAAAAAAATCGTGTCACCATACCTATCTGAATTTTCGTGACGAGGGGAGATGGAGAGACAGGGGGATGCATACATTCCCAATTCTCTGCGTATTCTGAATTACATTCATTTGTTACATTTTATGACACATCAATTGCATAAAATGAATTATCAGATTTCTTGTTATGGTTCATTAAACAATTAAATAGATAAATTATTACATTACATTATACATAGTTATGTTTCACACATTTTTTCAAAATTAGATTTCTCTGAAATCGTGACATTCCTTCTTTAAAGATAATTGAATACTAAATCCAAAACATTTTTGCTCCTTTTTTTTTTAGCTCGGATGTTTACCTCCAAATAAAATGATCCGATTTCTACGGCCAGATAGTTAAAGATCGCCATCCGCTTTTACTAATTTTTTGTTTAGAATAAGGAAAGATATAGTAACAGATCAAGGGGAAGAGTGGATAATAAAAGTAACTGAACGGAAAGTAAGGGTTCATAATAATTACATCGTTAATACAACCCACTCCTAAAACCCATAAAATTGAAAAAACAAAAACAAAACAAAAAAAAACAAACTAAAGCGTCTGGGTTATTTCCTTGGCCCACAAAATAAGCATACCAAATTTGTTTGAGATACGCCTAAGTTTCGCCATTGAACGGAAGGTGAGGCTTCAGTTTGACGTTATAGTTACATAGTGAGTAGAGCACACCTTTAAAATCATAGAGTATTTTTTTTTTGAGAACCAAAGTGTCCAAGTTCTTCATCTTAGCCCTCTGAATATGCATACCAAATTCGGTTGAACTGCACCCATTTCTAAGGGGGCGATGACAGACTGAAAGACAGACAGAGGGAACCACTTATATATAAATACATACATATATATATATATATATATATATATATATATATATATATATATATATATAGAGAGAGAGAGAGAGAGAGAGAGAGAGAGAGGGGGGGAAGAGAAACAGACAGAAAACATACAGAAACAGAGAGAGGGGTTTATTTGGAAAAAAATACCCAGAAAAAACGAAATACATTACTTTTATTACACTCAGAGTGTTGTGATAAAAAGCAACCACAAGATATATTAAAACTAGTAAGCAAATTATGATAGTGGAATTCCTTAATGAAAAAAATCAAAATAAATAAGCCTACGATTACAAGGTAGCAAAACCAAGATATCTTGAAGAATTAGAGAAGAGAGTCTTGCGGAAAGACAACAAACAACTGGGCTTAATCATTGACACTTCCGTGGTAGAAATGGTTAAGGCGACGTTTATGAAGGACGGCTTTCCAGCGTGTGTTACGTGAGATCAAGTCTTTCCGGAAACTAATTCTCTTTTTCAGATTTAGCACTGTATCCTCAAGCGAAAATGAAAAATTGTCCGACTGAAACACAGTGAAAAAATAGACATCAGGACCTAGCTTGAGATTTGCGGAAACATTTTTAGCAAGTAGGTTTTTACAGATCGGGATGGCAACTCTGGCTTTCAAATTCAGAGTTGTATTTCTCCTAAACTGGTTGTCAACCAAGACTAGAGATCCCACTCTGCTTTATTATTTAACATAGTTGAGAGTAGAAGAGATGGATATAAGCCTTTCCGAGGGCATTGGTCGGATAGATAAGTATTAAGAAATTGCAAATATTACTTGAAAATTTTGTCTGGTTTTCACTTTATTTTCTTAGAATCAGACATCATAGCAGCACAGGGATAGTGCCAAATACCCTTTTGAAAAGATTGGAACAGTTGGAGATCCGGCGTAGCAGGCCAGATTAACAACCCTCAAAACTATACCTGGGGTTGAATTACCTAGCCTCGTTTATTACCCGGGGTGTGTTCTAGGCCAGTCCAATTCATATCCCGGTGTATAGAACTAACTTGTCTATTTCATACACTTCGAGGTCAGAAATGTGCATGTGTATTGTGTGTATGACATAATTGAATACATATGCGTATGTAGCTTGCGTGTGAGTGTGTATGTCGCATATGTGTGTATTTAGTATGTGTGTATGAGGGTGTATATATGGCATTTGTAAGTGTATGTGTTTATGTATGTGCTTGTATTTGTTATGTACGTGTACATGCATGCACGTAAGTATGTACCATGTGTGTATACTTGTATACGTGTATGCAGTGTCCGTGTACGTGTGTGATTGTGGTGTGTATGTGATGTGTGTATGAGTATACGTATGCAGCATATGCTTATGTGTGTGCGCATATGTAAAATGTAAGTGTGAAGCATGTATATGCACCTGTGTGAGTGTGTATTTACGCGGTATGCAAAGATCCTGAATAACACTTAACCACACCAGCAACCTCAAGATCTACACAGATGCCACATCACCATCAAATGCTCCCCATGACCTTAAGCACCGAACCATTCTTAACTGGTCCTGTCAAACCATAGAAAATAAGCCCCTGCAACCCAACAGACCAATGAAGGAGCTAGACCTGACCAGTGAAACGACGGAATACGCCAGCAAAAAAAAAAAATTACTCTATACTCAGCTTGCTCTCCGTCAATGCCCGAAAGAAACTCGCAGTAGGGCTGGGTCTGACACCAAAGGTGAAGGCAACCTCTGATCTATCAGTTATATACATACATGATCATAGGAGAGCCATGGTATTATCTGTGATTGAGTTGTGCAGTACTTGAAAACCACGAAGCTCCGGTACTACCTGAACCATAACGTTAATGATTATGTAACTGCCTCTGGTATATCATAGGATAGAATATTGGCCACCGATGGCAGACAGTTTGATGTTATGCAGCGTTGTAGTATACACTAAGATTGTCTAGTCAATGTAGCGGCTAACGTATCCTGCTAACTTCAATCTGAAGTGCTTGACAGATCATGCGTTATATCTTGAGAATATGTCAGAACACTTCAACGTTGTTATCAGAGTTTGTTAGCTAATGATTCATTGCAGTTCCGCTTTGGCGTACAGTTCTTCCATAAATTTCACTGCTTTTTATTCCTTTTAGTCTTAAATGGTCAAAGGATTACTTAAAGATTTTTTTCATTCTTATTTTTACTTTTTGCAACACGAAAAATAAATATTTTGAGACAATGAATATGCATATACATATGTTTAACACTAATTCAAAAAAAAAAATATTCTTCTGATGAAAATGGTCGGGAAAGTTATGTTGAATTTGTAGATGTCAGACCCAACCCTGCTGCAAGTTTCTCTCGGGCATTGACGGAGAGCAAGCCGAATATAGACACTTTTTTTTTGCTGGCGTATTCCGTTGTTTCACTGGTTCCATCTCGCTCTTCCATTGGTCTGTTGGGTTGCTGGGGTTTGTCTTTTATGGTTCCACAGGATCAGTCAGGAATGGTTTGGGACGGCAATTAAGCGATTGCGATTGTGCACTGTAGTTTATAAGATTGTGTTATTAATGTATGAAATAAAATGATGAATTTAATACAGTAGTCACGATAATTTTGTGTATCTAATTATAGTAGAATGGAACGTTGAATTGCAGACTTGTTTATGGAAAACATAAGGTGTTGTAATCTGAGCTTATAGTTGGGTATGACATAGGCTAGCCTATTTTGTGCCCTGGGTCATTAACATGACTAGCCCAGAATATAACCGGGGTATAAAGCAGGCCTAACCACTTTAACTCCGTTTATAGTCTGGGTAGTCTGGGTAGTCTGGGGAATTATCCCCTGTGGCCATACGGATCTCCAAACGTGTTGAGCTCCTCTTTCTTTTAGAAGACTTCAGCATGGTCGAGAGGCGGGGGGAGTAGAACTTAGGTACAGCTTATTAAGTGTGTAACAACCCAAAATATAACCATATTTTGTTTTTTTCCAGTGGGGCTGGATAGCGACAATGCTTCTATTGGGGTCAGTGACAATACCGTGGGAAGATTATGATTTGTGGAGACTAGCACCACATACACGAGTTGAGATAGTCTTCATCTCACTGAGGTCCCTGTCGACCAAAGTAAGACCATGGGTGAATAACTTTTTTAGCTGATATGCCTGGGCACTTAGTATGTTGTACCCAAGTTCTTCTCCCCCTTCCCCACCTCTCGACCATGCTGAAGTCTTTTAAGTAAAAGAGGTGCTCATTACGTTTGGAGATTCGTATGGCCAGAGGGGATACCTCCCCAGCTGGTTACGGTATTTGGTATTCCCAGGCGGTATCTCATCTAGGTACTGATTAGTTCACAACAACCAGGGCCGAGATTTCTTACTTGGATCAGATGGCTGGATCTCAGAATTGCAGAGTCCATTTATTTTTATCGTGGCCAATCTGTTGTATTTCAGATTCCGTGTGATCAACTTGTATTGTATATTCACCGCAGCCGTTATGTTGTTCTCGTGGTCAATGTGTTGTTTGGTAGATTCTGCAGGGTTAATATGTTGAATAGATTTCTAGAGGCTTGTATGTTTTATTGCACATGATTCGTGGCCAATATGTGCATCGTGCATTCTTCGCATCGTAGATTCAATATCACCAATAACTGTAGATTCCTCATGTTATATTTTATATTCTTCGAGGCCAATATGTTATATCGTAGATGCCTCACCGCAGATATGAATCGCAAGATCCTCATATCCACTACTATTGCTATTGATCAGCTTTTAAAGTTCGTTGTTAGACATAGATCTCCTCGAAAGTCAACTAGTTTTTCTCTCCTGAGTGTTACGGTGACAAAACGTTCTGAACAAATCCAAATTAATACTCCATCTTATTTTGACGGACGCAATTTCGCTAATGATTCCGATGGATCAACGTCGTGAGTTGTGATGTCTGATATTCCTGCAACGTGGCCCTTTAGGTTGGCTGGTGTCTTCTAAGACAGTGTTTCTTGAAGTGATGAAGGATTCGCCAAAAGGGGAATGAAATTGTTTCGGGATGTGTGAAACTAGAAGGGTGATTGAAAGGTGAATAAACGAGAATCGTAAATGACTTGATTTACTCAGATATTCATATTTTCCACACTTAGACAGTAATTTTTTGTGATGAACATATACAATAAGATAAGCTTTGATGCTGCAACTTCTGTATAACAAATCAAACATAAATGTGTATATTTTTGTATGAATGTATTTATTTATTAGAATGAAAGAAGCCGAGTGTATCGGTAAGATAAATTTCCGTAAATGTCGAAAACTTGTCAATTAACTTAATCAGTAAAACAGCCTCGGGGTTGTCAGGCTAATCTTAATTTGGCATATCAGTTTACACCTCTTATTTTCGTGATGATTGTTCTTGTTCTTTTTTTAAATTATTTGTTATTGTTACAATAGAAAAAAATGAAGTCAATTTTAGTTTGGGGGTTTGACAGAAACTTTTTTTTTCTAAAAATCAAATTCTAAGTTCCAAGATTGTTGATTGCTTACTTTATGTAACCTAGAAAAATTCTATCAATTTTCTAGCGTTCATATCTTTGTTTCATTCCAAGTTTTCTTTACATGTAACTTTAGGTTTTTCGAAAAAACATGAATAAAATAAACTCTTACAAAACGATTTGATTCATGCTTTCCTCACATGATACAAAATGATTTATGTATGGAATTATACGCAAGGGAGAATAAGATGAAAATGATCAAAAACATGAGGGAATTTAGTCATGGGTGAATTAGATTTTGTAATAAAGATTTGAGGGTGAATGACACTGAAATAGTTTAAGAAACACTGTTCTAGGATATCTCTGACACCCATGTCTAGACTTGAGTTATTATGAGATCCCTCGGGTTTATTTTCCTTTTATAAAGACTGCAACCAAATAATGAATCTTTATAAGATATATTCGTTCGCCAATTAATAAGTTGGTGTTGATTTCTTAATCAAAGAAATGGTGAAAAATACGAGATACTACCGAGAAATTCGAACAGCGCGCGTAAACAGTGTGTAGTACTGATTTTTGCTGCTATCCCCTATGAGATTTTTGCATACACACCAAAAGAAACTACTTCGAATGAGACGGTAGAAATTAGGTGTTAGATTAAGTAATATTTTCCATTGTCAAGTTCACACCCACACTAAAGGCACAGGTGATTCCATACTTTTTACGTTGCTCTGAAATGCTAGTAGCTCAGTCCTCTTATCTATCGAACGAACAGGAATACACAGGCTGTTCAGTATTCAGGAATGAATGCAAGCGTTACTGACAGATTAGAGCTATTATGTGTATGATAGATAAACGTTTGCGGTAGAAATGAATTGCAAATGAGAAAGAAAAGGATTATCAAGAATTAATGCAAGCGTTACTGACAGAAAAGGGCTATAATATGTTTGTTAGATAAACACTTACTATATACAATATCGCAAATGAAAAAAATGGTTTGTCAGTAGTCAGTAATTAATGTGAATGTTTCTGACAGAATAAGGTTATTATATGTACACATGTTAAATCTCACTGATCTGGCGAGCTTGGGACCCGACAGGTGCTGGAGTCGCAGATTTTCTGAACCAGTGAAGCTTAGGTTAAAAATGGCAAAATAATGTATATTATGTACTGTATTACTCATATAGATACAACTTACTAAAATATAAGTAAGCAAATAAAAACAAAAAAATACTAAGAAGCTTTTTCCAAAGTAAGTCTTTTCGGAGAGAAACAGAATAAGTCTGGTTAGTCAATCAACAAAAACCATCAGGCAACTAATGTCTTCTGGCAGCATGCCATGTTGAGGATAATCAATTAAAAATACAAAAAAGGGGTGAGCAATGAATCATTTATTTCCCTTGCCTTTTGTTGGACAGTGATCACTAAAAAGAGATAAAAAAAAACAAACAATCATGAATGCTACTAAACACGTAATAAGGGACTTATTTTGCATGAACTTACATCGTAAATAAAACCTATTTATGAGAAGTTTTTTTTATACATAATAAGGAGTAAATGCTTAATTTTTCATCCCTCTGGCTCTATTAGTGCAGCCCTTACCCGTGATACATACATACAGAGTCAGTAAACTGGCCAGCCGGATCAACTTAAAAACTAAAGAAACCTATGCGGACAATTTTGGTGACAGATTTGGTTGGCGGTCTCTAATTAGGAACATTTATTGATTTGTGAAAGAATACAGAAATTAAATGAAAATGAGTCATGCAATTTAACAACTTTATTTCGGAAAATCTTATTTCTTCTTTTTGGCTTTTATGTTGACACAACGTTCGAATGATTCATTCCCCGACCTTCTTCAGGTGTAATATGTGATATCCACAAGATAAGAGAGACTCTTTCGGTCGATCTCTTTCTCCAAAGTACAAAGCAAAATAAGATATCTAACAGAAAATTCAAATGTTAACTCATTCTATTTTAGCGATGCGTGTAGCTTGTTCCATTATTTTTAATATAGAAAAGTTATCACTTTTTCTATTTATTGGACAAATAATTCCTTGTAGTGTCTCTGTTGAGCAGAGAGTGGATAATTATGATCATTAACAACAATACTTAGGGGGCAATGTTAAATACAGTGACTTAATCATGTCGTTAACCAAGCACTCAGGCGATTTTAAAAAAATATACACATTGGATTTTACGTAAATTTCATATTACACTTGAACAAGGCCGTAGAATGAATCGGCTGAAACGTTGCGTCAACATCAAAGATTAAAAGAAGATATTAGATTGTCTAAACAAAAGTTGGTGTGATAATGACTCTTCTCAAAGTTATAGACAATAGAGCCATGCAATGTTTAAAAAAAACAACTTCTTTCTCGAAAATAAAAACCTGTTAAGCTTAGGATAACCATCGCAATTACACATATAAAAATATATTTTATAATTCTATTTTTGTCCTTTTTCTTACAAAAAAAAAAGCTAAAAAAAAAATCATAGAAAGAAAACAATTTTTTTTTGAAAAATTACCAAAGGCCTTTGTGTTAATCACATGTGTTATATATCTAGGTTTGGGGTAAAAATCCTGAGGCCCAAATTGACAACACCCATCCTGTGCATCTTAGTCATGTAAGGTTTGCAAGACATTCATGGCACCCTGCCAACCTGTGGTGGCAAAAATACTTCTCAAGTTTGATAATAAAAACCTAACCACACAAGCCTGAAATCAGATAGCAAATTAGTTAAGGTCATCACTGGCACTTGTCAACATTCTTTCCCTCATTTAGTTTTAGTCAAAACCAGAGAAGATAACGAATGTTTTTGTAATTATTGATGCAACAACATATCTAACTGTTGTCAGCGAACAAGTTGGGTACATCGGTCTTGGGTTCATATCGCAGAAACAGCCTTTATAATCTTTTGTAGTCTCATTGGACTCACGTTTGTTGATCATAAATTAAAACCATTCTTACTGACATTTTGGTCTTTTTTGTCTAAAAACATAGAAACTAGAAACATACTTCTAAGATTACTGACTTATAGAATTTGAAACATAAATTGGTCATCCATTACACTTTGAAAGATTTCTCAATTACTTTTTTTCTGTTCTTGTGTAATAAATGTTATTTTCTGATTGTTTATGTCTATAAGTATAGAAAATGGCTATTGTTCCCTTCAAACTTAGCTTCTGTTATAAGAACAATTATTTTTTTGTAATTTACCCATTCTGTATTAGGAAGCTTAGGGAAGGTACTTGAAAGTCATATGACGAATTGTTTCATAAGGCCTAATTAACGAAGCTATGCGACGGATTGTTTCATTTCATAAGAAATAATTTTATGTGCAGTGGTAGTATAAACACTTTCCAGTGATATCCACGGAAAGTTGCTCATCTTCACATAGAATTCGGGTAGTTATGTCCAGTCGTGCCTTCAGTAGTGCACCAAGGTGTTCCGTCTGTCCCAAAGGCAAATATAGCAGGGAACTTACTGACTCATCATGAATGCCACCATTTTGAAATCTCTGATGACCTTCCAGCCGTGATCATGCTTCAAGGTGCCCAGCAAGGTCTTAAAAACTGCAGCGTTGCAGGTGAAATGAAATGCCCAGAATTTCCCTTGGTCTTTGATTGGCATGCCGAAATATGCCTTATGGGCCTTGACGTCTATCAGGGCATCCTATGAGGCGAATTTCAAAGCAGGTGTCTTCGTCGGACTGCAGACAAAGAAGATACTGGAGTGCTAGGAATTCCCCAAGAATCTCACTCGGAAGGAGAAAGGAGCTTGGTTCAGCTTTGTCACTGTGATTTGGAGATTTGGCAATGAAAAGGCCAGAAACTATGAGGAGCTGCTTGGAATTATGGTTAAGAACTACGGTAAAATGGGCTGGAGGCTATCCATTTAAGTCCATATTCTTGACACTCATCTTGATATATTCAAGAACATTGGAGCGTATTCGGATGAGGACGGTGAGCACCATTAGTATATTCTGAATTTTGGACGCCGCTACCAAAGGATATGTAACAAAAACATGATGGCAGATTATATTTTTGGATCTGGTTCGTAAAAGTGAATTACTATACAATGGTAAACCTCTAAAAACTGCTTACTTCTAAATCTTTTATGGTCACTTTTGTGTGACCTTAGTATGCGTACATACATTAATTTAGAGTCATATGTAACTGTTATCTCACAAAAATGTGATTTCATTTGATATGAATAAAAATACGCAAATTCACCCGTTGTACAATTGGAAGTAGGCAAATTTCAAAACATCACTACCCTGGTATGATATTCCTCCAAATTTTTAGTAGTCGGTTTGCGCAAAAATCCCATGTGGTGCAAATTTTTCCTAGTAGCAAAGGTATGAGCTGCATTTACTCCTTATATATGTAAGTAAATACAACATTTTTTTAATCCCCCCAAATAGATTTTATTATGTGTGTACGGGGAAGGGGTCAATTTACAATGTAAGTTTATGCTAAATTGGTCCCTTAGTTTGTGTCAGGCAGCACGCTTATTTCTTAAAATTCAGATTTTTGTGTTGAAGGCGACTGAAGTAACTTATTCATTTGCTACCCTTTTTTTCAATTTTTTTACATGATCATCCCCAACCTAGCATGCTGCCAAAAGACGTTGGTTACTGGGCGGTTTCTACAGACCTGCAGTATGAAAAAAAAATTCCGATCTTGAAAGATGGGTCTGCAACCTACAGGACCCAAAATGATCATTCCTCAACATTCGGGTCCTTCTTCTTTTTGAGATTTCAACCGAGTATCATCTGGTGGCTTTTATTGGATATCAAGTGACACTCAATATTCCCCGCACACTCCTCAGTATTTTTGTTGATTTTATCGACGTTGTCGTATCGGCTCTATCTCGGATTTCGAATTCTTCCAAACTCTTTCAACACTCTTCAAGATTGTACCAAGCGCACCACTATTGATAGGCACAACTGTCACCTACATCATCCACATTTTTGCAGTTCTATCAAAATTTATATTTTTCCCCGTGCAAATTAAGAAGTAAAGCAAACAAATAAAAAAAATCGGTGACTAAATTTATAAGTACGGAACGGGACTATCTAGCGTAAGCGATTCGGCGTGAGTGTTCTGGTATGAGCGTTTTTGGCGATATCTAATTTGGCGTAAAGCCATTTGGTGACAGACGTTTTGGCGTTTGGGAAAATGTTGACTAATCCATCATCTTTCAAGAGAAAAACTTTAGAAAAATCGCTATAAACGTAAATTAGTGGAAAAAGATAAAAACAATATATCAGTTAACAATTTTTCATGCTACTTTTTACTTTCATCTTAATATTTTTGTTGCTTTTTATCGCAATTCAACTTAACAACAAAAATATTAAGATGGGGGTTAATAGTAGCATAAAAATGGAACAAATTGTTGATAATATTTTACTATACTACATCTACTAATAAATAAATAAATAAATAGATAAATAAATAAAATCTACTAATTATAAAAAGAGTAATGAAGTTTTGCCTAGATCAGGGTTTCTTGAACATTTTCCATGCGTGACCACTTTTTATGAGACAAAATTTCACAGGGAGCCTCACTCACTAAAAGCAATAGGTGCTATTACGACTATATATAATTGGTATTTAGCTACAATCTAATAGTAACTGAACATAGAAACAAACAACTTCAGAAAATGTCAAAAATTGCAACGTATTTATAATCTATATTATGTTTAACAGAGTTTATTAAGTGAAAAATTAATTATTATTCTGAATGAATTACTAATATCTAACAAAAACCTTATTCATTTAAAAGAAAATTGTGAATACTAAAAAAGCCCTGATTCAGATCATTCGGTAATTATGAGCGAGGCTTGTGAAACATTTTTAGATTCTTTGAAATGTTATTGGATTGTTGAAAATCTTTGGAAAAACTAGATAATTCACCTACGAAAGATAAAACAAAAGCTACAAAGCCGACAAATGAAAATTCTTTATTTTGCAGTTTTAAATTTGGCGATTTGAAGCGTAGTTTCAACTTTCACAGTATTATTTGCCATAAGATAAAAATTAAACTGACTTCATTTATCCAGGGTTTTATCTATTAAACAGCATAAAACTTTTCTCAACAAAGTGGCATTTTATTGAGATTTCAAAAGTGAAGAGATATTTACATTACAAATATTTCCACAAATCATCCATAAAAGAAAGCCTACCATAATATGCATTCAATCGTAGATGCGATAATTGTTGAAACTTTTATCAATTCTCAATTATTATTTGAGTTTCAGTAGATTTCTAAAATGTGAATTCATCGGGCGTCCAAATTCTGATTTTCATCGCAAAATTTTCAAAAACTGAAAAAAAAATGCGCTTCTATACTTGCTTCAGATTCATCGTTCAAAGGCGAGACTTTCAAACAATTCAAAACTCTAATATAACTTTATTTATAAAAAAAAAAAACGAAAAAAAAAAATCAACTAAAAAACTGTTTGGTTTATTTGGTATATCATAATATCATGAGCAATGTTCCTCGGGTACTCCGACTCGATGTCATCTGTGTTTTGAAATCTGAAGAACAGTTTAATAAATTCCATCTCATTGTTCCATTAAAACTGTCCATACAGATAGATTTACAAATGAAATAATGTTCTTGACGCCAGAACGCCAAACGGGTAGACGCTAAATTGTAGGAAATATACGGTGACCAAATTCCAGAGTAAAAATCACAACAATTGAATTAAAAAAGAAGGCAATCAAATTGAAAAATATGTTGAGCAAATCGAAAAATTCGTCAAGAAAATTAAAAAGATATGCCGAGCAAATTGAAAAAAAAATGTCGTGCAAATTGAAAAGACTAAGTGCACTGAATCGATGAATGATATTATTGCGTAAAGGTATGCATCCAGGAACTTGTTAAATTTGCTTGCCTTATTTTTTAATTTGATTGTCGTAATGTTCAATTTGCTCGGTGTATTTTAAAATTTAGCCGTCGCATTTTAGAATCAGGTTGCAGTAGTTTTTAATATGGTTGCAGGATTTGATCACTGTATTTTTTCAATTTCTTGCTTTTTTTCCTTTTAATTTGCTCGGGATGGGGTATAGATATATCAAGCTTTTCACTTCCTTTCATTTTCACTTTATGGTCCGCTGGAACGGCAATATTCACTATCTAACAATTTTCGTCTTGTTTACAACGATTAAATCTAGTTTTCAGGCTTGGGTTGCGTGATCGTTTGAATTTCAGAGTCCCAGACAATTTTATGTTTTTTATTCTCTCAGATTTTCTTTTTGTATGGTCAAATCTCAGTCGTTTGCTCAGCTCTCAGGGTGATTCTTCTTCTTCTTCTTCTTCTTCTTCTTCTTCTTCTTCTTCTTCTTCTTCTTCTTCTTCTTCTTCTTCTTCTAGCATTGGGTACATTCAATTGGAAATCAAGTGATAACAAGTCTCAAAAATATTTAAGGACTCTCAGTTTTCTTTTCTGATATTTGTAATGCTGTCATCTTGATGGTTCCGATTCTCCCTCGAATTTCTAATTCTTCCAATCTCTTTGTAAGACTTTCTGGGACTGTTTCAGGTACGCCAATTGTGATGGGTCACGTTGAAGTTCCACATTTTTTTCTTTCTGGCAAATTCTTCCATTTTCAAGTGAGGCTGGCTGATTGTTAGGCAAGCTATCTATCGATTTATCTATCTACGTGTCACGCGTGCATGGAGCTAGAGGCCTAAAAAAATTTAAACATACTATTCATCTGGTCTTTTTTTCTTTCTTAACTCAATCCCATAGTTTTTGTGAGAATCAGTTTGCAATGTAATTTCATGCTAAATTGACCCGTTTGTATTACTCCAGCGGCGTTCACACTTGTTTTTCTTCTCGTAATTCAGACTTGTTTTATGATAATCACCCAACAAAAGTCGAGAAAACTAATTTCTTTATTGATCGCCTTTCTTCCACTTTTGATTGAACAACCCCCTCACGGCATCCAAGCAAAAGACGTTGGTCACGTGACGGTTGCTATTAAGTGACTTAACATACCTGTTCTCCACATTTTCACTCCCTTTCCATTTTTCTCTGTGGTCTGCGGGGACAGCGACATCCACTATCCAATGAGTTTTCTTCATCTTGTTCACGACCTGGTCTGGATGACCCCATCTTATTTTAAAGTTCCTGGCGATTCGATTCAGGTCTGTGCGTGTAACATTGGTTCGCACGGTCGAATCCCAGTCGTTTGCGCAGTTCCCTGTGGATCACAGTTCCTACCCAGTCATTTCTATTTTTGAACTCCTGTATTAACATGCTACATTTGCTTCTTCTTCTTCTTCTTCTTCTTCTTCTTCTTCTTCTTCTTCTTCTTCTTCTTCTTCTTCTTCTTCTTCTTCTTCTTTCCTCTGAGTCACTCTGAGATCATTGTACTAAGTGTAAAATTACATCAACCTCTCTACATATCTACCCATCTGAAATGTTAAAGTGTACTCCCTTCTGGTTCCTTAAGCTTGTTAGGTAATCATGTATGAGGGAAAAGAAAATGCTAAGAAACTCTTATGGTAGATTTTGCAGTTGGAGAGATACCCAACAACCACAACAATTCTTTCTGGCAGTCGGCCAAAAGCTCTTCAAAAGGCAATCCTAACTTTCCTCCACAAGTTTTGTTTATGATATTTAAAGAAAAATACCTAAAATATTTTTCTTTTAATTGAAGAATACACACATTTAAGAGGCAACGAAGGAAAGTATCAGTATAGGTCTGGTTAGTCACTCAATAAAAACTCTCACATGACCAGGGGTGATCAATCAAAAAATTGGAAAAAGTGGTGATCAATGAATAAGTTACTTTGATCGCCTTTTGTTGTGCGGTGATTGCTAAAAAAAGTTCCAATTAGAAAAACAAGAAAAAAAAACCAAAAAAAACAAACAAAAAAAAAAACACGTGTGTACTCTGCCGGACACAAATTGAAGGACCATCATCATCATCAGTCTTTTAACGTCCGTCGTTGGACATAGACCTTCCCCAGGATTCGCCATACTTCTCTATCATGGGCGTCGCGGAGCCAGTATTTCCTGAATTTGTCCAGTTCATCTCTCCATCTTGTGTTCTGTCGTCCTCGGTTTCTCATGTGATCTCTGCGAATCCATCTTGTGAATCGTGATGTCCATCGGTTGTCTTTCATTCTTGCAACATGGCCTGCCCATTGCCATTTTAGTTTTTTAAATAGTTTCTATGATGTCTCAGACTCTCGTTTTCTTCCTTATATACTGTGCTGCCTTGTGATCTCTCCATGTAAGGTTGAGCATGATTCTATTATGCGCACGGTGCATGCTTCTCAGTTTGTGGGTCTGTCTCTTGGTTAGGTTCCAATTGAAGGACCAATTTAGCATAAACTCACATTGTAGATTGGCCTTACTAGCAACCTGCTAAAGGGGGGAATTTTCAAAAAACTATTTTCTTCAAGACAATAAAAAGTGAATGCTCACATTTTCAGCGCTCTAGCTCCATTGGTACGGCTTGTACACGCGATATATACATACATAGCCAGTCGGATCAACTTAAAACTGAAGAAATCTACGATGACTGTTGACAGTTTTCAATACTTGAGATGTTGTTCCTTTTAATTAGTGAATATTTTTTTTACAAAAGGGAAAGATTAGATGAGAACCAAAAGCAACTTAGTCTATTTTCGGCTAAGTCCCTGTTTATTCTCGAATCAAACATTGTCCATTTAAAATGATCTATTTTCAATTATGCAAGTTCTGTCCGGAAATTATCCAGGCATTTTGAATATTTCTAGACCAGTTGTACGGCCTATATGTAATTTGACAACCGATCAGAGGTAAACTTACAGCGAATGTGTGAACAGACACACTCTCGTGGGGTTATTCAATCGGCAGCGAGATGCCATTGAGCAAGTTTGCTTACTGGGTGACTATCGTATTCACAATGGGCGTTTCCCTCCAGTCTAGATTTGCCCCAACCCTACCACTTCTGGTTTCTGTCGTTGAAAAGGGAGAGATATCAGACCGTGAACGATATAAAGGAGAACATGACGATGCAGCTGAGGGTGATCCTAAAAGAAGACTTCGGAGACTGTTATTAAAAGATGGAAAAAAGACCCTTTCCGAAAATGTTTTTCTCTTCCTTTTGAGAGACCTCATTCTGACGGATTAGTTGATTGAAAAAAAATATCAAAAAATTAGAAACATCTAGATTCTCCTGAATCTTGATATTTGTCGATGTTTTTTTTTTAAAAATGTATTTTACATGTTTTCCAATGGACAACTGCAGTGATGTCATCAATAGAATTTATCCTGACCATATTTATTCTTCAATGGAATTTTTTTTTTACATTACTTCAAGTTTTGACGCTACGGTTGTTCAGTTATCGACTGTTATGGCATTTATACACCGAACATAACGCATAATTTTAGCAACAATCCTAGATTACTCGCGTAACAAATATAACCTATTTCCAAAGAGCATTATTGAACATGTATGGTGAGTCACTCAACAGAAACCATCTCATGACTAACATCCTCTGGCCGTATGTCGTGTTCATCATCATCAGCAGCCTTTTAGTATCCGTCGTTGGACATAAACCTTTCCCAAGATTCACCCAACCTCACTATCATGAGCGTCGCGGAGCCAATACTTTCTGGACTTGTCTAGTTCGTCTAGCCATCTTATATTTTGCCAGACACAGTTTCGCATATGATCTCTGGGGGTTCAGGTTGTGAGTCGTGATGTCCATCTGTTTTCTGACATTCTTGCATTATGACCAGCCCATTGCCATTTTTAATGGATTCTACGATGTCATTTATCCCTATCTCTCCTTTGATATACTGTGCTGTCGCGTGATTTCTCCATGTGATGTTGAGCATGATCCTCTCCCGTGCACGTTGCATGCTTCTCAGTTTGAGGGTCAATCTTTTTTTAGGTCCTCTGTTCCAGCCCCATAGGTGACTATCGGGAGGATGCATTGATTTTTTTTTAAGGCTGACGGGATTGTCTTGTTTTTAAGTATTGAGTTTGCTCCATTGAAAGCTTGCCGTGGTGAGCAAATAAAAAAAAGCAAGGATCAAAGAATAAATTACTTCTCTCGCCCTTTGTTGTGCAGTCATCGCTGAAGAAATTCTGAAAAAAACAAACAAAAAAAAACAAAAAACAAAAAACAAGCCTGAATGCTACCGGAAACAAACAAAATCTGAATTTTCTAAAAAATAAGCGGGAGTGCTGCCTGACACAAACTAAGGAATCAATTTAGCATAAACTTAGATTGCAAATCGAACCCCTACCCTACAAAAAATATCAAGGAGGGAATTTAAAATTTACACAAAAATGCTTTTTTTTAGACATAATAAGGGGTAAGTATTCAAATTTTCAGTCTGCTCGTTCCATTACTGCAGCATGATAGATACTTGGCCAGACAGCCTAATAGCTATCCAGGCAGACCAATTTAAAAACTGAAGAAACCTGTGTTGACGGTTTTGGTGGCAGTTTTGGATGACGGTTTTCTTAATTATACATACCTTCTTGTAACCAACCTTTGTGAAATCTGGCGCGAAGTATTAGTTTCTTTTTGGCACAGTAACAGTCATCATTGACGCCCAGAACTAGATCGAAAAAACAGATGAACTGTATATCTGGATGAGACCGAAGAACGTATCGTCCGAAACGTCATGATAAAAACAACGAGGATAGGGATTATTAAGCCTTCTTCGTTTGCAGGAACTAAGTATGGCCGCCAATCCTGGAGCAGATAACCCGTCTGGCTCTCATAGTGGAAAAGATACGTTCTTTTGACCAGTTTGCTGCATTCACGAACTATGTATGTTATCGGTTCACCCTACTTTGCACAAGTTTATTATTTTCTAGTGGTCCTGTCAATTTTTTTATATCTGTTTTCATATTCTTGTGTTACACTTGAGACTCCAGTTCTCATTCAAGGTGTCCTCTGCGTAGCCGCGCTCATAAAAAAACTCTTTATGGGATTGTTTTTCCAAAGGGAATATCAAGGGAAATTGGTTTATCTTCAAAGTCACGGGAAAAGCAAACAGGCTAATCTTTTTTGAACAAATGTATTGTTAGTTCAAAGTATAGATCAAATGACGTCTCCCTGTGTTAAAACATTTGACGGTGGCTGGCTTACGATGTGAAAAACTGCAAAAGCAGTTAACAACGATCTAAGCCAAACCTGGTGAAGGGTAAACTGGATAAAAACGAGGCCTTTGGTACGGCACTGACAATAATTATTACATGGTTAGAGAAGGCGTCAGGATTTGAACACGTGTTCAACAAAAAAGATTTTGGTATCGCCTGCTCTTAGCTGTCACGTTAACTGATTTTAGCATGGAGTTTAAAGTGGAGTAAAATCAGTCAAGGTTAAAAAGATGAAAGGAGATTTTTTTATATTAGGTAATTCGGTAAATAATAAATGATTTTTCCTTACTACAATTTCGTTATGTCGCAATATCATATATACTCAACCTTTCTTCAGACTACATGTATAGGTACACCTCGATTACTGCTGCTAATTCGTTCAAATATTTTTCCTACTGTTCAAAACCGTACTATTCAAGGTCTTATGATTTAATGTGTATTTTCTTTCTTCAATTTATTCTTTGTTAGAAGGATTTTTACAACGAGACCTTAACCGTACTACATCAATATTAGCACTAATCAAAACCGCCCTATTCAAGGTATTATTGTAAGTCTTTTTTATGGAGTTGCGGGTGGCCTAGTAGATGGGAGCGTGAACAACGAATCAAGTAGCTGTGTTCAAACTCTGGTCGGGGCTGCTGACGTTCACTTCGCACTGATGCCCTTAGTAAATGCATCTCTATTCCCCATCCCCACTAATGGAAAATAGCTGGACAGACTGGCCTCTTTAACGTTGGGAAGGTAACCCCTCTTGGAGGGGGCCAACTCTGACCCCAAATCAATGATGGAGCTTACTTGAGGCGGTTGAATGCCAACTTTGATGTCCTTCCAACAGCTCATGTAGCCATCGTCATCATCACCATCATTCTCAGTCTTTTAACGTCCATCGTTTGACATAGACCTTCCCCGGGATTCGCCACACTTCTCTATCATGGGCGTTGCGGAGCCAGTAATTTCTGAATTTATCTAGCTTGTCTCTCCATCTAATATTCTGCCGGCCTCGGTTGCACATATGATCTCTGGGGATTCATGTCGTGAGTCGTGATGTCCATCGGTTGTCCACCATTTTTGCAACATGACCAGCCCATTGCCATTTGAGATTTTTTATGGATTCTATGACGACCTCCAACTAATGATAGATGAACTAAATGAAGAAAGCAAGAAAGTCGGCCTACACATGAACTTCAGCAAGACGAAGATTATGTGCAACAACCACATCGGAGATAAAAACACTAAGATCAAAAGTGAGGACTCAGAACTGGAGGAAGTAGATCACAACATCTATCTAGGACATCGAATCTCCATGAGACCCTCAAAAGAAGAAGAAATCAACCGAAGAATCACACTACGATGGCAAGCCTTTGGTAGAGCAAGTTCAACCTTCAAAAATAAGAAGATCCCATTAATCTTAAAAAGAAGGATGTATAATCAATGCATCCTCCCAATAGTCACTTATGGAGCTGAAACATGGAACCCAACCAAGAGACAGTTGCCGAGTTGCCAAGCTGATATCGAATCTACTTTTATTCCTACAATATCAAAGAGGCCAAGACGGGGATTCTATCGACTGGGCATCCAAGGATCACCGAACGCTTTGCCAAGGCTTGCATCCCATTGTCTATCGAGACAGAAGGAAGACTTATTCTACATTTTGTAAAGTCTTGTTCTATCACAAATAATAATGCACATGTTTATTGGCCGAAGATTTATGAGGATAATTCAGGAGTTATGAATCATTTGCTTGAGTTTGAACTTGTCCGCAATGCCTATCAGACAGCCCGTAATTAGGGATGAAAGTATTACTTAAGAACATACAATTCGTTCAAAGAGTTTTCCTCTCGATTTAACTTCTGTGTATGGCGTTTCAGTAGAACGTTTTTTTTTTTTTCCTTTTTTCGAAGAGAGCGAAAGTTATCCTGTCACAATTGAAAATGAATAATTGAAATGGTAAATAGAATTTTGACAGACTAATCGAGAAATGGCACAAATGATAATTTCAGAACTTTTTAAGCAAATTGTATGAGTAGAAAAAAAACTTGAATAGTAACGTTGGGGCCACACGATCACACTGAAAAAAAAAGAAGAAAATTGCCGTTTTGAAATCGTATTACTAAAGTTTAGCCTCGCATCAGAACTACGTATTTCTAAGATTCGAGGTATTTTTTGCTCTACTAGCCATATAGCGATAGAATTTCAGTTTGCTTTACAAACAAATAAGCAGTTCAACTTATATAAATCATATAACTTATTTTATAAAACCAGTTCCTCGTTTTTTACCATCTTAAAGTATTACGGTGATGATGCATTGAATAATTGATATTTTCTTCTTCCTTTTTTTTTACACTATGTCCGAAAAATCTTTATCATTATGGTGTTACTGATCTTACTTCTCACCTGCAAAGATGTATGGATTTAAGGATCATATTTTGATTGATGATATTATTGGTAAATAAATTTACTAACCATTCGTGTTAATATTAAAATTCAGCCATTATTTTCTGAACAACCCAAGTTTCGAAATTTAGCTAGATTTTAGATGAAGCATTTTCGTTTCTGTCCATTTTTCATTCAGCGGGTCTAAACCATCGTGTTTTTTGTTTTTGTTTTTTTTCTTCTTAATTTCGACTAATATTCTTTGGTGGTGTAACTTTCTGCCTTCATCGAGTGTTTGCTACGCTTTGTTTGAAGAGGGTGTGTGTATGCTCTCCCATGCACGATGTGTCTGTGTCTGCGAGCTCCCGAAACTGCCCTACCCTGATCTTCCAGTGACTTCTTTGAATTCCCCCGCCACTCCCGAATTTGTATTACATTTTTGGAACATCTATTTGTTCTTTTTTTCTTCATTCCTATCGATATCTATGCTTGGTCTGCTTGTCGGATAATATGATTATAGTATGTATGCTACGTCGTTCAACCGTCTTATTCCTTAGTGCTGTTCATTGTCTTTTATTTGGAATTCGTTCTATAGATATTGGTTTACCCTCTCTCCCCCCTTTCCCCTTCTCTCTCCACATATAATCATCACTTTCTGATTTTAAAGTGTTTCTGTGGATCACAGCCTTCTGATGCTTAAGAGGTTGGTTGGTCATATCCATTTACTCCCTGTCACAACTGCATGGAACATTGTACACGCACTTTTTGGTCATTATCCATTAACAGTATATCTAGGAATAGTAAAGCCTCAGTATATGCTGGACAGGGGGGGGGGCTGTACTTTCTCGTTTGAATTAGTTGTTCATCTCCTAGACTGGTTGCCAGTCAGGGCTTATGAGCCGAAGCAGCCCTTCTATTTAGCAATAGCTGAGGAGAGAAGAGAAGAATTCACTTTTTTTTCTAAGGGCATTGTTGCGAAGGGATCAAAAAACTGTCTCCATTTCCGTTTTCCATACCATTAGGCTACCTGCACCTCATACTGACAGATACATATGAAAGCCTTGCTGTAACTTGTTCCCCAAATGTGTTGACCTTTCGAGAATTTCAAGAGACAATGTTAAGATGACTGGCCAGATGTATTATTTTCATTTGAAGCAAAACAAACAACTCCCCTACCCATTCTCGTTCGGCTCAGATTTTTTGATATTTATAAACGTTTTGGCACAGGAGAAAGATCAAACTGGAGATAATTACCCGAAATAGAAGGTTACAAAAAATAACCAAAAAAAAAAAAAAATCCCCACATTGTTGTCAGTGTATTTTTATATCAACAATGTGATGAGACTCAGCGTCTGATCTATAAATATAAGTTCTTTTTTGTTTTAGTTCACTATTGTTTTTTTCTCTTTTATTCACTGTCAGATATTATTAGAAGTCCTTGCATAGATATGTCAAGAGGCAGAAAACGAAATACATTTACAATATCAAGCATTTTTTTTTAAATAAAGAAGACTGCATGTCAATCTAGATGTGTGTGTGTGTGTGTGTGTGTGTGTGTGTGTGTGTGGGTTGACATTTTAGATATCATAACTACTGGATGGATTAGGCTTGTCGACAGTTTTCGATTTTTAATGTAATAGATGAATTGGAATCGAATCAGTTGTTACTGTAAAACAAAAAAACACGTTATCTATTTATTTTTGGGCGTCGATGTAAGTATAATCAAAAAGAGTTCCTAGGCTTTGACACGTCGGACAGGAATGATAATATATCTGGATAGTCAAGAGCAGGAAAGGAACACGTCAAATTCGTTTTAACATCCTTCTGCCGAATAAACGATAATGTGCCATTATGATATCAGTGTGATTTGCATCTCTTCTCAGTGTTGACGTGAACTTAATCAAGATAAGGCAAAAATAATGAACAAATGTTTAATCACTTTTCAACCGAAGGTTTCCCCAGAAGAAAATCTCTAATCCCACATGATCTTCTATTTGTTTTCAAATGGTTTCTTCTAATGTAATTAGTTGTGACAATAAACTTCAAGTATCGTCTGCATAATAAAAAGACGGGATTACATCTCCTTAGCAAAGAAGGAAAACGGACTGAAGAGCATCAAACGTTCCGTGTGTTCAACAAATTCATTATAGTCAATTATCTCTATTTTACATTGTGGCGCTCAAGTCGCGAATGCGGTTTAAAACGATCCTATCTTTTTATTTCAATGTTCTTTGTTTTTCCTCTTCTCGGAAATATAAAGGAATCTCTAGGAATTCATCATAGAGAGTACTCAACTGAGCAATGAACTGAAATAGAATTTTTACTTTGAACACTATCAATCAATAACGTTAACCCATATTCCCGTTATTTGAATCTGCCGACATCGACATCTGAGTCGATGATTTGCCGGCTTTAAGCTCCCGACTTTTCTCTTTGTGGTTATTTGAAACACAAAGTGTATGGACTATGAAGACTGCCCATGAGCTGAAGATTGATATCCGAGAAAAAAAAAAAATGAGCGGCAGAGGACAAGATATCATCCGAAATGTTATGCAGAATGTTATTGAAATAGTAAAAAATTGTAGCGGACTTTTGAAAGGAACAATTTCCCGTATACAAGATGATAAAATTTTCCTTGTTCATATATTTTATTTGTCAAATATTTTTTTTCAAATCATTAAAACTGAAAATATTAATGTTTTGAATCCCTTGGTGATTTTTTGCACCAAATATTGCAAATTACGTACGTGATGATTGGATATCAGACCACGCTTGAAAATGAAGTAAGCGTTCTGCAAAAACAAACCCTTTCTGTTAGCATTACGTGATTCTTCTTCGTGTCTTGCTCTACCGTGTCTAATAATATTTTCAAATTTATTTCAAATATTCAAACACAGTACATTTATACTATTAATCATTTTTTCAGACGAATTTTCCTTTGATAAGTGTCAGTCGAAAAAGCTTTCAGGATTTATTTCAACAATTGAAAAAATCAAACAAACAAAAACCCCATAAAACAACTGAATTCAAAACTTATTTCATGAACCTATTCATGCTTTTGCAATACATTCACTGATTATGGTAATGTTTGAATTTTATACTTCCAAGATTCTTATTTTGAAACCTATGAGACACGCACTCAAGACTGTTCCACCAATCTATCTTGTAACAATCTTTTTTAAATTATTATTTCATTTCAAAAGTACTCGTCACTTCTCTTTTTCTCCTCTCTAACCTCTTTTTAAAGAATAAATAAAAATAAAATCCTGGACTAGACCGGATAGGTCTGCTAGTTCATAAATAACAGCGTAGGTCTGACATCTGTCGACGAGATCGAGATATTTCTATTCGGTGACACACAAGCCATTTGCTCGAAATGCCTTCTGATTGTAGGCACGAACAAGCAACCCCGCCCTTCATTTTTTGAAGGTGTTGTTATTGTAGATTTAGGTGGGGGGTGCTTCGGTAATCGGTAGCTCGTACCTTCCGCTTAGTTTTTTTTTTTTTTTGTATTTGAAAGGGGGTAGTGGTGGCGGGGTACCTTGCCGTAAACTTGTTAGTGGCAATTATTATGGCCTATCTTATATTAGTTCTGCCAAATAACATTTGCATGGAATAAGAAGACTGGATACGAATTGGGGGGAAAAACGTGTAAAGAAAAGGAAGAAGGGAGAGAGGGAGAAAGGAAGGACAGAAGCAAGGAAGGGGGAGAAAGAACGGAAAAGGAGGAGGGGAATAAGAAAAAAAGAGGAGGGACGGGGGAGAGAGGAGAAGGAAGAAAAGAAAGAAGAAATGAAATCAGGAGAGGGAGGAAAGGAAGGGGGGAAACAAAAGTAGGATGGGTGAAAAGAATTAGGAAAGAAAGAATGAAGAAAGGAAGAAAGGGAGAAAGTAAGAAAAAGGAAGGAAAGTAGAAGGAAAGGAAGGGGGAAAGAGGGGGTTGGCGAAAAGCATCAGGAAAGAAAGAATAAAGGAAGGGAGAAAGTAAGAGAAGAAGGAAGGAGAGAAAGGTGAAAGGTAGAGAGGAGAAAATAGAAAGAAAGAAAGGAATGGAATAAAGAAAGAAGGAAGGGAGGGGGAAAGGAAGAAAAGGAGTAAGAGAGGGAGAAAGTAGAGAGAAATAAAATACAGAGTTGAAGGGTGAAAAAGAAGAAAGAGTAAAGGGAAGGGAGAGAAAGGTAAATGGAAAGAAAAGGATAAAAGAAGGGATGAAGAAAACAGAGAAGGTGGGAAAGAAGAAAATATTGGAAGGAAAGAAGGTAAAAGGGAATGATGGAAGGGAGAAAAGGAGAAAAGAAGAAAAGAAGAAAGGAATGAAAGGAAAAATTAGGAGAGAAAGAAGGCGGAAGGAAAGACAGTAGGAAGAGAAGGGGGAAGAAAGAAAGGAAATAAAGAAGTCGTTAAAGGAGGAAGAAAAAGAGGAAAGAGGGAAGGAGAGGAAGAGGAACGAAAGGGAAGAAGGAAGGACGGAAGGAAGAAAATAGGGATGGAAGGGAGGAAGGATAGAAGAAGGAAGAGGGAAAGGAAGGAAGAAAGAAAGTAAAGAAACAAGGGGAAAAAAGGAGAAAAAAAGAAAAGGTGGAAAGACGGAAAGAAAGCAAGAAGAAAGGAAGAAAATGCAGTAGCTTGAAAGAAACAGAATGAATGAACGAAGGAAGGAAGGAAAGAAGGGGGAAAAAAAAGGAAACCGTGTTTCTGACTACCATAAGTGCCGACAACTACAGCCTGCATTTAATATTTTGTTGAATTCTTTGGTCAAAAGTTTCAAAGAAAAAAGTGTTCCTCATCTTTCTCAACAGTTACTCATGTCTCGAACATTCATCTCGACTTTTTTTCTTACAGAAATAGTAAAACAAGAGCAATACCTTGAATCGTGCGTTTTTTTCTTTTTATTACTGAAGCTCTTGATGTAGTACAATGTTTGCTGGACAAATAAATGTGACTAAGCATTAGCTAAATAAAGCGGTTATGAACAGAACGGAAAATTTTTGGTCGAATTAACCGCACCAAGCAAGGTATACATGTAATCTCACAGTTATGTACAGTGCTGTCGCGCTGAAAAAGAAATTGGCTGACTGCTCTCGGGGGTGGAGAAAAAAGCAGAAAGTGAAATTACTTTGAACAGATGTATTGGTCTCAGAATTGCCCGGTCCAGCCTTTTTATTAATGACGATAGAAACATGGGATTTTTCAACAAGCAGGAAGGGGGTTCACGCTTATCATATGTAATGTTACCACCGAGCAGAAGGTGAGGTCGCTCTTATCAGAAGCATTGGTCTTAGAAAGACCTAGCCCAGCCCGGTCCCCCGGTCACGCTCTTTGAAACTTGATAACTCGGATACTGATGAAGATAGAAACGTGGAAATTTTCACTCAGCAGAAAGTTGGCTCGTTTATATCAAATGTTTTGTTTCAATTATACTTACCTGATAGTGGTTTTATTTCAAATGTTTTCATCATCATCATCATCATCATCATCATCATCATCATCATCATCAGTCAGTCAGTCAGTCAGTCAGTCAGTCAGTCTTTTAACGTCCGTCGTTGGACATGGACCTTCCCCAGGATTCGCCACATTTCTCTATCATGGGCGTCGCAGAGCCAGTATTTTCTAAATTTGTCTAGTTCATCTCTCTTGTATTCTGTTGGCCTCGGTTTCTCGTGTGATCTCTGGGGATCCATGTTGCGAGTCGTGATGTCCATCGGTTGTTTTTCATTCTTGCAACATGGCCTGCCCATTGCCATTTGAGTTTTTTCATGGTTTCTATGATGTCTCAGACTCCTGTTTTCTTCTTCATATACTGTGCTGTCTTGTGATATCTCCATTGCAACCAAGTCGAGAATAATGTCGCTCATATAAAATGCATTGGTCACAGAACTACCCAGCCCAGCCCAGCCCTTTAGCCACGCTTCTCGATGCTTGATAACTCAGACATTAATAAAGATTTGGTCACACTTTTGAAGGTTAATAACTTAGATACTTGTGACTATTTAAACATGGAACTCCCATTAAGCAGAAAGTGGGTTCGCTCTTATAAAATGCATTGCTATGATTGAACAGAAAGTGAAGTTGCTCTTATCAAATTCTTTGGCGTTAGAACAACCCAGTCCAGCCTTTTAGTCGCACTTTTCGAAGCTTGATAACTTGGACACTAATGAAGACAAAAACATAGAATTTTCACCAGGTATAAATTTGGTTCGCTTTTAATAAATAAATGTATTGTTGCAACTATACTTACATGATAGTACTTTTATTGTAAATGTTTTTTATCTTCCAATGAAAGAAAGAAAAGATTCATAGAGACACTATTGATGAATCTTCAAAAGACATCTGAAGTTGGATTCTATGCTGTGGAAACCCCCTGAACTACGCTTTAAAAACAAGATCTGACACTTAACAGTAAGCATTTTGATGTTATTTTCCTTTAGTAATTGAGACATATCATAACAATAGGTTATATCCAATTTTAGGTACATGAAATAGTTCTCTAAGAATTGTTTTTAAAACTTCAGTTTCAGCTGCATGCAGTCCATTTGACTATGGAACAAGCCAAACAATTTTAAGGCTTTGAAGTTTTATAGCGGCCAGGGAGGAAGGAAAGAAAAGGGACGAATAAAGGTAGAAAGAAAGGAAGAAAGAAAGGAAGGAAGGAAGGAAGAAAAGAATGAAGGAGGAAAGGTGGACTGGAAAGAGGAAGTAAAAAAGGGAAGGATGAAAATAGAAAGGAGAGGAAGGAAAAAGAGATGTAGGAAAGAAAAAAAAAGAAAGGAGATAAGAAAGAAAGGGAGAAAGGAAGGAAGAAAATGAGGAAAGAGGGAAGGAAGGAAAGGTAAAAATAAACAAAGAAATGTAAGAAAGAATGAAAGGAAGGGAGAGAGAAGAAAGAGTTTTTGTATACAGGCCACACCTGTTCAATGGGTAATACTTAACTCTTCTTAGTGAAACGTTATCACTTAAGAGTTAAGTATTACCGATTAAATAGGTGTGACCCGTTTAGAGAAACTTCACTGAAGATCAAAGTAAGCTCAGGCAGCATTACTTAATGGATGATAAAGAACAAGTTTAATATTCATCAAAGTACATAAGTGAGTATACTGTTACAATGCTTTTAGTGTTTGTTGTGTGGGACGTAGAAAATTCCGACAAGATGGTAATAATATTTGACAATATAGAAATGGGAAGATTGAGAAAAACTAGTTTAGCGCATCTCAAAAAAATGTTATTGAAAAGAACCTATGCATTTCTTCTATGGAAATAGACTTCAGGATTAGAAATGGAAAAGAAAATGATACTACGTTAAATCAAATGCTAGTGACGTCCGGGCAGAAAACCTAGATGTCGGTTGGAAAGCCGTCAATCAAAGTCCAGCTTCTCAGTAGGGAGGAAGGAGAGGAAGCCATTTGTGGCTGCTATCATGTTGTTTCATCTATTTTATGTGTATGTCTATCTCAAGTTGGTGCATTTAAGGGTCATATCACTGTTTTTTGTTTGTTTGTAGATATTCGATATGTGCTACGTTTGTATGTTATGTGTGATTGTGGACAATTATGGGTGCATGGGTTTGTGTGCAGGAATGTGTGTAAGTGAGTGTGCGTGGCTGTGGTTAAGTCATGGTGTGTGCAGGGGCACGTATCTACATGTATGCTTTTAGTGTGTATTGTCATGGCTGGTGTGATCACCGGACACGTCTCTCATATTCAGTGATATGGTGCGATTAAAGGAAGACGCGTCATGTCAAGTATCATGTGACCAAGTATGTACAGATTTGTTTAGTGCCGATGTTGATTTGACCAGGGAACACTTATATAAATGTGACCAGTAAAGCATTCAAGGAGGATTCATGCAGAGGTCTTTCTTCCTAGCGTTTCGAGTGCACTGTGTTTTGGGAAACCTTGTCTTTTGTTAAAGCTCTCTCTCTCTCTCTCTCCCTCTTTCTCACTCGAAAGCCCGGATCCCTTTCTCTCCAAATAGATATTCTCTCCGACTCCCTCAGAGATTAGAACAAACCAGCATCAAGGAGCCAGAGGATATTTCTTCAAATGGGCGCTCCTATCCTCGTATTACATACAGCAACGTGGTGTGACCAAAAGGCACGTCTCTCATAATTAATAAAATGACCTGATCAAATCAAAATCAGGTGACCAAGTGAGAACACGTCGCCAAGTGATGATGTGGATTTGGTGGAGGATCGCGTATATCAAGTCGTCAAAAAGACATAGCCATCCGTCTTCTCGTCATTTCGAGTTCATGGCCCTGGATGTGGGTTGGCAAGTCACATTCTGAGATTGTTGCAAGTTGCCAGAAGATTTGAAATTAATAAACCTTGTCTCTTGATTGATCCTTCGTTCTCACTCCATTCTACGTCCGAATTAAGTGAGGGTTACCGAACACATGTCGCGTTGTTTTTTCTGTTACAGAAGATCACAAGGCCTTTCAGACTAGCTTGTTAACTATCACTCAATATCACTTGGCTTCGTCTGGTACAAAGTCAAAATAATGTGACGCTTTGTGGAGATTGAACTCTCAAGGCCTTCGATACTAATTTGTTAATCAACATTTTGTAGTAGGCTTTTCTCCTGGATTTATGCTTTTGTGATCTTTTAGAAAAGCAATTTTTTCATCAGAAAATTTGTTCGATGTTAATTCTTCCATTAATGTGTTAAATCACTTTGAAAACACTGGAATCAATGACGTATTTCAGCAGGGGATATTGAGAAAAAATGCTTTTCTCAGTATTTTTCTCATTAATCATCCAGAATGGCCAATATAGGGCTGGTCAACAAGGGTTACGTTTACCTTTTGAATCATCAGGGAAATTGGGGTCTTAATACCGTCATATACGGTGATATCAAATACTTACTAATCTTAGGTTAGTTTGGTACCAGACCACGACTATGTTGATCTCAAGAAAGATAGAACTCAGTACTGAGTTGCAATGGTCTGCGAGACCAGCTTGATAACAGCTGTTCCAAGGTGAGCGTCCCAAATGTGGTCTGAATAAATGCTGATGTCTCATCCATATCTTGAGTGGAATTTGATGTTATTCTTGTCTCAGTTATGCTTTGTGATTCCTTGGGCTATTTATAACTTGACTTAGAGTCTCTGTCTGAGTTGGTCTGTTATAAATAACTCCCTTTAAACAGAGCGGCAACGCCTTCCATTTTTTTTTATATATAACTGTCGTCTGCCGACTATTTGATTTGGCCTTGACTCCCATGTTGCAATAAACCTGCTTTTTACCTCCAGCAGAGACAAAGAATGTTTTTCTTCGAGGTTGTTGGCTCTGTCAGAATTGGCCGAGGTCTTTGGTGCACATAGTATGACAACAATTGTCTTATTTGGGTTGTTTTCTCCATCTCAAAGATTCCATATTTTTTTTCTAAAGTAATATCTACTGATATGATATGCCAGGTGTTTGTATATATTTGTCTGAAACATCCAAAGATGATGAATTATCTTGATTATTTTCATTTTTGACATCGGGTATTGCAAAAATGAAAAAAAAAATTGCATTATGCTTTTTTCACACTTGCGGTCACTCTATGCCAAAAACAGCGAGAAAAAAATTATCCACGACAATTCATCAAAGAAAAACAGAAATAAATAGATATTACTGCATCACTTCATAAATTTTCCACCAAAATATGTTAAAATAATTTACAAGCTATACAATCATCTAATCATGTTGATCCAAAAAACTGAAATAAAATGGAAATAGAATTCTTTGTCGTAAATATTCAATCTACAACAATAGCTCCTTATTTTCATTAATCGTAAATATACGATCGCACATAATCCTTATTTTTTTTTATTCATAAATCGTAAACACGATCTACTTTACCAAATCGTAAATACTAAATTATCTACAATACATCATTTTTTTTCACAAATCGTAGATGTATCTCTTGGTTAGTTATTGATTTTTTTTAGTTACGCTGGTTAAAAATGCATTTGGTTTTCCACCACGTTAGTAGCGATAGAATTGCACGTGGTAACCAATGACACGTGCGAATAAGTCGTCGACTTGTCCTAACGACTGAAAATGAGACTTCCCCTTGGTCACTTCCGTTTAGGACTCGAAGCTTGTCGTCAACGCATCCGGCACGTTACGATTAGTTGAGGTGATTGCCCTCTATTTGACATTTATGGCAGACGAAAAGAACACATACATAAAATACAGGCGAAAGAAATACACGAATATTGCAGAAAACATCCAACATATTTTACCAAAACTTAAATACTGAATTTTACCGTAAATACTAAATATGCAATAGGTCCTTTTTTCCATGAATCGTAAACATACGATACATTTTACCAAACAAATATTAAATGTACAAGTTCCATCGCAGCAATTTGAGAAAGAAAGGTTAA
Source organism: Thysanoteuthis rhombus (assembly GCA_963457665.1). Taxonomy (NCBI): domain Eukaryota; kingdom Metazoa; phylum Mollusca; class Cephalopoda; order Oegopsida; family Thysanoteuthidae; genus Thysanoteuthis; species Thysanoteuthis major. The sequence continues at coordinate 35,118,965 of OY735218.1, forward strand.
CCAGTGTTTTTGTGAATGGTAAAGTATAAAAAAAGGCCCGTCCAATTACTCATATTGTCTTCTTTTGTTTTTCAAGAGAATGATCTTGAGAGAAAATGAAGAGTCCTATAACTAAAATTTCGGCCAGTCAACATTCGAGGAAAAGGTATTCGAGATTTACATTGTCATCCTCCACAAATTATCTTGACCTGTATCTACATGTTTGTAGTTTTTATCACCGTGTTTTAGCTTATAAATTCTCTTGCCTTTCTAGTTTGTCTAAAAGTCTATGAAATAAGGCGATAGGTAGCTAGCATTTCTTGAAAACCACACCTTGCAGTCTTTCTCAATCAGGTTTTCGCGAAACCCAGGATTCTGCAAGAGGTTATGAGTTTCGCGAGTGGTCATTAGAAATTCCGTGAAAATTTCATGAATACCTGAAAAAAGGGACCCAACTTTTGTTCTATTTGAGCTTTTTTGTCACTCTCTCTTGATGACATTGACACTAGTAGCACTGTAAAGGAAATAACCCATCGTCTTGAGGAAGAGTTATTCATCCTGGACTGATTAGTTTTTTCTAGTTGTGTTTACTTTTACGATAATTTACGATTTCGAAAAATGTCATAAAAATGGGAATCGTTTGTTGTCCTAGAGAAATTCCGTTTTATTCAGATGTGGCAAATCTAAAAAAAAAAAGGGGAGTAGATTTGGGAATTCTACGAATCGAAAGAGAGCTAATGGTAACCGCCAGAAGATTAACTCAAAACAAACGACAATTCTGTTAGCACGGAGTAGCGAAAAAGACATTGGCTGCAGCAGAAATCTATACTTTTTCATGTTAGGATCAGAAAAGGTGAAGAAATCTAAGGATCATTTCTATATTTTTTGGAAGCTACTCAATGGAATCAGGAACTTTCCGTGTGAAGTAATGAACGTGAATAATTTGCGTGGAAAAAAGATGTGAGTTTTGTCATCGCACTTCTTTTTCTCCTAAAAATCTGTTTACTAGGATTTTCTATCACTCTTGAAATCCCAATTGGAAAGGACTCTGAGAAAGGAGAAAAATACTTAATAAACTTTCATTGGGACCTCTTTCAACAAACTTTTGTTTGATTCTCGTTCAGAGCTTTAAAAAAAAATTACATATAAAAAATAAGAAGTATATTTTAAATTTCCTGACGCTTCTCTATTCTCGTTTTCTTTGCATATTGGTTGATTCACTCGCGGACACCAGGACACTTATAAATCTTTTCAACTCTTGGTAATTTTTGCCTGAAGACCGCACCGTTACAAACGACAAAAGTAGTGAACTCACCCAGACAAAGATTAACGCAATCACAAGTACCAGAATTTTACCTCACGAAAAAGACTTGCAGTTGTCACGTTAAACAATTATTGTAAATGTCAGTTTTCAAAGAAAATAAATTCTGAGTTCTTATATTTTTTTTATCTATACAAATATTTGAGTCTTTTGTTTGTTTGCCCGTGCCTCTTCTCCACTAAAACTTCAAAGCCAATCGACCGAATATTCTGCATGCACACTGTGGAGAAGTCAACTTTTTTACAAACGATACCGAATGATAAAAGAAATATTCTGTCTTATGAACCAGACAAAAGAAAAAATACATTAAGCATTTGAAAAACAAACTCATTCTTAGCTATATATTTTTTTTTTACAAAAAAAAAACTTTGGCCTGATTCAAGGGCTGCTGTTGGTAGTTATTTTATGCTAAATTCAGTCTAACGTTTACAAAGAATGCATCAGTCATACGTTACAAAGAATAAGCGATAACGTGATCTGGCATTTTGATAATACCTCTGGAAGTCTCACCAATATACTTCCTGTGGCAGTTCTTACAACGCGTTTTATACATTCCAGCTTCAAAGCTATCACCTTTGTATGGCCTCTTGATAATGTTTTTAATCAATTTGGAAGCTGGAGTGAACCTGTATACCCATATTTGCTCATATTTCCCGGGTTCTTTGGTTATTGAGTTCGTTGTTTTTTGGTTTTATCAATTTTTGTATCATCTTTTTTGATTCTGTAAATTCTGTATGCTTTTCTTTTAGAATTGTACACAAAGTGATATTATCACATAGAAATAACACCAATTTGGAATTAGGCTCTCACCGCAAATCAACAACCAAAAATGATAACCCTAGATTTCTACTCCCTAACACAACAAAATAAATTCTGGCATAATCAGAGGATCTTATCTGAAAGCCCTAAAAAGCCCCCCACCCCAATATTTAGAGGAAGCGATGAAATACATCGAAAAATCTTTCAAGTACATTTACTACCCAATAACTCGATAACCAACAAAATCAGGAAAAAAATTAGCATATATGTTTATGAATATGTATATATAATGGCTTGACTTCACGGACGGAGATCTGGGATATTCAAGTCATTTCGCGTCCTAAGTCGGCAGAGCCTGTACGTGAATCCTAAAGGATATGGAATTTCAAGGAAGTGTGCAACATGCATACGACCGATTCCACTTTTTAGATCGAGGTCTTGCTTGTGTAGATAACAAAAAGACCTTATAGGTCGTAGTTTTTTTAAATTTTTATAGGAGTTTCCTTCCCTTGGTAAATGCGAACTAGCTGTTGGGGTTTGCCACCGCTTTGTGGGATATATATATATTTGTTTTTACACAGAAATCCCTCATCCACCAGAGTGCTCAAATCCTATTGATGAGTATTGCATAAGCTTGCAGTGGATGAGTTACCTCACTTAAAGAGTGGTCGACCCTGAATAGAGGAACATTAATTATTGTGTCATCCATAGACAGCTGTTTCGATGTATTACATCACAGTGTGGTTATAGACTTTCCATTATCCCATCCAGTACCACGAATTGAAACCTTCGCTACAGATCCGTAGGCCGATCTGCAGTCAGTTAGGATTTAAGCGATATATATTTGTTTTTACACAGAAATCCACCAAAAATACTCAATTCCTATAGAAGAGTATATATATATATATATATATATATATATATATATATATATATATATATATATATATATATATATATATATATATATTACAGATCAGGCTACCAGTTTAACATAATATAATAATATGTTAATAATATAAAGCCACTTCTGATATGTAATAGATTAATTTCATAGAGTGCCCGATACATACAACTTTTTACTATAAAGTTGTTTTAGAGTATCCACATTCTACAATTTATTTACATTCTACTATATATATATATATATATATATATATATATATATATATATATATATATATATATATATATATATATATATATATATATATATAATTCTGCATAAAATCTACAACGGATAAAATCCTTTTTCTGTCTTTTTCCGTTTCTATTTTCACAACTTGAGAAAATATGTTATGAAATACATGCACCCCCCCATATATATATATATATATATATATATATATATATATATATATATATATATATATATATATATATATATACATATATATATATATATATATATATATATATATATGTTTGGTAGTACACAATAAATAAGGAATGTTGTTTTATTTTTTAGTAGTTTTAATTTTCTCACAAGAGAACGAATTTCAGGGTCCAACTGATGTAAGACATGAACAACCGTTATTTTTTTTTCTTGTGAGAAAACAAGAAAAATAACGATGAAAATCAAACCAACATTTCTTGTCCATCGTGTTCAAACAAACTTGCATAAATGAAGGATTGCAGTCCATTTATATATATATATATATATATATATATATATATATATATATATATATATATATATATATATATATATATATATATATATATGTGTGTGTGTGTGTTTGGTGTGTGTGTGTGTTATTATGAAATGGATATATGATCCGAAGAATATGGGGCTGCTGCAGGAATCTGCAACCGATAGGGTAGTCACTTCAACGTAGCAACGCTACATTGAAGCGGCTAGCCTATCGATTGCAGGTTCGATTCGTGTTTTCTTTAATTGTTTATTCTATATACGTTGTCTAGGCCCAATGATACATTCACCGTCTAATTACGGGATATAATTTCAAATAAGTGTTTCAGTATAATATAACGCAATTTATAATCATTATATATGTATATGCGTGTGTGTGTGTTATGTATATACGCGCGCACACACATATGTATATATTTTAGAGAGAAAAAGAGAGAGAGAGAGAATACATTTGAATGCGGAAACAAACATTTAGTAGGTAATTCCACGTTTGTTACAGGTCCACTGGTGATCGATTGGGCCCACCCGAGACAAGCAAGCCCATCCACGGCGATTACAGGAGGAGATCGGACAACCGGAGGGAATTCCGGCATGACAGTGTTGTCTCCTCCCTATGAATTGGGTTTGTGGAAAGCTCTCAGCTTACGTTACGATTTTTTTTTACTCTTTATAAAATGTCCAAATTATGGGCAGTGGAAAGTAATATCATATTTAATATTGTTGGTTACTACTTTACGATTACCCCCGATGATGCAGCCATTGCCCTACTATGCCACAACTATAACCATTGCTGAATTAATCCTCCTTCTACCCTAAATCTACTGACACTGCTGGCGTCATCCTCCTACCACCTTCACGATCACACATCATGGAGTGTAAAATGACCGTAGAACTAAACTTACAAGAATGTCTTGTAAGTTCTGCATTCTATGTGAATTACGTGTCCTACGAGATGTGCGAGTCAGCCTTAGACTACCATAACAATCAGACAAGAACGAGTCACGAACTCAACAATTTTGTTTATACGGAGTGTGACTGTGCAGACTACCACTCAAAAGTCATCTTATCAAATACATAAAAGATATTCGAAAGGCATCCATGATAAAAAGGGAGAATTGTAAAGTAAATATATAAAATGATAGCAGTAGCAAGTGCCACGGTAGCAACTGTCCTTGCCCCAGCTTCACATATCACAAACTTCTCCTCATCTCGGAGTTCTCGGAGTTTTTTTCCAACATGAGAAATAGACAGAGGTGGCAAGTACCCGAAGTGGCGTCACTCACTTCACGTTATTTCACCCATAGTTGGGGAAGAAGTCAGATACATACCTTTCCTAAGGGCATTAGTGCCAGTCTCAGACAGAGTTTGAACTCGACTCGCCCAGTCTATTTTCCGTGCTGTTAACTACCCAGCCCCTAGCACTAGAAAAAAAGATGTAAAGGAATTAAATGTGCAGATTCAGGTTGAATTTCCTCCTTTCAGGACGAAAATTATCGTAATATTTACTTTCAGGATCATCAAATGGATGCTGACAAAGATTCGTAATGAATAGATACTCTAACAACTTATGATTATCACAATGTAACCGAGTCAAGCTGTTATATTAACGCAAGTCCAACTGAAAGGGAGAATAATTCTTATTTCGAACTCGCTTGAACGTAGACTTCGGCGATCATTAATCTCCATGTCAAATCACTTCCTAGAATTTATATCATAACTAGCATGATACATGTCATAAGTAACAATTTGGAATTATTTACGTGTGGATCAGAACTTCAGCCCAGGATCGGAGTCTCTGTCCGCTCGGCTTAGGTTCCGAATGTCACTTCCTCTGTGTGTGTGCGCACGCGCGCGCGTGTGTGTATGGATACACATTGCGTTCTATATACCTGGATTATTTGCAAATAAGTCAAAAATGAATTAGAGAAACTGCAACTCATAATATACCTGGAGTTATTTTATTTCAGAAGTCAGATCATTATGATATAAACTGTCGGGGATAAGTACTATCGTTATTGAGTTTCAAATAGGACTGGAAATTGCTTTATTCTTCAAATTGAAACATTTAACGGTATGGCGCCAACGAATAGTTTGTTTCGATGTGCAGTTTCTATTGTGTTTTGCTTAAAACATACAAACATACATAAATAGCTCCATTATGATATAGATGAAGGGAAGAGGCTTGAGTTTACTGGCTGCTTCTTCATTGTAAAAATCTTTTGATGCGTAATGCATAGAAAAAAATAAGCAACACGTAAAAGTAACTTTCTAATGGTTTACTTTCTAATGACATGTAAAGCTAGGCCAGCTCTCCATTAAAGTTGCGTTTGAGAGCTCTGGATTGTGAGCCTCATAGTCCAAAAATTCTGTGTCGTAAGCATTAAGTCAACTCGTGATAACGGAGATTATTTATCTAGTCTACGTTTATGCATTATGTTTTAAATACACGATATTTTGATAATTTCTTTGATCAGATGCTATATGGTGAGACTTGTCAAAGGTTTACCACTGGAGTTTTGCCAAACCAACCAATGATTAAAGTGCAAAAGAAGTCGGTTAAAAAAAACAAAAACAAAAAAGCAAACACAAAAAACAAACAAACAAACAAAACAAAAACAAAACAAAAAACAAAAACAAAAACAAAAACAAAGAAACATGTTCATTCGTTCTTGGATACATACGGCAATTTTTAAAAAATTTATCTATCTCGTATGTTAGTATCCATTTATTTGTCACAGTTGCTATCAAAGTCTGTTCCTTCCTATCTATATATCTCACTCTGCTCATATCTATCTATCTATCTCTCTATCTCAAGTCTGTTAATATCTATTTTATTTATTACATCTCACTTTTTCATATATATAAGGATGCTAGGATGAATGTGTAGAGTACTAAAGGGAATACTTTAAAGCTAACTAAAGCAACACTATCTAGGTAGACCAATTTTTCGATGATATTAAATGGCTGAATACTTTTCGGATAGACATCGGGTACCTACACAGTGGCGTGTGTGCGTGGGGAAGGTATAACTGACAATAAGTGTTTTTTCTCTGATTTTTTTTTGTAGCAGATAGGCAATTATGGGGAAGTGATTATACCAAGTTCACTTTCTTCTCCATGATTATATATATGTGTGTGTGTTTTCGTCTATTTGTATGCGTGTATCTGTATATGTCAATGATTGATTCATCCCCAACTTTCTTCTCCATGAGCATCAATATATATATATATATATATATATATATATATATATATATATATATATATATATATCAAAGTCTGTCTGTCTGTTCCACTTCGTAGGCCACAATCTTGCATGTAGGAAGTTGAAATTTTGCTTAGCGTTACATCTTTTCATGGCAGAAAACATAGGACGTATTGCAGTTTAAAGGTTTTACAGGATGATTAAATTTTCAATCAAACTATAAATCTGAACTGGTTCCCGACTTTTCCTTTCCGGAAGTTTTGACTTCGAAGGCTTCTCTTCAACTGATTCGCTTTCGGCTAAGATTCAAGTGGATCCGAAACTACACTGCCCGTCTGCCTAAGCAGAAACGGACACGCTCAAAATTTCTATATAAGTACTAGTAGATATTTTTCATCAAGTCATCTAAAAAAAAGTAATAATTTTTCAAAAGTATCTCGCCATCACAGAAGCAGAGAACTTTTTGTTCCTATAGACTCTCTCTCTCCATGTCTCTCTTGACTAATCAGCAGTCACGCTTTGTTTATATATGTAAACATACTTACTATTACCAAAATAGTATATACCTCATCTGAATAAGACGGTCATAGTATTTCAACACCGTCTCGTCTCTAATCATAACTAAGTAATGAGTTGACATTAAATGTAAACAGTTATAAGGTAATTTCTGGAGTTAGATAAATATTGTACCTCATTAATTTAATCCCACTCGGTTAATAACATCAGATACTGCTATTTACGTTCCATTTTTTAAACATATTTTTTCTGTTTTTTAAATGTTTTTATTCAATTTCGCATGTATAAAAGCCACAATTTAATTATGATTCTTTTTTCAAAAATTGAATTTTCTTGCAGTTCTTTTTAACTAATTTTACATATAAATAAGCCACATGCAATAGTAAAATATTTGAAAAAACTCAACGACAATTTGCTTTTTTGACTATTCTTTAACAATTAACAAAAACACAGCATCGAAAAGCATCGCACATCACGTGTGTGATGGGTGTGTATCAGTCGATTCATTAAGCCTTTTGAAGAATGAATACGAATGTAACCGCTTGTTACTGTTACTGACTGGGCAGGTAATCTAGTGGTAGGAGAGTTGCTTGTCCAAAAAGTCACCACTCTGTCTCTTCTATGGCAATCATCGTGGCATGCCAGTAACGAGAACTTGTTACAATATCTGAATTTAGGCGAGAGCGCAGAGATAAATGGATTTTCAGTCTTATTTGAAACCCGAACCCGGTTCGTGGATTTTGTTTATAGTCCCGCCCTGCACGTCCATATACACTCATGCATATATATATATTCATTGACTCTCTAACACAGACACAGGTACACGTACAAAGACACAGGCACACTCACACACACACACGCACACGCACACACACACGCACACTTACCATGTAATGTGATGAAGTTGTCAGATGTTTAACACAGAAGAGTGTCGCTTTACTATAAATTTTGTCCTGCGAGAGTTTTAGTACAGTGTGAAACAACAACAGAAAACATGAGGAAACTATACTCGCTAGGAAGATATTCAGTGTGAATGTGAATATATAACTGTCATTTTCGAAATTGATATCCAATTAAAGTATTTATAATTTCCTTGATAGATATATATTCGACTATATATATATATATATGTATACCGAATATTTTTCTCATGAGATTTATACATACATACATGGAGCCTGTATAGATTATTGTTATTCCATTGTTGTATAATAAAACAATTTATTGTTTGTTTTGTATTTTTTTTAATGAAATTATTTTGGTGTTTCGCGTGCAGTATATATATATAGTTGATAGAGAATCAACGCAAATAAGTTTTTCTGTGTAAAAAGTATTTTTAAAGATGATATCATAGGTTGGCTTGCATACAGTCTGAGATTAAAAGCGACACAACAGATTCAATTTTCATATGGGCAAACACTCAATAGAAGTAACATGAACAAAGAGTCACGTCCGTTGTTATACTTTGTGATCTCTTAACGTTGAATACGTTTTAGAGTAACCTACGTACGAAAATCCTGTTTCACAAAGTGAATGATGTGTGGTATAAAATGATATCCATATATAGTAAATTATGATAATACCCTTAATGAAACAACAAAATACATTTATGATATAAGCTATGTGATAAAATCGTAGCTGAAAGGGAGATAATCTTCGATCAACACTGCTGGAATGCTACGTTAATATAACTGTTTTGTTTTTAGAATTGTCGAAACGGTAAACAATCAGCGTAATGATCCCAACAAGAGAAAAATTTCACATTGTACTATAATAACAAAGTATCTGTAAAACAGGAAAAAAGCACTGAAAGAAATCATATGAATTGCATTGACAGATATTGGGAATTGAGTAACTGAAATGGCAAAAAAATGAAAATGTTTTTAATATTCAAAGCAGTAAAGCTTTCTACATTATATATATATATATATATATATATATATATATATATATATATATATATATATATATATATATATATATATATATATATATATATATATATATATAGCAGAATGGCACGAATAGGAAGCTCCTAACAAGGATCAAACTCACTAGAGGGTAGCAATGGTCAATTAAAAAAGCTTGTTGATTAGGTGACGCAGTCCAGTAAATTGCCATACAATTTAGTGTGGCGTTGGAACTAGCCGTTTTCGATATCAAGGGAAATTACTCAAGATGTCTACAATAGAATTACCTCCCTTTATACTCAAGTTTTGCAATTCAAACATGTACTACTCCATTGATAAGCGGTCAAACGGTTAACAATAAAAAGGTGGAATTGGCGAACGAATTCTGAATTCCAACAAAATTTACTTCACCATATCATCTCAGCAAGAGGAATGAATTCACTTTTCCCTAGACTCTGATCTATCGCAAGATATCCCGACATTTTGGTCTGTCCGAACTCCGACGATTGGAATAGTTGCATGTTTTATATCCGTTTCTTTCGTCGGTTTTCAAAAGTTGGTAAATTCATTCGCTGTTTTTCGACGAAGAAAAAAGAATGAAGTTAGTCTTGCTAATGAAATAGTTCTTAACCTTTTAACCACAACGCCTTCCCTTTTGGTAGTTGGCCTTCTCCCCCACGCCTCTCATATCTTCAACCGAATGAGTAGTTTGTAATACGTAATGGAAATATCTGAAAAAAAAAAATAAATAAATAAAAAAGATCACATTTCAATATAATTTATTAATCATGATATTATGCAAACACCTGTTAAGATAATTCCTAAGATAATTAGAACAAGCCTATTTGCTGCAAGGTCAAGCTTCATTCCTACTTCTGTTTTGACTTGACTGGAGATGATTAATGCAATTTTTCTATTGCATATACAATAGATAAAGAAAATGAATTAAAAAAAGTAATTCTTTATTCAAATGAATTAAGCCTTTGTATAACTGTAAGATAGTGTAGATACATGACACTAATCAATTTGGTTCAGTTGATAAGAGACCCGCCAACCAATCATTTGGTTGTGATTTCAATTTATTCCTTCTCATTTCGAGAGGATCGTTCTGGTAACGGTAAAAAAACAAAAACAAACAAAAAAAAACAAAAAAACAAAAACAAAGTTAACTCCAGACTTGGACTGGAGTTTGACAAAAACTCTTACTCTTTTCCCAGCAGGCTCTTAAAATTACACCCAACCTCCGGGTGCATGCCCTCCCCCAACTTAAGAACCCCTGAGATATTGGGTAGCTTTTCCGTGGCTTATGCCCCTATAGAACAAAGAAATTTTGGGTAACATTCCTTCTATCTCCGACCTCCCAGTGCTAGGATCAGCATTGTCTTGTGTTTTGGTGAGACAGACTAAATAAATGATAAAAACTTCATGCTTTGTAAATACTACAGGCGTAACATAATAAATTCTCCATGCTGCGTGTGAAGTGAAGCGAAAGTTGATAATCTAGGGTTGCAAGCTATAGACTGAGTTCAATCCTGACTGAGTGCTCCACTATTCTCACTCTGAGCCAGATTAAACTGTGCTTAGGATATGTCTATTTAGGGTGCCTTATAAGAGGGATTAGCCTCGTGAGATATTGCATGCACGCACAGTCATGTATGTTAGGTTGGTGTAAAAATATTTGCAATTTTTATTTTGAACTTTCATATCTATTTCGGTGTAAACTATTATTCAGGTATGTTCACAGAATGTACGATCTTGAAGCGCAGATTTTTCTCAATTTAGTAAGGCTTTCTTTTCTATTTATTCTGGTTTGTTTGAGGATATCAAATAGGATGAAGAAAAAATCCAAATTAGAGCGATTTCGTCGTATGAATTCAAAATGTAACGTAAAATAGCGAAGCTGCACACAATATCAACCAAGTATTTGGCCAGGGGACTGTCAACGAACGGTACTGCTCAACATTGGTTCCCAAAATTTCGAAACGAATACAAGAGCCTTGTAGATGAAGAAAATCAAAGGCACCTAACTGAGGCAGACCAACGCAAAAGAACTCAGGATTTTGCAGAGGAACTAAACGTTGACCATATAACGGGTATTTGGCATTTTCACCGAATTGAAATTGCACTTCATGTGTGCATCAAAAACATCCATTATTTGATCGCATTGTGACATGTGACAAAAATGGATTCTGTACAACAATCGACAGCGTCTCACGCAGAGGCTGGACAGAGGTGTAACACCAGAACACTTCCCTAAACCAAACCTGCATCAAAAGAAGAAGTAGAATCATCCTGAACAACTTCTAGAGTCCTGAAGAAACCATCACTGCAAATATCTATTGCTAGGAAATCTACAAAATGCAACCTTTGGTCAATCGAAAAAGACCAATACTTCTCTATGACAACGTCCGACCGTATTTCGCGTGATTGACTCTACAGAAATTGAACGAACTAGACTACGAAACTCTACTTCGTCCAGTTTGCTCGGCAGACCTCTCACCGATTAACTACCATTTTTATTTTTGTGCCAATCTAACACTGCTGTGGAAAACTCTTCTTAAAGTCTTTGATTGCGAAGCTAAGCTATTACATATATATATATATATATATATATATATATATATATATATATATATATATATATATACATATATATATGTATGTATATATGTGTGTGTGTGTGTGTGTGTGTGTGTGTGTGTGTGTGTGTTTCTGCGTTTTCATTCTCGAATATCATCTTGTTTATTCTCGGTCTATATCTACTCTGTTCGTTTCTTTCAACGCTACAATTATGTATAGACAAATGGATATATATGATCCGACAAAATGATTATAAATTGCGTCATCTTATATAAAACTCTTATTTGAACTACACAGTCAATACATCATTTGGTCTGGACAATATATATATATATATAATTCAGTTCAAATAATTATCCAATATACATGATATTCATTGGCTTCCACAAATTGCAGAAAATCATTGATGAAACTCATCGATCCTTTCGTTTTTTGGTGACGCGTTAAGGTAAGATGATTTCAAGTTTTATTATCGAACTTGATTTTATTGGAAGGAAGGCATTTTAATGCATATGAAAATCATTATTTAAGATCTATTCAAATTATATGGACAGCACTAAAAAGAAGGGTGAGTAACTTTGATGCTTTGACAACGAATAATACTTGTTTATACGTCAGAGTCTTGTTAAAATCTTTTTCTTTCCGATAGTGATTTTGTGCAATCCAAATGCTTCTCCCACACCTCGTATCAAGTGCCATATGTGACAAATTTAAGCTAAAAACTTCCACAGCCGTAGAAATCTAGATACACACACCCATATCGACTCTATACTACTACAATATTGAGATAATTGACTTCAATGAATTTCTTGAATGTAATGGATACTTTGATGCATCTTGGTGGCTTCTTTTTCTTTGCTATGATCCCATGATCTCGTCTTTTATTTTGCAGACGATACTTCAACTTAATGTAAATTGCTCTTAAGTGAAACTCAATTATACAAGAAATAGAAGGTGCTTGAATGCAAACGGAAGATCATTTTAGATAAAAAGTATTAGTGGAAATCATTTATTGAAAAAAGGCATGGTTAATATTGCTCTTTTTTTTATCAAGGTAGGTAACCTGTGGATGTCAAAATCAAAGTTACCTCCCTTTGAAATCCCTTTGAAATTTGCATCGCGGGTGTTACAGTTTGACATTTTTTAAACTGCACTTCTGTGGTTGATTTTTCCAAATTATCACCTGCCAAATTTTTTCTCTGAATGTTTAACTAATTAGAAGGGTCAGTTTTTTTTATGTCATCCTTTTTGCAGAAAATGGTTATAAAATCTAAGTTAGCAAATAAAAATACTTGCCGAGAAGAACAATTGCTATTCGCAGCAAGTATTCTTGATAAAAATTTCGTCTTTCTCATATTTCAAATGTTATGAAAAGCATTAGAATCTTATTTTTCGTCAATACGAACAGAACTATGACAGGTTCATCTATGATTCATTAATTATTTCATAAATAAGAATTCATTTTATAAATAAGAATACATCCTAAAAGAAGGTTGATGATTTGAAAATTAGGAAAAACATAAACCTGAAAAAGCTAATGAAAAATCTCCAGGTGGAACAGCCAGGGTACACATTGCCAAGGGAAATAACTTTAATTTCTGCTTCTGAAGGTTACCTCCCTTGATACACAAATCCACGCTATCTGATTGTTAACTGAAAGGATTAACAAGTATATTTTATTCAAATTATATCCATGTCCTCACCGAGAAGGTCGAGTAACTCTGATATCATAATTACTAATATTAACCACTTATCTGACATGAATACACTGCTGTTCATGTGTGACAAAATCAAGGAAAAACCCATTTTGATTATGCATGGGAGATTAGGGTTAGTTGATACGATTTCACCATTTTTGCTCCCCCTGAAAAAAAAACTTCAGAAGTTAACCAGAAGATATTTTTATGGTGAGAAGGATATCATGTTAATTTTCATAAACATCGAACAAAAATGATACATTGTTTCATTCCCAAGATATAACAGAAAATATCGTTCAAGGTAGCGGTATACAACTTGCCCCATGCACGGGGCATGTTGTTAAATGGTGTGGGGTGAATTATCTAATTCGAATTCCTTAGGAAATTACTTGGAGCTACTTACAATTTCACTATTTTGTCACTCATTCAAAAGCTTCACAAAATAACTCGAAACAATTTCTTTTAAAAGTTCAAAATGTTTACCATAAATATTGAAATAGAATTTCTCATCAACAGATGTGGCATAAAGAGTCTTCTCCATTTATACAATCCTCATCGGCCGAATCTTTCCAGTTAATACTCTGCATCCATTTCTCTCCACGGGCAGAATTTGACCAGTTTTCACCGCATGCAAGGCACAAACAATCTTTTTTAGCCTTTCTCTCTTTCTCGAATTTCAAGCAGGCTTCAGAAACTTTTTAATGACCATGTTCCTTGGGTAGATTTTGTCTTCTTTTGTTTTTTTATAGAGACTGTCGTTATTTCATCTTTTCATGCGGGTCAGTTAGTACAGCTGGGTGTTTTTTTAGTTACTACCACGTTGTGTCTTCTTTGGACCAGCCTTTCTAAACAGTCTCTATGTCTCTGGGGTTTGCATTAATCCTGTCTAGTCATAGTTGTTTCAATGTGTCATAACTTCCTAGACGTACAATCAAATCTAGCCATACAATCGAATTCTTGAAAAATAGTCTACATACAAATCAAGTATACATATAGTGACCGTTTCAGATAATCAAGCGTGTTGCATTGAGCTGTGATTTTCACAAGCTCTATAACAATTTTCCTAGGGGCCAGAGTACTTACTCAAGGAGTCCCAAATCGTTTTTTTCTTTTTTTTTTTTTTTTTTAGTTTTGGAGAAGTGGCTTTCATTTTCACATAATATGGTCAATGATGACGCCTGCATACGACAAGAAGTTAAGCAGCATTTGACATCACTTATTGAAATGACATTGTATTAATCTGCCCAGCTTCCTCCAATACATTAGCATCTAAAAAGAAGGGAAATAATTGATATCATAATGGTGGGTAATAACTACTTATTCGGTGGATGGTTGTTAAAACAATTTTTTGTGAAATCATCGCACTTTTGATTATCCAGACATTCTGTCATTCGTGTCCAACATGGTTAAGTCTGAGAAAAATGTTATTTTCAGTCATATGTACAACACCAAGAAGGGAAAGTAACTCTGATATCATAATTGGAAAGAATCTACTAGAATTATATGTACGTGGACACCTTAAAAAGTGGGAAGTTGCTTAGATACTTTGATGGCGAATAATGGTCGTTGTTTCGTCAGGTCCCTGTAAAAAAAAAACGAGTTCTCCTTCTTGCAGGCTAAAATGGCTAGATTTGTTAATTTCCAGCAAAGTTAATAGCTAAAAATGCAAAAATATTTGCTTCATAATGCTAAAAGATGAGAAAGTTCGAAAACTCTTATAATGTGAAGTACCCTATGAATTAATTGATGCTTCAATTCTATTTTAATAAATACACTATTTAGCAAATAAATGAATATGAGATTTAGAATCATAATAGCTTTGATATTTGATGAATACGTCGTTTAAAAATAAAGGTTAAAAACGCAACAAAATGATAGCTTTTATTTTTGTTATTATCCTAATATCTGATCAACACGTTGTATAATTATACATTTTCAAACTTGCGTAAGAATTTCCAAGCGCACTCAACATTTCAAGCTATATAGTTAGCTGGAAATATAAATGTGAAAAAAAATCTAGCCATTTTAGCTATCAAAGGGATAACTTTTTTGCATTTTTTTACGCTGGTTGATTTTAGTACCGAATACCATTCGAAATCTCGAAGATACAATAACACCATACACATCACAAACTCATCATGTAATTTCAAAAACTGAAGAAAATAAGAATAAAAACAAGTCGATATGATGAAAGAGAATAAATTAAACTTCTTTATTCATTGTGGAAGTAAAGAATATAGACAGAAACTAACAATTATTTTTTTTATCTCAAGGTTTTGTTTTAATATTTCGCTTTTGATTTTTTAAAAATCTTTCAAAATATGTGTGTACGTTCATTTTCAAATGTATTTCTTTTTTAAAATTTAAAATTGATTCACTAAATCCAGTAAGGCAGACACAGAGCCATTTTAAGGTGACAAAAAATTCCTTCGAGTACAGTAATGTTGACTCTTCACTGAAGTGTATTTGATCTTACAAGCTAATCCGAGAATAAACGTTCGATTTATAACTGGAATCTCACTTGGACGATACGCTATCGTCCACAATTCCAAGTAACGCAGAAAAAAATTGGTATATAAACTGGTATCAGTCAATTTTTTCTTTTGAACAATGATAATAATAATAAAAAAAGACTGATAATTTTGGTTTCGTCTACGCAACCTTTGGGTTTATAGTTAAAAGTTATACAGTGTTATTCTCCCTTTTTAAGGATGCTCGTTCCCAGTTCTGTTAAATTTTGATTGCATCACCATAAAAAATAGTTACGAATAAAATGTTCTTGATATCTCAGTGAAATTTAGCGGTGAATTCATTTAGCATAATTATCATAGCTTTTATTTCTAACATTTGCGGTGAGACCAACGTCTATAACATTCAAATCACAAAACATACCCAACTATTTTTATAGTATGCCAATAACTCTTTACAATTGCCTATAAGAGTCAGTCAACTAAAAAAAATGATCGTAAAAGATACTTTTTTATGAAATTGATAAATCCATATTGAACGCACTAGATAAAAAATATCGTCTAATCTTTACACTGGGTCAATAGAATAAAAGAAAGAATATTTCTACTAGTATTAAATGCAATGTGTCTTCCTTAACAGATTGTTACTTGTAAAAGTGATTATATATGCAGGATGAACCTCACAAATCCGGCAAGCTTGAAACCATGCAGGTGCCGTAGTAGCGGAATTTTCCGAACCAGTGAACTTGGAGTGAAAATGGTAAAATAATCGGTATAATTTACTGTATTATAGATATCAGTATTGCTACTTCTTTATAGTGAAATTCGAGCCGATGCTCGATTGTAAAAGATTAAAACAAATTTTCTAAAAAAAATATTAAATTAAGAAAACGTAGAAATATTTAAAAAAAAAAATCTCGATGGAAAGAAATCAACGTGAATATTTCTTATAGCACTTGTATATAAGTTAGCAAATAAAACTAAAAGCTTACCAGAAGTACAATATTTTACTTAATTTTCCATTTTTATTTTTCAAATTTCAAAGGGAGATATCCGTACTTAGTTTGAAAAAAAAAATTATAAAATAAACAGAATTCGTTTCTCTAAGAACTTATTTTTAGAATGTATAAATGTAGGCACGATTGTATGAAGAATCATCAAATTGCTTTACCGCCGAACACCAGATTCAAATCACCGTCCCGATCTATCGAAGCTACTGGACTAGTGAATCCCGGATTACAGGGGTTCAACCTGCATATATATATATGTATATATGACTTTTCTTTCTGTTGTTTCGTCTTTACACTGCATATTTGCACGTTTCTGTGTTCTATTAGAAGGTAAAACTTTTTTTTTTACAAAATACTTCCATCAAAAATGTTAATTTGGTTGAAAAAAGAAAGTTTGTTTTTTTTACTAGTTCAGTGACCAAGGCCGAAAAAAAACTTATGTTTTAATGGTCAACTTTTTGTTCTGTCATTGGCGTGATCTTGCCCTGCTTATGACATATCAAAAAAAAAAAAATATCCACAGATCTTTTATCCAGGGTCGACAAACAGATTGTAACAGTCTACATTTCAGTAACAACAACATTTAAAAAAAAAAAACAATAAAAAACAAGAAGAAGAACAGACTGTCCAAAACCTACGACGTTGTTTACACAAATTTTGATAGCAATTGGCAATATTTCTTTGAAATAAAACTATTTGTTTCGAATTGATAAAAAAAAAGAAAAGAAAAAAGAATAATGTAAAAATGCTAAGAAATTAAAAGAAAAAAGACCTAGAAAATGGACCCTGGCTGTTTTTCTCGAGCCTTGATACATTTTCGTAAGTGTTCAAGTGTTTATCTATTTGCGTCTCCCATAAGTTAGGCGTCATAACACTACGCAGACAAAATGAGATGTCACAACGGATATGTTAGCTTCTTGAATTACGAACGATTCCTTCCTTATACATGCAATTAACACATTCAGATTTGGTCTGAATTAAAAACCTTTTGGCATTCATATACCTGTCAACTTACGTTGCTTTTAAAAAGGAAAGAAAAATGTATTGATTAATTCTAATTACGCAATCAAAAAATGTTTCATCTTTGTTTTCTTTAATATATTTAGATATAAGTATTAATATGCATTACTGACCCCATCTGGTCTTTTCGAAGAAGTAATTTGTTTTATCAAAGATGTACTTATGTAATATTTTATCATTATCTCTCATTAAAACCACCTAACTTTATTTCTCCTCTCCCACCTTGGCCTCTTATTAAACTACCAAACTTTATTTTGTCCAGTCATTCGTCCCACTCTCCTGTTAATCAAGTTTCTTCCTCCCCCTCAAATCCTACCATGTCTATTTTACATAGTATCAGTGGCAGCCATCACCCGAACCTGTTGTTGTACACTTATGGTAACTGTCATCAAAGTAATGGATATTGAACTAGTATTTGTAATTAATAAGATGAGAACAAGACTGCTTAAGAATCAATAATAAAAATGCTTCATCTCGGGATTCAAGAAATTTGAATTGTTTCTTTCTTTTGATTATTTGTTGTATTAAATAATTCAAAAGATACAACAAAATATACAGATATTCTGAACACCCCCTAAAATGAACGGAAATAATTGTTATATCGTTTAAATATATTTTTTTCATTTACGTATTTATATATTTATGAATTTTTTTTTTAAATTTCATTTGCGTATTCAATATTTTTTTTATTTTAAGTATTTATTGATTTTTTCATTTTATTCATTTATTCATTTGAAAATTTAAAAAAAATATTTTTGTATCTACCTTTTTTTTTTTTTTTTTACAAATATAAGCATATCGTAAATTGTAAATTGAAAAAGTAGCAAATCTGTGGTGATAGGTAAAACCACTACATGACACCAAAGGGACATAACCTACTCAATGATCATACAAAAGAGTCGTGTCCCTTGGATCATTAGAAAAATATCTACATATGCAATGTGTATCCATATATTTCATATAAGCTGTCATTAGTTACGGTATGGGTACACTGGTCTTCAATAAATGGTCAAATTAATGTAATAATTCTATAAGGAAACGAAGCCAACTAATAGATATCGACTATAAATAACGGGTAGTGGGGGGAAAATTTCACAAGGGAAGTAACTATTGAAAATACCAGAAGTTATCTTTTCCTGATTACCTGCGAAATGACCCATTATGACTCGGTGCCAGGTTTTAAGATGTTCAATTATTGATAATTATCAAGACTTGTTCATACCAAAATCACTTCTACAAAAAGAAATTGAAAGTTTCTATTTGTTTTTTCAATCTAAAACAAAAACAAAAACGTACAACTGAAACTGTAGAACCCTGGATAAATCTTTCAGATGAATATTCCACAAAAAAATGGATTTATACACTAACACCATTATCATCATCATTATCATCATCATAATTGTCATCAACAAACATTATCAACACATTTCTTCCCTCCTCGAAGAAGATTCAGGCCGTTTTTAGTGCCGCACAACGATTCCACCCCAGTGACTATAATACCAAAATGTCCTCCACAGAAGACGAGTTGATAGCTTATCGTTTAGAGAAAAAAAAATGAAAAAAAAGAGGGGTGAGCTAATCATCTTTAAGGGGAGGTAACAACGATCTGATGTGTAACAACAAAAAATATATATTAAAAAAACAAACGAAATATTGTGGTAACAAAACGTAGACGTGTGTCTGAGTGAGTATTTGTAGATGTGTGTGTGTGTGTGTGTGTGTATGTGTGTGTGAGTGAGAGAGAGAGAGAGTGAGTCTTTCCACAAAAAAAAAAGAATTTCTGTTTTTTTACATCTGATGTGTGTCATTTTTGTCTGTTGATGTCTGTCAAATTTTGGTTTCGCTTATCCGTAATTTACAAAAAAATCAAAAAAATGAACAAAAAGAATAAATGAAAAAAACAAAACAAAAAACAACAGTATTTGAATAATCAAATAAAGTTTTGTGATGTTTTTACACTGTTAAAAGTATCTTTATTTAAAACATAAGTACCTTGATTCAAAATGCAAGAACCTCTGTTCAAAACTTATGAACCTTTATTCAAGAAATGTACCTTTATTTAAAACCTTTCATTGAAAACATAACAACATTTAATCATAATATATATACACTTACTAAAATATGATTGTTTTTATTCCAATTTATAGGTACCTTTATTCAAGAGATAAGTAATTTGAGAAAATGTTTGACTAAAAAAATTGTTAAAAATAATTAGGTTGTATATTACCACACATTATCGGAAACGTTTCATCTAAATAATTTGCCTTTTCCTTTCTTACATTAGCAGTCATAAACCTACAATCAGGCAATCAGGGAAAAACTCCTTTCCGTGAAATAGCACAAAAGATACAAAGAAAGATCATTTAACTCTCAAATTCATACAAGTTTTGAATGGAAATGTATCTAGAACAATAAGTCCTGGTTGAAACTAACCCCCTTCGATCATTAAGTGAATTAACTAAATTTCTCATTCAGTTGCCTGAAGAGTCCCATTATTTTCGATTCTATTCAAGGAAGGCTTGAGAATTTGAATACTGATATGAATGGGCATTCCCGTGAAATAAGGTGTTGAATAGAGCTAAGTATTTATATAAAAGTTTTTATATTATGAATAGTATTATTTTTCCAAATCATTAGAAAGTTTTCCTTTATATCATGTTATTCAGCATTAAATACATATTTTCTTATTATTTTAGGTAATATTTAACATCTATAGAAAAGATCATGAATAATGGTAGTTATGTCTTGAATAAAGGCCCATGAATTTTTTTGGGATAAAGATCGATACGTATTGAATGAAGCTACTTATGTTTTGAATAAAATTACTTCAAATTATCCAGTCATCGAAAGTATAACTTCAGTAAGTAAGTAGATAGGTATGTAAATAATAATAATAATAATAATAATAATAATAATAATAATAATAATAATAATAATAATAATAATAATAATAATAATAATAATAATAATAATAATAATAATAATGTAGGTAATCAAGTAAGTAACTAGCTAGGTGTCAACTGCCCGCGTGAAGTCTGCAAGTAGTGAGTATTAAGGAATGACACCTATTTTTAAAAATCAACCCGTCTTTATGAAAAATGTCTCCCATTTTCTTTCCCTAATTCCCATTCCTCTTCATACTTTTGCCACAGTAAAGCCAATTTTTTGAAAAAAATAAACGGAGCAGATCAGGGCCAGCCATACCATAGCCACCAACTGATTCTTTAGCATTTTTGAGCCAATAAAAAGGACTCAAGTGTTCTCAAAAGATTTATCGATTCAACAGTTGATCTAAGGATCATTTTCTGTCTTATGTTAAAGCTTATTTCTCGGTTCAATCGATCTTCCTGATCTGACTCATTTCACAAGTAGACATACTTCATCTACTGATAGATTCTTTTGCATATTTTAGCCAATAATAGAACTCAGGTTTTCTCAAAAGGTTCTTCAATTCAACAATTGTTCCGTTCCTGTCTTATACAATATTAAAGCTTTTCTTGGTTCAATCGGCCTTCCTGATCTGATACTTTTTACAAGTATACATGCTGCAGTATTACCAGACCATCGTTTGCGTTTAGTTCGATAAGTTGTGATTAAGAGCACAGCTTGTTTCATAATTGTTTTTTAAGATTTAGCTTCTGGTCCATCTTTGACTTTACGTCCTCAAAGAAAAACAAAAATACGATTATCGTCTGACAATTTCTATTTCTTTCTTTCTTTTTTGTTGTTTACTATAAAGAATATTGTCTGAAGTCCAAGTTGAAGTCAGTCAACGAATTGTTCAGACAAAAATCCTCACCCTTGTTATATTCGTTACTAGATATCGACCTATGGGCTCTCCAGCCAATCTCTTGTATACATCGTGTCATGTAATATTCATTTTTTAGAATCTTTCCACTAGTACTAGTGAGAGTACCTAAAAAACATATACCTGTGGAAAGACGTAGAGCCGACCGACTGAAACATAGTAAGATAAGGATATTAGTCCGAATAATTCGTTGAATAACATGAATGTTTATAAAACAGAAAGAAATGTCAAAATAAATAAGCCACCAATGAAATTTCATTCCATAGGGAAATGTCTTTGAACCGTCACTTATCATTACAAGTGATGATTGGTGTAAAACCAATTTGTATCGACGAATGAACATAGAGCCAAAATACTTGAGCTGTTCATTAAAGCAGATCTCATTGAGCTTAGATTATCAGTCATTCGTGTATCTATCTAAACACTGCCGATCAAGACATAGAAATGAAGTTGTCATGAAATAATTATATTTATGAATTGTTCGATGACTGAACATGGAGCAGAGTTAAGACTTGCTGTGTCTCTTTGAGTTAATTATGTTTAAACGGTCTATGACTCCTGTCTCATAATAGCTGTTACATTTGCATATAAAAACTTACTACTAAATGTAACAACTACTAAGGGATTGAGGTGATATTTGTTGTTGTTATCGTTTTGTTTTAATAGAGGAAAGATTTGCCAAAATAGTTCTGTTATTTGTTGTTTTTTTTTTCAACTACTGAGAGCTTCAAATTCGTCGAAGGTCATTGAGTCAAGCCGTCTCGGCATCTGGTGAACAATCGGCAGGCCCGAATCTTCGGAATTATCATCATCTGAGTTACTGCAGGGCGGCAAAAGTTGCGGGCAGATGTCTTCGTAGGCCGGGGGTTGGATGTTGTTCGTATTCAAGATTTGTTGCTTTTGTTGCGTCTGTTGTAGTAGTTGTTGTTGTTGTTGTTGTTGCTGTTGTTGCTGTTTCTGTGTAGCTGTAATGGCGACAGCGGACGTTGCAAATGTCGTCAGTGCTAACGTCGATGTCGATGACGTCCCTGGGGACGTGGTGAACGAAGACAAAGTGGGAGCGCTTTTTTTATTATTCGTACCGTTGCTGTTGTTGATCCCCGGGCCGTTCATGATGACAGCATTTTTGGGTCCGATGGGTGGCAACGGGGTGGTCATCTTCATTCCGCCGATCATTAGATTGTTGATGTGGATTTTGTGCACTGTCGGCGGGTGATTGTTGATCGGCGGCTTTGTCGTCGTTATCGTGCCCGGGTTCGTGGTCGGCGTGGTCAAAGACGACAAAGATGTCGACGACGACGACTTGCTGTGGGTCGAATGGCGATAGTCGCAGTTTTGGTAATTCTCGATGGTCTGCTGTCGCTGACCAGGATTGAGAGCCGCAGTGTTTGATGTGTAGTAATCATTTGTGTCCGAATGGTTTTGTTGTTTGTTGCGTTGATTAAGATGCTGTGTGTTGGCGTTCGTGTCGCGAAAATTGGCCGACGTGTCAGACTCGACGGACAAAGGGCGTGGGGTTCTCGTGTACTTGGGCGGTGGATCGATTTTGGGGGCGATACCCAGCTTCAATTCGAGCCGGTTCCCGCTTGCGTCTTGGGCAGGAACCGGCGTAATAATCTTGATATCGTCGCGTCTTTTCGGGGAAACCAGACTGTTCTTTGAGAATGGGTTGCTGTTGTTGTTGTTATTGTTGTTGTTGTTATTGATGTTATTGTTCATGTTGATGTTGTTGTTGTTCATGTTGTTGTTCATATTGTTGTTGTTGTTGTTGTAGGCCTTGTGATGCTGATTGGCGACGTTGTGGTTCTGGTGCGGTGTGAGCGGTCGTGCACTTGTCGTGTTGGCACCGCTGGCATTAGTGTTACTGTAATTGTTGCTGGGCTGGGGATGGCGGCAGAAACTGTCGTACTGCCAGCATTTCGAGTCGGAACCGTTGGTCAGGTTGCAGGACAAACTGTCCGAGGACATCTCCTTGTGACCACTGTCGGGAGAGTCCGTGTCCTGTTCAGTTTTTGTGTTTTCAAACAGAGCGTTCTCCGGAACAGAATTCAGATAAGTATTCTCTACGTCCCGGAAGTCTGGGAGATAAACTGGACCTGCTTGAGGGGTTGTTGGGTCAGGTAAGACTGGAATCTGTAGGGGGAAAAAGAGAGAAGAAACGGGTTTGGTTAGATACTAGATATAAACCATAACATGATCAACGTTTTTTAGCAGCTTGTCGTGTTGGAACTGATCAATTAAAAAACTTGGAAGAAAGGAGTGATCAATAAATAAATTACTTCTTTCGCATCATGTTGAGCAGTGACCCCTAAAAGGTCTGAATTAAAAGAAAAAAAATCAAGCGTGAATGCTGCTGGACGCTAACTAAGAGGTTAATTCAATACAAACTTACTTTGCAAATTGACCCCAAGCTATTAGTGGGGGTGTTCAAAAAACAAGAGGATCGTTTTTTTCTGGGCATAGTAAGAAGTAAGAAGTAAATATGTAAATTGTCAGTTCACTTGGTACGGTCCGTGCGCGCGATACATACATAAGCAGTCAGCCAGATTCACTTGAAAACTGAAAAAAAAAACCTTGGCAGTTGATAGTTTTGGTTAATAGTTCCTAGCAGTGTAAATTGAAGAAACCAAAAAAATAAAACTACGTTCTCCTTTACTTAATTCGTAATGACCTCATTGGTAGAACATTGGTATGTAGGGTACTGAATATAAGGTCTCATCTCCGATACTGTGTTGACGATGTTCGTTTTCGCAAACTCTAACTTAGATTGCTCCACGGTAAGATTCTTAACTTCCTAAATCGTGGTTATTTAGCTTAGTTCAGCATAAAACCACAATATGAGGCGACCAGCACCGAACTCGTTACAATAATAATGGTGTGCAAGACTAGTTTTTGCTAAGCTGCAGGGTTTGCATATAGTGCTCCGTTTAGTTTGGCATAAGGCCTCAAGTATGGGATGCTCATGAGGAACGAACTCACTACCATAGTAAGTATGGGTTGACCAGTGAGTATCTAACTCACTTCATTTGTAATGGACGACAAAACAATCTTGCTAATCAATAAAAAAAATCTCACCAAACTACCAATTAAAATCGTTTGCACGCAAATTAAGTTCCTTCGTGAATTGGATGTAAAACGTGTGTACGTACACACACACATATACAGCTTAGAGGGATCTGTGGTTATTATCGTTCGGTGAGTCGTTCGGGCGATTAGGCTCATTCTTTATGTTGTTAGCACAACGTTCCAACCGATCCATCCTGCAGCCTATTTCGGGAGAAGAATCCATAAAGAAAGAGATAGGCCCCTTTCAAGTACAGAACACAGAAGTATTTACCTGTGGTGTGGTCTGGAAGAGTCTTTCCGAGCTTGCAGATATACCATTCACTTTCATTTCCAGGTCCTGTATACGACCGATCAACTGGGCTACGTGGTCCAGAAGATCACGATTGTGCAACAGAAGTTGGTGGGCCCGAGCCTGGAAGAAATCAGTTCAAGAAAAATTTGAAGGACCAGAATCATTGACAAATGGAAATAAGGAAACAAAAGAAAAGATAGACAAGAAAAATAAAACAAGCCTGGTTGCTACAGAGGTTAACTCCACTCTTATTTTATCTCGTCAGAAGATGATTACTGCAACATTTGTATTACACACACACATATATATATATATATATATAGAGAGAGAAAGAGACAGAGAGAGAGAGAGAGATAGAGAGGGGGGGGGAATTGGATACATAATCCGACAGAATAATCTCAAAGACGTTATTTTATTGGGAACTCTTTTTCAACCGACATCCCTGTATCTACACGATGAAAATAGGTAGTGTAAATAGATACACAATAAAGGAATAGGAATAAGAGGCTATGTTAACGCGATGCCACTCAACTGATATATATATATATATATATATATATATATATATATACACACACACACACACACATATATATATATATATATATATGTATATATATATATATATATACACAGACACACACACACACATATATATATATATATATATATATATATATATATATATATATACAGACACACACACACACAAACACACATATATATATATATATATATATATATATATATATATATCCATCCTGTGAAGCATATATTAGTATGGAGTGAATACTAGCACCTTACCAGCACATTACTGGACAGTGCCCTAAATTGATTCTCTGTCACCTTGATAAACAATTTTTTTTAATGATGACCATCCTTTTGACCGAACAATCTGTTATCAATAACACTACCCACAACTGCCTCTGTTATCTTCAACATCACATACATTATGATCCTTCTCACACTGAAAAAGTCGGACACTCAATGATGGTTTCCTCTGAACTTATTTTTCAGAGCCACATATCTGGCGCTACATTTGTTTTCAATAGAAACCAAACCTTTTAACCCTTATATTCATGTTGCTGAGGATGAGAACTCTTCACGAAACATGCACAGCCAACTAATTTATAAGATTTCCATGCAATTTTTACTTCTGAGTTTGTCTCATTCCAAATACTATGTATATCATGAGAATATTTTGTACACATATATGTTTATTTACTAGAATGAAATAAGTTCTTACATTTTCCTAACATAAGTTTTCGTAGACATGTAAGACTTGACAGTTTGGTTCAGTCGGTAAGAGAGCCGCCTATTTGATCAAAATTCTAAAGTGCAGTAGGGAAATGTTAATTTTATATATCGGTTTGGTTTGAAGAGACAAGAGAGAAAAAGGTGAGGACTGTAGTTGTTACGGAAAGAAAACAAAGTCAACCCCAGACTCTGACGTGGCTCTGAGTTTGACAAAAAAAAAGAGATGAAGTAATGAAATAATGAAGAAATTAAGAGAATGAATTAGGAATATTCTGTCTACAAGATCGTACTTTGTCCTGCAGTCATGAAAGGGGTCAACTCTCAAATTTGCATACAAGAGTTACTTCCCTTGGCAGACGTTCATTATTTGATTATCAGTAAAAAAAAAACTGATTACACACAATTATATTCGAAACCTGTGTCAATTTCTCAATTGAAACAGCATCGCGTCTTCTTTTGATATTCCGAGATTTTACATTATTGCAAAATATCGCCGTCTTTCATTGACGGCAAGAGTAAACCAGTAATAGTTATAATGATAGTCACCCGGATATCTTGAAATCTGAAGCTACCCGAATTCTTGACCTCTCTCTTCCAGTATTTTCAATGAAAAGGAATATCCCTGGAAATGAAATTCAGGTAGCCTACGTTTTTCGGGAAATTGTTTCTCTCCAGCTATCTGAAATGTCGTGCAGTGAAGAAGCAATTACCGTTGATATATCTGGGAAAACATTTCGAGCATTTCCAGACGCCTTAAAATAACCCTCTTCTATATTTGCCAGCTTCGATGTCAACAATCGAAGCTGGTTGTCTGCTGTGGCTGTTGTAGACATAAGACATTATGCTTGACTGCTTAATCTCACGTATTTTTTGTCACACAGTTCTTGGAACATCCTGCAAGCCTATACTAAACCTACGTCATACATTTCTACCAGAATTGTATCACTGTCAATCGAAGCAAAAAAATCTCATCCAATGTTATTTTTGGGGTCAGGGAACATTGAAATATTTTGCCCATATAAATTGATGGCGATTGGTTCTTCGCTTCACACCATTCCAGATAGCGAAGGATTCCGTATAAACGCTCTAATTTTGGATCGCACGGAAATCTGCATTACCAGCAAGAAGTGATTACGAATGATCAACATTTTCCCAGTCGTTTGGAGTGTTGGAACAGCGTTCCCTTACTTAAATTAACCGAGACGGTGCATTGTACCAGTACATATTAAATCCAGGCACCCCTTGAATAACCCAGCCCAATAACCCAGCTATAGATGCAGGCTTCGCTCACCGGATCACCAAAGCCGCTAGAGCCAGCAGCCCTGTGGTCACTCAATTCGTTTCCAGTACCACACCATTATATTTTTCTGACTTCATTTCCCAAACTTAATTTACTCACCTGTGCTTCGATGCGGGCAGCTGTTTCTGCCGCCAATTGGTCTTTCAAAAGATGTACCTGTGCAATAGCCACTTGGGTTTGCTGCTGCTGCTGTTCAAGTTGTTGCCGTAGCAACTGCACCTGGTGGTGTCGACTAAGAGGTAACGATGGCTCTGGTTGACTGTAGTCTCCAAGTAAGACGGGAGAACTCAAAGGGGAGACAATCGTTGTTCCACTGGTGACGCTACCGACAGCACTACCACTTACGCTACTGCCAATGCCCCCACCACTGACAACACTCTGCAGAAGAAAAAATTTACAAGGTGAACATAATTGATAAATCATTTTAATATAATGGCTTTTTATGTTATCAGAAGGCTACTTGCTCTTATATATATATATATATATATATATATATATATATATATATATATATATATATATATATATATATATATATAGATATATATATTAGAGAACAATACTAAATTCATAACAAACGCGTATATATATATTCATGTATTTAGTAGATCTTTCTTGAAAAAAAAGTGCTCAATACCACCAGTAGAGTGGTTAAAAGATAAGTAAATATTTTTCTATGGTTCATTACAGATTCTGCTTCACTTGAAAAATGTTTCAAATGAACAGAATGAACAATCTGTAAGTAACCATTGAAAAAATCTTTACTCATTATATATATATATATATATATATATATATATATATATATATATATATAATACATTCATAGGTTGTTGGTAAAATAATGCAATGTTTGAAAGGTAAATAATCAATTAAAAGAGATTTTTTGGTTATTTTCTTTGAATCTACAGTCAGCTGTTTGGCTGATAAGATTACCTGTCTTCTCAGCTAATCGGCTGACTGTAAATTTGAAAGAGACAACTCCAAAGTCTCTTTTGAAGAGTTTTTTTTTCTTTTTCATTGTAGCATTATTTTACATACACCCTGTATATACGTATGTGTTCACAGCTATGCACGCATATATATATATATATATATATATATGTATATATATATGAGCATGTATATATATTTGCGTACGTATATGTGTGTATACGTATATGTGTGTAAATAAGTTGATTCAACTCACCCCTAATTTACTTTGTGATGTTAAATGAGCTGGTTTGGCGATGGCAAGGTCTCGTGGTGGCGTATTTTTCTCTTCTTTAAGACATTCTTTGGAAAGCTTTTTCTCATCTCTGGCTTGCACCTTGGCCTCGTCAGCTTCAACTTGCTTCTTGGCTGCAAAAGATATATGGATTTTTCAGTAAGTAATTAAGTCAGACAATCAGGTGAGCAATGTTTGACATCCGACTCCAATTTCACAGGATGAAAAACAGGTCTGGTCAGCCATCCAATAGAAATCATCTCGTGGCAAATGTTTTTTGGCAGCATGCCGTGCTGGGTGAGATCAGTTAAAAACAACAAAAAAAAAACATGTGAAAAACAGTGAACAACGGATGAGTTACTTCTCTCGCATTTCGTTGGATCACGAAAAAAGTCTGAATTATCAAAAAAAATAAGAGTGAACACTGTCCAACACAAACCTAAGGGATCAATTTAGCATAAATTTGCATTACAAATTGCCACTCCCGAAAGACCTGTTGAGGGATAAGTTCATAAAATTAATGCTTTTTTGCTCCTTTGATACGGCCTGTACGCATCCCCCAAACATAACCAACCAGGAAGAATCCCTTAAAAACTGAAGAAACCTACGTAGACTCTACAGACATTTTTGTTGACGGTTTATAAAAAGAGAGGAAACTAACTGAATTGCACAGATTGCAGCAGCTGGAACGTAGCGATCAAAACAACAATGATAAGGATTGTAGTCCGAATAATTCAATCAACGATGCCATTCTTTATCTCAGAAGGCTGGAGAGCGCAATAGCCAGAAGGAAATGCTCAAAACAATAAAGATAAGGATATAAGTCAAAATATTTCACAAAATAATGAGAATTCATCATCTAAAAACTTGGGACAATGCTTGAAACGCATCGATTAGGGTATAAGGATCGAAACAGCAAAGATGAGGATTCTAGTTTGAATAATTCAGGGAATAATGCAAACATTTCATTTCAGAACTCGGGAAGCAGAAGTGTACACCGACCGAAACAATGGTGAAAACAACAAAGATAATGATACTCGTCTGAATCATTCATGAAATAGATATAATTTTTCATTTCAGCATTTTCAACAGTCTATTGGCCGACACCCAGAAAAAAAGAAAAGAAAAAAAACAAAAACAAATATGAGGGTATTCGTTTGAATAATTTATGGAATAATGGCTAAATTTCATTTTGGAAGTTCAAACGAAACCAAGGAGGTCGAAGGGAGTGCTGGTCAAAACGTAGCTAGTTAAACAACAAAGATGAAGACACTCGTTCAAATATTGCTCCTATTCTCTACGTTTTTGGTCGCCTTCTAACGTCCGTCGTTGGACATACACCTTCTCCAAGATTCGCCAGGCCCTCACGATCGTGGGCGCCAATATCTACTGAACTGAATCGGCATAATTTCGTCGGTCACAATTTCGTATATGATCTCTTGAGATTTATCTTAAGGGTTGTGATGTCCAGCGATTGTCTAACATTCTTGCAACATAGCCTGCCCATTGCTATCTGAGTTTCCTGATGGATTTTGTATTTCTGAAAACAGAAGCGACGTCATAGGGATGAACTGATGAAAACTAAGGGACGAATTACCCGTAACTATACCGTGATGTACCCTGGTATGAATAGCAGAATGAGAACATTCGATTCCCATAGTTTGAATAAAAGGCCCGGTTCGAAATTCCGAGAATCGTATGAAATTTAGCAGGCATACGACACGCGTGTCAGCAATGCCACGCTGTAACTTTCCAGGTGACGCGCTATTGACTTTGAAAAAGTCATTAAAAAACATGATTTATTTTGATTCTGGTTTTATAAGTGTTTTCTTTTTTCGAAATTTCAGTCATATTGAAGTAGTAGTTTTAGAAATACATCACAAAAATCATGACGTTTATCTATAAGCATTTACGAAAACTAAAATACCTGCACACATGTTGATGACACTCCATTAACAGAATTATTTAGAAAATTAAACTTTTGACACGCCGGTCTAAAAAGGTTTGTCATCGAAAGACTAAAAAAACCAAGATTGTATAACGATAATTTCTCATCTCAGAAATTCAGACAGAAATGAAAATACTAGTTTGAACAATTTATCGCATTAAGATACGAGGAAGATAGGAGAAAATTACCGGAAAGCACTTGACATGAGACCAGTTTGAAGAAGACTAAAGACCCATACTTTTTTTTTTCGGGAAGAGGATGTGTCAATGGGTTAAGAAGAAGCAAGGGATATGGTGGGAAGGGGCCAAAAGCCCCCTAACTCAGGGTGTCAAAATTATTTCAAAATATGTACGCAAACTATCACAAGTACATTGTATACTTTTTTATGGACTTCCTGTGACTGGTTTCTCTTGACCCGTGACATTAAGAATTCAGTCCATGGTTGGTAATGGGAATCAACTCCAGTTCCCCGTGTCAAGATCTTTTTACACACACTCACACGCGCGCGTGTAAACACTGTCAGGATTTAAGGAAGGTTAGCTCTTCTAGTTGTAGTACATTTTCCCTGGTACGGATTCAATAAAAATAAACTGCTGTATCTAACAGCAGATAAGACGCACTTTTACTTCCTAGAAACGATATCTAAAAATTCAACTGGACTCCTCATTGATTTGAACTTGAGATTTCTCTGTAAGTTATTTATTTTAACTATTTTTAAATATTCCTTCTGTAGGGATGTTGAGAAAAGAAAGAAACAATATTTACGGCTGTATTTTAGTGCAGACTTCACTCGAACACAGTATATACAATCAAGCGTTACTCCATCACCCTTCCACTCAGCTGCAATGATTTTCTACACAAGCTATGCTCAGGGTGTCACAAAACTAGCACTCAATTTGTCCCCAAATCAGTTCCAAATGAAGCAACTGATTAATCATTCAGTTTTGAAGATATTTACGTACAAATAGTTGCTTTGCTTTGATAGAACTGGAGTTGATTTGGGGACAAATCGAGCGTTACTTTTATGAAATTCAGTATATTCTGACAGTAAGAAAATCTTTTTGATAATTCAACACCGACTTGGGAAAATATTGACTTCAAATTTGTTTGAACAACTATAGGCATTCAAACTGTGTTATCATGTGCACTGAAGGGAACTTGGAAGGAGGATTGCCTGTAATCGGGAATCAATGCAAGCGTTATAGACAGAATATGGTTATTATATATACAATAGATAAACATTTACAATAGGAATGCATTGCAAATGAAGAGAACAGGATTGTTATGAATTAATGTAAACATTACTGACAGAATATGGCTATTATACATGTATGAATTTGTATAAAATGAGTTGCAAATGAGAAAAATGGATTGCCAGTGGTCACGAATTAAATCAAGTTCGTGATATTTAAATTTGTTGCCTATGGATGCTTTCATAGTTTTCAGATTTCACGTGTATTAAGTCGGAAAAGGTGCGCCATGTTCCCATTGTTACAAGTTTCTAATTGTTTGTATGGAAACTGAAAGCTTTTGTCTGTTCCAAAAAATATAATGTTCTGGCTGATTCATTTTTCGATTCTTGATTTCATCTGAAATTGATGAGATTGCCAGGATTTGTCTGAACCGTCGTCGCAGTTCCCATTGATTTGTTTTTCGATTAAAGATCTTCGATCATAACTTTTTATACACAGAAGATGGACAGAAAAAATTCGATAAATTGAATCATATTGATGTTCCAAGACCACAAAATCAAAACGGAAAATCAAATCAATACCCAACTCAAAGGAATGAAAAAAGACCCAAAGAAAACAAACCAGGCATGACAGGGTAGGAATAGTGATGTATTTGGAATTGTGCAAATGACTTAGTTCAATCATGTAAACAAATGGTATCTTCAACAGACTAAAATAGACAACATATAAATAACAGATCTGGTTAATCACTCAAAAGAAACCATCATGAGGGAATGTCTTTTGGTAGCGTACCAAGTTGGGGGTGATAAATTTAAAAATTGAATTAAGGGTAGGGTCATTGAATTAGTTACTTCTCTCACCTTTTGTTGGTGATCACTAAAAATATCTGAATTTTCAAAAGCAAGCGTGAATGCTGTCAGATATAAACTTACATTGCAAATTGACCCCCGCCAAAATACTATGGCGGGAAATTAAAAAAAAAAGAAAAATATTTTTGTAGACATAATAAAGCTTAATTTTTAGCTCCCTAGATCCATCAGTGCGCGATAAAACATGCACACAGTCAGTAAGACTAGTCTGAAAATTTAAGAAACCAGGTGACAGTTTTGGTTGCCAGTTTCTAATATGGCCACGTCGGGGTATATTCTGTGAAACTAAGCAAAGCTTAGTAAAAACTGCATATCATATCTGCTTTATCCATTGTCAGTATTGTCACACTTTTTTTTCCTTCTAATAGAGATTTCTCGACTACCCATCATAAGTGTAATTCATTCTTTTTCGTAACAAGTAACAACTGATTATATCTGACGGTGAATAAAAAAAACACGAACAGCAATATCGTAATTCGATATTTAAGAAAATCTTTCAACTCGCTCGGGTATTCTCATTTTGTCTTGATAGTTTAAGTAACCGTCAATCAAAACTGATACAAAAACAGTAAAAAAATTGTTGGTCTGACTGGCTATGCATCACGCAGATAGGCCGCACCAATGGAGCTAGAGGGCTCAAATTTTAAAAAAAATTACTCTTTATGTCAAGAAAAAACAATCTCTACTCAGGGTTGAGCACTCTTACATGAGGCAACTCATCCATTATAAGCTTATGCAATGCTCTTCTATAGGAATTGAGCACTCTGGTGGATGAGGGATTTCTGTGTAATTTAAATATTTCGCTCAAATTCAGCCTTACTGCCTGTCCAGTTCCGTAGCCCAGAGGTAGGATATCGGCCTCGCAGTACTGGATGGGATAATGGAAAGTCTATAGCCACACTTAAGAGATGTAATACATCGAAACAGCTGTCTGTGGATGACACAATATATATATATATATATATATATATATATATATATATGGTACCCGCAGAGGATCGAATACACGAGTAATGGTTTTCTAGTTTAGTTTGATAAACTTGGAAAAAAATGTTAACCTTCTCTGCACGTGAGTGTTGAAGCACCAGTGCACGCGTGTGTAAATAAATGAGTACAGGTATCTTAATTGTTTGAAATTTCGCTTTACACCACTTTTTCATATTGCAAAGCAAAAAAAAAAAAAAGAAAAAAGCGAAAATAGGGTCCCACGTTGTTTTTCTGCGAGCTTTTAGAGGTGCAGTGCGCAACCCCTTTCTCTTTTATACACCACAGTCTCCTGCAGCACCCACCATCTCAAGTTCCGTTGACTCAACCTATCACTCCATCACCACCATTTACAGGATCTGGGAACGCTCAAAAAGTTTTCCCCATATAAATCAATTATAATTTCTTCTTCGTTTTACGACATTTCAGCTTACGAATATCTTTGATAGGAACGCTTTACTTTCGTGGAAAGCCTGTATTTGACTGGAAATAGTCGTCTAATTCGATTCTGGGTTAGTTGGGGGTGTTGCTCTTGTCAGAGCGCAACCGATCACCGACATCTCCACTTTCCTCGCCGAGTCTGCCACTCAACCATCCAGCTTTGACTCGGGGGCAGGAGATGGGGGTAAGGTCGGTCGCTACCCTTTCTATTTTCGCACCTCGGTACGTGTTTGCTATTCATAGGCGAGTACGCCCCTCGAAGTTGTCGACTCTCGTCTTAATCAAGAGTCAAATCTTAGCGAACCGCCATTGACACCCTCGCGTGGATTTGCCTGTAAAATAGGCGCCATCGATTTCAGGGGGAGGGAATCAATGATTCGAATTCTCACAACTGTTACAGAATTGGAAAAGCTCAGTCGGGTGCAATCGTCGGAGAACTGAAAGGTGGGAGAGCAGGGTAGAGGTTGAGACGTGTCCTGGGTGAAGCAGGGGTGGTGTGGGCGAAGATAGATTGTAAGAATAAAGGATATTGTCGAAAATGAGAGGAGAGGAAATATATATATATATATATATATATATATATATATATATATATATATATATATATAGAGAGAGAGAGAGAGAGAGAGAGAGAGAGAATTAGTGAAAGAAGCAGGGAAGAAAGAGTTTAATGAAGAATGAAGAGAAATAAACATAAGAATTAAAGAAAGAGTGTTCCATTTTAATTCAGGATGTTGAATGCAGATTCTCAAGACAGACGAACCCCACCCCCAAGCTGGGATGACGTAACGCAACCTTCTCATCCTTTCAACATTTATCCCGGAGCCACAGTAAGCTGTGCTGAGTAAATATCGAAAAACTAGGATTTCGAATGCTGATTTTCAAAGCAAGCGCGCTCTTTGTTGGGAAGATTGGCGTGACACAACCTTCCTACTCTCTTCACCGTTTGACTTTGAGCAGTATTAAGCTAAATTTAGTAAATATCAAAGAGGCTGGACTTTGAATGTTGATTTTCAAGGAGAGCGAACCCTTTCTACTCTCTAAGATTGACGCAACACATCTTCCTGTGTCTTATCTACACCTGGCCATGTGCAATACTGAAATAAACTCAGTAAGTAAATAAGAAACGAAGTAAACCTAGGATTTCGAGTGCAGGTTTCCGATTCAATCCCCACACTCTCTCCCACTCTCTCTCCCATCTAACCTTTTGCATTAAACTAAGCGTACCAAATATTTAAAAAGAAAAGAAAGCAGGATTCCCAAATTTGCTCATTTTCAAGGCAAACTGTCTCTCCTCGCTTCGAAGACTGGCACAATATAGTCTTCCTATTCCAAATCTACCCCCATTCAGCTATTTACTGGATTAAGCTTATCGAATAACGGAGTATTATACTATTATTCTGTTTGTATATACGACTGTTACAATTTCTGATTTAATCATCATTCTAATTCTTATCATCCTTTTTATTCTCACACCCCTTGTCCTTGTAAAGTAATGGACAAAAATAGGAAAGGGAAAGGGTGCTTATGTTTGGATGACTCAACTATAATTGAAAAACGTTGCTTTCCCACCAATGAAAAGTTGAGGGACTGATAACTATTCAGAAATGATCGCTGCTTGGGCGTCGCATATCTTGTCTACCATTGTTCTCCAAACTTTTCAGTTTTCGACAACTATCCAGTGTTCTTTGTGGTCATCCCCTGTGCCTATTTCCGGTCTTTTACCGTATTAGTGGTCTTTTAGTGCAGAACCGGAATTAGCAAGTTCATACAAGTCGCTTTTTAATTTTGCTGGCAGAGTGGTTCTTAGCCTTCCTTTGTATCTTTTCTTATCTGATTTATCATGGAAGTTAATTTAATTGCTTTGTTTTCGGGAATGTCGATGTCTCGTCTAAGGATATGGCCCAGTAATTCCCATCTAGCTCTCCTAGTGGTTTGCAAGACACGTCTAAGAGGTTGTTTTCTCGCAATAAGACCATCGAGGCGGAAAGAGATAGCCGAAACCATGCCAAAAAAATCGAATTCTCTGCCTAGAATTGACGATTTCAGACACATAGAAAATAATTTGTGCCCATGTTCCCTATTCTTAATAACTTCTCGACCAGTGAACCATCAACGCCAGATAAAATACATTTAGCTTTCAATTGACGTATTTAGTCGTGCACAGATCGAGTCTTCTTGGGTTTTCGGGTTGAAATTTAAATCAAGCATCAAATGAAATTTTCTCTGAGAATGCAACCGACAGAACCTTACAATCAATTTTGCTTTTCCAATGTATTCCTATTCTTTTTTCTCGGTCTTTGTACCACACTTGTGACCAATATATATATATATATATATATATATATATATATATATATATCGATAAAATGTGGAAGTTCGGGCTCCTACATATTGTTTCTATACTGAGCACTAGTAGAATACAGATGTTTCGGATAAATATATACGATTTGCAGTACATATTTTATTCAACAAATATATGTATGAATGAAAGAAATAGATTCTACTTCAATCGCCTTTGTTTAAGATCAAAGACATAGATATTTCACAATAGAAAATTACATTTCTGAGGAGCGCATATATTGTATTAAATCACATTATGCATCTTGGTCTCCTCCAGTTAATGGACTTATGTTTAATACAAGAGAGAGAGAGAGAGAGAGAGAGAGAGAGAGAGAGAGAGAGAGAGAGAGAGAGAGAGAGAGAGGGAGAGAGGGGGGGACAGATCGATAAGAGGGGAGAGAATAAGCGAGGGAGAAATGGAGACAGAAAAAATGCAGAGGAGGGAAGAGTGTGAGAGAGAGAAATAGATTGAGAGAAACAATAAGCAATAGAAAAGGATGGAGAGAGAGGAAGATGAAAAGAAAAGAATGAAAGAACAATAGAAAGAGAGAAGGAAAGAGAACGTGGAAGAGAGATAGAGAGTGGGGAAGGAAAGGATGAATAGACGGAAAAGAAAGGAGAAGGGGGGGGAGATGTAAAAAGGAAGAAAATATAGAGAAAGCGGTGAGAGATTTAAAAAATATGAAAGACGAAAGAAAAGTGGAGAAAGATAAATAGAGAGAAACAAAAGACAACAGGAAGAAAGAGAGGGGAAAAAGTGAAGGTGATAAAGAGATAAACAGAGAAAATAAAAGAAGAGAAAAAGAGAGATAAACAGAAAGAAAGAAAGAGAAGTAGAGACTTAGTCCAGGACAAGGACGAATTGGGGAAACTACAGACTAGAAGATCGCACTGTGCGAATCACTAAAGTGAGGAGAGCCTCTATGCCTTGGAGTCATAAGATTTTGCCAGGGGTCCGTAGAAACAAACTATTTTAACCAAGAAGCAGGTCTTGCAAGATTATGTTTCATACTGAGGTTCAAGTAGATCAGAGAGGAAAGGATATTTTACAAGCATTTGCTTCGCACGAAGCTCATCACTGTCGATGTGGCAACACTTCGAAATCGAGAATGATGATATACTTCACTGCTGGGTACTACCCCCTACTCTCAACTTGGATCAACCGGAGAGGTCGCGTAACTACGAGAAATATAAATAGCCTGCATAAAACCGTGACGGGGAGATTTCATTCCATATGTTCGTGAAACGGACATTGTTCTCTCAAGGTGTTAACTGGTAAACTCAATCGTGTGTCAAAGAGCGAAAACTGACTTTGGTAATATGCTCTTGTGAAAACGCGACTTGGTGCTGTATTTCTAGTGAAACGTGACTGTGTCGAGCTGTTAATACTATCTTACGCCGGGTTTGTTTACACTCAAACCCAGTATACGGCGGCGGTAGTATCCGACAGTTACACAGAACGAAGACGCCTGCGGGTGTGTTTGTTTAACGTGTACTTTTGTTGCTTCTCAAAGAAGCACACGATACTTCACAAATAAAATAACTGATTCCAATGGCAAGGAAATCAAGATGATTGGAGCTGATGGATCTGTTATATTGACTTTAAAAAGCCACTAGTTTTCTTTTTATTACATCCGTTTAAAAAAACGTTGTTTTGTTATAGCTTCGAAAAAGACGTCTGTTTTCTTTGATTATTGAAACGCGCCTCCCGACTTCAAATAAATAATAAATAACAGATAAAGACGATCTTTCGCCTTATGTCAGTGAATTCAAGAAATGAAGGGGCAGCAGTTTTTGATGGATCGGTTTTGAGAGTAGTTTCTCCCGCTTCGAAAGGGCGTCTCCCAGGCTTTGTATTTAGGTCTTTGTAAGACGATGTCTTTGGTGCCGTCCGAAAAAAAAAATGGGAAGAAGAAAATTAAAAAAGACGAAGGCTGTTCTTTGATGCATGTTAGTGATTTTTATGGGTCGAGCCTCCCTTACCCACTATCTTCCGGGTTCCACAGCCACCACCGCCATGATTATGAATATTCAGCTTCATCACATGTTCGGCTTAGATGAACGTATCATGTGGCGTGATAGAGCTCAGAATATTGGAGACAATGAGAGGCAGCGGGGTGTGTGGGCGAATGTGTCACATATGGACATTAATGACATGAAAAGACTTTGGTACAACTTTGACCGGCAGCATCCAGTCGTATGGAGGACGGTTAGAATTATAAGGGCCGATAATTAAGACAAGCATCATAATGGGAGGAGAGGGGGTCGGGGGGAGGTGGTAGTAAAAATCTGTCAGTCAGTGTGAGGAAAATAGGGTCCGGTACGGGAGTGGGTGCAAGAATCAGGAAAGAAGGGGGGAAAAGGATGGCAAATTAAGTGGATATGGGAGAATTAGATCCAGGAGAAAAGGAATCACGTGTGTGAGAAAACGAGGGTGGGGTGGGGCTTGACGCTGAGAAAACAAGAGAGGAATAAAAAAAATAAAGGGAAAACATTGACAAGTGTACTCTATTCCACAATGTATATATTCATTGGGATAATGCATTTTTCAATCGAAATTGGACCTTAATCGGAGGTGCGTCTTATCTATGACAACGGATTATACACATTGAAATACAGAATATTTTAAATATTTCAAATTGCTCAGCATATTAAAAAAGCACGGGCAAATAGAATGCACCATGAATTTTACTCTATGTACGTTGTTAGCCTGATCCGAACTCCACCGTGGGAAATTCGATAGATCCCAAGCTGGGCCCTTGGCCTTGCTGTCACCGTGTAGGACTCAGGGTGATTTGAGGGTCAGATTTCAAACAAAATAACTGCGTCTTATATGCCGCAAAATGTAATAAATAGAAAAAAAAAACGCTAGCTGGCGGTCAAGAGAGAGAGAGAGAGAGAGAGAGAGAGAGAGAGAGAGAGAGAAAGAGGGGGGAGTAAGAGTGAACTAGAATGAAAGTGCATCTTTACACGCTCTTACAGAGAAGCGTGTCAGAAGGTTTGATTCTATTAAAAAGAAGTACGTCCAACAACGGGCCTTAAAAAGGCTGATAGCAAAGAAGCGAGCTGTTATCTGGGGAAGGCCGATGTCCATTCAACAACGGGCCTTCAAAAGGCTGATAGGAAAGAAGCGACTGTTAAGTAGCGCCGGGGTCACCAGGGTTCTCTCCTACTCCAATCCTTGACTCTTTTTCATGTCCCCACCCTCTACTCCCAGCCATGTACCTACCCTACCCTTGCTCAAATCGACGCTTCACCAAAGAGTTGGTCGTGGGCTGAGGAGAGTAGGGTGCGCCCTGATTCTGAGTGACAGCGAGTGGCCTTCACCATAAACGTTAGATCGACGGTTTTCTCGTTGTGGGATCAATAGAAGCTGAGAAAGTGGAAGATAGTAGACAATTCGTTTCACATGAACGCTTTGCGTAGATGTGTGTGTGTGTGTGTGTGTGTGTGTGAAGAGAGAGAGAGGAAGGAGAGGGAGAGAGAAAGAGGCAGAGAGGGAGAGAGAGAGGGAGAGAGAAGGAGATAGAAAGAAGGAGAGAGGGAGAGGGAGAGAGAAAGGAGGAGAGAGAAAGAAGGAGAGAGAATGAGAGAGAAAGAGGGAGAGAGAGAAGGAGAGAGAAAGAGGGAGAGAGAAGGAGAGAGAAAGAGGGAGAGAGAAGGAGAGAGAAAGAGGGAGAGAGGGAGAGAAGGAGGGAGAGATAAAGAGGGAGAGAGGGAGAGAGAAAGGGAGAGAAAGACAGAGAGAGGGAGAGAGAAGGACAGACAGAGGGAGAGAGAGAGTGGAACAGAATGAAGGGTTAGAATAGTATGTACAGATTTTTTTCGTGTTCACACACACACACACACATACACACACACATATCCACACATCCGAACAGTTATAAAAAAAAAAAAAAAAAGCAGACAAAGGTCAAGGAGAAACAAAAGAAGAGCGAAGACAATCTTTTATCTGGCAAGGCACCCAATATTATGAAGATTAGCATCTTAGGGGGATAACTTTTTCAAGGTTGGTAACTCAAAATGAACCAAGGGAGACAACTCCAACTATCAAAATGATTACAATTAAAAAGGGGCAATAAAGGACATGAAATAGAAATTTACGCATGGAACGAATCACAAAAAATATGAACAGCTCATTATAAATGCAAGATACTTTAATGCTACGACTACACGCCATGAATAACACATAGAGGCAAATAAAAACACGAAAACAAAATGAAATTCTTTTAAGACAGTGAATATCATGACAAGCTTAGATATCTTCAAACATTTTTGACGGAGGTCCGGGTTATCCCTGTTTTTTTTTGTTTTTTTTATATTCGTTCATTCAAAACCTAGTACTTCTAAGGTCATAATCATTCGAAACTTCAACATTTGAAAGGAAAAAACGTATTTTGAATTTGTAGTATACCATTCTTGATTCATTTTCTCATTCGTTCGTGTAATTTTCTTTGTTTCCATTTTTTATTGACTTTTTAAAATTGATTGAAATTTCTTGTCCGATGCAAAAGTTAGTTATCTTCCTTCATGGACTTTAGAAAAGTTATCTCCCCTGATTCAGCGGTAACATCTCCCTAACACGCCAATCTTCTCAATCGCCGGGTTAATACCCTGGAACAGGGGTTAGCAAACTAGTCTCGCAAGCCATTAATACATCACTGAGTTCGTACCTTGTTTAGTTGCCCCTGCTTTTAGCCA
Source organism: Thysanoteuthis rhombus (assembly GCA_963457665.1). Lineage (NCBI taxonomy): Eukaryota > Metazoa > Mollusca > Cephalopoda > Oegopsida > Thysanoteuthidae > Thysanoteuthis > Thysanoteuthis major. The sequence goes on from OY735218.1 coordinate 35,160,490, forward strand.
TGTACCAAGCTAAACTCTGACAAACTTATTGAGTGCCTCATCGTAAAACAATTGTTAACACGATGGTCGCACAGACCATTGATACTGTAGGGAGTTGGATCTTCGCTTCGGTGCCGCCACTTCAAGCCTCGTACAACAATGGGGTGCCTTGCCTTCTTCATAGCGAGGATCAATGCATAACGTGGTTGGATGGTGGACCCTAAAATATCAATCTAACTCGAAAGGAGCTTGATGTAGTTTAAAAATACATCTAGCTACAAAATAGCTCAATTGGCAACCGTGGTTATCGCAGTTTGGTTATAATGCGGTTGGTTCTCGTTGACGTCAACACCCAAGTTATAACGGGGGATGCCTGTACTGTATTAAACTCTATAAAACCTTAATGAGGGCATTGTCGTGGAACAAAATGGTTAACAATGTGCCATTAACATTGTAGTGAGTTCAATCCGAATCAACTTATGACTCATCTCAAAGTTTTAGACCAGGGGGTAGGCAACCTATGACCCTCGATAGGTCAGGGGGTAGGCAACCTATGACCCTCGATAGGCCAGGGGGTAGGTAACCTATGACCCTCGATAGGCCAGGGGGTAGGCAACCTATGACCCTCGATAGGCCAGGGGGTAGGTAACCTATGACCCTCGATAGGCCAGGGGGTAGGCAACCTATGACCCTCGATAGGCCCGGGGGTAGGCAACCTATGACCCTCGATAGGCCAGGTAGTAGGCAACCTATGACCCTCGATAGGCCAGGGGGTAGGTAACCTATGACCCTCGATAGGCCAGGGGGTAGGTAACCTATGACCCTCGATAGGCCAGGGGGTAGGCAACCTATGACCCAAGATTTTGACAAGCCTGCGGGCAAATATTGGAATAGTACGCTCCCTTTTCATATTTTGAAGATTCTTTTTGTCCTTTTAACAGACTCAATATAGATTCAAATTTTGTCTCGATTGCGATTGAATTGAGTTCTTTGATTACTAATTGACTTTTTGGTGAAGCAAACGTGATTCTCTTGCATGCATTATTCATCAATTCGGGGCAAATATAACTAGATGCATTTAAATGGATAATTCTCACATTTCAAGCACCCATGACGTTCATCAACCGTCCAATCGCTAATAAGGGGATCCAGTCTGCTGAAGTAAAAGGGTGCCGACCCCCATCAATAGACAATATATTCTGATTCTTTCGTCTGGCTTCCCCAGTTCAAAACCCGAGTCACATAAGCTGTTCAGTCGTAATAGCAGATACATATGCTATGATGCTATATTAAGTAGTAATAATTCGACTTCTGTCCAATTATGATATAACTCCAACGTCCTTTAAGTAACTTGTATCATTGTTAAAATATGACTTAACGTTCACATTTTTCAAGTAAGTCCTAGTGATATCTAAAACGACTTTTGGATAAAAGTGACACAAAAAACATTTTAATCAAATAAAATGCAGTGTAAGGAACAAAGTGCATCGAACTTCAATAGGAGAGGTGCCGGTTTAAGTCTTCAATTTCTATGGTTTCAGAGCTAAAGCTAGATCCACGTTTTGGTCGGATTATCGGTTAGGTCACAGAGGTCATGAAGTCACATTACGCAGTAACTACTCAACATTTCTAATATACTAATACATCTACCAGGTTTCTTTCTTTTTAGTAGCAGTGATTGATGAAAAACACTATCAAAATAGTAGATGTGAATGAAACGTTTGGGTGAAATGTCGTTTGAATTAAAAGTAAGTCGGCCTACAGGACTCAAACATGTACAATCGATCCAGAGAATCACATTCAATATAGTAAAAGCGAATAAAAAGTTTGGATCAAGAAATTCAAGAATTGTAACCGTACAATGGATTGATAGGAACATACATACGAACATACTAGTGAATGTGAATAAAACGTTTAAAACAAATGTTAAAAGAAATTCAGACGACAAGACTTGTACCCGTAAAAGGGTTTGATAGAAACACAAAAACGAAATATGAATGAATTATTTTGATTAAATTTTGACAAGATTGAAAGATAAAAACGCTGGTCTTACAAAATACTCACATTGAACACATTGGTTTCAAAACCATAAAATTCGATATTTTCCACAGTCCCATAATTCATATTACAGTTAGTTCTTTAAGGAGAAGAGCAGCAATTTTAGATTACGTTAGGTGTGTGTCATAGTTATTGTAAATGTCTCTTTTATAACCCAAACTCCAACCCAAAGTTGGGTCGTCTGGGACCAGTGGATGCATTTTTTCATTAGTCCATAAGATCCACCCATGACTTGTATTTGAAGTTGAAAATTTACATTATATAAACTAACATATTTTTTTTCCCTTTTTTCCCCGTTGTAAATTATATAGTTTCACTTATCAAAATTGTTTAATAAGAATGATTACACTAAATGTATTAAGAATCCCAACCGACAATTGAGTTGCTCAGGACATATGAGAAGGTTGATACGCCCTCCCTAGTTGGTGTCACGGAACACAGGAGACTAGTAAAACCAACATTTAGGTCGTGCAGGACGTATCAGAAATCGGATACGACTCAAGAATGATGCAGGCGTCTATAGACTATAGCAGTAAAACGTGAAAACAAACAGGGGATGCACACGTTTATTTCTATGAAAATTAAAATAAAAAAAAGCACAACGGAAGTGTCTAGCTTGTTTCTTCTAAGATGATAAAGATAACTAAACATTTGCGTTAGTCTAAGCAAAAATTAAATAAAGAAAGCAAAGACAGAAAAAAAGAAAAGAAATAAAACACATCTATAACAACTACGACAGCACGCAAAAAAAGCAATCAAAACATTTCCATTGGAACCTTACAAACCATCTGAAGATTGACAATCACGAAAAGCGTGTTGAAAATTGTTTTACTTGTTTGTTTTTTTTTTTTGTTTTTAAATATAGGACGATCACTTAAATTAGAATTTAAGTGAGGAATCACGTTGAGACAAGCAAGAGCAGAAGCAAAATAAAACAAAGAAAACCTGAGCAACAAACACTAACGAGAATTTGGGTATTTGTAAGTTACTTAAAGGTTGTTGAAGTCCGCTCAGATCGTATGATGGTTGGCAGATCTGCCTCACACGCAGAAAGCCCTGGGTTCGATTCCTGGTATGAACGTGGAAAGACTCTTCATCAGCTGGCCCATGCAATGGAAACCAAGACTTCATCAAAGGCCGTATACCCAATTGGAGTTGTCTCTTAAAAGAGACGGACGTTGCCTTTTAAAGATTACTAATCACATTGGTACGGCTGACGAGATATCTTGCGAGAATTTCATCATTCTAGACTGGCAGACGACATATTTTGCGAGATATCTTTTGGTCCAAGAGTGGATGACGTGATATCCCCGGAGAAACTTCTCGGTGGCTGCCGATATATCTTGCGAGATATTTCTCTGTCCTGAAGCAGTCGAGATATTTCGGAAGAATATTCATCGTCTTGCGTCTTCTCGCTCTGGCAGTGCATCGGATGACCATTCAAGACAATTCGACGATGGCGATAAAAGCAGTGAAAGCAATTATTGTACAGGAACGGCTGATATTTCGCCGATATGAGGTCAAAGATAGATTTCCATGTCCCAAGCGATTAAAAATCAATGAAATAGAAAGATAGATAGATAGATGGATCGATAGATATGAACACACTGAAATAAATTGATATGAACAGAGAGAGAGAGAGAGAGAGAGAGAGAGAGAGAGAGAGAGAGAGAGAGAGAGAGAGAGAGAGAGAGAGACTTAGTTATTGATTTCGTTCGGTATGTTCCCTGACTCTCATCAGTTGACATTGAGTAGGAGTTTTATGTCCCTTTGATCCGGCAGTCGAGTCCATTTAGTACACTGGGAAGAACAGCGACAGAGACTATGAGAGAAAAATCATAGAATACTAACACTAACAGTCACGTAAACAGAGTTTAGATACACACACGGAAAAGGTGTTAGACTATTCAGTTAGTAAAAAAAAAAAGATTCTAGATAGTCAATGATCATTTGGTTAGTAAGTTGTTTATTAGTCTTTGGTAGTCTCCAATTCTTACCTGGCCTTCTTATCTGACGTGAATTATTCAATATCTCCTGGATTTCTACAAGAAACCAAGAGGGATGGTTATTTTGTGACAACAGAGGCAAAAAGACACATCTAAACTAGAATGTTAATAGATATAAAATATTACCAATAATAAAGACTACAATCTTAAAACAGAATAGGCAAAAGTAACTCCGAATAACATGCTTGTAGGTTAACCAGTATTATAAATGGTCGGTCCGAAAAGTATCCAGCTATTTTTGATGTGACTTGGTCAGAGGGAACCATACTGCGCATCACTCTTTTCTGTGGAATTACTCAGTCTGAAGTGAGACCCCAGTGAGTGACCTTGTGTACGTCGTATTCACAATAAGCGAGTGGCTCATTTTTCATTTTTGGCATCACCAAGGTCAGTCACCCCCTCACTTCAGTCCAGATTTGACTCCCTGTGACGACTGGCTTTTCATCGTTGGAAGGGAAGAAATTACTGACCGTAGACGAGATTAAGGAGAATACAACGATGCAGTTGATGGTTATCCTGGGATGGGTTTTTAGAGACTGCTTTGAAAAGTGTAAAATGCGCTGGGATGGGACTACTTTAAAGTGGACAAAGGAATCATTGATCTGGGTAGGCTTTTTTCTCTTTTCGTTGATATCAAATGTCTGGATACTTTTTGGACTAACCTCATATTCTGAAAGAATAAATATCGATACATTAACAAAATCAATCACACTTCTGGTCTGCCAATCCAATTACCTCAAAACATGTTTGTCGGGATTACTTTTGTTCTCAGAAGTACCTCGTTTCTACGATTGGATTAAACAACTACACACTAATTTACGAAGGAAGATATGTTTATATTCATCGACGTCTATTCACGCATGGGCCATGTAAAGAGACCCACGATTGAATCAATGTAAATATGTATAAATTGGATACCAATTAGGCTACGAAAGCCCAACCAGCACGAGTTGTTCAAATTAACCAGAATAGATGAAATAAAAACTAGTCAAAAGTCAACGATGGTGACAAGACTTCATCGAATAAATTCGGACATAAGATGATTAATTCTATTTATACTATGAGATGTAAATAAACAGTATGGCATGGAAGCTAAGAATTGAAGACATCAAATATAGCTCCATGGTTAAATTGAACGACGTCGGCTGGTTGAGCTTTTGATTGGCAGTGTCACGGTAAGACAAGCTCCAAAGGGATGCAGCTTCAAATCTCACCGGAGGCCTTTTCTTTTTTTCTCGGTTCATGTTTATTTAATGGTAATAGAATAAATGTAAATTCGACCCTAGAGTTGCAGAAAAAAGTTTTAAAAAATCATATGAAAAAATGGCTGAGGCATGCATTGAGGTTCCCCACAACAAGACCTGTAAATCAAGCCGTTAAATGGGCACCAACCGACCAGAGAAAGGGAGGGCGGCCCATGATAAGCTGACGAGAAACAATGAATAGGGACCTCCAAATGGTTAACACGAGGTGGAACGACACCAGCAGACTGGCTGAAGACCGTATACAATAGGGTGCCCTGCCATTCTCACGTGTCGCATGACGCGTGAGAAATCCTGTTTGAGTGTGTGAGCTTTCGTAGCCTAATTGGTAAGGCATTGTCCAGGTTAGAAAGGCTTTCAAGGATAAGAGATGTTTGTTTCGGTTTTGGAAAATCGACCCGAGAGTCGCGATGAAAATCAAACAACAGGAAAAAGATGAAAGAAATACTTGTCAATAATAATAATAACAATAACAACAATGCTTCATCTTAAATAAATTAGGCAACTTGAAAGAATAGATGTCATCGAACTATAGATTGAATAATCACATTGATATTAATAAACCATTAATGCATCCCAGAATTCCAATCAGATTTATTTAGCGAACATGATACGCAGTGGCGTAGCTGGAAATTTGGGGCCCAGGGGGCTTAGCTCTTTGAAGTCCCCCCCCGCAAGATTTAGTGCAGTGCTTCTTAACTTGGGGAGGTGGACCCATGAGAGTCCACAAAGATTTTACTGGATCTGAGGCCTGACCAATCAAAAGCCTGGGGTTCGTGAAGTTGTTGGGTCCGAGACATAGCTTGAGATTGGACAGCCTGGGCTGGGGCCTTGGCTCCTTGAGGGACCTTCTCTGAGATTTGTTATAGTATAATGTTAGTAGAAATGCAGTTGGTGAACGACAGTTCATCAAGCTTTTGCCCCCCCCTTCAAATGAGAGTCGGGGGGATTCAAAATCAGCTACGCCCCTGACTACATGACCCAGGTTGTCATTACGACGACTTCAACGAACTTTAAATATTTCCCAAATAGAGCTTCAAAATTTTGAACAATGGTCACAATCTCTCGGTGCTGTACAGCTTCCTAGGCCAACAATGTACATAACAAACAATGTCTGGATAGGCAGATGAAGTAATTATAGGAGAGGAGACTAGCCCCTTTTCCTCAACCGTCTTGGCATTCCAGGGACACGAATAGGTTTGAAATGACTGTTAAGGAGATTGAGCGTAAGGAGATGAGATTCATGCCCCTCAGAGCTGGTATTTCCGAAAAAAAATGTTTGATTGATTTGGTCTGAGAAATATCTCTAACCAAGTACGTAAACTCAAGTGTCAGGTTAAAAACTTTCTTCAAATGGCATACATTTACTGGATATGGAACATTCAAAAGGTACACAATCTCCTCTTGGAAACCCTTGGAACTAAACATTTTTGAAATCAGAATGGTAGTACAGATAACGTATATAGGGAACACAATTCAATTTTGGGGGAAATGACAATGTCCCCACACAGAGTAAGGTGTAAGATTGAAATTGCATCACCGGTTTTAGGTGAGGAAGGCGTAAATAAGGGGTACAACATTGGTGGGTTGAGGTGTAGCGAACACTAAGTGGCATAAACAAACGCCAAAAAAAAAAAAATACATTCTCTGAAAGGTATCATGGTTTGGGTAAGAAACAAAGATGGGTGAAGTGACAGATTCCGGCTATGGTGGACGCTCTCCTGATCTATCACGAAGTATCGATTCCCACTAAATTTAACATCATTACGAAATGTCCGGTCACTACAAGAAGCAGCTGAACATTGAAAGTGGTTGAAAAAAAAAAAAAAAGCTTTGGACATCATGACATGACGTGACACCAAAAATGGCCAGAAACATAGTTGTGACCTTCGGATTTCTCCCATATGAAAATAGACAGCGGAATGGGGACTTTCCGTCCCTTCCAATGGGGGCCCTTCGACCTAGCATTCCAAACCCATTCCATTCATGATAGCCGCCTGAAGAAGGCTGCTGAGTACAATGGTCGAAACATTGTGTTCAAAACATAAACCGAGATTAGGACAACAGTTAGAAAAAATCTATAGATGAAAATGATTCTTCATCAAAAAAATTAGAACAATAGATCTTTCAATCTGCTGTTAAAACTTCTGCAATAAAATCGAACGTCAATCCATCGATCACATCATTTTATAATAACATTTTTTTGAATTCCTTTTAAAATAATCAAATTCTATTTAACCTCTCAAGTACACAACGAAAAATAATCTCTAATCCCTCTGGAACATTATTTTTGAACAAAAAAATAAAATAAAATAAGGAAAGCCCTTTTTTCAAAACGCCTTTGTTTTACTCTAACTAAAAAAAAATAAAAAAAGAATAGGTTGAAATACGAAGTCTTGTTCAAAATTTGGGGTTAGAACGGTAGATTTGAGCATAGACAGATTGGAAAAATTTAGAAGGTCTCCCCAAAAGTCGCTGGCGCTTAAATACATCATATGCCCAGGTTGATTACTCGCCACTCCACAGCGGCAATTTTGACATGAAGTCTAGTTCAGAGTGGGGTCCTGGCAAGCCAAAATATAGTTAGAGTCGGGGAGACATTTGAACAAACTTGACTTAATCCCAAGGCGAGCCCTGAGCAAGTTTGACATGGCTTGTTATTGCTTCCACAAAACCATACCACGCCTTAGTTGATCCTCATCGGCAGTATTATTGCAGCAGTGTCCAGTCGGTCAGAATCACCAGGACGACAGGAGCCGCTGACTCCCGTGTCAAGTTAGTACGCCTTATGCCCGTGACTTATCACGTATATACGCGTCATGTGGCACCAATGAGGTAAAAACGTAAGATATTCCTCCTCTCAAACAAGTTGCTTATATTCCGAAGCCTGATTACAGTAGGTTCTTTGATACCTTTTGAATCTATCTTATTGCTTTTATTGGATTATTTACAATGTTTCCATGACATGTAACATTGTTAGAGCGTCATAAATAAATAAACATCAGCTAAGTCGGTTAAGAATGGTTGATCTAATAGAATAGAGAGAAATTATTCCCAGTAAGATCATAAACCTATATTTAGTGTGGCGTTCAAATCGCAGCATCGAAAAGAATCTGTCACAGGAAATGGGGAAGCTGTTTATTTTCTTATGTGTGCGTGGGTGGTGTATATCCAGCAATTGAGAAGTTAGTTTATGATAAGTAACCGGTTATTCGTTTGGTTCCTTACCTGGATCTTCCAGTGCATTTGCATATGCCAAAATCTCCTGGATTTCTACAAGAAATTGAAGCTCAAGAATCATTGTAAGAAGTGGACGCCATTTTATGCTTAGCCTCGCTTTGAGAGGGTCTTGAAGGCACGCAGGCGCATGATAGCATGCACACATGTATAGGCACATATCGGAACATTCAGTCATTCTTTAATATGTTTCTTTCTAACACGCAAATACTTATATAACGCGATAGCTCAGCGTAAGACAATCGAGCGGCGACACTAGAGTGTGGATAATTGAGCAGAAGACAAATGAGCGTGATCAGCGAATCTCAATTGTTCTCAGCTCGATTGTCCCCGCCCAGTCGTCGCTATTCAATTGTACCACATTCAAATGTCGGCCAACCATATAACACATATAACTTATGGTCCTTTCCTTTTTATACTGAGATTTGCATATTGATTTCACAGAGATTAAAAATCATACACATGTATCAGAGATTTTCTAAGATGGATTAAATAAGTAAAATTGCAAGTTCATATATGCAATCTATGATATATATGTATAAAAAATCAATATTTTTTTTAACAATTTTGAATATATAAATCTTTGATACCAACAAAAAAATGTGAAGAAAAACAAATGTATGATGATGGAGATACTGGGATCTTTACTCAAAGGGAGCTTGAATTGTTTCCTGGTGCGTATAACCCAAGAGAAATCTTATGTTCACTATAAAGCAATCATCAATTTGAAATATTAGTCTTTACTTTAGCTTGTTGCAAAAACTACCATAGCCTTATTTTTTTATTTATTGCGGTCTTATTTATGTCAGCGAATCCGCCTAAGGTTGAGTCGGTACAACCTGAACATAATTAACAACAGTTGCACAACAAATTATCATATCAGTGATCGGATATTATATCCACGTCGGTAGTTGTTATGTTTCCAGTGTTCATATACTTTAGGTGGAGAAAGTTTATTCTTAGTAGCCAAATTATGCTAATATTTTTCAGGTGCTTTTCAAATATATTGTATCTATTTGATAATAAGACTTTTAAGCTGTAATCTGAGCAGTTACACTGCGGGTATACAGGATTGTTCAGAATGCTACTCGTTCTTGACATCAACTTGGTTTCATTGTCATGGTTTCCAATGACTCATAAATCTCGTACAATCTCGCTAGAGTACAGCCTTTTCGTCTAAACCACTTTAGTCTAAATATTGTTGGTCTAAAATCACTTTTGTTCACACAATTTCGCCAAACATTCTCCAGAATTTCGTTGAGAGAAAAAATAGATTCCAGGATCTGCCCAAAAAATTATTAAAAAAAATGACTCTCAAACGAAAATTATCCCTGAATCTATTGAAAACTTTTGATGATATGGCGTGGACAAAAGTGATTTTTACACCCAAGTGATTTAGAATACAGTGATTAAGACGAAAATACCTAAACCCTTCGCAAGATACATAATTCTATCACCAACTCAAGAGGGGAAGATACCTCTTCTATAATGGTTTACATCTCCAGAATTCATTTTGAAAATCAAGTTTATCATGTTCATATTTTTAGAAAGTAAAATCAATATTGTACTAAGTTCTTGAAAATCCAATAGTGTAATAGGAACAAGCGAGACATATCTGTTTATTGAATAAAATAACATCTGCTCAGGAATAAACGAAATGAAGGAATGTTATCAATGAAATATCGACAATATCAATTGGTAAATAATAAATGATCATGCGAAAAGTTGACCATATTTCCCGGTTCAAGAGACGCAATTTCTAGATTAAAATATTCCCTCAAGTCGGTAAGCATTATTTATCCTAAACCCAATTGATTTCACATATACAGTAAACCCTCGAATTGACAGATTTTGGATTTAACAGACCATTTTCATGAATATTCTATTTTATTTCAATGTATTAGTCAGTGATGAAATATTTTAAATAAACTCTCATTTTCTTTTTATGACAAGCAATATCTTTTTAAATTAGCCATACAATAAATGTGATTTACGAGAACATGGGACCTCATGAGATTTCTGGTGACAGCCAAAAAAAGTCTAAGAAGCAGTGAACTATACTGTCGAAGCGAATATTACGTATCCTTTATTATAATTCAATTATTTTTTTTATGGCACAGAACTGTATATTGTATTGATTTTATTTTTTTCACATAAAAAAGGTGAAAATAACATCGGACATTAATAGGCACTCTTCAACTATTAGTCTGTCAAATCGAGGATGTATATATGTAGGCGTGTGTGTGATTGCATCAGTCTATTTATCTATCTGTGTAGGCATGTGTGGGTATATATATATATATATATATATATATATATATATATATATATATATATATATATACTAGCAGAATCCCCAGCATTGCTCGGGTGTCGAAAATATAGAAGCATTCATTTTGTGTTGAAGTTGAATCACTCAATTGATTGCAATGTTATTTCTTTTTGTAAACAATTTCGTGTGAAAATATCTTTCCTCTGGATGCACATACATCTCCAAGTTTTTTTTTCCAGGCTGCTATGATATTTGAAGCTTTTCGGCACTGTTTTCTGTAAATCATTAAAAAAATAATCTAAACAGTAAATTGTCAAGGACTGTCTTTTTGTGTGTCATTTTTTTCATTATTGCGCGTGGCTTTTTTATAAGTAAAATGAGTTCAAAATTTCCAATAAAATTTAATTTGAAATAAAGTTAATTTTTAAAAATGATTTGGTTATGTACAAATACTATGATTGTCTTTATTAGATGTACCATGAACCGATTTATTAATAGTAATAATAGAGCATATATTTACATATGTAAATAAGACTGATGATTAGTTAAAGAGAGGGTGTGTGAGAGTCCTCGGGAAAAATCTTTTTTAAAAATTATAAAAGAATACCCTTTGCTACCGTGACTCTCGGTCAAATAACTTGATGAAAAATATCATTTGCTTGTAAGAGGATAGTTTAGTGTTGGATCCACTTAAATCTTAGCAGGAAGTCTATCAGTTGAAGAGAATCCTTCGAAGTCAAAACTTCCGAAATGGGAAAGTCGGGGGCCAGTTTGAATTTAGAGTTCCATTGAAAATTGAATTATTGTGTAAAACCTTCAAGAACTCATAAGTCCTATGTCATCGTCGTGAAAAGATGTAGCGCAGAGGAGAATCTCAGCTTTCTAAATGCAAAATTGTGGCCTACAAAGTGGAACAGACCGATAGACTTTAATATATATATATATATATATATATATATATATATATAAATATATATATATATATATATATAAATATATATAAATATATATATATATATATATATATATAAATATATATATATATATATATATATAAATATATATATATATATATAAATATATATAAATATATATATATATAAATATATATAAATATATATATATATATAAATATATATATATATATATATAAATATATATATATAAATATATATAAATATATATATATAAATATATATATATATATATAAATAAATATATATAAATATATATATATATATATAAATATATATATATATATATATAAATAAATATATATAAATATATATACATATATATAAATATATATATATATATATATATAAATATATATATATATATATATTTATATATATATATAAATATATATATATATATATATATATATAAATATATATAAATATATATGTGTGTGTGTGTGTGTGTGTTTGTGTGAAGATATAATTTCACTGTTATTTGCACTGATTTCCTGTTTATATGGTTACCGTGTGATTTTAGCGAGAGAAATATGGCGTCGGATAAGGAGTATTCGATCTCTACGATATACATATCAAGCAAACAATAAATCTAGCGAGTTGGGTCAATTCAAAATGCCACGAAGTGGCTACATTCGTTCATATCGGGCAAGGTATTTTGAAATGTCAGCACACGTTAATATAATCGGTTGGTCAGAAGTTGTCGACGAGAATATATTCCACAGAAAAGTCAGAGGAAAAGAACGTTCAAGATCTTTCCAGAGATGAACCTTGGCATGAAAACATCGGAAAATTCGATAAAACAAACGTAAAGGCACAGGTCAGAACAAGCCCGACTGCTGCAGGGTCAAACTCCACTCCTACTGCTCTTTCAAACAGAGGATGATAAATGCAACTTATATTGTGTATATGATAGATAAAAAATATATTTTTTGTACTATATATGTATTTATTCATAAGATTGAAATAAATCCTGACAAAACAAACGTAATGGTACTGGCCAAAACGAGCCTCATCTGATGCTGGGTCAAACTTCACTCTTACTTCTACTCAAAGGAAAGATGATTATTGTAACTTTTGTATTGTACATATAATAAATATATCTAATTCATAAGATTGAAATAAACCCTTGCGTATCTGCAAGATACATTTTCTTAGATATGTAAAACTTGTCATTTTGGTTAGATAGCCCACTATCAATCACTTGGTTGCTATTTCAATTCAATATAGGGGAATGTGGATTCTAAAATAAATAATCCTTAGCTTATTTCGAACAAATTTTCATCAATATGCAAGATTAGTCAATTTAGCTAAGTCGTTAAGAGAGCCGCATACTAATCAGTTGGACGTGATTTCAAATCACGGTAGAGGAATGTTGATTGGTTTAACATTACAGAACAAACGAACCGCAAGAGTTTAGTGTGCTTTTTCTTGTGGCTGAAAAACAGACACCAGACTGCTCTTCGAGAATATTCAGAGAGAGTTTATGCGATAAAAATAGATACTCTTACGTTGGATTAATCCTTCGTTCGGATTACTGATAGTCATAGTTTTTTGAGAACATGGAGTTTTATGCCGTAAAAAAAAAAATTAACAAAACACTTCTTAAGCAATTATTAACGCTTCCATGTCTGATTGTTTTTAGAAATCAGTCGTTTCGATTATATATATATATATATATATATATATATATATATATATATATATATATATAACTAGTCTAGAAAGCTTCACAGCTTTGAACACTATAAACATTAAATCACTTTTTCAACGGATTTTTTTAATGTTACTTCAGTCACCCGTTTCCCAATATCTGTCGATGCAATTTATGCTATTTTCCTTTGTGCTTTCCACCCTGTCTTCTCTATACTTTTTTTTATCATCGTACAATGAATAAATCGTCTCTGGGGATCATCAGTTGTTTATCATGCAACTGTTTCGGGGATTTTATATATGTGTGTGTATATGTGTGTGTGTATGGAAATCTGTCAGGAAATCAAAAGCGGGAATTTATATTTATATTACCGATAACTTGGAAGCATATTTTTATTATAGATTATACCAATTGAATTTACTCGGATTATAAGTTACAAAACTCATAGAGATAACAGTCAGTAACAACTCGACAATTTTGACGGATTTTCATACACCAACCATGTCAAACAAATAATACATATAAATAAAAACTTATCAAATTTTGATCGGATTAAAAGATCGGATGTCTATAGATCCAACTACGGAATGTCCGACTCAGAAACTATTTGTTGGCCAATAACATGCACTTCTTTCCAACAAATAATAACCAAATATCACATCGCATCAAATGACTAGTGCATCGGTTCCTAACAGGGTTGGTTTTAGATAGTTCAAAAGTTCAAAAAGTCGTGGTGAATGTTCTCGGTTTTGAGTACCAGATGGTGTTAAACAGTGCAACCAGAGGTCTGAATTGAAACTATAAAGCTATCTGATTATACGCAAGATAATATAATTATTTGAAATCATTTTTTTGGCAGCTCATTTGAAAGAAAGCTAGTAATCTCATTGACAAAAGTGGGGAATGACCTTGAAAAGGTTGAGAACCACTGAGCTAATGTTATTGATGAGAAATCCGAAACCCTTGTGCAATCTTATCAGCCGGAAGGAAATACAGTAAGTGGTTAAGATATCTAAATAGATTATTCGAAAGCTATATTAGAAAGATCTTATTGATAAACTATGATCAGTTTGGACCTGAGGCATTTCATAAATAGTCGTCCCAGCCGTAAATATTGGAAGATAAATAGTATACTAACGTCATTCGTTTTTATCAGTTACAGAACAACAGTTATACGCTATCTCTACCAAATGTGGTAAGAGGTTATTTTGTGTTTTTTTTTTAACCAAACAATCAGGACCCTTTAATCAAGCTGCAGACCTCAGGGAATAATGAACTAAAATCAAAATATATTTTACGTCTCAACAGGGTTATATGAGTCGGAGAATATAGCATTGGAGAAAAGGAAAGATCTTGAGAATGATGAAGCGACTGAATACACACACAGTATATACTCGTATATAAATCGATTTTGTGGATAGACAGATACTTGATTTTGGACCAAGAAATTGTATGAAATCGTGAATAAGCCGATCAAAGTGTGTCACCATAATCTAGCAAGGAATGAAGCCCCCTATTTTATTGCATATGACAATTCAGGGAACTCTCATTCAAAAAATACCCCGTTTCCTATAAATAGACGGCCAGTCAACCTGAAGCAACTAAAGCCAAAGGCAAATTCTTAACTATTTATCATTTATGGAAGTCAGTTAGGAATATTGTAGCGATTTTTAGAAGATAAGCGGTTTTTTTTTCCAAAACTTTGATGTTAGATGCTAAGTGATGTTTCTAGCTCTTCCCATCGAGCATGGATTTCAACCTCAAGAGAATATGACTTGATCCTTTGGCTTCAAAATTTAGTTACCGTCTCTTATTGAATATAAGACTGTTTTTATTGAAAAAAAAAAGGCCCAAAATAAACCATTCGATTCATACTCAGGACGGTCAGAGATGGTAATATGTCAGGCGTGGGCAACCTTTTTGATCTATCGGACCACATAAGATAGTTTTCATCTTTATTCAGGCCGGACACTCCCTTAAAAATGTCAATCGTATCACAGAAAGTGTATTTAATTTCTATTTCAGACAAAGATACGAATACAAATTTATCATAGTATTGATTTGTGAAGCCAAAACAATAGTAATTTTACAAAAATCGTAAAATTGACTGGGAAAAATTACATAGGATTTTAAATAAACGCGCACGGGTCAATGTTGGCCCATACGGGGTCTATATGAATACAACGTATAGACACGATGCCTACCAGCAAGCGATAATGCCCGTTGTTTCAACTCAATTCATTATCATGGTTTTGTATGAAATATGTTGGTCATAAAATGATTTTTTTTAGGTTGGTTTGTCGTCATTTCATCGACGAAAACCAAGCACCATAAACGGTGTATTCATAAAGAAAGGGATATCTTTCATGACCTTATGGAAAAAATAACGGATTCAGGTTACATTCGAGTCAGTCGATTTTCTGAAATTCTATGCTCAATTCAGAACTCCTTGAAGTAATTCATTGTTCATTGAGTGGGTTCTTTCCTTGCAGCTTTGCATCAGATTAAACTAAGCCTAGTAAATATTTTGGGTATTTGGCTGTAAGGTTAAGGCTAGGGAATTACATTCGTGGCGAATTCGAAGTTCACTGAAAGCCCAACACATGGAACATTGTGGCAGACCAAGCTTTGCTCAATAGCTACACATGGTAACACGAGTTATTTTTGGTAATGAGCAAGTATAGTTTATGTCTGGAGCTAAGGGTTGTGGGTTGCCCTTTACATTGTGCACGAATTTCAACCTAACCAAGCCATTACGTCTAATTCTTGGCTTTAAAATATGGTCTTGAAAGCGCGACTTTTACACGAGTATATACGGTAGATATGGAATTGAAAAAAGTTTGAAGAGATGAGAAGTGAAGACAGAATAATCAAATCAAAGCACAAATGAATGTAATCTTCGGTTTCACGGGTCTAAAATACGGTAGCATAAAACTGGCTAAAATTGACTGGATTTGTCTAAGACCAACTTTTGAAATAGCCAAAATAAAATGGAGGAATTATCAAATCAATGAATATCATTCCCATTGTAGTGTTGAGCTCCTGAATGACTTTTGGGAGCGTATATATGTATATATATATATATATGTGTGTAACATTTTTAGCTCTGAAGTTATCTAGAAATAAAACACCTAGCCAATTTTAGCTTGTTTTTTTTGGCCTTGGTTATGCTACCGTATTTTAGATCCATTTAAACAAAGATAATCAAATAGATTATGATTTGAATAAATAAATAAATAAATAAAATAGAAATTAACAAATGAAATAAAATAAAGAATAAGCGATAAAAACGAAATAATTAAAACATGAGACATAATCTGGTTAGTAACGAATACAGCACAAAACAATTAATATGAAGTTGTCTTTCGAATAATAATAATAATAATAATAATAATAATAATAATAATAATAATTCTTTTTCGTAACAATCTGTTTACAAAAGAAAATATATTAGGAAGAAGCATTACGATTAGTAAAGAGCAAACAAGGTAAAAAAAACCGATGATAATGATGATAATAATGATCCGCACGTATAATAATTAGCAACGTGCAGATATCTCCTATCACGCTAAGGAATGCAACTGAAGTAGTAAAAAAAGATTTTCATTCTGTGATGACGTAATAAGATTGCTGAATTTAGAGACTGATCAAAATACAAAACTATGAAGAAAAAATTCGTTCGTAGTTAACAGAAAACTATTCTCTGAGCTCACTGCAATGCAAATCTGCATTAACTACATATATAAAATGCGATGTGTGTATATATATATATACCATATGAATCGTCATTTTGCACAACTAATAATAATAATAATAATAATAATAATAATAATAATAATGATAATAATAATAATGATGATAATAATAATGCTTGAAGTAGTAGTAATAGTAGTGATAGTCTTTAAGACATGGGAGAATAAAAATGAGAGTAAATCATAAATAATAATAGTGATTCAGTTTTGTTTTGTTCGGGGAAATCGTGCAAGAGAGAATTAGACAAAGAGACTTAAAAGGCGGAGAGGATTCACAGGAAAGACGATAGAGAAGGTATTATTCACAAGTTGAGACGATCATTCGTTAATGTCGACCAACGAAGCTCACATTGATAGCAAAGGGAGATAACACCAGGCAATTGGTTATGCATGTCATTCACCAATAGAGAGCGACAAGATATAAGCACACGTTAATATACAGCGTCAGCAGCACTTCTTATCTTACTATATAATTACCTCAAAATCTGTCCTACTTGGTTTCGTAAGCTCGCAAATATTTACCAGAATTCGTCATACTCTCAGAAAAAAAAAGAGTTTTATTTAAAGATATTTTTGGTGAGAGTTTATCACAGGCCTCCTCTCTTATGATGCTATCCGTTATAGCACCGTTCACGTCATTACGAAGATGGATAATGGATCCCCAAATATCAATCTAGCTCCAAAATAACTAGATTGATGGCGGCTCGGTTTCTATTCGGTCGGCCTTTTGGGGCCCCAACGACTGAAACTGAATTGATGATCTATATTACACAGAACGGAGGCGCCTCTGTGCGTACTTGTTTAACATGTACTTGTTACTGAACTCCGATATACACGCGATACTGCACAAATCAACAAACAGATTCCGATAGCAAAGAAACTAAGACGACGGCAGCGGATGCATCTGTTATACTAACTTGAAAAAAAACCCACCAAAACGCTAGGCTTTTAATTACATCCGTTAAACACAGCTTCGACAACGTCCATTTTCTTTGGTTATCAGAACGCTTCTCCGAACTCCAAGTAAATAGTCTAACCACATAAAAAGCATATACGCAGATTACTCAGTGTCTTCATTTGGTTTATCTGCAGTATTCACCTTCCTTATATGACCCCAAATTTATTAGGGATTAGTTCATGTGAGTAGATTAAGACAGCTAAAAGAAACAATTATAGGGTTCTAAAATGACACAGTCTGTTGTAACATAACAACGAAGATTACGCCATAAAAACCCTGATGACTTTAATCACACATTAAAACAGCTCGAGTTGAGTTGCGAATGGAAAAAAAAATCAAAATTATAATACTTGAATTATTAAAAAATTGATTATCTTAAATAGAATTAGGCTTCTTAGCGCCGGTCTATACATGAACAACCCTGTCATTTTTTAATGGTATATTCTAGTATATACCTAAATGAATAATCACATTTTGAATACATCCGTTACAAATAGTTGTTTCATTTTGAATATTGAAAAAGAAATTTCGTTAAAGCTTCGGAAATAATCTGCAATTGAATATCATTTTTTTTAGAAAATCCGTAAAATTTAAATATCTTAATAGCGACCTTGGCAGAAAAGGTGATTTTTTTCGTAGACAGAACGGTAATTTGGAGAATCGATTCCACTTTATGGGATTCGGTTTTTATTACATCTCTTTGGATCAGGCATTTCTTCAATGATTTATTTTACTATTAAACAGTTTATCAAAGCTTAACTGAGTTTATCTCTAGTTTTATAGTTAATTTTTGTAAGTAAATCCAGTTTACGTAAAGCATGCGACTGTTACATCAATATCGGGGTATATCATTTTCAAATGCGGTAAGGATGGGTATTTGCACATGCATCAACTTGAGAAAGGGTATCAAGAAATCGGCATATGCATCGTTAACAAAGGGATTTAACAAAAAATGAAAGAAAAAGAAAATTAAAGAAAAAACCCTGGTTCTTGCAGTGTCAAACAACACTTCTACTTCTATTCTGACTGAAGATCAAAACGGCTTCTGTATTGTATATATAATGTAATCGAAAGACTTGTC
This sequence comes from Thysanoteuthis rhombus, assembly GCA_963457665.1. Classification (NCBI taxonomy): domain Eukaryota; kingdom Metazoa; phylum Mollusca; class Cephalopoda; order Oegopsida; family Thysanoteuthidae; genus Thysanoteuthis; species Thysanoteuthis major. The sequence goes on from OY735218.1 coordinate 35,179,723, forward strand.
AGTTTATATCAGCTGGTAAGGGAACTGTTTGACATTTACTCTTAGAAATAGTCTAAGTCCACCATAAACAGAAATACAAAATTGGAAAGGCAACATTCCAATTTTGTAATTCAGTTTATGACGCGTTCAATTTACTAAGTAAAGTATGGAACAGTAAGAAATGTTCCCTGAGAACCAAATTGAGGTCCTATAATTCGAACGTTGTATCCAAGATGCTTAATGGCTACGAAACCTTGCATTTCAAGACCACCCCGGTGAAGGAATTGGACACCTTTGATAGTAGATGCTTACGTAACATCCTTGGCGTCAAATGCAATGATAATATGAATGCACAGATAAAGCTCTTATTTTGCACAAGGTGAGTTCCGAGAAGAATGGACAATCCAGGAACTGTGTCCAATGAAGGAAACAATTATGGGTAAGCTCCTGCTTCGTCCACTCCTACTTAGGAATAGGGCTCGTCCAAAGTTGGGACGGACGAAGTCGGAGCTTCGACTGTATATCTTTCCACCAACCATGTTCACTCCAAAAGCAAAACTAATGTTTAATAAAAAAAATTAATGGATATATAATCCGACAGAATCATTATAAATGCATTACTTATATTTGAACCTATATTTGAATTGACCTCCCGTTATTACACAAGTGTGTCAGTTGGCCTAGACAGCGTAAGTAGAATAAACAATCAAACAAATGGGCTGCTGCAGGAATCGAACCTGCGTCCGATAGGAAGACGTCTTTAGCGACGCTGCTCTTACCATTAGGCTGAACAGCCAGCTGGCAAGATACAAATATATGTATGTGTGTGTTCGTGTGTATGCGTGCGTGTCCCTGTCTGTGAGAAGAAAACGAAAGGATCAAAAAGGATTTTACCCAGCCGTTTGTAGGCTTCAAACTCAATATTTTTCTAGTATGATTTAAAACTAAGTCCACCTCTTCACTAAATAAACAGGTACGATTCATTGAATCTCATTTGGGCGGTGTTGTCATCACATGCAATTAAATAGGATAACATCGCTTCGTTGGAAACAGAATTTGATTGCAAAGGGATAGCGGTGAAAATATTGCACAGGAAAAGAAAGAAAGAAAATCAGTTTTGTAATCGAAGAGCGAATAATTATTCGAACGAACCATGCCACAAACCTGCGTCCAAAGATAGACGATAATACCAAAGACGAAAATATCAGAAATCATTATTCTGAATTACGTTAATTGATCTTTTACTTACATCTGACAAATAAGAAGATATAATTCTCATTTCAGACATATCGACATAAACACACACACACACATACATTAAACTCCCGTTGCTAGCTCAGGCATCTATCAGGACCAAAAAAAGTCCTTTCAAACCTATGACTTAAGGGCTCTGATTTTATTCGTGCCACATCGTTGGACCATAGGATGCAAACCCTTGGTTCAAAGGATCGGGTTTGCCGTGCGCACGTCGCTCAATAGCGCAGGCCGGAGTGATATTCCAAGCTATTCATTCTTACAACCCTGCACACACACACATATATATATATATATATATATATATATATATATATATATATATATGGAACCCAAAAACGTATATGTGTTGTAGGTTACTATATTCGTCTATACTCTTAGTTGGCGACAAGTTGATGGTAGATTTTCCCTTCATTACCGGAAAAATTTTCATTTCAATCGTCTATCTTGTTGACCGCAGGTCTCTCTTTTTTTACGGCTTATCCTGTATGGATTTTTTGAGGGTAAGGGTTTTAGGGTTAGTCAACATTTGCGTTTGAACTGAAACCAGCGCCTTACCTGACTTGTCCACGTCAGTCGAATTCGACTCAGAATCGTCGAGGCCTACAAGAAATTCAAATCGGTCAACATAAAGAAAAAAAGACACGATGCGCAAGTTGGCGAACTTGAGAAGAGTCTTTTGAGGCTTCCGCTGATATTCATGGCTGGAGTGGTTTGTAATAGAAATGATCCCCTCTTACACGGGGTCGGTTGTTTGGGATCTATGGAACAAATACTCCCAAACATTTACTCACTCTATTGACTACATGTTCAATAACACGGAAAGAAAGTATATACTAAGATTTCCATATTATATCTAAAACGTGTGAATCGACGTAGCGAATATGATACAAGCTGAACCTCTTTAATCCTGCAAACCTGGGACCTGGACATTGTTGGACTACAGGGAATGACCTCCAAGATCCATTTTTTTTTTTCAAACAAAAAAAACCTTTAAAATTTCCTCTTTTTGATTGTTTAAATCAAATACAATAGACGATTCGGGTCCATAATACCCACCCAAACAATTTGCAGAAGTTCATTCGTCTAATTTTTCACTTACTCTACCTTTTCAAGCATAGATAATGTTTTATTTCTATTGATATTCGGACCATCCTAATCTTGGTTGTTTTTCATACAACGTTTCGGCCGTTGCACTCTACGGCCTTCGTCAGGTATCATCTGATAGATGTGGGGAAGTAACGAACTGAACCCATTATTTATCCGACGGGGGTATATTGACCGTACTCCCCTCTTAGCATTAGTAGTATTGTTATATTGTCTCATACTAGGATCGAACCTAGAACCATCAGATTACTTTACAGTAATTTGTCTAATGCTGTAACCACTGCGCTATGTGTCCATGTGGACGGCCCAAACGTTGTATGAAAAACAACCAAGATGAGGATGGTCCGAATATCAATAGAAATAATAATAATACCTCATCTCAAAAATTCAGAGATATAATAATGTTTTATGTTAACGCTTCTTATCACTAGCGCTATCATCTGTACCTCTTGGTCTCTTGGATGATGACACCCTGAAGGGCTAAAATGTAGCTGCATATATGAAATTAACAAGGTTGGGTCACCAAAACACTCAGCTGAAGTACAAATAAAGTTCGATGCTTGAGTGCTGCTAACTGCACCGCCCTGGTGGCAGATTCACTAACTAATAACAGAATCAAAGCTCGCTGGATCACGGAAGTCAACGGACAACAGAATGCCAGTTTACAAAGATTCGAACCGTATTAATATTTGATAAGTTTCAATATATTTTTGCCTTAAACAAAGCCTAAAAATGTTTATATACAAACTGTCTCACCCAGAGTTTGAACTCCATTTCCCTGCTGATAAACATTAGGCCTACCACACTTCTGATCAAAATTCAGGTAATAACAACGTGTCAGGCCACAGAACTATTGATCCACCTTCGTATTAGGAAAAAATATGGAGAGGCTCAAAATACCGACTCTATTTATTTTGAAGGAAAGATTTTCAGATCCAATAAAAACGAGCTAAATGATTTATGATGTAGTTTTTTTTTTTGTTAATTGAGCTCTCTCTCCTTTGATGCGGTCACGTAACCAACTACATTCTCGCTACCGACAAAGTCCAAATTAGACGAAAACAGATCTGGTTAGTTATTCAATAGAAACCGTCACGTGACCCATGTCGTTCGGCAGATTTGGGGGGTGATCAATAAAAAAGATTGGAAAAAGAGGGCGATCAATAAATAAGTTAGGTTTTTCGCCTTTTGTGATCTGAATTATCAAAAAACCAAAAAAAAAAAAAAAAAAACACAACAAGAAAGTGTGAATGCTGCCAGACACAATCTAGGTGACCAATTTAGCAAAAACTTACATTGCAAACTGAACCTCTAAATGAAAAAAACTATTAGGCACAGGATGAAAAAAAAAAAAGCTTTTTTTCTAGACATAAAGAGTATATGGTTAGATTTCCAGCCCACTCGCACCTGTACGCGCGGCATATACATACTCACATACATGGTCAGTCAACCAGACTCATTAAAGAACTGAAGAAATCATTGGCTTCAGTTTTGGTTGACGGTTTCTAATAAGCAACGTTGTACAGATGTATTTATAATCGAAGGGCGGAATTTTCGATCGGTAAACATTGATATATTGAGAGGAAATGGTGTTGTGACAAAGGAGTAAATTATTCATCTGAACGGTAAGATAACGGTTCAAAAACTTCTTTTTGCTTCCGTAAGTAAAAATAACCCCAGCATAAACAAAAAAAGAAAAAAAAAAAAAAAAAAGAAGAAAAGAACAGGTTTAGTTAATCAACAAATGGAATCCGTCATGTGACCAACTTCTTTTGGCAGCATGCCATATTGGGGATGATCATTTAGAAAATTGGAAGAAGGAGTGATCAATAAATAAGTAGCTTCTTTCGCCACTTGTTGGACAGTAATCAAGAATAGTCTGAATAAAAAAACAACAACAAAAAACAAGAGTGAATGCTGCCAGACACAAAAGGGATCAATTAAGAAAAAACAACAAAAAAACCAACTGACATTGAAAATTGAACCCTCCCACTAATAACTTATTTACAGCCCTCTAGCTCCATTGATGTGCATTTACAAGCGGTAAATGCATAGCTAGCCAGACCAGTTCAAAAACTGACGGGGTGGCAGTTTCGGTTGATGGTTTATAAAGAAATTAAGAAAAAGGGGAGGGGGTAAGAATAAGGCAAAAAGAAGTTCTGCTTTAAAATAAACAGAATCAATTGAAAATAGAATCGTTTTTGGCATCCTTTTTAAAAGCCGAGAGAAAAACATTTCTTGTCATGTCTGCAATATTGATTTAAGAATTCAGAAATAGAACATCACACAGACACACGCAGACATACGCAGACACACACACACATACACACACGACAGTTTTATTCATCAAAGAAAGTCTAAATCAGAATTTCCACAACTGCAAAGCCCAAGAGGTTATTACGTTCGATATTATTGCCTGTAAAGATTCATTTAGCGACAAAGATACGTGCCGATTTTATTTTGAAACTTATTATAAGCGTTTGGATATCAATCAACTCATTAGAGAATCAATAATTGATTATATAACACTGTTTGCTCTTGTGAAACGATCTGCCAATCACACAGGAGCACGTTTTATACGGTTAAATTGATGCGAAATTTCTCAGCGGCGTCTTCAGCACAATATAAGTGAAATCTTCAAAATGTTTTCCCATATCAGTTTCATGGAAGAGAATTGAAATGATAATAACAAGGGGAATAACTGCTGATTAGAATCATGTCTTTTCAACTTTAGATCAAGTTTTTGACTTCATTACATAGGAGCACAGTTTATGTAACGTTGATTCAAAAATTCCCAGCGTCATCTTTTGCACGTGTAAGTGAAAACTTAGAAGTGTTTTTCAACTCTTAGTTTCATACAACAGGATTCAGATGATGATAACAAAGGGAATAACAACTGATCAAAATTATATCCTTCTAACTTTGGGTGAGGTTTTTGATTCCATTTGACATGCGTCTGAAACATTAGAGCGTTTCAAATATAAATGGAAAAATGAATAAATTAAGCAAATTAAAAACAGTCAGAACAAGAAAAATCCTTGACGTGATAATAGTATATTTCAAAGATAAAAATATACTTTGAAGGGTGTCTTATTTCAGCTTGCCAAGGGTGCTCCTACTGATCAACCAAACATAGAAATTTTCGCATTTTCCCCTTTCAGCATCGAACATGTAAACAGCAAATTTTTCTCCGTGAACCACAGCCAATATTCTTTCTCTGAAAAAGATGGCTGGCTCCCGTCGAAATGCATCGAACTCGGAATAATGAAAAAATTGAAACGTAACACAAATCTCTTGATTTTTTCTCTTCATCTTCCAACTATTTTCATCTACATTCTGTTGGATCACTTCACATCCAAAATACAAACATATGTATATAAGTGTTTGTATACTATATCCAACTTTATCATTAAGTGTACAAAACGGAAAACATGTTTCGCCTTTCAGCTTGGTCAAATTAGTAATTTTTAATGAAACAATATTGAGAAGTTGGTATGAATAAAGATTATAGAGGATTTTCAGGGTTATGTGTTCGTGCCATTAAATGGTCAGTAATTGTGCGTGTTTGTTTTTGTATGATGAAATTAATTGGTGTTCAGCCTATTTCAAATTCATTTTGATTATATTCGCTGATTATCATTTATTCTGTTTCAGAATTAATTTGAATATGTTAGAAAATACTGGTCCTTGTTCAATTGTTCTACATATTAATATTAATGCAGATTCAATTCATTTTTCCGTTCTTTTCAATTTGACAATATATATACACACATATATCAATTATACATTCTCGATATTTAAAAATAGGGCTTAAATAGATAGGTAGATATTTAGAACATTGTGGGATACTGATCAGTTTCACATCACTGCGATGATCGGGCAACTTAATACATACGTACACACACGCACGTATAAGCGTATTATACACAAAACAATGTCAGGACTTTTTACGGATTAACTATACAAATATATATTTTAGTATAAATTAATTTGAAGAGAATGCTAGACTTAGTTTCGCTATATCAAGAGTGTTTGAGGCATCAGTATTATTAGGCAAAAATAAATAAAAGAAACATTGAAATAATTACAAACATGAAAACTCTTAAATCAAGTATTTGTAGCCTGATTTTACCCCATATTCAAACAACGTAATTGTGACTTATAGGAGATATCATTTCTACGCCTATCTCCGTACCGGATGTTCGTATAATATCATACATAATTTTATACATCACTTAGTTGTAGAGCGACCAAAAACCAAAACGAACAGACAAAAAAGTGACTCAAGATTTTAAGTATAATTTCCTGAATAGAGAGACAGATCAATAGAGAGAAATTATACGAATAAGAAACATTTATATTGGATATTTCGTTGTGCATATGAAATTTTATATACAAGGGTGTGTATATCAACAAAAAGAGGACTATTAAAAGAGTTTAGATGGAACATTTTTTGTCGTAACAATCATTATGGTACAGTATTTAATATCACAAATATCTAAAAAAAATCACGAGAGAGAAAAAAAAAAGAAGATTTTCTCGGAATTTTTTCACGTCTAATCAACGTTAGTAAGTAAAAGATAAATAGTACCCTTGCGGTGGCTATGACGTCAGTCGTTCCTGCGTGGTCTCAACATATCACATCACTGCTCACTTGTCGCATTTGCATTGTGTGAAATGAGACTTCCCCACGTCTCATCAGCGATAGCAAGCAAAAAGTGAGTGGTGCCCTTACGCTGGAGACGGCTTCAGCCATCCCTGCTCGGGCTGCTCATATCACTTTACTACTTAATCGGCCCGTTTGCGACATGCGAAATTGACTCAGAGGCGACAAGCACCCAAAGTGGAGTCACTCACGTCACCTTACTAGTCAATGATTAAGATGAAGAAAATAAAGAGAAACGAGTTGAAGTGTCTTACGTTTTGCGAGGTGTTTTTCACTGTCATCCACAGAGGTAGTACTGTTGCTGTCAACAGGGGTCTCTCCATTGATATTGATTGGGTTTTGAGAAGTACTCAGTTTATGACACACTTCGAAAGCCTGACCGATAGTCCGAACTATACGCATAGCTTGGCTCTGAAACAGAGACATAAAGAAAATAAATTAAACATATTTCAAATTAGAACAACAATTTTTTCAGCTGGTGCATTCTTTGGATTTCTCCGGATGTGTGTTACGTACATAAATCTTCTTGAATCTTGTGCAGTTATTTTCTAATATATCAGTCGAGAAAAAGTGAAAAAATAATGAGATTTAAGGATCAGGGTGTGATAAAGCGATTTTGGGTCTCGTAACGCAGAATTCTGACCGAATATACCTCCTAAATGTTTATGCTAAAACTTGTTAGATTTGCACTTTGTTTCTTTAACTGAAATTTCTAATGAATCAACGAATAAATGTCTAAACCGAATACAGCAACCTTTTATTTGGATTTTTGCACTCCTTTATCGCTAGCTGTTTTGACCTTTTGTGCTTCCCTAAGGGCAAGTGAGCCGCCTTTACGCTACAACGCTTTTTCACACCCAGTCAAGGATTACCATGTCCAATATACACCTGAAGTAATACAAGAAAATGCACCAGCTGAAACATTGGGTTAAACACAAGAAAGAAAGTGGGATGATTAGTCCGGAAAATTCAGGGAAAACTGATATTGCTCAACCTCAGAACTTTTAACAAAGCTCATCACAAATAGTTCACCAGTGGCTTTGTCTCTGTATTTTTTTTCATTCTCTTTTTTTACTCTTTCAAAAGTATTTTTCAGGAGGTTGCAATTTTTAGAAGAACGATTCCTTAGCCAAGTAGATTTGGCATGTGAAAAAGGGGAAAAAAACGTTTGGACGATGGAAAAGGTAACACACTCAATCCACAGAGTCAGTCAATTCGATCATGAAAATCATGCACGCAAAAAGAAAAACAAACAAAAAAAAAAACAAACTTGGCTCTGAAACAGAGACACAAATAAAATGGAATTAACCCTTTTTTGCCTGCTGCTCGATCACTTTTTTTTTTCTTCATTTTTTTTTACTACGTGGAAAATACTTTTTTATGTGATTGCAATTTTAAGAAGAAAAATTCTTCAACCGAATAGAGTTGGCACTTGAAATAAAGAGAGAAAAGCAAATGTTTGAATAATGGCTAAGAGGACAGGTTAGTCAACTTCAGAGGGGAAATTACAGACCTGAACTTATGTGTAGACTAAAAAACATTCAGTGAGCACACATCTCTGCCAACGTCTTTTGTCACTGAAATCTAAATGGAGATCAGTTCACATATAGCTATAGTACAGAGGAAGTGTCTGTATTCTTTAGACCATTGTCTTGGTATGTGAAGAAATGTCTCTCGACTAGAAAATTAATTCCAGGATTCACCCAAAAATTCAATCAATTCGTCCTTAACTCAAGGTTCATCCTTCCACTGAATGTTAATGATATTCATTGAGAACCTTTGGAAATATTGTGACATATATACATATACATATGAATATAGGATTATAGATATGTTGGAACTCTATATCTGTATCATCTGGCCTAGATAACGTAAATAGAATGAGCAAAGAAAATGGAGCTGCTGCAGGAATCGAACCTACGACCAATAAGGTACCCACTTCAACGTGGCGTTGCTGTTACCATTGAGCTGAACAACCCCCAGTTATGAAAAGAACCCTATAACTGTTTATTCTGTTTACACTGTCCAGGCCAAATGATACATTCATCGCGTAATAACGGGAGATCATTTTAAATGAGAGTTTCAATATAATATGACGCAATCTATAATCATTTCATTGGATCTTACATCCATTTCTTAATAATATGTACATATGATATGTGTGTGTATGTATGTGTATGTGTGTGTTAACTCCCTGGAAAGAATGAGAAAACATTTTAGATTCTAGAGATTAGAAAAATATTCGCACGATTTAAAAAAAATATCTCCATAATAGATAAAATGTAAGAAATATGGAAGAGATAGAAATTGACACATGTTAGGTGCTTGAATATCTGCTTTTAATGACGATCGAACCGGTAGAAAATGATTTTACGATAAGACCATTATATTCATTCTTAAGGCAGAAAAAAGTATGTCGCTATTTAACAGGAAAACGGTGATTTTGTTTTAAGGTTAATATTTTCATTGTTTCTTGGAAGCCATAACATATTCTCAGCTGATATTCTATTTTTACATGGTATCATTAATTGATTACTTGGTGCATATATATATACACATATATGCATATACACACACATATAAATATGTATATACAGAAACACATCATATATATATATATATATATATATATATATGTATATATATATATATATATATATATATATATATATATATAAGTTTATACATGAATACAATATATATATTCATACATTATATATATATACGTACATTACATATATATATATACTCAAACATACACTATACATACCCACATATATATATACATACACACATACATTATATATATATACACCCACATACACACGTACATTATGTATATACATTATATACATACACACATACATTATACATACGCACATTATATATACACATACATTATATACATACACATATTATATGCATACATACACATACACACATTATATATATATATATATATATATATATATATATATATATATATATATATATATATATATACTAACGCACGATCTTATATCTTCGCCTGTCACGGTATAAAAAGTACAAAAACATGGCTGCAGCTCGACAAAATTTGACTTGCCTACGCAATGATCCTAGTGTAGGGGGTTTTAAAGAAAAGGTCTTGAGAAGAAAAAAATTACAATGTATTTATAATACCCGTTTACATATCTTTCCATTTCATATGTTTGTACATAATTCCTTAAGGGGTATCGAGCGAAGAGAAACCCACACTTTTATAGTCAAAAGTGGGATAAAATTTCCCTTAACTAAAATCAAATTAAAAGGTTTTGAAGAAAAAAGCATTTTAAATGTTCTAATACAGGGACCCTGTTTATAAAGTAACCATTATAAATGTGTTATATTACTTGGAAATTCTGATTCTATGAATGTATTATTTGGCCTAGACAGTGTAAATAGAATGAACAAATAAAGAAAATGGGACTGCAGCAGGAATCGAACCCAGGACCGATGAGCACTCCAACGTAGCGTTGTTCTTACCATTGAAGTGAATAGCAGCCGGTAATGCAAGACCCCCAATAACTGTTTCAGCTCCAAATTCTCATTTTGTCTATTCACAGTCATTATCGGTTGTATTTGTTTCTCAACGCAGACAGTTATCTCATTAATCATACATTTACCGTGCAATAACATTTCAAATAGAGTTTCAAAGTAATATAACGCATCTATAACCTTTTCTATCGTATTATATATCAATTTCTTAGCCGAATAACCCGTGCGTGTGACGAGTATTCAGCTGGTATATATCTATAATCTAAGAAAAATAGAAATACAGGTCACAGCGGGCATTTCTGCTAATTTCAAATGAATGATGTCAAGAAATCAGTTCCAACATCAATTACCTTTATAAAAAATTGTTTATCTCCAAGATGCAGAATAATTGTTTCCATTGTTTTCGCTGAAAAAACTGTACAATACAACTGAACAAATCGAAGAAGAAGAAGAAGAAGAAGAAGAAGAAGAAGAAGAAGAAGATTTAAATGGAGAAGAAGGAGAAGCAAGAGAGAAAATAAGAAGGATGAAACTAATTGGAGAATTGAACTAAAAAGACAAGAAAGAAGAATGCGAAAATGAGAGGAAAGGAAGAAGAGGAAGAAGGGAAAGGGAAAGGGAAAGGGGGGGGAAGAATTTGAAAAAGATGAAAATAAGAAAAAGGGGAAGAAGAACGGGAAAGTGGAGAAGGAAAAGAAAAGAGGAAAATAAGTAAAGAAGACGAAGGAGAAAAAAGAAAAGAAAGAAAGGAAGGAAAAAAAGGACAAGTAAAATAAGGGAAAGAACGAAAAGAAGAAATATTGAAAGAATGATAAGAATAAAAAAAAAAGAGAAAGAGAAAACGAAGACATGGAAGAAAAAGGAGAACGAGAAGGAGAAGTAGAGAAAAAGAAGATAAAGAAGAAAATAAAAAAAGAGAAAGAAAAAGATAAGTTCAGAGAAGATGAGAGATAGAAGAAAAAAGAGGAGAGCAAAGAGAAAAATAAAGAAGATAAACAAGGTGACGAAGAAGAAGAAGAAGATAGATAGATAGATAGATAGATAGATAGAGATAATACAACTGAGGTTTTAAATATTTTGAACAAGTTGATGCGATAAAATTGGAAGATATTTCTTTGGCGAAATCCCAAAACTGTTGATTCTTATCTACAACTGTTTTTCTTAAGAAAGCATCTAAACGCATTTATAACGTCTGTCTGATTGAAGAGATACACAAAAATATTCGTACGATTAAAAAATGTTGCCATAATAGATAAAATATAAGAAATATGAAAGAAAAGAAAATTCACACATTTTAGAAGCTCAAATTTCTTCATTTAATGACGATCGAAGTAACAGAAAATGATTTTCTGATAAGACCATTATATTTATTCTTAAGCGTGAAAAAGTATGATGTACTCCAACATGAAAATGACATTTTTGTTTTCAATTTGATATTTTTACATTTTTTTTTGTAAGCGATAACATATTTTTAGCTAACAATTTATTTTTACATGTCCATTATTCAGTAAAAAACATCTTCGAAAAAACTTTTACATTTTTAGGCAAACATGGAAAGCCTTTCAACTCGAAAATTCCACGTTATATAATTTTATTGGATCAATCTGAGCCATAATGGAAGTATGGCAATAATGTTTTCAGTGAACGAATCAGGAGATTTTAGTTTAAAGAATTTGCAAGTGGCGATTTCAGTTTAGAAAATTAGGAGAGTGGTTGGCTAAAATCTTCAATCAATGATAAAGACTTACAGGCAGCGCTGAAAAATAGCCTCCAAACCTCAGAGAACTCACGGCTAACTTCTGTTTGTGGGGATTTTCAAAAACTAATATGCTAAAAACATTTTTCAGGGTACCACAAGTAACCACAAAGAAATTGGTGACCATAGCCTAATCCGTCTTCAAATTATACTAATAAGGACGGACTGACATTTGGCGAATTATAGTGAAAAAGTCAGATAGAAATCAGATGATCATTATCGGGATGAGCACGAACGCAGACCCCATACTATTACTTCAGCGAGAATCTTCAAAAACTAATAAACTGAAAACAAGCCCCAGAGACCTATTTGTAATTACAGAATATTTGGTGGTCATAACCAAACTCGGGAACGAATAAATTTAGCACAACCTGTCGCTGTGCACTTATGATAACCGTCAGCGAAGCGACTGGACATAGATTTTGACCCTGCAGCATCCAGGCTTGTTTTATTTTCTACCATTAACTCTTTCCTAGCTTCCGAGTAACATTTTATTCAGGAAACTGGGGTTGTCATCTAAAAACGTTTAGCAGGAATAAGCCGAGACATTTGACAGGGGCTGAGTCGAAGTTCTCGTCCCCACCATAGACCGTTTCTTTCGCCCAGATATGACCTGATTTAGTCTTCCGCACTTCTCATGAACTATCTTTCGCCCATCTTTGGGGCGAGAGATTTAATACACTGATTTACTTCTTCCGTACCGAAAGCGGAAGCCGAGACATAAAGCTGATTTTACAACCATCGCATTCCGATGCGAGAAAGTATGAATCGTTCATCTGGCTGTCAAAGACCGAGTTGTTATTGGTCGAAGAACGAACTTCCTCTTTAAAACGAGACTTCCGGCTTGCTCAGTTCACAGTGGTTTCACTGGAATGTGAGTGGCTAATTTTTCAATCAGCGTATTAACTCGAATAAAGGTCGAATTTTTTGAAAACTATATTTTAGGCTTAAGCTTTAAATAGTCGACAGTTTGCCAGATTGGAATTTATCAGTGAAACATAAGGTTACCATTTGCAAAAGTTTAACTTGTTGAAAATAGTAGTCCATATCGCTCTACACGATATTAATCTTTATGCTATTATCTATTATATCAAACAAAAGAGATTAATGAAATCAGTATATCATATATCGCAGCTAAATACTCTCTCAACGATGTTATCAGTGATTAAAGCTGTTCCTCTGGCTGGATTGGTTGGTCAGTTTCATCATCATTATATTGTATTTTGCTGGTGACTATCGCTGAGGATTGAGTGACAGTAAGTCCACTCAGGTCTCAAGCCCTCCTCTCCTCTCGTCCTTACCTATCACAGCAGCGCTGTGGTTTGTACTGTCTCCACCATGCTTTTTTCTTGGTTGTTCAGCCATCCCTAACAGCTGGGGATCATAGATCTCATATTTCCAGTATTCGGGCGGTTCCTAGTAGGGTTGTGATCTGTTCAGTTTCAATCTTTCCTCTTATCCCTAGTTACTCCAATATCGTTTTCATGGTTTTTGGTACAGTTTACTATCATTATTATTATTATTATTATTATTATTATTATTATTATTATTATTATCATCATCATCAAATTGAACATCATCACCATTATCATTATCTTCATCACTGCTATCATGATCATAATTATTATCATCATTATTATTATCATTTCAAAAGAAAACCCATTACCCATCAATTTGTATCTTTCTTTAAGGAAGCCATGATATACATTCAGTATAAAAGTAGGAAGATAACGTCTCGGTGTGTATTGACTATAGTTCAAATTTCTTGACTAATCACACACACAATGTATTATATTCATGAATAAGGTTATCAGCCGGTTATTATTATCCGAATCTGTCGTTCCGAAACATTCTATTCAGAGTGATCATATATATATATATATATATATATATATATATATATATATATATTGGACAGAAAGTGAGGGTCCAGTTTTACATTATAGTTACATTATAAGTAAAGGCCATGCCTCTCAAAAGTCTAAAACGTTTTTTTCCTCAAAACTTTTTAATTCAATTTAGAAAAAAGTTTTCTTCACTTTTGACCCCCTAAAGAGGTCCTTCAACTTCAAACCCCTTCAAGAATTATGAATAAACATATAAATATAAGAAGATATGTATGTGGCCGGAAAGTAGGTTTCACTTTGGCATTATAGTTATGATGTAAATAGGACCCCTTTAAAAAATCCTCAAAACTATTCAAAACCTCACTCTAGGTCCATTGAGTAGATATGCCAAATTTGGTTGGGCTGCACCCATATTTAGGTACTTTTTATAGCGAAACACACAAACACCTTCCACTATATACATATTTTTAGAGAGAGAGAGAGAGAGAGAGAAAGAGAGAGAGAGAGAGAGAGAGATTCTGCTTAATGTAATCAGCTATTTATTGCTATCTAGGAGAAAACCTTTTCCAAAGTGATCGAACAATAAGGCGAAAACTAAGTATGCATACTCAATTGACCTAAGGGAATGTTTCAAAGTGAAAAGTTTTGGGAAAATCCTTCTTGTTGGGAATTCTATTTACGATGTAAATATAATACTAAACCCAGCCCATGCTTTCCGTTCATCATACTTATGTACGTATACACACAAGCTGGAAAAATCCCGATTAGGCAGATTTCAGCTAGTATATTCATGAAATTTATATGTATAAGGACCCTAATGTAAGCAAAAGTCTACTTTTTAATGTATTTGCCTGGTTCACCTATTATTTTTCATATCATGTCTATTGGCCACGCAAGAAATGTCCAGCTCTCCAGGGCATCGCACGAATAGGAGTTAATATCTTCGTGCGTGAATGAAATTGGATACGAGAATTAGAAGATGGCGACTGAATAGAACAAAGACTCATGGGAAATAGAAAATCATGGTAATGAATGAATAGAAAGGAGAGAGAAACTTTTTCAAAAAGACATTCAGTTGCACCCGCATCCCCCCAAAGAAAAAAAAAACAAAGATAAAAAACAAAAAACAAAAACATAACTAGAGCTAAACCGCTCTTAACCATTCAGGTCTTGACTGAAATGGGTCTAAGTTTCCGGAATCTCCATAATGGTGTCCTCTCCTTCGTGTAAATAAGGCTGCCATTGTGAGGAACACTCTCAACGTTCTCGAAGACATGCATATTCACACTAGTAGATTCTTATTGCATCGCAACTTTTTATCCGTAAAAAAATTTCACAGGTATATTTGAATTTCTACGAGATGATTTTTTTTTCTCTAGAAAAAAGAAACTATATATACGCAATTCAGGAATAATTGAATCACTGGAGCCCACGCAGGTACCAGAGGTAATTTGTCTATAAAAAAATTACCTGCCCAAGCTTTGGGCATCGTTGGTCCAAAATGACCATAGAGACATCCAAAAAGCACTTTTCGGAAAGAAATGAAATAAAAAACGATCTTTTTAGATGTTGCCTAAAAGTGTACTCATGCAAATGGTCAGGGTTGCAGTTCCAAAAATGTGGCAAGGAGCACCGGGGACACACAGACGTGCAAAGAGAGAGGAATCTGTAGCCCACTTGGCTGGTTGGTCAGGCGATGTGTGAGGCTACAGTGATTATATATATATGTGTGTGTGTGTGTGTGTGTCTGTGCCAAATATATTCTACAAGTCGTATACATTAATTAATCCAATTACGTGTCAGATAAAAGTGAAAGTTACTCTATAGTAAATAATTTGAAAGCCCAATCACACTTCCTCTTTGACGAGCTGAAAATAACGGAACAAGGGTTAACCAATTATAATAGACGAAATTTCCACATTTAATCGATATATGAATATATATATGATATATGAATATATATCTATGTATGCATACATACATACATATATATATATATATATATATATATATATATATATGCATACATACATATATGTGTGTGTGTGTGTGTGTGTGTGTGTGTGTGTGTGTGTGTGAATTATAAATCGCGTTATATCATATAGAAACTTATTTGAAAATTATCTCCCGTCACTATACGGTTAACGTATCACTTAACCCAGACAACATAAATAGTATAAACAATTAATATTCAATTTACGTTGCCTGGGTTAAGTGATACATCAACCGTGTAGTGACGGGAGATCATTTTCGAATAAGTTTCGATATAATATGACGCCATTCATAATCCATTGTGTCGGATCACATATATCAATTCCTTTACATTTATTTATTTATTTATTTACACACACACACACACACACACACACACACACACACACACATATATATATATATATATACATACATACATACATACTTATATATGCATATATATATACATACATATATATACGTATATACATATACATATACATATATACTATGATGCATTTGGTAAATTATACCTCCGGGAAATTGGCTAATAGGTAAATTTTGCGAAAAGTCGGCCCTAATCTACACACAAGTAACAATATAAAGAAGACTTGCTTAGTGAAAAATCTGTACGTACTTTTTTGTATGCCTTGAACACATTGCACTTGAAGACATTGGTAGGTCCATCGCGGGCGATGTAACTCCAAATCTTCAAGTCCTGGGAATCATGAGATACATAAAAAATCCTGGAAATAAAGAAAAGGAAAGAAAGAGAGAATCAGTACAGGTCTGGTTAATCACTCAATAGAAACAGTCATGCGACCCGTTTGGCGGCATGCCGTTTCGGGGCGGGTTGATCAATTACAAAATTAATTAAAAGATGATCAATGAATAAATTACTTCTTTTGCCTTTTGTTGGGAAGTGCTCATAAAAAAATCTGAATTTTTAAAAAACAAATGTGAATGCTGCCAGACACAAAATAAGGGATAAATTAAGCATAAACTTACATTGCAAATTGAACCCATCATTAAAATCTAGGGGGGGGAGGTAAAAACCATTTTTTGTTGACGTAATAAGGGTCAATATTGAAAATTTCCATCGCGACCTTTACGTGTTATAAATATATAGCCAGCCAGCTTGACCAACTTGAAAACTCAAGAAACCTATGGTGACAGTTTTGGTTGACTGTTTCTAATATCAGAATTAATTCAACACATGTGTCAGTTGATGGGGGTCCACTTTCTCCATAAGAAGAGGAGATTGCAAAAAACAGATTTCTTTATGAAGGGGAAATAGAAAATGCAAAGAAGTAACCTTAGTGGTTCTGAACAGAGATCAAGAAAATTCCCTGTAAAAAATATTCTTGGAGGAAATAATTTCTCTGTTCGAAGTCCGATTCCTTGATGAGCAGAGGGAGTCGTGAGAAACGGTTTGATCTTTGGCACCACAAAAAAAAAAAAAAAAAAAAAAAAAACAAACAAAAAAACCCCCAACCCTACTCAATCTTTAGTTGCTGAGAAAGCCCGGTTACAAGTATCTATTAAGCTTGGCTTAACACTTTCAATCCTGTCATTTTTTACATAATTATACTCTGTTGAGCTAACCGTTTCCTAGCGACCACCGATGAGATGGAAGACGAGGTCATGTAGTTACATGTATCATATTTCACCTTATATAATCCGCTACCATTTATAACCCCGGTTGAATTTCACTTTCGGATGGAAAATGGATTATCTCGCATATACTAATATATATTACAATTATGTTTGCATAGATAATACGCACCGGGAATTTTTAGCTGAAAACTTACAGGGGAAATGCGGGTTATGCATGGTTAGATACGGTAGTTACGGTAGGCAAGTATTGGAAGTGGATTAGTACTAGAAAAAAATGGAGATTTTCGTATTTAGTAGACGTGATCAATAAAGGTTATGTACGAAAACCTTCATAGAAAGCACTGACAGCGTTAATAGATACTTTAAAAGCGGTGGCATTCAATTCCTGAATCTGTTTAGGCCGACATAGATTTTGTTGTTATTCTATTGCCTGCCTAATCACTTTTTTTACTCATCATGGGACTGTTTTGCGAATTACCCGGAAAGAAAGGGAATGGATTTGAGGAGATTCTTTCATGTTCGATTATATTTCAAAAAAACGCCAATCGAATTTTCATTTTATATGATTAGTGCAAAGGGTTTTTTTTTTACGGACTAAGGAATTAAAACAATTTATTGAGATACAAAGGCAGCCGATGGAATTGCAGCAAAATCGGCGTCGACCTAAACAGATTCCTGAAAATGATACGGACCCCTGGAAAAGAGTCACCAGATCACAATTGTGAAGCATCCAGTGAGTATTGAATTCACTACAGTGGTAACTGTCTGTGAGAAAAGTTTGTTAACCATCACGCAATGACGCCCTAAATATAGGTATTTATCGAGCTTAGCTCAGTCTGGAAGGACCAATTGTAAATCCTCATCTTGTTTATTCGTGTTCGTATTGATTCAGTCTTATTTATTTAATTTAATTTATCTTTTATTTTATTCAATTTTTTCTTATAACTTGCTCAAAGGCATTGTGTTTGACCCGAGGTGCCAGTTGGCCGAACGGTTATCACGAAGGAATGGGCAAACCGAGTTCGAATTTCAGTCTAGCCTAATTATAATTCATTTAGCACTAATGCTCTTGGGAGAGGCATGAATTTACTGAATTTAATTCAGGCTGAGTAACTTTTGAAAGGATTGCGATAATGTTGCTCAACAAAGTTGTGAAAAGTTTGACGAAATTATGGAAAGAGTGTAGCATGAAAAGGTACGAATACAGTATGTACACGGGGAATAAAGGTAGTTCATCCAAGTTGACCGTAGTCTGGTGCAAGGGTACAAGATTTGAGTCGAGCCAACGACACTGCAAAACTAGTTTGTTAACTATGGCTCCAAGGTGAAGCGTCAAGAAGTAGGGCAGTTTATTTAGCTTTACTTATTTCCGCAGCGTGGCTTCCAGTCAAAATTGAAGTCACAATATCAACTAATGATCAGCAATACTTGCTTGATAACAATTGCTCTATAGTAAAACATTTGAGATTAGCTTTGACCGACACAAGGCTTCAGTATTAGGGCAACCATTGAAAAGTTGAACTTACTCTGACGGTAATTACGGGGTAGAATTTATACGGGACAAAGAGGGCAATTGCCCCGGGTCCCATGTGTACAAAAATATACTATTAGAAAAGAGTTTCTTCAATGAGAAATAAATTGATAATTACTGCTTGGAATTCGTTTTGGAATTGATTTCATTACAACGCCTTCAATTGTTTTAGATGAATGAATAGAAATACTGTTTGTAATTTGAATCTACAGTAATTGCACCATGGGAATACTAAAAATCTACTCGACGTTTTTCTGGTATGTATTTACACGTATTTAATTTAGACATATATATAACCCATTCAACCGTTCTATGTATGTATATGAATATATTCTGATTACATGCAATAGACGAACTTTGATATGCAAATATTTTGATTTGTTGTGTATTTCAATTTCTGTGTATGAGGGGCCTACCGAACCTGAAGTTCCCTGACCTCCCAAGGTTTAAATTGTGAATCCTGCCTTAGTTTCACAGCGAGGTGATTCATTATTTATTGAACTTTTCCTAATCGGGTACAAAGCAAATGTGGGGAGCCAGTGGAAATCGAACTCACTCTGGTGGTAATGATCTGTAGGACCAACTTGCCAGCCGTTACTCGACAGGACCAGAAATTTAACGACCATTAGTCTTACACGGGTACTCAAATCTTTGTACCCTTTCATCAGACCACGGTTAAGTTAAATAAACTACCTTTATTCCCCGTGAACAAACCATATCCATACCTTCTCATGCTACACCAAAAAGGTGTTCAATAGTCTGAATTCTTCTTGGGATGATATCGTTGCTAATAAAATTGCAAAAAGATCGAAAAAAATTAAAGAGAACTTGTAAAAAAAGCAAACTATTGTAGAAAAGTCATTTGAAAAAAAAAATGTGGAAATGTTTTAAAAATAGTAAAAAAAAAAGTAGTGTAATAAGTCTCCAATAATCAAAATGATATTTACGAGAAACAGAAGTTGACTTACCTGTAAATTGGGTGGTGCATGACGAGTAACCGAGACTCGTCCCACGCCCACGTGGGCTTCTGCAATAAATACATAAGTTGATAATTAGATAGATAAAATGGAAAATAAATAACTTATATGAAGCTGTACATTAGGCCGTAATCCAAATTTGTCAATATTACAGAACTAAAGCTTGAAAAATCTTTTGACAGGGATGAATGACACACACACTCACATGGACACAGACGCAGACACATAGAGTCTAGAAAATTTTATAGTTCTAAACTCTAAACATATATGAAAAAAAAAAATTTTTTTTTCAAAATCTTTGTATATAAATATATATATATATATATATGTACAAAATACTACTCAAAATTTCTAGGAGCAGGAAAAATTGACCAATGTACATCTATCAAATTACCAAACGTTTCCAGTGTGTCGCCAGATATTTGGGGTCATCTCACGATCATTACACCAGGAATAAGAACCTCATTTTCTTTTTATCTTTCACATACTTGAGGGAGCCAAATTGCACATTAGCTTCCCTAAACATTTGGTTAGCTCCTTTATATATATATATATATATATATAAGAGAGAGAGAGAGAGAGAGAAGAATGACAAGGATATGTACCTGGTGACGTTAACATTTCGTGCCTAATGCACTCATTAGAAACCGACAATATGTTGTTAGTCATTTCGCACATATGTATGAAAATGACGATGTGAGAATAGTTATAAATATTTATGTCTGCGTTTGTGTAAATAAAGTCAAAGCAGAGAATAAGACTATAACAGCTGAAAATGTCTCGGCTTATTATTTCTCGAGGATAGGAAAAGGAAGAAATTGTAAACATCAAAAATGTCTGCCGAGCTGAAAAGAAAAATACTAATAATAACGAAATATCGACCGAATAACAAGTAAATAAATTAGAAAAAGCATTTCGCTCCAGAACATTAGAAAACAAAGAGCAAAACAGGAAAAAAAACGTTAAAAATCTATGTTAGATGGTTTTCATTCGTCAACTTCAATCTTCCGTTTGTTTGTTTTCAATTAATTTTTTCCATTTAAGAATTTTTTTAAAAGATATTTCTTCGCAATTCTAATTCTTAACATGATTTCTTTGTAAATGAGAGACGGCAACAGCTAAAAGGAAGACAAAAGAAGAAACTAAATATACGAATCTCCTTTTCCTGTCTTCAACGAACAATTTATCGATAATACTGTTTGTACCTCACCAATTTGACTCCGTGTCCCTGGTAATTTCTATGATCCGGTATTGCAAGGTTGTTTCATAGGGCAGTGGTCTCCAACCTTTTCTTTACGAGGCTAACCCCTGATATCACTAAAGACTTAAAGGGAAATCTCCAACTCGATATGAGAAAAAATATGTCGACCAAGTCCTTTCATTTTCCTCTTATCAAGAAAAACTCAACTATTTCATCAAAGACTGAGAGAATAAAGAGGAATCCTTAAGAATAATATGAAGAATCTGATTTTATAGCAGTTAACTAACCAAAATCTGAAGTTTTAATGACTTGGTTGCTTTTGCAGTTGTTTCAACTCAGAAAATCTTTTTGCAAACTCTATGAGTTCGTCTGGTGACCACTGATCTAGGGGGATGATCCCTAGTCATCAGGGTACTAGTAGGGCCCAAAGTTGGGGCACCCAATGAGAATCAATCTCCCTACAATAGTAATTTTAATAAGTTAGTTAATAAGCACCCGGTGATTTATCAAACTCAGCTGAGTTTGACACAAGGCCCAAAGAAGTGGGGTATCCAGTGAGGATCGAATTTACTAAACTAATGAACTCGGCTGCAGGACGAGCTTACCAAAAAATCAGGCTACCTCGAACGCTTTCAATATAGCTTCATTTAGCTTAGCTTAGCTTAGTCTGGCACATCGCCAATGAAGTGGGACACCTGGTGAGGATTGATCTCATTAGCAGTTATTTGCAAGCCTAGTTTGCTCAGCATCAGTCTACGCAAACCGCCCAGATATTCTAATTAAGCAGTTATTTCTTGCAATGACATAACTTACATATTTTACTTGACTGCACTTCAAAAATTTTCAGTGACGTGAAGAATAAAGGTTATTTATTTCACCATTGTTTTAATGTTTTTGATGTTAATTATTTTTCTACAATGTACTTCAGGCGGGTCTACATTCCAAGGAGATTAAGTTGATTATACTCATGTGTACAATTCAGAAAACTCTTGGTTATGGATAAGAGTTTATTAGTTGCCACCCAAAAGCTTTTGTATTTATAGAATAACATATCGTAGCCTTATTTTCTCAGGAATGTCAACTTTATTTCCTGACCACGTGCAATCCTTTTTTTTCCAAATATGTAATTCACCTCCGTTGTCGATGTTTATCTGTTATACATATTATCTATCATACAGCAATGCTTGCATTCATTTCTGACCATTGTAAATCCCGTTTCTGACCATTGACAATCCCCTTCTTCTTCATGAGCAATGCATTTCTATAGTATATTTATATTTATTATACACTTAATATCACTCGGTGAAGCTTGCTTTAATTTCAGACTGCTGACAATCGCCTTTTCTGAACTATTGGTACGTTGAATTAGTGATTAAATAACCCTGTGTTTCTGTGCAGCTGCAGGAACTAAAATGGTAAGGATGTTGCAACATGGCATAAGTTCTTGTGGTATGAAATGCAGATTTTAGATTCGACCATTCTTTGTTCTGAATTCTTACAATTCGATTTGGCGGTCATAGACTAAATCGGCTAAAATGCAAAACAGCAAAAGGTGATCAATTAAAACAATATACGTCCCCCCCCAAAAAAAAGGGCAAAGTGAAATAGAAAATAAAAATAAGAAAAGCAAAATGAAATGGTAGATAAAAAACGGACAACTAACCTTTTTTTTCTTCCGCAAGACGACCTTCACTCCTTCAACCGAAACAGTAATATTAACCTTCTTTTTCTTGATCGCCTTGGCTTTGAACTCGTACTGTCAAAAGAAAAATGGAAGGAAAATGTCACAATCAGGAAATAATAAAATGGACATTCGTTTAATATAACATTTTATCAGAAGAAAGTGGACCGACTTCGGTTGATAGAAATAACTTTTATTTTTCTTCCAAGCTCATGGTCACCGGTTGGCACGGAAGCAGTGTCAAGTCGATGCTGTGGTAGCGTTATGATGCGAAGTAAAATGGCGTCAGAAAACTGAGAGAAGGCAGACGATCACCTAGCAATTGTGGAAAAAAAGAAAAAATTCGTTTCGCACGCCAATTTTCATTAAAACATCGAAATGAAACTCGATTTATTCAGTGAAAAATGAATATCGGAAAATTGACAACAACTATTTTGATTTGTTCATGTATCACAGCTGAAAGAAATTAAAAGCTGTGAAATCTGTGAAGAATTTTGTAATGATTTTCTTCTAATAATAATTCACCATCTACCAATTATATCTTAATGTCTTTGATAAAATTTTAATGTGATTTTTAAAGATTGATCTCTTTTAAGAAGCCGTCATTTAGATGGAAATGTTTTGAAAAATGAATGTTGTGACCTTAAGAATGACTTTAATACAATCATGGCAATTGCGGTGAGTCTCATCTTGTAAGTGTTAATGAAGTTTTAATTTGTCCGGATTTGTCACGAATTATTAATTCTTAATTAGTTTCTCTTTGATCTTATTTTTGTGTTTGTTTACACCAAGTAGAAGTCATAAAAAAAAACAATCGGATTGACAAACAACAAAGACGAAGAAATTAGTCCCGAACAAACAACATTCTATAATCAAAATATCCATTCTAACAAAATTTTAACAAGAAAAAGAAGTGCAAACTCCGACTGAGACTGATACTCATGCCCTTGGAAAAGGTATGAATATATTTCTTCTCCCCACCAACTGTTGGTAAATATAGTGTATGGTGAAGTGAGTGATGCCACTTTGGGTGTTTGGTCACCACTAAGTCTATCTCATAAATCACAAACCTTGCAAAACTAGTCGAGACCAAGAAAATTGTGAAATATGAAGCCCGGACAGGGACAGCTGGTGCCATAGCCAGCGTAAGGGCATTACCCACTACTTCCTGACAGAAGAAATAGTTAAAATCAATAATCATGCAAAAAACTCAGTCGGTCGGGACCAGTGCAATTGGATTTTCTCTCTCTTTTGTCAAAACACAAACGTACACATGAACGCTTTTCACGGTTACTTCTGACGGGGAAGGCAAGATAGTTATGGGAAAGTAGTTTGCCCAAGTGTTCACTAATTCACTTTTCTCAAACAGCCACCGTGCCATACCGGTTACATTAGACAGAGTGCAGGGAAAATTAGATTCATGCCTGTCCTAAAGACATTAGTATTGGGTGAACACAAGGAGCTTTGGCGTAATATATATATATATATATATATATATATATATATATATATATATATATATATGTGTGTGTGTGCGTGTGTATATGGACGTATGTATATATTCTAGCATGTGTGTGTATGTACGTAGCTACATAAACTATCATTACTGTCTTGGATCTTGGTAATACTTTAATGAATAACCGGCTCATTCAGAAAAATATTTCACTAAATACTAACCCACGTTCACACGTACGGGAAGAGAAGAGGTTATTTGAGAGATTAAAGCATTCTTTTTAATCAGACATGAATTAAATAAGGATTTCAGCTTGTGTAAACATTTTATATATACGCACACACACACTCATGTGTATAAAAATGAAAAATTCCCATGATTTTTGTTTCCAGCGTTTCTTTGAAAGTATTACATTTGCCAGCTGTGGGCATATTATTTCACATTGGATCCTCTCACAAAGGGTTGCAGCAGAAGTCTGCACTACATTCGGTTCATGCACATTTAAATACCTCTAACTTGTAGGTAGCACCTCATGTACACACAAACACACACATTCATATATATACATATATATATATATATGTGTGTGTGTGTGTGTGTGTGTGTAGAATAGGTGGTTAATTTCCGCAAAAAGGCTTATAAGTTTTAGAAAAAAGTAAAAAAAAAGAAAGCTGAACTTTTTAGGTATAGTTTTCATGTAAAGTGATTTTTAATAAGCCTTAAACAGTTTCAGATGGCGTGTATATATATATATATATATATATATATATATATATATATATATATATATATATATATATATATATATATACCCTTCCAGCACTAGTCGAAAGATAGAGGTGAAACTTGGGCACAACTTCAGAATTATGGAAATGCTTCCAGAAAGACCTTGGGCTGCTCCTATACACACATATACGATTTTCAGTATTTTGAACTAAACATGGTCTCCCTGTTCATGGGTGATCACAAACAATCCAACCTAGCACCAAGACATAGCAGGTCTAAGCTGCTGAGACCTGTCTGCTAAAGACTAGAAGAGTCATGTTGCTTACACAGACATGTGGAAATAATACAAGCAAACAAAATGATTTCATCTTAGTCGTATTTCCGCATAGTGACTTTATTGGGTATCGGTATTTCGTCTTCCAATGCTCTAACCAACTTTAGTTATCTACATGAATTTAACTTAGATATTTTCTCAATTACTTTGGGCTTTAGTATTATAGAAATACGCCCAGAAAGACCCAGGGGTGCGATAGCATCATCTTTGCCGTAGGCCTGTCTCGGAAATTGTAGTTAATTATTAATAGATATACTCATGGGGGCTTATGTGTGAGAAGAGTTTGTAATTTTCTGCTAGCATTGAATAGAACTGTATTCGGTCCTAAAACAAGTTTTGTAATTCAAATATACTCCACGGGAGAAGACATGCGATAGTCTGATCTTGATGCTAAATCACAGTATATATATATATATATATATATATATATATATATATATATATATATATATATATATATATATATATATGTGTGTGTGTGTGTGTGTGTGTGTGTTGCAATTTATATAAGAAGAGTGCTCAATATCTTTGTAATGATAGTTCTGCGAAATTTAGTTTATAATGATTTATTTCACGACTTAATTTCTTGAGAACAGCTAAAAGCAATCCGCATTCGTCAAGTGAAATTTAATTCTGTCTCATCCATATTATAACAAGAAGTTTCCCCATTCCCAGAGGAACCTGTTGTTTATGTTTTGGTACCACAATGTTTCAGTCGATCCATTCTACAGCTTTCCTCGCGTACACAAAGCAATATACTGTAATTTTGAAATGAGTCATTATCGTTCCAAGAGTTGTTCAGATCATTTCCCATTCTTTTTGTTGTTACTGCAACGTTTCAGCCGATTCATTCCTCAGTCTGTTTTGAGTGTACTGAGATACTTTTTCATTTTGAAAAGGGGCCTCATAATTCCAAGAGATTTTCAGACTATTGATCTCAATCATTTCATTGCTGCTGCAACGTTTCGGCCGATCCATTCAATGGCCTCCCCACATCTACGATACAGTCTGTCATTTTGAGATGAGTCATTAACATTTCAAGACATTGATTTTTCTCTATCACAACGTTTCGGCTGATCCATTCTATAGTCTTTAGCTGGAAGATGGTGTAAGGGCATAGCGAGTTGGGGAAAATAGTTCAACGACTGAATATGAGGTTCTGCTCCGACATTTATTCCGACTGTAAATGATTACAGCATCTTTTGTATGGTATAAATTAGAAAATCATAAAATAAATATTTTTTTGTATAAAAGTATCTATTTATTAGGATGAAATGATTCATTGTGTATCTGTATGGTACATTTTCGTTAATATCTAATATCAATCTATTTTGGTCGATAAGAAAGCCTCCTGGTAATCAGTGGATTGTGAGTTCAAACCACGGTAGGGGTGCAAATTTTACGTATCAGTTTATGCCCCATATTTTGGTTAGCATTGTTCTTGTTACGGTAGAAGAATTAAGTCAACTACAGTTTGGGAGTTTGATGAAGAGATTTTGTTTACAAAAATAAAAGAAACTGGTCAACAGAGTCTATAAATGAACAACATTAGAGTCAAAATGTATATAAATTTCAAAGGATAAATATAGTGAGAATAAATTTTATTGAGACATCACTGGCGTTTTCCAACGGAAACATTTAAAATTGAATTTTTAAAAAGTCATTTAGAAACATTTAGAATCTGAATCAACCCGTCAAAATAAGTCCCCTGCAAAGTGAAAAAAAAATTTTCGGAGAAAAAATCATACGTGGTCTAGTGGAGTACTGATGTCAACTTTCAAGTCCGTTGACAAAACGGCATGGACAAGAGCGCTTGAACACACAAAAATACGCACATATATATATATATATATATAAAAAAAAGGATAGAACCCTTCGCCATCTGTGTTCAACTTTGTTTCATCATCACCATCATCAGCCTGTTACCGTTCATCGTTGGAATTTCCCCCAAGATTCGCCACACCTTTCAATAATGGGCATCACGGAGCCAGTACTTATTGAATTTATCTAGTTAATCATGCCATCTTATTTTCTATCAGCCACAGCCTCGCACCTGATCTCTGGAGGGGAGGGGGGTCCACGTTAGGAGTCGTGGTCCAGCGGTTGTCTGACATTCTTGCAACTTGCCCAGCCCATTGCCATATGAGTTTTCTAACAGTTTCTATTATGTCTCAGACTCCTGACTTTTCTCTGTTATACTGTGCTGTCTTATGATCTCTCCATGTGAGGTTGAGCATGATTATCTTATGTGCACATTGCAAGGTTCTCAGTTTGAGGGTCAATCTTTTGGTTTGCTTCCATGTTTCAGCTCCATATGTAACATATATCGGTAGGATACATTGGTTGTATACCCCTCTTCTTAGAACTAGTGGGATTTTCTTGTTCTTGAAACTCGAACTTGCTCTACCTGAAAGCTTGCCAAACCAGTTTGATTCTTCGCTTTATTCCTTCTTTTCTTGATGACTTCAAGGAGACTAGCTGTCCAATGTAGATGCATTGGTCAACTTTCTCCAGCTCTTTTCGACTTTTATCGTTGTGTCTTTGTCCCCAACATGTTTGTTGTACATGACATTCGTTCTGCTGAAGTTCATGTTGAGGCCAACTTTCTTACTTGCCTCATTTAGTTTAGTCTAACATAATTTGGAGATCGTGAAGGTTCTTAGCAAAGAGGACGATGTCGTCAGCAAATCTGAGGTTACTTGGGTATTCTCTGTCTATTCCGATTCCTTTGGACTCCCATTCCAAGTTTTGGAAGATCATCTCGAGGCAGGCCGTGGAGAGTTTGGGGGAGCTGGTATCACCTTTGAAAAATAAGGTTTAGTAACGCTCAAGGGGGTACACAAACTACGAAAATCAATGTGGTTATGGCGACATCATCATCAATCTCGGAAAGATCTGTAGCAGTTGGTATTATGAAAACTTGGAATCAAAGAAATTGACTTGGAGGAATTTGTCAACGATTGCACGTGTCGGATGTGTATTGTAATGCATGACCCGATAAAAAGCGGAACAAACAGAATTTGTTTGGAACAGAAGGGGCATCCTTGTGCATTGTTTACGAACCTATAAACTAACCCTCCAGGTTGTAGTGATACAAGCAACAACAACTGCATGCATTCTATTATTAACCTATATACGACGGCAGGGGTAACTCATTTGTCATGTTCTAAATGCAGTTATAACTTTGATCATACAAAGCGGCGTAAAATTGAAATAAGCGGAACACTTTATTTTCCCAATAAATAATGGACCCTCCCATTTAAAATTACGGACAGAGAAACATAGAAACAAGCAATGAAAATCCTACCCTAACTTTAAGTGGATACGTCTATTATATGATTGGTAGAAATTTCTCCATTTTCTGTTGAGCCATTCAACTACAATGACTGAAACCATGCCTGACACCAGGGTCATCATCTGATGAAAGTTTTGTTGGAGGCGCTGCTACTGTTTTTACAGTAATTGCAGTAGTAGTAGTAGTATAGATTTATTCATTTATATATTACCATTGCTTAACCGGATGACTCATTACAAAATCCCAATCCATAAACATGACTTTTGAGTTTATTGTTCCTATCTTTTCGTGGAAATCGATTCCTCGTATTAGCGCACGCGTACACCATCATACATCAGAATTTATTCCTTCACGCATGCGTAAACGATCATACATCAGAATTTATATCTTTGCGCATGCCCTGAGGCGGTCATACGTTGTATTCAGATGCTCAGCAGGGGCAAAAACTTCAAAGTGTGTCTGAAAACATTAGGAGAATTTTTATTTTAATCGATCTTGCAGTCCCGGTTTCGAATTTAAAGCTCTCCAGGGACAATCCCGTCATCAATAAAACGACACAATGCCTCTATTGGGAAGAAGAAGAAGAAGAAGAAGAAGAAGAAGAAGAAGAAGAAGAAGAAGAAGAAGGGGAAAAGAAGAGAAGAAAAATAAGAACAAATAAAAAAGAGGAAAAGAAGAAAAGGGAAAAAGAAGAAAAACGAAGAGTAGCAAGGAGAAGAAGACCGACAACAACACTTAACTGTGTACACAAGACTGAACATGACAACGTGTCTAAAGTTATGAGCAAATGACACCCTCCACCCACATACTTGAGGGATGCTATTACTTGTAAAGCACATGCAACAAATCCACCCCGATCTGCATATCAAGGGGGGGAGCATCCCTGTCACCAAGTGAGTCATGGATCGATGAGGGAAAGCCTCCCCAAAAGGGAGGAGAAAGAAGAGAGGGGCGCACATATCCAATTCATTCTATCATCTCATTCATGACGGCGTCCCTCATTGTCACTCGGAGACGTTTGAGTCACACTCATTGTAACTCAAGCCTTGAAGCAGATTTCTATGAGATATTTTATACGTCTTCGTATTAAGAGAAGAAGGGGAAAAAACACATAAAATAAATAATAAATAGTACTAACAACGAGCAACAACAACAACAACAACAAAAGAAAAATACCCGATCTCCACAAAAATGTTAGCTAGGAGTTAGGTATTTCCATATTCGGAATATTCCTCTTTAATACTGACATGTTGATTCCCGATTTAGGTGAAACAATTGCAACAATCTACTTGTATAATGAAGCGAGATATTTATCTTGGTTATCTATCCTTAACCATGGATTCTTCCACGTTAAGGTAAGAATTTACCGGTAAAAATATCCCCTGCCCACTATTTGAAACATTGGATTCCTCCATCTAAAGGGATGTGAGTTCAAGTCTCACTGGGAGCTTATTCTTCATTTCCGATCGGTAGGGTTTATCCACTGCCGTAGATCGGCGACCTAGGTCAAGTTGTGATAAAAAGCAACTAAAAGATTAGAAGACGGAAAAGAGGAAGGAAAATAGTAGTCAAAACTACTTATAATTGTTCAGTGGTAATATCTTAAAAATATATATATATATCCGTGAATTTTTTTTACGGCGGTTGACGATGTTTTTTTGTTTTCTATATTGACGCATCAAACCGAAATAAGCTAATAATTAGTTACGGTCAAATGAAAAATATTTCTCAATTTGAAAAATATACACAACCCTGCGGAAAAAGGGGCCGAGTCATATAAAAAAAGAGACATTTTTCAGGGCACTCGGTAAATTCGTCGCCAATCAATTAGTTGTGGAGCTTAGTATATTCTTTTAATTGATTTATGTAGATATTTCATTTTACGTCTAGTTTTGTCTGAATCTCAGCCATGGTGTGGTCACTATTATCAGAACTCGGAAGGAACGGCACCGGACGGGACTTATATCGTAAGAGAAATGCATGATGAGATCAAGGTTTGACATTTTGACTTACGACGGACACACAAGAGACCAGAGGTTACAGCGACCATTGTGAAAAAAACAAAAACAAAAAAATAAAACGGAAAAAGCCACTACCAACGACTAAAAAATCAAAGCCAAAAAAAAAAGAAAAAAAAAGGGGGGGGGCTAAGGGTTAAACTAAACTCACACTTCTATTTCAACTGAAGATGATTACAACAAATACTGAATTTATAATGAATAAAACATTATAAAATATATATTTTTAGTATAAATGTATTTATTAATCTATTAGAATGAAATAAGTTGTTATGCATCGGTCGGCAAGAGAACCGCCCATCACGGTAGGGAAATGTTAATTTTATACATCGTGACGGGACAGTAATGAGTTTACTCCTCTGGTAGAAAAAACTAGTCAACTCTAGACTCCGACTTTCAGTGGACTTGGACAGTAACGAAGAGGGAGAAATTAGTCAGGACAAACCTGTAGAACTCCATTAAATGTACAAATGAATATTAGCTTCATATCATGACATTTTGAGTGCATTTTCTAACTTGGGAATTCATTTACTTATGCGTCAGAACTTGCATGTGTGTGTGCGTGTGTGTGTAAGGGGGTGTTCACAGAATTTAAAAAAAAAAAGATGATTTTTTTCTAATTGAATGGAGTTGATACAAAGATCGAGTAAATGTCGAAAAAATATCCTCAAGGAGGGAATCATTCTCGAACAGTATTGAATTGAGGATAAACATGAAAAAAGTAGAAGTTTAAAGATAATAAATAATTGATGCCGTCCTCAACATCCACCAGAATAAACAAGAAAAGAAGAAAAAAAAGGACAAAGTTTCTAAAATCTAAATAGAATTGGAACCAAAAAGAAAATAGAATTAGAATGAATGAAAGTAAAGAAAAAAAAAGGAATGAATAAAAAAAAAGAAAGAAAAAGAAAAGAAAAGGCAGCGAAAGAACAGAAAAAGAAGATGAACCAAAAGAGAAACAAAAAAGGTGAAGTAAAGAAAGAAAGAAGAAAGAAACTGAAAGAAAAAGAGAAGGAAGAAAGAGAACTGAAGGAAAAGTAAGAAAGGAAATGTAAATGAACGAAATCAAGAAAGAAAGAAAACAAAAAGAAAACTAGGAAAATAATGTAAAAATAAAAAAAAGCAAAGGAAAGAGAAGCAAAAAGAAAAGGGGGAAAAAAAGATAACACTAAATAAAAGAAAAAAAATGAAAAGAAAACAATAATAATGACGAATCGTCTGACTGTTTTGTCGATAATGATTCTGTTGATATTCCGAGAAAGTGTAATTGGCAGGTGGTATTCAAAAGAAACAAAGGACGTGGGTTCCGGTATTTCTTTTCACCTTTTAACAAAGAAGGAAACCTTATTTGAACAAGATAGTCGGCAATATTTGCGAACAGAATCATTATTTCTGTTCGATCCCGTGCAAAGAATCTTTTTCAGTTATATCCTAATATAAAACCGAAAGGTTACACATCCTCAAAATGCTAAAACATAAAACTTTCATCGATTTTAAAATAAATTACCCCAGGAAATTTGTATTTTCGAAGTTTGATAGGTATATTTTTTTCCTTTTTCTCTCTTTCATTCTCTCTCTCTTTCTCATACCGTCATTTCACAAATAAAGGAGTTCATATACATACATACATAAATGTTTATGTCTGTTTGTGTGTGTGTGTGTGTGTGTGTGTGTGTGTGTACGCATGTGCAAAGGCTCAAATAATCGCTTTCATACGAAGTTCTTACCTCATTTATTCTCACACTATTTGTCTCTTTCAACACGACAATTATGTATAAAGGAATGGACATATTTTGTCTAACAGAATAAATCATAAATTGCATTATATTATATAAGAACTTATTCGAAATAAACTTCCGTCGTTACACGGTTAATATATCACTCAATTTAGACTATATATATATATATATACACACACACACACACACATATATATATATATATATACTCATATATACATATATATATACTCACACACACACACACACACATATATATATATGCTCACACACATATATACATACACACACACACGCACACACACACATATATATATATATATATATATATATTAATGTTAAGTTGTCAGAATTTCTTGGATGGGGCATTGTCAATTTTTATTAATTTTTGACAAGTCAATTTTAAATTCTTATATTTCTTGCTTTTTATTGCAACTCTCAGACTGTCATTAATTTCTTAGAAGAGACATTGTAAAAATAACCTGTGCGTTACGATAAGAAAACAATTTTGTAATTTCAGTTCATTTTTTATGGCAACTCCCAGATCGTAATTCCAGGATCGTTAAAAAGTCACGTGGATCGACCATAAAGAATAAGCCACCGGTGAGATAATAACTGGAGTCCCTTATACTCGGGAGCCTTCCTTTCTGTGACACAGACCTTACCGATAAGGCCACGAATACCAACCCCGTAACAGTCATTCAAATCTGACCAAAGTGAATGAGTTCTGACGCATTTCTTTAATAAATCCTACCCGTGATATCACTGGTTACATAGACTGATGGTAATTGATATTCTAACCACATATAATGCAGCCCGTGGAAATTATTATGCAAAGAGCATACTCACCCGCACAGATTACTCGGAGATTTCATTATTTGCAGACGTCTTATGCGGAAACTATTTGCATCAGAAAATGGTTTTTGGATTATGAATTCAAGTCATTGCCCTTTGCCGGGAGAAAATACGTCAAAATACATTCGATCGTACCAAGGGGAAAACGGGCGGTATTGTTATATTGTTATTTGCTTTCTCTGTCTTATGGAAAGGGTTGCATGGTTTCTAAAATAGAACCAAATATACGTCCTGAGACTTCAACTCGAGAGCTCTCATGTCCTTGTGACATTAGTTGCACGGATGTTTTTTGTATTTTTCGGACCAATACGTTCGCAGGAGCAACAAGACGCGAAGTAAAGATATCATTTATTATCAGTAACAACAGCTCAAATCGATGAATGACCGTAACTCTGAATTTTAATCAGCAAGGACCTCGGTATAAAATTTTTTTTTTTTTTTTTTAATTTTTATTACATTCCTTTAGCTTCCTGTTGCTTCTCGTAATTTACCGCCACCATCCTTTTCAGACTCAAATCTAACGCAAGACCTAATGGTTACAAAATAAGGGAGACTGTGTTGTACAATCTATCAACTGGGGAGGGCCTGATTGCCCTGAAATCAACCATTCCAAATCTTTGCTTTTTAAACAGGTTCGACCAGCGACCTCTGGGACGAATGTGAAAAACTACTGCATGCCATAGTCCCCTATTATTTCTTATATCAGAATATTTTTCACCACTCCTGTTATCCGTCAGAGATTCAGAGTAGCACAAGAGATACCGACATGGAAAACGTAATCGGCGGATCAAGTTCGAGTTTCGGCAGTGATTGCCCTTGAGAGAGGCAGGCATTAAGCTAGCATCTCGCCTTCGTAAAACAAGCCTGAAAGTAAGATCATAGGTGCGCAAGTTCTTTTGAAGTTCTATGTGAAGATCTAGCAAGGTAGTGTCACCAACTTTCAAGTTTATATCTAAATTTGAATCAAGAAATATGTTGAAACATCTAGATTCTCCAGATATATATTGTAAACCTAGAAAATATATTACATATATCAATCAAATGGGACTTTAATCATCATTTTTTTTTCGAATATCACCTACTTCAGCAAAATATTATTCATTTCATTGTTACAAATTGAATAAAAATCTCACCTATTTTATTAATAAATGATCTAAATAGCGAAATTTCTGACACCTAGACGCAACCATAAACATCTCGACGAAGATGAAAAACATACAAATTGGAAACACTAAGCAAGGGACGTAACTCGTATTTCAACTAGCGCATCTAAAAACCTACTTGCCGCTGGAACTGCTGCAGAGAGGTTGCAGCCCTATCTGCAACCGACGCACGGGAATTAACACAAAACATATGTTAACCGTCGTCACTAACATATCGTACATCATTTCTTGGCCACTCAAAGGCCAGCATTACGGCCAAGCAGAGGCCAACCAAGACGAATGAGATTTTGAGTAGGGGTAAAACATGGAGGAAAATGTACGACGAGAAGGGCGTGTTCCTTATATTCGTGTTTAGTTCAAGGTTTTATTTATTTATGAATCTATTTGACGCACAGATTGTTGCAATCACTTACACTAAGCTTGGTTTAGCACGGCACAACGTAGAATTGGTCGGAGGATGTAGGCTTGTGCTACCCCAATATTCCAAACGAAAAAGTTCTGTTCCCTTAGAATAATCATTCGAAATCCAGGCTTGGTGGCATTTACCAAGTTCAGCTTGGTACAACATAAGGTCAAATTTGTGGGTAGCAGGAAGATTGTGTTACGCCAGTCTTCAAATAGAGAGCGTCAGCTTTACTTGGACATTAGCATCTGGAATCTAGAATTGTTGATATTTTCGAACGTCAGATAAGTAGAGGAAAAGAAGATTGTGTTACACCAAACTTCCAAATGGAGATAGTTTGTACGGCTTAGAGATTGGCAATCGCAAGTTACTAGTATCAGAGAGCCAAGTTGTAATTCTCGACTACGGCATGAAATTAATTAGTAATGTGCCAAACTAATCGATCTTTCGCAAGAAACCAAAAACTATTTTATATTTAAGGAGTTGGGAAACAATAAGCCACGTTAGTTTTATTAACTTTCCTGGAATCTTTTGTGTTCAAGAGTTGGGTAATAGCCACAAATCATTGAAATGATTTGTGATTTGAATCAACTAATCAGACGACAATGACACGACACCAAGCGGTTGACGCGAACTTCCGGTTGGAAAGTCGAGGAGACGTCTTGTATAATCTAATCTAAAACAACTGTCGTTCTCCATGCTCTCCTAACTCGTAGATCGTGCCGCCAAACAAAAGAATCCTGTGTACCACAGTATTTCCCCCACACTGGACCCCACCCTTCAATGGACCTACAGTCTCAGTCTGAGATTTACGTCTTTGTCGATACAGGAAACTGATTTTAGTGATATGGTTCTGCATTCTTTTCTGATATGATGACGTTCTTACTCTCTACGCATTTGTTTGCAACGTGGTAACAGTCAGTTGAGAATGCCCCCCACACACACTTTATATATCTCTATCTCTCTCTCACTCTCTCTCTCTCTCTCTCTCTCTCTCTCTCTCTCTCTCTATATATATATATATATATATATATATATATAATGTGTGTGTGTGCGTGAGTATATATTTATACATGCGTGTGTGAGTGTATATATATACATGTGTGTGAGTATATATATATATATATATAGTCTAAATTGAGTGACATATCAACCGTGTAACGATGGAAGATTATTTCAAATAAGTTCTTACATAATATAATGCAATTCACAATTCATTCTGTTGGACTAAATATGTACATATATATATACACACACGAAGTGTTACTTACCAGTTAGGGGTGTCTAAATGTGCAGAAACTGGATGTAGTATGGACTTTTGCCGCTACCCTTTGTGAGCATGAGGTAATGTGAAATAATATGCCAACAGCAAATCTACTACTTCGAAACGAAAAGTCACAATAATCTATACATACGCCTGTGTGTGTGCGTGTATGTATAAACTGTTCACGCCATCTGAATTCCTTTTTTAATGCATGTCTGATTCTGAAGAATGCTTTAATCATTTCATTAACGTTTTCTCTTTCCGTACGTGTAAACGTGGGTCAGTATTTAGTATAAAATTTTTTCGATTGGGCCGGTTATTCGTTTAAGTATTATCAAGATCCAAGACAGTAATGGTAGTATATACATATACGTACTTACGCACACATGCTCGGATATATATACATACGTACACACATAATATATATTTGAAAGGGATTGGAAATTTGAAGAACATTTGTAAGGGTTGCAGTACTCTAATGGAATGAAATCCTATAAGTGGATAAGTAGATATTTAATTAGCTCTCCTAATAATGTGAATTCTTTCCAAGTAATTTCGTTGAGAATTACCTTGCCAAAATCAGAGCACTTTTGATGACTTATACGATAATCTAAGTATGTTTTTGTCTTCGTTCATTGGTATCTACCAAGCTCAGCTTAGTCTGGTACAAGATCTCTAGTGTGATGTTCCCAGCATAAGTGCCCCCCCTTTTTTTAGAGAATCCTTCTTTATGTTTTCTTTTCAAAAGCCCCCAACCAAAACATCAGCATAGGTCTCTTCAGCTCTAAAGTGGGTTTGTCTGCCTATCTGTCTGGCTGGTAATGTATGTGTCATGCATACAGGCCGCATCAATGAAGCTAGAGGGATGAAAATTCAAAAATTTTTTTCTTTTGTCATGTTCAGAAAAAACTTATCATTTTCTGAAATCCTTCCCATTTGTTTTGAGTGGGTTCAATTCACAATGTAAGTTTATACTAAATTATCAGCTTAGAGAATTGAAGAACAACTGTTCATTCTTCCTTTTGGATATCAGTCCATCACCTCACGGGGGCGGAATGTGACAGAAAGTTGTGTTCAGTGTGGTACCCTTATGCTTATGTGTGGGCAGGGACAAAAACCATCGAGTTCGTCTGACACTTCCTTTTTAGTACGCCTTAGGCATCAGAGATAGATACTGACCCTACCTCTCTTAAAAAGGTGGTGCCTGGGAGGACTGCCCCACCCTTTTTAACTAGACTTGATACTTTACTTCACCGACTACGGGTGACCGAGGTTCTGGCATTCAAGGAATTCTCTTTGAATCTCTACCGTGGCGAGATGTGTGGCAACCTTATCTCACAAACCACTTCATCAGAGTAGTGACTTCGATACTCACTAAGTGAATACCCTAGGTATCATATTGTAGTGTATGGTGAGCTTGTCCAGTAAATCTCTACTGCAATACAGAGAGTCAGATCATCACCGAGTGTTTCACACTTGTACAACACAAAGATTAATAAATACCTCAGGTGACTAAGCACAGGCTAATAATGGTCACTGAGTTGGCTTAGCAGACCAGTACTACACTGTGGCTATGTTCCCTCTAATATTTCGTGGTCAGTGGGCGCAATACTCGTATGTTGAGCAAATGTTCTTCTAGTGATAAAAGTCAACTATTTACAGAGTTTGAAACTTTTGTGTGCACATTGATGTCCTTTGTGCCCTAGTTACAAAACATGTGAGAAAGCACACTCATGCATAGCTTAGAGGAACTCTGCAGCGTAGTAGGTTCAAACCTCATTCAATGCCCTACATTTGTGCTCTTGTGCCAGACTAAGCTAAGCTAAGTAAATATTCCAAGGGGCTAATCATGAGGTAATCATTAGTTAACTTGTCTTGCACACCATTATCGCAATGTCGTGATTTTGATCCTCACAAGGTGTCATACATTTGACGCCCTGTGCCAGACAAAGCTAAGCTAAGCTAAGCCGAGTACCCAACAGGACTGTCTAGGTTGCCATCCCCACACTCCAGATCTGGAGTTCTCAACATCCGTCTGGATTTCTAGGTTTACGATTTGAGTTTTTCATATCTCAAATAAATAAATTCTTGAAAATAACTCATTTATTTAGATTTACAATAAACACTAATTCTAGAAGCACAGACCTGATACTCACAAAACAATTTACCACAAGAAATGATAAAGAATCCTCAACGTGGGAGTCCGGAAAAACATTGACGAAGGACTTGGAAGAAAGATCCGTAAACAAAATATGCTTGGAAAGAATTAAAATTCAAGACAGACTGCTTTAGGGTCAAACTATACTCTGATTTCATTGGTACAGCCCGTGCACGTGACATATAGATAGAAAAATGCATTTGTTTCTACCACTACCATCGTGTATGCAAAATTTAAAGTTTCCTCTATGAAAAGTTAGAGCTGTATTCATGTGGCCTGAACTTAATACCGTAGTTGATAGATAGGAAAATAGATTCAACTCCAATATAAGAAAAAAGTAACGTATCGTCAACTCTTTCAAGATGAATTGAAAAAGAGGGGCGTAATTATTGTGATCTACTTATAAAAGTAAATAAAATAACAGTTATATTTCTATTCAAACTTGATATTTTCAAAATTTTGGGTTGTTTTTTTTTTCGGAGTCTCTTTTTCTCTTTTTTCTGCGAGTCTGATCTGGGGGTTCCCTTGAAATCTCATCAACATCCCTGGTACCTTATTGTGGAGACATGCTCAGTAAGCTATTCAAGCAAACTATTACTACATTGGAGTGCCTCCACATTCGTGGCCTTGTGTCAGACTATGCAAAGTGCAGTAGAAATAAACTTTCCCTCCATCTAATTTTAACCGCCACCTGTTCGTTTCTTCGATTTCCTCGTCTTTCAGAGCCTTAAATCTAAGTCTTTCAACCTTCTCTCTTTCAATCCTTCCTCCTTTTTATGGTCTCTCGTTTTGAACTTGATACGACCTACTTATCCCCCCCGCTTTCCCATGTCTTCTCTATTTTCTCCCCCTTTTCATGCTACCACCGCCAGCGTTTCCTCTTTGCATAGTCGGGAGAAGAAACCCTACACCACTGACAAGGGGACGTCGTTGGCAGCTTGGCTTAATCAAGAATTCTTGAAATATTTGACCATTAAAAGTATATTTATCGCTGAAGTCTCAGAATACTGCACATTTTTCCAAAATCATTGCTCAGAGGTCTTTTTTTACCCATGCATTAAATTAAAGTACTTTTGCTACTCTCAGAAAAACTTGAACTTCTCGGAAGAATCCAAACCTGCATGCAGTATCGTAACTTAAAAAACTTGAGGACCTCTCTTTAACGGAAATATTCTGGCGGGCCCATATTTTAGCACTAATGAAGTACTAGTAGTACTTCGGCCTCATAAGAATCATTTTTTTTTTTTAAATTTCGATTGGATTACATTTATTGATATGGTACATGTCTATGTACAATGATCATGTTTTTGTTTTTTTTAAATTTGTATAGATGTGATTATGAATTGCGTTTTATTATATAGAAACTTTATGAGATGCTTTACCGTCATCGCACGGTTGATATATCATACATCAAAGACAACGTAAATAGAAATAACTATTGAAGAAAAAAGGCCTGCTACAGGAGTCGAACCTTCAACGTAGCGATGATCTTACCATTGAGCTAAACAGCCACCGGTAATGCAAAGGCACAAATAACTGTTTTCGCACCGAATTTAATATCGTTTATTCTCAGTCTATTTGTCTCTTTCAACGCGACAATCATATATTAAGATCTATTATATGTATTAAATAGATATGTCAAGAATGACTCGCCTAGTGGAGCTTTGGTCGTAGGGTCTCCGATTTGAGACGGATCTTTCATTTTGTGAGTGGCTTGGATTATTGTTGAGCTCATTCCTTCAAATTTTGAATAAATGAAATTGATTTGAATTTTCTACTGCAGACCCCCAATATTATCTGAGAGACCTGCAGGGGTCCAATAGTTTCGAAACCGCTGATCTAAACCATCCAGAAAATAGCAATACTGAAATCAACACAAATAGTTGGGAAAGAGCTATAGCATCAAGGAGGCTTGCTGTCACTTGATCGCCAATAAAAACAACCCAGTACTTCTAGTACTTAAACTCAACGAATGCATTTAATAACCCTATTCAGTCAGTAATGCTTGCATCAGTATCTGACCACTGACAGTCACCCCCCTCTCTTTGCAGTGCAATTTCTATAATAAATGTTTACATGTAAGAGCCTTAGTCTATCAGTAATACTTGCATTAATTCCTGTGACCATTTGCAAACAATTTTCCCCGATTTTCAATGAACATAATGGAGATTGATTGACGAAAATCCTACCACAAATTTCAGGTATAGAAAATTGCGAAATCGGCTTAGATGTGCATATTCAATAAACCCTTTTGCAATTTTGGTGTGGCAAATGTTCCGAATCTAATTATCTAGCTATCTAGATTGCTGCTCATAATGGATAGTGGCGGAATTTCATATTATGTTCGGTTTACCCTAGCTATTCAAGTTCTCCAGACATTTGGGTGGCACCTCGTTATATTTGGTAAATACGCACACACAAAAATGATGAGCGTGAGTACGATTCCCAGGCGTTTCTGTGATAAAATGAGGGTCAGACCTAGTCACATACAGGCACATATGGCAATTCAGCCTACATATATTTGTAGTGAGTGCAGCAGATATGAGAATACTAGTCCGAATGGTTCACTGAATAAAAAGAAAATAATAAAGTTAACCATGAGTGAAACACACCTAAAACAAAGCCAACTGCCAAGTTTGCTTTTAGTGGTACCAAAAAAAAGGATGACGTAACTTGTGTCTGCACAAGTGGTTCTTATCATTTTTGCTCCATACCCCATCCCAGCAAGATTTGATGTCCTCCTTGCCATGATAAAACACATTTAGTGTTGAAGAGGTATCATAATACAGTGTTAAGTTCAGAAATTTACCACAGTTTTGAGTTTGAAATCAAAGAAAGAAATCTGTGTAGAAAACTCTTCGGGGAAAAAATACTGATATATGAATTTCAGGGCAGTCACTAAAATGTTTGTTATTTCTTCATAACATTAAATTTAGTAACTAAAACGCAATCACTTCATCCCTTTCATAACTCAGAAATTTGATGAGTTAAGCATTAGTTAGTATGAGATCTGTAGTAAAACTAATAATGAATAATATTGTGTAATTAGGATTTGATAGCTTTGTTTGAATTGCCGGTCCGAGGCTTGAGCGAACTTAACGATTAGTTAGAGTCCTGTGGCCATCAGAGGGCCCCCTCCCCAATTCAAATTTAGGTTAGAGCCATATAAAGGCAATGGGTGCCTCAGCGTCAAATCCAGCTTTGGGCCCCATACAGGTTTGGGTTTGCTCTGAGTCCAAGTAATCAACCATTAAACGTTTTCCACTGTTCATACCCAACTTCAAAATAGTCTACCAATATATTCATCCTCCCTCGGGGGCGTGAATCCCACATTCAGTATCACGAAAGTACGAACTTACAAGTGTCAAATTGATAACCAGCCCTTAGTTTATGTGGTCAAGCGGAAGTGTAATTGCGTCAGGAATATAAACAATTGTATAGTATTTCGCACTTATACATGACATATATCTATATCAGTTAACTAGTGCATCGAGTATGATAGATAAGCGTACAAAAAGCAAGTGTCATATTTATTGGGGTAACGTGGAATATAATATTTTTTCATGTTAGTCTTCTTTTTAAAGCTAGTTCATGGAGTGTGAAAGATAAGGACATAAGAAGCAAGTGTTATACAGATCTCAACCGTTATAATGCGGTTCGTTAAAGCATGGTTCACGTTATAACGCATGCGGATGGTGGACCCCAAAAATCGCTGAATTCTTATCGCAGCTCAGTTATAACACGGTTGGCTTTTCAGAATTCAACAGCCGCGTATCAAAGGGATATAGACTAATATTTTTTTTTAACGATTTGGACTTTTAATAATACTATTATCATTTCGATTCAGACATAAGTTTTAGCTTCTCATAAGTAGTATCCATGTAATCGCCGACCATCAAGAACTATGTGGACCAATAATTTTTCAACCAGTTTGGCTTTTACTCCCACTGTGATTATTTTGATT
This sequence comes from Thysanoteuthis rhombus, assembly GCA_963457665.1. Taxonomy (NCBI): domain Eukaryota; kingdom Metazoa; phylum Mollusca; class Cephalopoda; order Oegopsida; family Thysanoteuthidae; genus Thysanoteuthis; species Thysanoteuthis major. The sequence goes on from OY735218.1 coordinate 35,222,201, forward strand.
CGGGCATAAATTCCAGAATCTTAAAAGTGGTATCTATGTAATAGTCGACCCCAGAGAACGACCTTGACTGATAATTTTCAACAAATTAGGGATTACTAAGGATCTACACTATGGATGCTAGAGTGACCATTCTTTAGGGCAGTTTCAGCTAAGAAATCCTCACGTCGGAGAATATGAATTCTTCCATGAGTAACCTTAAAAAAGATATTGGTCTCAAAAATTATCCTTTATCGCACTAAAATAATTCGAACTCGCGACTGAGTTAAAAAAAAATCTGAAGACGGAAACAATCCGTTGACGGTCATAAATACTCCTCTTTACTGGAGTACCTACTTGGCAACACTGTGATACGTATTAAGGTACGTATAAATGCAGACTCTCAAAAGTAGTATCCATGTAATAGTCGACCTCCAATAACGTTACGGACTAATATTTTTCTATAAGCTGGGCGTCTACTTATATCATAATTTCGAACCACGTGGTTTAGTCGCGGACAAACCGGGATTGTATATGAAGAGACATCGATTTACACCCAAAACAAGATATTTCCCATAACAACAGATCAATATTTGATTAAGGGAACCGTTGAGTCCCCCACTTTAGAGTCTCGCTAATTGGTCAATAAATCGAGGCTTTCTTGACTGAAGCAGAAGAGAATAGGGAATGTGGTCTCGATTGAGAAGTTTCACACCCTCGCACACTCGAGGTTAAAAAAAAACGGTGCACAAATATAATTTAATTTTACTGATGCACCGTTTTCAACATCGAATGTGCGAGGGTGTTAAATTTCACAATCGAGACCGACTTCCCGACATTGTGCCGAAAATAGTTTACCATGAGAGGAACATGGCAGCCGGCAAGATAGTCTGATTTTTGCGTCGACCACAAGAATGCAAGACGTTACTCGTACCATACACCGCAACATACGGATTTAGAATTCCTCTGATAACTAGCCCTTAGCTATTATCGGCGAGAGAAGTGTTGTTACGTCAAGAATATGAACAATCTAACAGATCAGGCTGGTCACTCAAAAGAAACTGTCACGTGGCCGACGTCTTTAGGGCAGCATGCCGTACTGGGGGTGATCAATTAGAAATTTGAAAAAGGAATGATCAATGAAAAAGTTATTTCTCTCGCCTTTTGTTGGACAGTGATCACTAAAAAGGTCTGTATTTAAAAAAGTACACAGTCACTTAAGGATCAATTTAGCATAAAAATGCATTGCAAATCGAACCCCCACAAAAAACTATTCGGGGATGAATTTGAAAAAAAAAAAAAAAAAAAATAGCGAAAACATTTTTTTTAATGTGTGAAGTTTTACCCCTCTAGCTCAATAGGTGTGACCTGTACATGTGATACGTAGCCAGCCAGAGCAACCTAAAATCTGAAGAAACCTAAGATGACAGTTAGAGTTGACGGTTTCGACCTGTATAATATTTGGTGGTGGTACATAGAGGCGTATCTACGGAAAACACCCTCTCGGGCTAACATTGAAATTGTACACCTGTCTTAACCTCAGGCCACCCTTTAGATAACTTAGGCATAATATCAACTCAGAAATACTTCTCAAGCTCGTTTATCTTTAAATAATAAATAAATCTTATAAATCACAGCATTATACGAAAGAACAACTGCACATTCCTTACTTTTGCTGATTCTGGTTAGTATAAGACATGCTTGAAGTTATTTTTTAGTCTCTCATTTTTCTATACTCAGTAATGCAAGATCACAGAAGCTACCTTGACCCGTGGAAGCCCTCAAATACGAAAGTATTTGTTTTAACTTCTCGAATGACCTCTGCCAAATCGCAATTGGAACGCCTTAGGTTAGCAATATCCAAATAACGTTACGAAGACTGAGGAAGACACTCCTATTTCCATACATCTTGAGAAATTATTTATTCACAATCCGAGGATGGCTTGCCTGGATTTAATGGAACATGCCCAGGGGTGCCCTCTCCAAGTGCTTTCAAGGGTTCGTGCCATTCCAGTCATACCTTTGATACGCTACAGGTGGTACATCAAGGAAGTATTCTTTTCAGTAAAATAGTGGGCAGAGTTTGATAAGAGGATAAAACAAGTTTGGTTAAACACTTGTGTATCAATGCCGTAAAAAATGACGGCACATGAAAGTCTTTGAATATATTTTTCTAATTCAAATTCTTTACCATCGTAATTACCTGTTAGCAATAAAATATAGTTTAACTAAGTTTATATAACTGTGTATCGTCGTTTTTGTGGGGTTAAGATCTCAAAAACCCTTTTTAGAGAAAGGAAAAGGGGATACGTATATTGGGATGCGAATATACATGTTTTGTCCATTGAGTACTGAAAATATTTTTGTCATTCATTTCATTTTACTGTCAGCTCGCCGCGTAAGTCTACATATTTCTTAGTGATCTGTCATACAAATTTGGATGTTACAGACAAATAATATAAAAATACATGTGGGGTATCATTATATCAATAAAGATGAAAATACATCTACTGCAAAATAGAATCAAGTACTTTGTGTAATGGCTAGCGAGCTGGTCTCATATATCATTACCAATGAGTGGGGAGTTCGATTCTCACTGGATACCTTTCAACTGTGGACCTCTGCCAGCTTAAGCTTAGTTGATATAAAACTGTCTTCCAAACTGTGAACATTTCTTCAGTTTTTAAATTAGTCTTGCTCTCTATATATGTATATATGTATGCAACATTGAGCTAGAGGGTGGAAATTTTAAGCATTTACTCCCCGTTATGCCCCCAAAAAAACGTTTGTTTTCTTCACAAAATAGGTTTTGCGTAGGGGTGGAAAGCCCAGTTTTACAATGTAATTTTATGCTGAATTGGTCTTTTAGTTAGTGCCCAGCAGTGTTCACGTTTGTTTTTTGAAAATTCAGACTTTTTTTAGTGATCGCCACCTAATAAAAGGAGGGAAAAGCGATTCATTCATTAATCAACCACCCCTTTCCAATTTTTTTAATTGATCACCCCAACATGGTATGCAGCCAAAATAGATTGGTCGTGTGACAGTCTCTAATGAATGACTAACCAGACCTGTATTTAGTAGTGTTTATTCATTTATTATTTTTTTTTTGTAAATATGTTTTGACTGATGATATACGAATAAGAAATTAGCTTGGGAATTTTTTTACCCTTTTAGTGAACAATGGAACCTTTGGGCCATGTACAAAAGAACTGAATTCGGATGAGAATTATTTGGGTCAGATAAAGATCATCCAATCTGTCTAAGACAAAGAAAAGTGTTTTCTTCTTAAATTATACATATATATATAATCATGACCTGTTAGATTTCCCAAGATTTGGATACTAACTTGATGCCAGCGAATGAAATTAAAAAAAGAAATCTAGAAGAAGCAACATATGGTTCTCGTCTCAAAGGCCACACAGGAATTGTGCCCTTTCTGTAAGGAGACAATGAAGGGAAATCTATCTTTAACGTTCAATTGCCATTTTTTGTGTCATAACAAGGCTTCAGTATAAAAACTAAGGCCATCAGGAATGAAACTAAGTCTTTCTGTCATCTATTTCAGTCTGTTCTTCACTTTTATTTCGTGCATTCCATTCCTAAGTCTTCATTTATTTTTCCATCAGAATAGCTTAGTTGTTTAGAATGTTTGGTGTTCGAGTCCATATTTATATTAGAAAGTGACTGGCATACTGTAGTGCTATAAATGTCAAGTTAGTGTCACTAGTGTAATTCCGATCTACAATTAGTGCCCCACTTCTATGACCTTGTGCTTGACTGAGCAAGATTTCTCTGAGTATTTTCCTTTCTCGCTCTCGATCTATTGATAGGAAAAGATCACGTCATTTTTTACGAGTACTTTGCTTATATATATATATATATATATATATATATATATATATATATATATATATATATATATATATATATGTGTATATATATATATATATATATATATTCTATTGAAAATATACATACATATATATATTTTACATATATATGCTTATATATATATTATACATATATGTGCTTATACATATTATACATATATGTGCTTATATATATTATACATATATGTGCTTATATATATTATACATATATGTGCTTATATATACATATATATGCTTATATATACATATACATATATATATATATCATACAAATATGTGCTTATATATATTATGCAAATATGTGCTTATATATATATATATTATACAAATATGCGCTTATATATATATATTATAATATATATATTATAATATATATAATAATATATATATATATACATATATATATTATAATATATATATATTATAATATATATTATAATATATATACACACATACATACATATATATATATATATATATATGTGTGTGTGTGTGTGTGTGTGTGTATGTGTGTGTGTGCATGCGTGCGTGCATGAACTGATTTCTCCGATTAGCCTGAGGGTTGATTACGAATCTACTACCAAATCTTTCAAACTGTAAAGAAAGAATTTGGAAATGAAGTTTTGAGTCAATGGCTACAAAAATAATGTTTTACCCATTTATTTATTAGACATTGACAAAGAACTTGAGGATACAATGAAAGAAAGACCTAAAATCAATAAAGAAGATTCGAAAAATGGATTTTGCTTTCTAATCAATAAATAATCCTGAAACCAGAAACAATTAACTCGAAAGGAAGTGTGTTCTTACAAGCTTTTCACAACCATAGCCCCACGTCCAGGGATTTACTTCACTTAGTGTAAACACTGTGGCTGCGAAAGGACCCAAGATTTTAGGGCCTTGAAAATAAGTCTTCTAAAATATTTCCAATTTAATGTTTTTCATCATTTCAATTCGTTTGAGGATTCATTGTGTTACATAGTGATGATTATTTTTCACCTAAAAAAGGATTGATGCAAAATAAAACTTCATAATTTGATGTATATAGTCCATTTTTGTTTAGATTTGTTTGAAAATAATTAGCTAAATACAAGAACATCCCCCCCATCGAAAAAATCTAATTCACTGGACATTATCAATGTTAAATTCGGTCTTATTACGCCTAGTCTCGTGTCAAAAAATGACGAGTCTTTAGTCACTCAATAGAAACCGTGATGCAAGCAATGTCTTTTGGCAGCATGCTGTGTTGGGGTGATCAATCAAAAAAAAAAAGATGATGTGAATGAATAAGTTTTTACACATTACAAAAAACTCAGAATTTTCAAAAGAACAAAAACAAAAAAGCAAGACAGAACAAAACATGTGAATGCTGCCAGACACAAATTGAGGAACCAATTTAGCATGAACTTAGACTGCAAAATGATACCCCGCTAAAAACCTACTTATGGGTTAATTTTTAAAAAATAACTGTTTAGGTGACAGTTTTAGTTGACGGTTTCTAATTGGGGAAAACATTCATTTCAAAAGACGTCGCTTTCTTTGGTATTTTGGCAAATGTATTCTGCAGCAAGATTTGCGATTGATTCCTGTTGTGTGGTGAAAGGGTTAACAGTACGAATAAAACCGACGTTCTTCGAAGTTGTTATGCTTGATGGGTCCGATCCACGGGGAATGAGGAGGGGGATAAAGACATATTTCCGTTTCTAGAAATGTGTTTTGCTAATTAAAGCCGTCAAGTTACACGATACCTGTCTCGCAGGGAAACACACATTGTCTAAATATGCAAAGTAATTTTGTATCAAGGAGAAAGAAGCATCGCCTTAAAGAGGCTCTTTCCCGTCACAGTAATCAAGATCTGGCGATACACAAACTGTTGCAATTTCGATAAAGCCCAAATGTTTGACGAATGAACGTACGAACGTAATGATATTAAGACGAGAAAAATTGTTTCAGGTTGTAAATCTGATAAAAAGATGAAAAATAGTAAAAAAAAAAAAAAAAAAAAAAATGAATAACAATAATGACGTTTCCTCTCAGAAATTCAGACGACTCGAGACTATTATAGCTACGAGTACTACAAGAAGCAACAAAAATAAGAAGATATTAAAACTAGCCAAAGATTAGTAATAATGACACGGCTTCATCTAGGAAATTCGGAAATTTAAGATCTAACTCTTTTACAACACTCTGGCGTCGGGAAGCAACAAAAATAGAATGGTAGGAATAAGAGTAAAAAGCATTAATAATAATAATAATCATATTAATAATAATGATAATAATAATAATAATAATAATAATAATAATAATAATGATGATGATGATGAAAACGATAATGATGATGATGATGAAAACGATAATGATGATGATGATGAAAACGATAATAATAATGATGATGAAAACGATAATGATAACAATGATGATGAGGAAAACGATAATAATAATAATGATGAGGAAAACGATAATATTGACAATGATGAACACGATAATAATAATAACAATGATGATGATGAAAACGATAATTATAATGGTGATGATGATGATAAAAACGCTTCATCAAAAAATATTCTGACAGTATGAGACCATTACATCTATCACAACTGCTCGGTGTAAACAAGCAACAGAAATAAGATGAAAGAAAAGAAAGCTAGTAAGAAAATTAGTAATGATTTTGCTTCATCTGAAAATTTCGGACGATTTAAAACAACCAAGTCTATTGTTACCAAGTGTAAATAAACAAAAGATAAGACGAAAGAACAATCAATACAACAATAACAATGATATCAGTGCTTCTTCTGGAAAAATTCCACAAGAGTATGACGTCTGTCACTACTACCATGTGTAAAGGAACAACAAAAATAAGTTGAAAGAAAAGCTTGGTAAGAACTAATAACAATGACAGTGTTTCATCAAATAAATTTGGGCAACTCGGGAAGATCAGTTTTTCTTCAGAGAAGCCATATTAGCGTGAATGATACGACAACATATCAAACAAATCCATTGTACAGTGTCGCCCATAGATAAGTACACCCCTACTAAGCTTTTCTTTTTAAAGAAAGTTATCTTTCTCCTAAACCAAACATGGCAGAATCTAGCGGAATACACAAAAGGATATTATCAAGTATTATTCATGACCGAACTCAACTGCATTGAAACTCTATTGCCAAAAAATAAGGATATGTAGCCGTCCAGAAATGAATACGCACCAACAAAAAAAGTTTATTGAAATCCAATAGTTTGGTTATAAATAATACATGACAATATCTGTTTTGGTTGTGTAATGTTCTATTAGAAATAATAAAATCGTGCTATGTTTGCTTTAGACGAAAATCAACCGTCCATAAAAATACAACTGGTAGTGGTGTACTCATTTATGGGCGATACTGTAACTCACTTCTGCCATCAGAATGTCTTTATATAATCTGACTGTTTCGAGTTGACGACATTTGATATTATCTTTATTCTTTTCAGCATCGATGCTTTGTGAGCATTGCTCTTACGTGCAAAACACTTCGGATTTCAACGCTGCTCTGTTACCGAACTGGACTCAATCCAACATAAACACTGACGAACCTACAGCTTGGAATTTGAGGGTGTGCCTTGAACTTTTGTTTAGATGGTGGTTGGGCAAAGACATAGAAGATAAGAGTACGAAAAAAAAAAAATTAACAATAATGAAAATACGCCATTTCAGAAATGAGACGACAAGACCAAATAATTTATTGACCGGAATGTGATGTGTGTGTGAGAGAGAGAGAGAGGAAAAAAAGGAGTGGCCGGTCTGAAATCAAATTATGTAATTGTCAATCGAAAGAACACGTCCAAGAATTCAATCAAAAAGCAAAAAGAACGATCAATACTCCCAAAAAAGAAAGAGAAATAGGAAGGACAGAAACGGAGAGACGGTGTGCACGCCCGCGCGTACAAGAGAGAGAGAGAGAGATGGTGGTGAATTAGAGAGAGAATGAGTGGTAGGGTCCAAGTAAGAAAGCCGGAGATGGAGAAGTTTAAAAGAAAGAATGGCTGGTCAGAAACCAAATTATGCAATTGTTGATAGAATAAATTTGTCCAAAAATTCTATTGAGACAGGAATATCAATCAATATTTCCGAAAAAAGAAACGGAAAAATATGCAATGATCCAAACAATGAAATTTTAAAGGAGGAATAAAGAAAAACAAGTCGAGAAGGGAAACCATATATATATATATATATATATATATATATATATATATATATATCGAGAGAGAGATTTCTTGATACATAAATATATAGATATTTCCTAATATATATATATATATATATATATATATATATATATATATATATATATATATGAATTGAGCACTCTGGTGGATGAAGGATTTCTGTGTAATTTAAATATAACGCTCGAATTCAGCCTCACTGCCTGTCCAGTTCTGTAGTCCAGAGGTAGGAGTGAAGGTTTCAATTCTGTCTCGCGGTACTGGATGGGATAATGGAAAGTCTATAGCCACACTGAAGAGATGTAATACATCGAAACAGCTGTCTGTGGATGACACAATAATTAATGCTCCTCTATTCAGGGTTGAGCACTCTTTAAGTGAGGTAACTCATCCATTGTAAGCTTATGCAATGCTCTTCTATAGGAATTGTGCACTCTGGTGGATGAAGGTTTTCTGTGTAATTTAAATATAACGCTTAAATATAATTCTTAAATTACTGATAATATATATATATATATATATATATATATATATATATATATATATATATATATATATAGCCTTACAATGATATATATATAGCCTTACAATAATATATATATATATATATATATATATATATATATATATATAGCGTTACAATAACATATATATATATAGCCTTACAATGATATATATATATAGCCTTACAATGATATATATATATAGCCTTACAATGATATATATATATAGCCTTACAATGATATATATATAGCCTTACAATAATATATATATATAGCCATACAATAATATATATATATAGGCATACAATAATATATATATATATAGCCATACAATAATATATATATATAGCCATACAATAATATATATATATAGGCATACAATAATATATATATATATAGCCATACAATAATATATATATATAGCCATACAATAATATATATATATAGCCATACAATAATATATATATATAGGCATACAATAATATATATATATAGGCATACAATAATATATATATATATAGCCATACAATAATATATATATATAGCCTTACAATAATATATATATATAGCCATACAATAATATATATATATAGCCATACAATAATATATATATATAGCCATACAATAATATATATATATAGGCATACAATAATATATATATATATAGCCATACAATAATATATATATATATAGCCATACAATAATATATATATATAGGCATACAATAATATATATATATATAGCCATACAATAATATATATATATAGCCATACAATAATATATATATATATAGCCATACAATTATATATATATATATATATATATATAGCCATACATTTATATATATAGCCAAACAATTATATATATAGCCAAACAATTATATATATAGCCATACAATTATATATATAGCCATACAATTATATATATAGCCATACAATTATATATATAGCCAAACAATTATATATATAGCCATACAATTATATATATAGCCAAACAATTATATATATAGCCATACAATTATATATATAGCCATACAATTATATATATAGCCATACAATTATATATATATATATATATATATATATATATATATATATATATATATATATATATATATATATATATCCGGTCTCCCAATACATTTGCCATACTGAAACGATATGATAGAACTGTTGATAAAATGAATTTGTTCAAGAATCCTATTGAGATAGGAAAATCAGAAACATCAATTCTTCCGGAGAGAGAGAGAGAGAGAGAGAGAGAGAGAGAGAGAGAGAGAGAGGGTTGATTCGGAAAGATAAACAATGGACGGTTCTCTATTGATGTTTGCATGAATGGACCCAGTCGGCAAAACAGCTTCCTCAGAAATAAACATGCGTGCAATAACAGTCAAATCTTATTTACTATCAGTTTCTGTTGCATTTGAAGCCAAAGAATAAAAAGGGGAAAGTGTTTAGACGTCCGAGTCTTTCATCGACACAAAGAAGACCAAAAAGGCCGATGCACAACGGGTATAATCAAACCAAACAGTGGACACAAAGGCGTTGGTTAGGCATATCTAGTAATCTGACCGGTGGTCGCGAGTTCAATCCTTCGGGTCGGATAGTGCACTAAACTCACATACTCGGGTTCAGTGGAAAAAGCGGACAAGCGACACCGCAAAGAATGAATCAACTAGGAAGCATTAACTGATCGATATATTTTCTGGTCAGGGCTGTTACAGGGGTAAAATGTTGGGGTGGGGTGCAAGGGGTTACCAAACGAAATGCAGCTGGGGATTTCGAATTTTCGAGCAGCCCAGAACCGAAATTCCTTGCGTTTTAGCAGTCAGTGATGATAAAATATATCATTTTCAGTAGTTCGATATTGGCATGAGAGCATATATCAATGTGGTTTAAGGGCGACATTTTGGATATTCTGTCATTTTGGCGTAATGCAGACGTAAGAATGGGGGCTAATAATTGCATCATTAATTTCGAAATGGTTCATCCTTACTTTCATATCTTGTTTTACTATTTCCTTTCTTTATCTGAAAAAAGATTGGGCGTTAGACCCCTCTGCCCACCTTGCCGCTCGTTACGACCCTGCTGGTAAAAACAGCGGAATGGGAACCATCTACTCTCGTGGATTGAATAAAGGGTTCGGTTCGATATTCAGAAGGTTACAAACCAAGACAGACAACTGAAAAAAGGTAGAATCATTGTGGCTATAACAACAGAGGCGAGATTCGTGTCCAAGTAAATCAGAATATAATAAACCAAATCCATTGCACAGATGTATTTACGCGAATTAAATAAACAGCATGGCCCAGAAGACGCTTTAACGTGAAAAAAATTGAATAATTCTTTTATTCATTTCTTGGAAATCTACTATGAGAAATAATCACGAAGGGACAACGTAATAAATCATAGTATTTTATTTGCTAAATTTGCGTCCCATTCTTCTAACGTAGCGAGCTAACTTCCATATCAGGAAGCCTTCCTCCTCGCCTCCCGAACACGGGGGTCATTTACGTGACGTAATCTTCCGCACAATTTTTATTAAAACCATGCTCTATACGTATTAAGAAAATGAGAAATAGATAAAAAAAATAAATGACAAACGAAAAAAGGAAAAATTGAATGGTAAAGCTACTTTGGATTTTAAATGTATTTACCAACTCATAGATACATTCAGCGTGTGACACCATCATAACGAACAAACGCTTGTATATCAAGTTCTGAGGTACAAAAATTGAAAATCGAATAACATCCACAGTTTTTTCTCTTTTCTTGTACGTGAACAAGAAATGTTAATGAAAAATTTTTTTAAATTTAATCAAACATGTAGTAATGAAGGATTGTTACCTGCATATGTGCCAAGTTTAATAACCTTTTATTTACTAAGCTTAGCGTACGATGCAGGGCTGAGACAAGAGCTTCAAGCGCTCTCAGTGAGACTTGAAATTTGGCCATGACTTACATATGCCCTAGGCGAAACTTGAAATTTGGGCATGGCTTTCATGTGCCCTAGGCGAGACTGCAAATTCGCACCCCGAGTTGCATTCTAACGATTATTTTCTCTCAGTTTTGAGTGAGCGTCTAGAACTTTAGCACCCGAGGCGACTGCCTCGTTTTGCTTAATAGACGGACCGGCCCTGATGGCATAACAGATCACTGCCAGTCGGGAGATTTCCCTTTTGATTTCCGATTTCGCACTGTTTGTTCAGAATGTCCAAGAGTTATCAACCCCGGCTATTTCGAATAATGAAAGCATAAGATGAAGTAAAGATAATAATCAAATGAGAATAATCAAAATGATTCATTAATTCTTCCTCTAAAATAAAGATTAGCTTAGTCTGGACCAAGACCACAGTAATGGTACACCCAGTGGAACTAGAACTCACTACATTTGTCAATTGCGTTGTGAGATGAGCTCGCAGTCCACCGCATCGCTGGATCATGTCTAATGTCAGGAAATCGAAACTCACAGGGTCTCCATTGTTTTAGCCTTGTGCCAGACTTAGCCGAGCTAGGTAAATACTTTCAGGCATGAATTGAGTGAACCATTGATTGCAAATTGACTGATCTTGTGAGCATGCGCAGCATTCACATTATCCGATCAGCACAGTCAAAAGGCAACAGCTAAACGGGAAGATTCGAGGACTTCGATGACTTACCCGGATTCTTCGCATGGCAGCCACAATTTCCACCCGACTGCTGGGACGGGGTACATCGAGAGTTCCAATGTACTGTGGAAGAAAGAAAAGAGAGAAAAGATTATTGAAGGCTAAATAGAGAAAGAAAGAAAGAAAGAAAGAAATATAAGTAAAATACATACATATAAGGTTTGGGAGATACACCTTATCACAACGATTAGCCAACTCAATTTCATGATTTGGAAAATAGAGAACTTACATCTATCTATTTGAATGTTAAGTTCTGCGTCTTTACTAAAGAGCATATAAGTTACAAATTATACATACAAACAAACCTTTGTGGATACGTATAGATATATTTATTTATAACTGTTTTGTCGGTCTGTCGCCCTGGTTACAAACATCTATAGTTAATTTGGTCTCTCTGTCTCTCTCATATATATATATGTCCAAGTCCTCTACTTCAAGAGCCAGGTCAGATTAAACACTTGGTTCTATCATCAGGTGCCACAGGTCACGGATTAAGTAAGGTAACAATTCGAAAAAAAACTTTGACCTAGCTCTTATACACGAAGAGGATCTTCCAATTATCAAAGATCGATGCATTGCAAATATTCTTACAATTAACATGCATTGTGAATAAGGAAAAGTGGTTCATGGTCAGGGATTAATGCAAGCGTTTCAGGCAGAACAGGGCTATGTATGCGTGTGAGAGATGATCATTTACTATAGAAACGCATTGTAAATGAGGAAAAAAATTGTCTCAAAGAAGCATTGTGACAAAAACAGCTAATGTGATGATGTTATTCGGAAAGTATAACTGCATAACAGTAACAAAAGCCCGTCTCAAAAGGAACCATGGTGATAAAAGATCACTAAGATGATGTTTGTCCAAAAGGATCATTGTACAATGATAACACAATCTCGTCTGAACAATTCAGACAGAAATCATAAATAATTTATCTATATTCACTGATAGGCAGTGTTTCCTTAAAGATGTACCATTTAGAATAATCATATAGGGGCATCGTCGTGTTGCTTATGGTAAACAAACTAGTCTCACTGCACATTACCACCGAGTAGTGAATTTTGCCGTGACTGGTATCCAGACGCGTGTGGCCTTTTGGTAGAACTAAGCTTGTAAATAGCTCGACTAGTCCAGTAGACCTGAGGTTTCGCCGGGAGAGCAATAAACGTTTCAATTCCTTGATTTGTTAGAATCAGGCGGTTGGGAATACAAAGAATATTTGTGTGGAAAAATTTGGAGTTATTTTGTGCTGATTCATTTCTAGATAAAGTTCTGCCTCGGGGAGAGGAGACAAAGGAAATCTTACATATTTTCAGACATAGATATCGGATGGCTTCAGCAAAAACAAAAAAACAAAAACAACAGCGTTTCATCTCGACACTTGATTTAGATCTTATAGAACTTTTTTTTTCATGGAAACAATTCTAAATTACCATAAATACTCGCGTGACAATAAAGACAAGCCTCCTAATTTGGGAAAAAAATGTCTAGGATTTTTCTTTAAATCAATCGTTTTTCGTTTTTTTTTTTTTCAGAAATGGTCACACAGGCTTCTCTTTGGTGGGAATATTAGAAAAAAAAATAACGGAACAATATCAGAATTCAGGTGCAGTTTAATCCTATGCGTTAAAAGTCCATCAAATAATATGTTAAAGCATTCTAAATACGAATTTCAATAAGATGAACATCAAGAAACACCACCAGCTACCCTATTCCTGTGAACTTACTAAACACTTCAAAACGCAGTAATGATATACTACAACCAAGGACAACCGTAAAGCGTACGACTTCAACGAATAAAATATAAGGCAAGCCCGCCAGCTCTGTGAATAATATAATAGTAAAGCACTCAGAGAGAGAGAGAGCATACCTCTGCCAACGCCATTGTCACGGGAGGTGATTATGCATGTAACCGTCACAAATTTCGATCTCTTCTTCCAATAGGCCAGGTCAGGTATTACTCCTTGTTGCTGGTCTCATGTCACACAGTACAACCTGTGGCCTGTTACTTGGAGAGGCGATGAGCACGACCAAATATTTCCTGTTGCCCAGAAAAATGCAATGATGGGGTTGTACTAAGCACAGAACTTAGCGATCTACTGGTTATGGGTTGAATTGAAACTGGAGCTTAGCGGCACCACTGATTAAATTTTCATTGACATTTTTCTGAGCTCTGCTCTCTCTAAGAATTACACAGGAATGGTTTTATCTTGGGCGTATGAGATTGACTATTGACCAAGAAAGCCAGCAACAAGTTATAACCAAGCCGCAATAATTCTAGCTATTTGTGGTGCTAGATCTAGCTATTTTGAAGCGAGATTGATGTTTTCGAGTCCACTATCCACCCCCGTTATAACATGAAGCGCGCTATAACGTGGGAGGCTTGTATCAGTTTCACTGTTGGAGCCGCATTTTTTCAATAAACAAAGCAATTATCAACTTACGTTTAATAAAGAAAACACTGTCTTTCGGTTAGGAAATTGAGTCGCTTCGGAAGGTCTTGGATATTAAGAAAGGTCAAATGGAGAAGACGAAAGATAGTGAAAAAAGATATCATGTTCTCTCTCTCCTTTATTCAATTTTTCTTTCTGCCACTCTCTCTCTCTCTTTCTCTCCCCCTGCTCTTTTCTGCATATTTCTGTGTCCTTATCTTCCTCCTTCAATATTTCCTTCACCCTTCCTTAGTCTGTCTTTCTCTCTTCTTTTTCGGCCTTTCCCTTGATCTTACTTGGTTTTTCTTTCACCCCCTCCCACTCCTCTAATCGTCTTTTTATGCTCTTAATATTTCCTTTTTTTTTTCTCTTACTCTCGTCCAATCCTTCTTTCTTTCTCTATTTAACGCTTCCTATCCCTCAGTTTGTCTCTCAAACCCCTTACTTTCCTTTCTCTCCACCTCTCTCCCTATTTCTCTTCTCCTCTTTCCCCTTCGGGTTTCTACTTTTCTTTTTCTTTCTCAAATGTCTCTTTCTCTCTTTTACTGCCTCAGTTTTTCTCTCTCGATCAAATCTTTCCTTTTCTTTCCAAACTGTCTCTCTCTCTCTCTCTCTCTCTCTCTCTCTCTCTCTCTCTCTCTCTCTCTAACTTTCATTCTATCCCCCTTTACTATTTCCAGTCAGAGTCTTTTCCTCTATCTCATTTTGAACTCCAGAGTTCTTCCTCTGTCAGTCATTAAAATTTTATCTTTCTCTCTCAAACAAATCTTTTTTCCTTCTATCTCTCACCTCCCATATTCAGCTCTCTCTCTCCCAGCCTTAGACTTTCATTCTCCATTGGTCATATATTTCTTTCCTTCTCCCTCAATATTTTCTTCCTCCCACAGCCTTTTTCTTTTTTGATCAACTCACTTCCTCATCTCTCATTCTATTCTTTCTATTCCCTTCTCTCTTCTATAGTCTTCCTTCTTCTTTCGATCAATTCATTCTCCCCCTTTCTCTCTCTCTCACTTCATTTCCCCCTTCTCTCTTACTCAACATTCCCTTCTCTCTCGATCAACTCATCCTTTCCCACTCGGTTCTTTTTTTATCAACCTGTTCTTCCCTCTCACTTTATTCTTTTTTCCCCTTCTCTTCTTCCTTAGTCTTTCCTTCTCTTTCTCAACTCATTATTTCACTCTCTTTAACTCTCACCGCCAACCTCTCTTTCTCTCCCACTCAGCATTAGCCTTTCTTTCTTTTTTGATACTCATTGTCCCTTTGTCTCTCACTCACACCCAGTACTTTCTTTCCTTCTATCATCCTTACTCATTCCCCCCTCTCTCTCTCTCTCTCTCTCACACTCACTGACATTCTCTCTTTCCCCCTCACTTTGCCTTTGTCTTTCCTCCTCCTTCCACTGCCATTTTTTGCAAGCCCGTTTCTTGGTCTGACACGAAGAAGGCGGAAATATTTGCGGAGAACAGAAGTCTTTTGTTAGACATGCTTCAAGTGGAATTGGTGCAGGCGGAATTCAACAATTTTTAGGACGAGACCGGACTTCCGTTTCCTGTCTTCGGCACACTTAATTCTCTTTTTCCCGCTTCCTCCTCCTTATGGTCATCATCTGTAACCTCACAAACGCTTCTCATTCCGCTAGTAAAGAATTCTTATACTTATGATATGGGGCCGGTCATCGTTCTTATAATCCAATATCCAAAAAAGTCAATATATTTAGATCACATATAGGCAACCATTTTTTTGTGGAGCGTAACGAATCCAAGCATTCATTTATCTTATATAATTTTTCTCAGGTAGTTATTTTATAATTCATATAGTAAAAGTGGTTTTGGCTTCACCAATCAATAATATAATAATTTTAATTCTTATGTATGTTAAAATAGAAATAAAGTATCCTTTCTGTAATCCAGTCAACATTGTTAATGTGAATGGATCTTATGTGACCCAGTAGATAAAAAACATTGCCCATGCCTGATTTTTATACTTCATATAATAATATTACATTAAATTTATCGCAATACCATGGAGCAATAATCAGCTAGTTAGTCCTTTAGCTCATTAAATCTTCGAAGTATCCGTGTAATGCAATGGGTAACAAGTTAGTCTCGCAGGAGCATTCGGTGATGTAGATACCCGTGGAGCGCCTCACTTCGTGCCAGACTGTGCTAAGCTTAGAAGATTCCCGAAATCATGATAATTACGAGATATCTCAGTGAATCTAGGGAAATGGGATTCCTGCAGTTGAGAGATGGAAAGCAAATGCATCTTAGTTGATCTACCTTAGAGCAATACGGAAAGTGAGGTTGGTTAAATTAGGGGACACCAATCACCGGGCCGCAAAGCATGAACCATCTGACTGCGAGGAAACGATATGATTTGCCGATATGGAACGATGTGAGTCAGCTGCACCTTTCCTCATTCCCTGTCACGCCCACGCCTCGTCTCCCATCCAGCCAAGGAAAATATTTGACTTACGCAGAAAACCATCTGCAAAAATTTAATTGAAGAATATTTCAGCAGCCAATGGATAAAACTTTGTAAAAATTAATGTTAACCCCCTTCCCCCAGAAGAGCTCAGGTGAATCTTCAGACTAAATTCGTTAAACAAACTCTTTTAGAAATGAAATTAAGTATATTAAGGCATGCCTGTTCAGAAAGTGCATGTTTGACAGGGACCAGAGTTCATGGTGGGTCAAATGATTGATATTTTACATACACACACACACACATATACATACATACACACACACACACACACACACATATATATATATATATATATATATATATATTGTATATTGATAAATATATATTATAGAGATGATAATTAATAATTATTAAATTGATAATAATATTATCATATATATCATATATATGATTATATAGATGATAATAATAACAAAGTATAATAATAATAGATTATAATGATAAAAGATAATAATGATAATGAATATCAACTAGCCAGTTGTTTTAACGACAAAAGTATATTTTTTAGTAAAGCACGGAGCAATACGTATTTTCTACTAACATGCAAAAACAAGCACACACACACACACATACGCACACACGTATAAGTGATTGATAGGGAATGAAGCAGACTCAGGAGTAAAAGTATACGGAGACTTCATTTGGGAATTAATTCTTTCATATATATGTTTTGGGTGTGGTGTCCCATCTTCAGTAGCATGTTTATACCTTTCAGTGGTTGATAGGTTTCCGTAGAAATATGTATGTGTGTGTGTGTGTGTGTGTGTGTGTGTGTGTATGAGAGTTTATAGGTGTAATCAGTGTTCGGTATAATTTGTTTTAAAGGAAGAGACTGGTGTTAAAAGGGGGCTCAATCAAAATAGGTGCATAGACTAAGCCGTTGAGTGTTCGTTTGAAATCTGTTCAGTCATTCCAAAGTTTTGATAGGTTTTTAGTTTACATTTAAAGTTAAAATATAATTTCAGCTTCTATCTATGAATTGCTATTAAAAAAAAGAAAATTAATCCTCCTTTAGACTACTGAAACATTTTTGGAGAAGTTGAGGGATAAGATTTGGGTCAAAATAATTTGGTTGCAGGGTAAACATTCATTCCCTCTACCTTCACCCTTTACGGTAAGAAGATAAACATCCTCCCTCTATCGTAAAAAGATAAACATCTACCCTCTCTTGTAAAAAGATAAACATTCACCCTTTCTTTATTTCTTCCTATCAGAAAAATAAACATCCTCCCTCTTTCTTTCACTCTATCATTAAAAGATAAACATCTTTTCTCTTGAACAGGCACAAAATATGAGTCAGCTTCAGCGTGGGTTTTTATTGTAAATCGATCAATCGAGAAACGTAAATCCAAACAACTTCAAACTGGACACTGCATGGATCAACATATCTGACGAACATCAACTTCGTCCAATGGATAATTATCTCGGTGCCCTTGCAGACACACAAATACAGATTTCTCAAATCATAGTAAGGATTAGTCATTTATAGTTGACTTATCACATATATTCCGGTCATGAATAAAACCCCCATCCGTCGGCAATAATATTGTCAATATAAAAAGGTTGAGAACCCATGCGTTAAATCACGCGTTACTGCTTTTTGTAGTCCCAGGCCAGTGTTTATTTCTAGACCAACTGAGAAGTGTTCATTTGCAGGGCGTGTGATATCTTGGGTTGGAGCCGCTATGGGATGGACAGACATTACGTTTCTAGCAGGCAAATTCACACCGTCGTTCAGGTAATGGCACCCCGGTGCCTGTTTACTAAATTGCCACGTTCTCACGGCACGCGATTTACCTGACAAATACCAGTAGCTTCTTCAAATAACAGACAGGAATGTCATTTGCAGACGAATGGTGCAGGATAACAATATTTCCATTCTAAGTATTAGGTTTTTGGGGGGGGGGTGTTATTACTTTTAGTGTCGAAAAATCACATCACCCTCATGAGTATCAGGGGAGGTAATAAATGTAACGAATTGATATTTCATTGAACTTATTTGAATTGCAAAATCTACACTACCATAAAATTTCGGCGAGGTTCGAAGGAAAATGGGACTCATCCCTGTCTGATATCAGCATCAGACATAGAATTGTATATAATTTGGGTTCTGCCTCATTGTCCGCCATTTATTTGGCAATTTTTCTCGAAAACGAATGGAATGGCACTAACTTTTTTCCTTACGACGATATTGACCCTAAAGTAAGAGCCATGTCGCAAAATTCTTGTTTTTGAGAAGATAAATGAGAACATGAAATAGAAAATGCAACAAGAGTTTGTTGGTTTCTTTGGTAGAAAAGTTGGATTGTTTGAAAGAATTGCAAAGAACAGCCGATATAAATTTTGTTGATGTTTATTACCTCCCTTTTTCTGCGGAGAAGCACGTGACTTTCCGACATTGAAACCAACTATAACCGTTATCTTGATACTGTCAGAATTATCTTTGGAATGGGCAGCAGATCTCAATATCCAACTCGGGCATCTGCGTAGGAGAAGGTAACTTCGAGAAGAACCCACCCGGGTGGATTTCGGCATGCAAACCTGGTCAGGCACACCCTTCCGAAAGCTATTCCACGTCCACGCAGACATTGCAAGTACCTGAGCACCAACAAGAGGCGGTAAACTTCCCCAAATCTTCGTTCGCAGAGCCAAGCTATGATGATGATGATGATCTAAGGACATATTCATCATTAATATCATTTTTGCTACTGTTTACCTTCGTCTCAATTTTTGCTGCTTTTTATCGGAACTAAACTCACACCGGTTTCCCTTCGGCAGTGAGTAGATGAATTAATTGCACAAATCGGAAAAAAAAAATAGATAAATAACACCGAGTCCAAACCAAACCTTCAAACTAAGTCTCAATTCCGTTCCCTTTAGCACCATGTTTTGTTATTAACTGCTAATTTAGTATCGGTAATCCATCTTATTTTTTTATTAAATGAAGTATCGCGAAACATTATGACTCATTTTCGCTACTGTTTACCTACATCTCAATTTTTGCTGATTTTCGACGCGAAAAAAAATGCTATAAGAGACCATTTTGAGATTAATACTCTTATTCTTTTCGAAGAATCCATCGTTCTAGACTAAAAAAACCAAACTGTCAATATCTAAACTGAATCTTCACCCACGCAAAGTTATGGTGTGCGCTCGACAGGATATATTAGGTTTCGTCTATAATCTTAGAATAAAGCCAGACGATTACAGCAGATCTTCGTCGTCAATATCGAATGAAGAATGAAAATTTACGCGAAAATGTCTGGATTTGGTCAACAGCAAAGGTGTAATTATTCATTATAACAATAGAAGCCCACACTCAGCAAAATTAATTCTGAAGAAGATACAATCGTAAGGATGGGATATTTCACCACATCCTTCTAACTCACTCGTCTCAGCAACCTGAGATTTCCATCTGATTAGATCTCTGGAAGACTTTTTAAGTAGCAAAGCCTATAAAAGAGAGTAATCAAATAATATCAAAATTTATTTCGTTAAGAATTCCAGATTCTTTTAATGAGGAATAAATTAATTATTTCTTTAGTACTGGGCTTTAGCCATTGCGGATAATTTTGATTATGTTATTGACAATAAATTTAATCGTCTATAAAAGAGACTCTCTTCCCTTAGGAATATTACATATTACACCTGAAGGCTGTGGAATGAATCGACTGAGCAAAAAGTTGGTATATGAATAAGTTTAATGTTTATAACATGACAAACTGAGTACTTGCATTTGGAAAGCAATTATAATCAAGATAAAAATAATACTAGTTAGATATGAACAATGGTGAATAATGCTTCATCTAAAAAGAAAATTCAAGATAATAATAATATTACCATTGATAGTTTGAATGGAAACTATTTAAATATTTTGCAAACAAGAAAACCAAAGATTTTGAAAATCATATTCAATGTCTCTCCACTGAGCACTCGGGTCAAGATTGAAGAACTTGAGGCTAAGGGATTACGACGAAATCACGTTGGATATACCAGTTCTCGTGAGATCACCAAAGTCAATAAACGCCGAGCCTCGTCAGCGCTAGGTGGATTACCATAGGGGGGGGGAGGTGCTGTAAGCAGGACAAAACTTCGACGAGCATGGCAAGTGGGTCTTACTATCGATTCAATGCGTGTACCTAACCCTTCGATACCCTCGGTGAAGGTATAAGAGGAGAATAATGATATCTACACGCATACACAAACGGGAGAAGGAAAACGTACAGTTGATTGACTCTGGTCCACGAATCATCTACCTCAAAGGCTAGCTGGTGTCACGCACAGGCATACTCAATTGATTAATTATCTATATCCCAGCCATGCTTCTGGAATTTTTTGCAATTATTTCTTTATTCATCATAGTGAATGATAATCTACAGAAATCGATTTAGGTTCAGATACGAGTGCATAAACTACCGTCAAAGCTTGCAAGTATGCTTTTGTGTGTGATGATCGCTGGTATATGTACGAAGCAACATCATTCGACGGGAGTCTTGGTAGATGGATTGGGAGATATCAAGAGACAGGGATGGATAGCTAGATAGAAACTTAGCTTGATCTATATACTTATATACAGACAGACAGGTAGATGACAGACATATGTTTAAGCTTAAATTAGAGCAATCATACTATCATACACATACACACTATATATATATATATATATATATATATATATATATATATATATATGTGTGTGTTTGTGTGTGTGTGTATGTATGTGTGTGTATATATATATATATATATGTGTGTGTGTATGTGTGTGTGTATGTGTGTGTATATGATACGCGACAAATTGCAATAGAATAACATTATAGCCAGGAAGCTGGATCCATTGTAAACAGACTAGGCCCATAATTTCCTCGTTTAAATGTGAGCATGCGCACACAATAAATGATCGTTTGGCGACAAGAGGCATATACTTGGGATCATCCATGTTTTCCTCTTGTCCATCCATGTTTTTCGGAATATATTAACCCATCTTTTCGTTTTTACGGGTTTTTAATAGTTTGGCGTCCAATCTCGTGTCAAGTGATGTTATCACGTGACAGCGTGAATAGAAGGAGAGCGTTTCATTCGAGTTGAAATCTTTGTTAAAAATGGGAGTCGAGACTAGTCAGAATAAATCATTTAAAAAATATCGTCTAATTGTTATCTAGTTATATATATATATATATATATATATATATATATATATATATATATATATATATATATATATATATATATATATATATATATCAATTCTGCCTCGCGGCACTGGATGGGAAAATGGAAAGTCTATAGCCACACTGAAGAGATGTAATACATTGAAACAGCTGTGGATGACACAATAATATATATATATATATATATATATATATATATATATCAATGAGTCCGATCCCTAATGTAAAAAGCATTTATTTTACACAACAAATATCTGTTTTTCAAGATTATCTTTCTCCTTGTAAATACACTTAGCTCAACACTTCTGCATAAAGCACATAGATCGAACATTATATAGAGAAAATTTCCCCATCAGAATTCAAGCAATAACGGAGTATTGCTACTGATCCAACCTCAAACCCGAAAACTGGATGCACAGAGATCTTCAACAGGAAATTTTCTTTCTCCTGCCCCAATATATATATATATATATATATATATATATATATATATATATATATATATATATATATATATATATATATATATGTTTGCATGTGTGCGTGTTTGTGATGGGGTGATAGTTTGTACTTTTTATTTCCTAAAAAAGAACGAGTGTACAGATTTGAAAAAAAGGCTGAACAAAAGCCGACGAGAAGTTTGTGTTGGTCCGTAGCCAAATATTACAGGTTCTGTTTCCCCTGAAGGTAAGGACTAAAAATATACAAGATCATGTTTCTTGGCTTGATCTTTAACTGCTTGTGATTGTTTTTCCTTGGAACTTCGACAGTAGGTCTCAGTAACAGGCAAAAAGGTGGAAGAGGTTTGGTTTTGAGATATTGAGTCTCTGGCATTCCTGTAAACGACGGCCAAAGTGCAAGTGGCTGAATGGTTAAGAGAATGGGATCGACTGTGTTCCAACTCCGGCTTTGACAGTATGCGTTTATCCCAGAATAATGCACTTGGGAAAGGCGTGTATACATCACCCACCAACACATTGTGAGCCAGCGTGGCAAGGTAAGGCTAATGGCCACTACTTACAAAAGTCGATTTTCATGCGATGGATGTAGAAACTGGTATTTTGGGGCAATGGCCACTAATGGAGCTGAAACATGGAACCTAACCAAGAGACAGACCTACAAACTGAGAGGTATGCAACGTGCGCAGGAGAGAATCATGCTCAACCTTACATGGAGAGATCACAAGACAGCACAGTATATAAGGAAGAAAATGAGAGTCCGTGACATCATAGAAACTGTTAAAAAATTCAAATAGCGATGGGCAGATCATGTTGCAAGAATGAAAGACAACCGATGAACATCACGTCTCACAACATGGATCCCCAGAGATGACATAAGAAACCGAGGCCGACAGATCAAAAGATGGAGAGGTGAACTAGATAGATTCAGGAAATACTGGCTCCGCGACACCCATGATAGAGAATTGTGGCAAATCAAGAGGAAGGTCTATGTTCAACGACGGACGTTAAAAGACTGAGGATGATGATATTTCCCAATGTATCTAGATTTCACTGAAGGAAGCCAGAGGAAAGTAGCAGTCAGAATACCAATCATTAAGTTACTTGTTCGATTTATTTATTAAAACAAGAACACATCGTCTTAGAAATCGGACAACATAATAAGATGATCGAAACAATAAAGATGAAGATACTCTGGCATATAATCCATTGAACAATGACAATTTTGCATCTCAAAACTTTTTTAAAATAGGAGAAAAGACCGAAGAACGCATCGGTCATGATAGAAGAAAACATGGATGGGGATATTCAGCTGCTCAATCCATGGAATAATGACAATATTTCATCTGAAAACATAGGATAATACGATGCAGACAAACGTGAGGATAGAAGCAATAAAAATAGGGATACTCGTCCGGCTAATTCATGGAATAATGACAATATTTCATCTAAGAATGTTAGACAATTGGAGAACTCATCGATCGAAAGCCATGATCAAAATAACAAAGACGCGGATACTCGACAGAGTACTCCACGAAATAAATAAGGTACAGTATCCTGACCAGGTAAATGCAAACACCAACTATCATTTTAGCTTACTCTTCTGGATAAAACAGAAAAATGTTGCGCTAGATTGAATGACAGTCTACGAAGCCCCAGTATTTAACATTGTGTGGAGACGAGCCAACAATGACGGAAGTTATTTTGTGCTACTGAATACTGCTGCAAATGAGCTTTCAGTGATCAGGGTGTAGCAGACCCCAGAAGTGAGAGCCTCGACGTACAGCAGACCCCAGAATAGTTGGAGTCGACGCATACCACAGAACAAAAATGTGGGCCTCAGATCGAAAAGTGCGAAGAGGGGGGGGGGTGATATCTTTTCAGGTATTGGCCCGGATACGATTGCATCGATGAACGTTTCGCTGTCACTGACAAAGTTAGGTACAATTATTTACGTAGCTCGGCTCGGCGTGGCAAAGAACCAGATGCAAGAGAAAGGAGACTGCGTTGCGTGAATCTTCTTTCTCTCTGAGCTCCATTTCATCGCTATATATCACTATGACTATAATGTGCAACTGCTACCCTCCCCAATCACTTTACGATAGCACATCGCGTTTTGAAGAGAGAGAGAGGAAAGAAAAGATAGGTTTGTCTACTGGACAGAGTGAGAGAGAGAGAGAGAGACAGACAGACAGACAGACAGAAAATACGTGGAAGGGTAAAGCAAACTTTTAAACAAAAGTTTATTTCATTTGTCTACCTTATTCGATTTATTTTGTAGTATATATGAAAGTAATGAATAAAGCATTAAAACGTCGTATTGATATTTATTGCTTGGTGGTTATTTCTAATCAAACCGTCGAATTTTTACAGGTTCGGCTAGTCTTGATAAAAACATTCTATCTCTACCATACCAAAATTGTTCGATGAAAAAGAGAGGGGACAAAAGAACAATTGGGCAGACCACTGTGCCCATAGCTATCACACCTGCTCAGACAATAACAGCTAATAAAAATAAACTGTTGTCTTCATATTCAACCTTGACAGGGACTTTAAAAATGATGATATAAATCTTATTCTACCTGATTTAGAAATACGAGGTCTGTCCGAAATGTATCCAGCCATTTAATATTACCGGAAAAAAAATAGATCACCTTGGACAATGGCACAATAGTCCCTTCAAATTACTCTCCCTAGGGGTCACACAAACTTACCCCACCGTCCCTCCTACATTTCAGAAAAGCCATCAACTTCTTCGTTTCTTTCTTCTCTAATCTCGCCTTGGGTAGGAAATCCTTTTGAGTGGCCAGAAGTGACAAAAAATCAGATCTGGTTCCGAGGAGGGCGGACAGATTTGAGTGGGCGATGCTTTACTGAAAACTCGTACACAAGACGTGAAGAAGGTCATTATAAATGCGACGATCACATAGTACATAAACCAATCTAATGACGTCACACTGCCAACTGAGTTACTTAACTGGAGATATTCTGTTCACGCATATTCAATAAGGCTCGCTTTGATTGGCTGCCAAGTTCCATGAAGGCTGCGCAACCGGTTCTCGAGATATCGAAGTGGCTGGATTCTCAGACATACTTCTTATCTACATCCTTTGTATGTTTTCAGATGAAGAGACGAGTAACTATTGTTAGGCTTTCCACAAAATCATCTTCCCGCCAAGATGGTGCTAAGCAAACGATATTGCTTTACCGAGTTTATAAACAATTCTGTCTTTCTATCCTCAATATTTTATCAGTTCTCCATATCTGAAATAAGAATCATCTAAATGTTGTCTTATTTTGCCAGTGTGTATATGCATGTTTCTGTCTTGAAATCACGAATGACTCACCCATGAGATAAGTTGGCTTCTTTTTCTAAGCTTTCCCCACAATTCAACACTACATCTCTGTCTCCTTTTTCTCCTTTTTCCTTTTGTATAACAACGGGCTTCTTACCATCTGAAGCACAAAAAAACTGCCACACCAATAGAAAATTTATAAATAATATGTTTCCAGTCATCTGTCAGGTGTAGTAGTATCTATAAGCCACGCGTGGTCTGCACTGCCTTTGCTCAGAGAAACCAAACTAGTCTGTGGATTCTAGATCAACAGTTGACTGACGATGTGTATGAACAGGTATTCGTTGCCAAAGTAGTTTTTTAAGATTCTGAGACGAAGTGTTTTCATAATTCCACATCATTTTACACTTGGTTGGTTTTTTCTGGAGAGAGGATCGTTGAAAAATATGGAGAAAAACGAAAATATATATTAGCGAACCCCTGCCGTTAGAAATGGCGACTGTTTTATCAATTATAAGGGATTAGTCATAAATATTTTCTTTTCCTTTTCAACAAACCAAATAATCTCTCAGGAAGACTCGTCAGTCCCATTCCCACCTTTTACATTGAGCGGGTTGGGGGTGTCGTGCTGATGGAAGGGGCAGCGTGCAGCTGTTACTGGAGAGGGAGGCAGGAAGGAAGTGGAAATAGTACATTATAATTAAGGCTGTGAAAATGTCCCTCTACCCTTGCCCTGAGACAGACGGACCAACCAAGCAACCAATACACATGTGCGTATCATTATATATTATATAAAACATGAGAAATACTTTATCACATAATCTCAGAGCAATTAAAATAATTACAACTAATTAAACAACCGGAGAAAAGAGGATCAACAGTGAATATTACGCTTAAAAAGCCACAAAACAAGAAAGTGGGTTGTCGAAACTAATAATAAAATACCTTATGTCAGAATCTAAAAGTTTATTACAAGTAATTTAATAGCTGAAGAAGAAAAACAATGTGTTAAAAAGCGATAGAAACATGAATAAACAAGCCAAACATTAACAAATACAACCAGTGTAAAAAAAAATATTTTATCGCTGAATCTTGGAACAAATCAAGATTATTACTTGTAATTTATCAAATGAAAAAAAAAGTCAGGTCGGCTAAAACCATTGGGGGTAGAAAGCGACACTAAGACGAAGGAACAAGTCAAAAATTAAAATATAAAACAAGGATAAAATAGTTAATCTCAGGAGTCTTAAAAACAACCAAAACTATCACAACTTATTTAATAGCTGAAAATGATTAGATTGGCTGAAAACATAAGTAAAAAATGGAATGTTTAAAGTTGACGTGTTGATAATCTGCGGCTATGATCACCTCGGTACTGTTTTCTCAAAAAGCTATGCTGAGTACCTTTCAAATTTTACAATTCATACCGCTCGGAATTTAGTCGGTACTAGCAATCGAACTAAGAGCCATCCAGTTGAACATTATCCCCACAGAATAACTAATACCATATTTGCTAGCCTATAAAAACGCATATTGTACCTTAGGGGCGGTCACTACTCTCTGTAAGTTCTCCAAGCCCCATTACTGACTATTTTGAGCTTACGAAGGCAGCCCCGACGTCCTAATATAAGTACTAGGCGAAATGTGCAGAGAAACCTCAATCAAGGCCCGAGGAATTGTGTTCAGTATGGCTCCGTTTTGTATGACTGGATCTGTTATCCGAACAAAATACTCCCCACCTATCTTGTTCGGATAATCGAGGTTTCTCTGTATCCAAATATTTATTCTTACTTGAACGTGCGTCACACATGCCGTCTCATATGGCATGTTGATCTTTGAAAGCCTCGTTTTAGAAACTTCCATGTCACCCGATATCACAGCTGACGGGTTTCACTATCATTCAAGGAGGGAATGTTCTCTTACTTGCGATAATAAGTATGAGCACCTGCCGTTGCATGACGGTTAGATGGCTAAATAGTTTTCCGGAAAGCCCTTATTTAAAGAATGTATATTCCATTTTTCTTTAGACTTGCTCAATTTGCTCAAGTATTTTTGTAATCAGTGTTAAATACATATGATCTATGTATGGTTGTATGCGTGTAAATGGTGTGCCAACTGTACAGAACTGGAATAATTTATAAAAAGCTAATTGCAAGGAAATTTATTTGAAATGTATGCATAAGACAACTGAGTACATAACTGTAATAAGAAGCAGTAAATACGAGGATTAGTCAAAAAGTAATGCATATTCTTCTTTGATTATCACAGATCTTCATAGTAAAAGTATACTAAGCTTACCAAAATGACTATGTAAGTCTCAGGATTCAAAGTCTAGTCCTCCACATAGTATACTTCCTTTTCAACCGTGGTATTTTATCTTTGAATGGGGGCATAAATATTCGTCTTGTGCGAGCTTCCTAGTGGTGGGGGTGAACCCAGGTCTCATTTCCAGTAACTATCCTGCTTAGGAGAGGGTTGTCTTTGATTTGCAACTCCAGAAGTTCTTGGACAGTAACCGCACTCAACTCCTTCATAAAGTTTCAGAGCATTCTGGGAACCAACTTCGCACAGACCTTAGAGTAGCCACGTGACTGCACTAATCTGCAGGCACTACCATGACTCGCCTGTCGGCTTTCACTTAGTTCCACAATCGGGATTCTTTCGACAGCTGTGATGAGAGCATCAACCTGTTGGGCCTTTTTCTCGTTCACAGCAGCAGCTGGTCAGCCATCCAGAGCATGTCACTAAGGTCAGTTTCTCCTTTCTTTCAAGGATTGCCATTAACTGACCCATCTCCCTCCGGTGCTTAAATCAAGTTTAGTCTTTCCATAAACATTCAATAACCTCCCCTGAATATTGGCAGTACGTTTCCCTTCGAAAAACAGAAATTCTATGATAGGTCTTTGCTTGCTACGTGTGTCTAGAGGGGCAGCCAGTTTGAAAGAGGATTAGAGGTAGGAAAAGAAGGTAACCTTCTCAAATGTTTCCCCCTGCAGTTCTAGACACTATGGTTTATAGCTGACCCCCCCCCAAAAAAAAACAACCAAACAAAAAAAAAAAAACCCCGAGAATGCTGACTAATACTTTTAGAATTAAATCAGAACAAGCATTACTTTTTGATCAACCCTCCTACAATAGTATATTCATGTTTAACCTGTATTCAGAATCGGTCTATATTGATCTTGTGTTCTTTAAAATTGATATTCATTGTGAAAGTGTCTCTCTTGATTCTCTTCACAATATCAATATTCTTCACCACATGGTCCTCTTTTGCCTCTACCAAAGAGAGTATTCCCCGACTCAAAACCGTAGGCCTCCGACCCCCTTCTGTTCAGGCCCCCAGTTAGTCCCATTAAGTCGAGAATGATCAATCTTACGTTGGACAAGATTGTTTCTTCTTCAGCTATGATTGATTGAGAGAAATGATTGTTTGGGATATTGATAACTCTCAGTTCAAACTGGGAAAGTCTGACCCCTCGCCAAGGGTCGAGAGACATTGGTAACGGACAGAGTAGCAGTTGAAGGCACAGCTAACGAAAATGCTCAACCGATAAACTGCTAAAAATCAGCGGAAGCAAGGATAACCGCTAACAGCCAACTTTCATTACCTGGATTTAGCTTTGGCCCGTTCTTGTTCTAGCTCTAAAATCCTTAAAAACAAACCTAGAGAGATGAAATTTAAAATTGTTGTTCCCAAGACATAGAGTTTTAAATAAACTGTGTGTCAAGTGTGAACTAATGTTTAATTTCATTCGTTCATTTAATCATCTATGAACATCTTGATCATTATCATCTAATATTGGCATGCTGAACCTTTTTTAAAAACCTCTCTGTCTAAGGAACAAAATATTCTAAGTCTGTCATGGGTTTTAGTGCAAATTCACCCAATAAAAGTTAGCGGTTATCTCAGTTTCCGCTAAATTTTTAGCAGTTCATCTGTTGAGCATTTCCGTTAGCTGTGTACAACACAGCAGAGTAGAGAACGTGTTCCCGGAATGTACGGTTAACGGGGCTCTGATGAAGCTTAGATAGGCCTAGCAAGCTGAAATAAGATTGTAATAAGTAGGATAGGATTATAATGAATTGCTCAAGTAAAATGAAGGAGAATAAAAACAGGCTGACGAGATAACGAGACCGTCGTCTCTAAGTGGACGATAAGTGGACGATTTAAAAAAAAATGATTGATTTAGAACAGCAAGCAGTCTGTGAATGCATTCTTGATATATCAAGGCTAAAACAGTCGCAGAATCTGTAGTTATTGCTAGCAGCTTAATGTATAGGGTTACCTAATGATTACTTAGTCATGGTTCTAGAGCAGTTGTTCCCAACCTTTTCGAGATGATTACCCACTTTTGTCAACAAGAGTACTAGTTTTCCTCCCCTCCATTCGAAGCAAATTGCAACAAGTAATTATTTTATTTTAAATATAATTAGACAGGTTTATGAGAATTAGTTTAATTCTATAATTGTACAGCAGCTGCTATGTATTTGTTACTCGAAGACAGCAAGCGAAAATAATTAGAAACTCATCATTTGATATTCCAACTTAATTTAAAATTAATTCAATGAACAACACCGATAAGAAAAATGCAGACTTTTTGATGGTATAGGTACACTCCATCTCGCATCACACATCCCCACTACCTTTGAGCCAAAAACATTCACTACGACTTTTAATTTTATCTAATAGCCTTATTTTACCCTGGGGCCATCTAAATTCCCCTTTTGGGGAGCAATTTACCACTAGGTTAGAGACCATATTCCTAGATTAAGATTCGGATTAAACGTTTGATCAGATTATGGGTCACAGTAATAAATTCTGACCCACTTATTATACTCTTACCATATTTTCAAATACCATCGATTGATAGAAACTAGTGAGATAGATGGTAAGTAAGTCTTGCAGGTTATTTGTCAGTGTAATGATTGATCATCATTAGGGGCCTCACTACTGTGGCCTTGTACCAGACTAAGCTAAGTAAATGTCTTAGATGCTTTCATTTTAGTGATTGCTTGCAAACTCATTTCGTAAGCTACATACAGTGAGTGTTGATCCACTGAGTGCTCCATTAATGTAGCCTCGTACCAGACTAGACTAAGTTAAAGTCTTGAACGACCATTTTTTAAAGCAATTAGAAGTAAATTCGTCTCACAGGCCATTTATTAGTTTAATGCTGTGGTTCTTAATCAGGGGAAACGCCCTCTAGGGTGCGCGAGAAATTTCTAGAATCCACCTGGAAAAAGTAAGAATTTTTGTAATCATTTTGGAAATTCTCTCAACAAGTGTTCGCATGATATCGTAAAGAACATGATGTATAACAAGCCTAGTTGCTGCAGGATCAAACATCACATCTACTTCTATCCCAATAGCAAATGAATACGGCAACTTATCAGTTTAAGTCAGTTGGTAAGAGAGCTACCTTCTAATCATATGGTCGTGATTTCAATTCACAGTAGGGAAATGTTATTTTTATACGTAGGTTTGGTTTAACAGGGTAGGTTTGGTTCAACAGCGAGGAATTCACTGTCCTGAAATAGTTGAGGACGTTCCCGCTGTTGTTTTGTTACGGTGGGGAAACTAAGTCAATTATATCTCAGACTGGAATTTAACAAATATCTACTCAATTTCATATATTGAATCATTTGGTTGAATGTGTGAGGAGAGACGTTGGGGCAAGGTCCATTTACTCAAGTTAGGAACCGCCGGAGTTAGTTTGATCAAAACTGAGCGCTGCACTATCGTGGCCTTGTTCCACCTTAAGCTGAATAAACATCTTGGACGCCCTGTTCATAGCGATTACTATTCGCAGGCCACTGGGGTAGAAAGTAGGATGAAGTTGACCGACAATCATTTTCTTTATAAGTTGTTTCTCCAGAAAAGCTCAGGATCATAAGCGACCCTTTGTGTAGGATATCTTCACAACAGCGCTGTCGTCTCCTGTCTTTCGAGATGAGACAATTATCTTTTCTGTCTTTTGCAAATAAAGCGATACAATATTTACAATATTTAATCGCCTGGTCAGGATTTTTGGTTGCGCAGAACATCGTCAGCTAGTTGTTTTCTCAGTATACATTCTCTACTCAATAAACAAGAATCAAATATGGTTCCATATCTCTCGCTCTCTCTCTCATATAGGAATGTAT